>JAKSZT010054335.1:7934475-8077159 GCA_026826555.1 Tolypeutes matacus | reverse complement strand
GGTTGCTGACGCAGTTTGCAAGCAAGCGGGATAAACAGAAGCGGATTTTGGCAGTTAGCTAGCGTTTGCACAGAATGCCCTGAGAGCCTGGGGCACAGCTGCAGGGTGGAGATGTCCTTGCAGGATTGTTCAAGGGAGGGGAGGTTGTGTGCTTTTCAGATAGGACACTTAGGGACAGTGGGAAATTTTGTTCTCTGCGTTACTCTGGTTCTGGTTGCCATAAAGGCCTATGAATAGGCTAATTTAGGGTTCAACACCGGGTGAGCATGTGTTCATCTGTGGATGACATTTTGAGAGCGAAGATTTAGAGGAGGGTTCTCAACTTTAGAATCAGCTGGGAAACTTGAAAAAAACAAAAAACAAAAAACCGAACAAGCCAGATTTCATTGGTCTGGAGTGAGGCCCAAACAGCATTTTTAAAGCTTCCCCCCCACCCCCGTTAAAGTGCTATAAATTGTAAATTGAGAAACATTGATTTAGGAAGTATAAGAATAGCAGTCGTTATTTATTTTTGGAAGATAAACGTGGTCGAAGAGCCAATAAACGTGTGGACAAAGTGTCACGGTCAGTCTAGCTCTTCCTGCACAGGGCTGAGAAAGGCCAGACCTGCCCTCTGGGCTCGGGCCAGCGCACAGGCGCCTGCTGAGGAAAGCGCCTTCCACCCGAAGCCCCACCCAGCTGCCACACGCGCAGGGAGGGTGCACCTCCTGGCAGTGCCCCTGGAGGCTGACAAGCCCGCCTCCTCCCACCCACACAGGCCCACCCAGCCCACCTGCCCACGTGCCCCTGAGCGCGAGTTCACAGCCGGAGGTGAGTTTTCCGTGTGACATGGCTCCTGACAGTGGCTCCCTGAGTGGGCCTCAGAGGCTTTCCTAACCCTAAGAGGTACATGTAGAAAGGGCCGCCCACCTCCAGCACAAGGGCCCGTCCCTTAAAGGGGGCTTTGCTGACAGCACACCAAGCCCGTTAGCTGGCAGCGAACGTGGCGACAGCACCCGAGCCTGTGGCTCCGGCTTCAACTCCCGGAGGCAGGGGGTCTGGGCTGTAGGAGGGGTGGTGGGCACACGTTTGCTTTTGTGTGATGCTCAGCATTTTATTAAACATCATCTCATGAGGCTGTGAGGCTAAGTTAATTAACAAGTAGTTAACATAATCCTAGGTGATAACAAATGTTTGTTCTCTTTACCAGGTGCGGTGATTTCTTAACCTCCTCCCTACCTCAGTTCCCGGCCCACCTGAGCAAACCCACGCAGATCACCTGCCCACGTGCTCCTGATGGGCGGCGCCACCAGGTGCCCTGGCCGTCACCTGGTCTCTGCGCCTTCTCAAGGACAGCGGAGCTGAGAGCTGGTGCCAGGGGGCAGGTGGGTGCCCGGGGCTGGGAAGGCCCTCGGACGCTGGCTCATGCGGCTGTGCAGCGCCCTGTGCTGCCATCAGGACAGAGGTGGTCCTGAGCTCACCCGCCCCCCCACGCCCTTGCCCATCCCGGCCCTGCTGGGCCGTGGTCAAAGCTCAATGGAGCTGCCAGGAGCCTTTGGCCTCCAGCCTTTAGAGAAAATAGGAAACTGACAGAAGAGTCCTTTCTGGGTTGGGACAGTGTGCTAACGCATTTCCCTGCTCTCCTGCAGGAATTCCTGCTCTCTGCAGAGATTCTCACCCTGGGGTCCCTGGACAAATTTGCTGGCTGCCACCGAGCGTCCTTGCTTTGCCCTCTCCTCTTTCTTCTCTAGGGACCTCTCCACTGCATGCCAGTGTGTCCTTGTCAGAGCTGTCACCTCTGATGGATGCGGCGGCCAAGTGTGCCGGCTGTGGCCGCGGGCTCAGTTGCCGAGCGGTGGAGAGCCATGCGCTTCCACTCCCAGTTTGTTGGGTAAGCCTTGGCATACCCTATTTCCTCAATAGTAACAATCCGTTGCGTTTCTAAGGAGCGTCAGATTTTTCCAAGCACTTTCATACGCGTTAACGCGTCTACTTCACAGCGTCCTCGTGGAGGCGGCACCTTATTTTATAAGATCCCGACCTCTCGTCAAAATGTGCTCCACAGACCAGGGGCTCGACAGACAAGCTGAGTCTCGGGCGCCCAGAACCGCTGGATCGGGAGCTGCCGTTTAGCAAGGTTCCAGGTGATTTGTGGGCACATCAAAATTTGAGAAGCCCAGGACTAAATCTCAGAAAGGTTCTGTGCCTTTGCAGGGGTCCCAGAGGGCCTGGGTGGCCCAGCTGGGAGGACTGCTAGAGACGCGCTTTGCTCAGGCTCGCGCCTCCCCTCTGCCCCTCCTTCCAGCCAGGCTCCAGTCACCTCCGTTTCTCACCCTGAAGCAGTGACGCCTATGGAGACCCTTCCTCCTTGGCTCCGGAAGCCTCTGATGGCTCCTCTGTGTATCTGGCCTTGTTGTAAACAAGATGGAGACAACGGAAGCCTCTCGGGGGTCATCGGTCTTGCCTGGGAGAGCTACGTCACTTGGGGAGGGTGTGCTTGAGTGCCAGGGGAGGCAACAGCAAGAGGAGGAGGAGGACGAGGGGGAGAGACATCGAGGGACAGCGCAGTAAAGCTTCCAGACTCCTGGTGGGGTGGCTTACTTTTTGTTCTGCTTTATTTTGTTCTGTTCTTTGGTGGGAACTGGCGGGTGGGCTGTGTTTTACACGACGTGGAGTCTCGGGGTGGCACCTCGAGGCCAGGAGCAGGACCGGACTGCGGCGTGAGAGCCCTCGGCAGGCCCTGGCACCGTGTGGTCCCTGGTATACGGGACAGACTGGATCTGGTTCTTCTTGGAACCCCCAGCGCCCCCAAAATGTTTCCTGTATGAATGGATGAATAAATGAGGGCTGAAGAAGCCCAGAGGTATTATCTGGTCCGATCCCCTCTCTTTTTATTTTAGTCTGTTGTGTATTTTTAAAGTTTTTTAAAAATAATAAGATACATTAAATATAGATGTACAGCTAAAAAATAACAATAAAATGAACACCAGTGTACTAACTGTCCAGGTTAAGAATTTTAACATCACAGAGCCTTCAAAACCTTCTGTGTGCCCCTTCCTGCCCCCCACCTAGAGACAAGCCATCCAGAGTCTGTGTTAATGACTCCTGCTCTTTCCTGTGTAAGTTTACCATGGGAGTATGAATCCCTAAACAATATTCTCAGCTTTGCCCGTTCTGGGCTCCATGTAACTGGGGTCACACTGCCTGCATTATGTCCTCTCTCACTCCATTAGCTCAGCGTCATATCCTGAGACCCATTGTTGATGGCTGGTGACAGTAGTTGCAATTACATGCAGTTTCACTGCTGTCTATCCCATTGTTTAATTACATCCCAATTTGCTTACCCGCCATGCTGTTGGTCGGCAACGGGCAGCTCTGGGAACTTGGCTGTGCCACAGTGCTCCTGTGGCAGGCCTAGCTCCCGGCGCCCGAGGCAAGAACCTCCCGTGGAACTGGGGTCACAGGGGATGCCACGTTCACCTGCACCAGACAAGCCAAACCCTTCCAGAGTGATCTAACTAACTCCCACGTCCGCCAGTACTACAGAAGAGTTCCCATTGCTCAGAAGCTTCGCTGACACTTGGTCCTACTCGAATTAAAGTTCTGAAAATCTAGTGAGTGTGAAATAGCATCTCATTATGCTTTTGATTGTAACTGTCCTGACTACTAGTGAGGTCAAGCACTTTTCCTATGTCTCGGGGTCATCTGGATTTTCTATCTTGCGAAGAGCCTCAAGTCTTTTCCCTGTTTTTAAATGGTTTTGGGGAAGCAGCTGTGGCTCAATCAGTGGGGCTCCCGTTTACCATATGGGAGGCCCTGGGTTCGGTTCCCGGGGCCTCCTGGTGAAGGCAAGCCCGCCCACACGGCGTGGTTAGCTGACCCAGCGAGCACAAGCAGCAGGGGGGGGATAAATGAATAAATAAATAAAATCTTTAAAAAAAATAAAAATAAAAAAAATAAATAAATGGTTTTGCATCTTTTCCTCACAGATTTTGGAATGTCTTTATCTACTTTGAAAAAATATTTTGGAAAATACCTCCTCTCAATTTTTGGCTTTTTCTTTCCTTTCTGTATGATGCTTTTCATTGAGAGGTTTTTTTCATTTTAATGTCTTTGAATGATACATGCTTTTCTTAAGATCAGTGTTTTTTGTGTGTCTTGTTTAAGGTATTTCCCTGTATTACCTTTTAAAAGCCTTATGTTTTTTTCCTTTCGTATTTATATCTTTAAACTATTTGGAAAAATGCTTTTTGTGTTCATGTGAGCAGGAGGCTAAAACAGTTTTTTCATGTGGATAATAAACTGACCCAGCATTTGTCGAAACTTTTCTCCTTTTCTCACTGAACTCAATGCCAACTTAGTCATAAAACAAACTTCCAGCTGTGAGTGGATCTGTTTCTGTGTTCGGGCTTTGGTCTATTCACTCCACATATCATTCTCAGTGTAAAACCACGTGGTCTTCATTACCACGAGTTCACAATAGTCACTGATATCTGGTTTGGTGAGGTATTGCTGTTCTTTAGCAGGGTCTTGATTGCTCTAGGCATTTGCATTTATAATAAATTTTAGAACTAGATCAATCTCAGAAAAACCTTGTGAGGATTTTACAAATCATTGAATCCCTAAATCAATTTGTGGGAGACCTGACATCTTGACCATATTAGTCTTCTAAAACATTGATACAAGTAGTCTTTGCACCTATTCAGGGGTTCCTTAACGTCTTTTAATAAAGTTTTATAATTTTCTCTAAAGGTGCTCGCTCATCTTTTGTGAGATTTGTATCTAGATACTTCATATTTATTGATGCTATTATAAAATAAATCTTTTTTAGGGCATTTCTCAAGAAGGGAGCTCCAGGACTCAGTTGTTCCACCAAAATAGCTATTAAACAGGCAGGACTGTCTGAAGCAACTATTCTGGGGCTCCAGAGACCAGAAGAACGTTGAACAGCTTCCAGGAAAGAGTGGGAGGGAGAGGCTGATAAACGACAGCAAAGAACAGTGAGTTGCTCTCTCTGCACAGATAATCAGAGGCCTAGACATCAGCAAAAAATTACAAGTCCATACTAAGAAACAGGAAGATATGGCCCAGCCAAGAAAACAAATTAAAACTTCAGAGGAGACATAGAAGCTGATATAACTAATCAAAGATGTTCAAACAAATCTCCTAAATCAATTCAAGAAGATGAAGAAAAATATGGCTAAAGAGATAAAGAATATTTAAAAAAACAATGTGTGAGCTTAAAGAAGAATTTGAAAGTATAAAAAGATACATATCCAGGAAGAGGACGTGGCTCAACTAGTTGGGTGCCCGCCTACCACGTGGGAGGCCTGGATTCAGGTTCCAGTGCTTCCTAAAAAGAAGACAAGCTAGATGCCACACCTGCTGCAACAAGCTGGACACTGCACCCACCACAACCACCAGACGTCTAAACAAGCAGATGCCACAAGCCAGCAGATGCTGCAGCCTGCGGGGAGCGGATGTGGCTCAGACCACTGGGCACTTGCCTCCCATGTGGGAGGTCCTGGGTTCAGTTCCCGGTGCCTCCTGGAGAAGGCGAGCAAAGAGCAGACAGATGGGTAAAAACCATCTGGGGGAGGGGTGATAAATTTTTTTTAAAGAAGATACATATCAGAAATTATGGGGATGAAAGACACAATAGAAGAGATGAAAAATACACTAGAGGCATACAACAGTGGATTTGAACAGGCAGAAGAAAATATCAGTGAAGTAGAAGACAGGATAATCAAAATCATACAGACAGAAGAAAAGATAGAGAAAAATCTGGAAAAAATTGAGCAGTGTTCCAGTGATTTGAATGACAGCATGAAGCACACAAATATCTGCATGTTATTTGAGGAAATAATGGCAAATATTTCCCAACTGTTATGAAGACTTAAATATACATGTCCAAAAGCTCAACATGCTCAAAACAATAAATCCTAACAGACCTACTCTGAGACACATACTAATAAGGATGTCAAATGCCAACGATAAAGAGAGAATTTTGAAAGCGACAAGAGAAAAGTGATGCATCACATACAAGGGATCCTCAAAAAGACTAAGTGCCGACTTTTTATAAGAAACCATGGAGGTGAGAAGGCAGTGGTATGATATACTTAAGGTACTGAAAGAGAAAAACTGCCAGCAAAAAATTCTTTATCCAGCAAAACTGTCCTTCAAAAATGAGGGGGACTTTAAAATAGTCACATATAAACAGACACCGAGAGAGTTCATCAACAAGAGACTGCCCTACAAAAGTTAGTAAAGGGACTCCAGCAGGCTGAAAGGAAAAGATGGGACAGAGTGGCTTGGAGAAGTGTGAAGAAGTGTGGATTATCAGTAAGGGTAACTAAAAGGTGAAAAGAGAGAGAGAAAAAAAGATATGACATGTAAAAACCAAAGTATAAAATGACTAAAGTACTTCCTTTACAGTAATAACATTGAATGTTAATGGATTAAACTCCCAAATCAAAAGACACAGATTGGCAGAATGGATAAAAAGCATAATCCAACTATATGCTGTTTCAAAGAGACTCACCTTAAACCCAAAGATGGCACAAGTAGGTTGAAAGTGAAAGGTTGGAAAAAGATATTACATGCAAATAGTAACCAAAAATGAGCTGGGGTAGCTATACTAATATCAGACAAAATAGATCTTATATGCAAAACTGTTATGAGACAACAAGGACACCATATATGAGTAAAAGGGTCACTCCAACAAGAAGAAATAACAATCACAAATATTTATGCACCTAACCAGGTGCCCCAAAATACATAAGGCAAACACTGGTAAAACTGAAGGAAGAAGTAGATGTCTCTACAATAATAGTTGGAGACTTAAATACACCACTCTAATCAATAGATAAAACATCCAGATAGAAGATCAATATGGAAACAGATCTTGAATAATATGATAAATAAACTAGATCTAACAGACATATATAGAACATTGCATGAAATACATTGTTCTCAAGTTCACAGGAATTTTTCTCCAGGATAGAACACATGTTGAGTCACAAAACAAATCTCAATAAATTTTAAAAGATAGAAATTATGCAAAGCATCCTCTCTGACCATAATGGAATGAAACTGGAAATCAACAACAGGCAGAGAATTGGAAAATTCACAAATATTCATACAACATACTCTTAAATAATCAGTGGGTCAAAGAAGAAATTGCAAGGGAAATCAGCAAATATCTCGAGACAAATGAAAATGAGAATATAACATATCAAAATTTATGGGATGCAGCAAAGTCTGTGCTAAGAGGGAATTTCATAGCCCTATAGGCTTATATTAAAAAAAGAAGAGCTAAAGTGAATGGCCTAACTGCTCACCTGGAGGAACAGGGAAAAAATAGCAAACCAATCCCACAGCAAGCATAAGGGAAGAAATAATAAAGACTAGAGCAAAATTAAATGAAATGGAAAATAAAAACAATACAGAGAATTAGCAAAATCAAAAGTTGGATCTTTGAGAAAATAAAATAAATTGACAAACCCTTTACTGGGGTTTGACTGACAAAGAAAAAAGAGAGAAGACACAAATAAATGAGAAATGGGGGGGGGCAGGCATTGCTACCGACCCACAGGAATGAAAAGGATCCTAAGAGGATACTATGAAAACTGTATGCCAGCAAACTAGACAACAAAATGAAACAGACAGATTCCTAGAAGCATGCGAAAAACCTACACTGACCCTAGAAGAAACTGAAGACCTCAATAGACAAATGACTAGTGAAGAAACTGAACCAGTCATCAACAACCTCCCAGTGAAAACAAGCCCAGGACCAGATGGCTTCACAGGTGAATTCTACCAATCATTCCAAGGAGAATTAACACCAATCCTGCTTGAACTCTTCCAAAAAACTGAAGAGGAGGGAACATACCTAACTCATTCTATGAGGTCAATATCACCCTAATACCAAAGCCAGATAAATACACTACAAGAAAAGAAAGTTTCAGACCAATCTCTCTTATGGCTATAGAGGCAAAAAACCTCATCAAAATACTTGCAAATTGAATCTAACAGCACATTAAAATAATTATACACCATGATAAGGTATGCAAGAGTGGTTCAACATAAGAAGATCAATTAATGTAATACACCGCATTAACAGAATGAAGAGGGAAAACCACATGGTTATCTCAATTGACACAGAAAAGGTATTTGACAAAATCCAGCATGCTTTCTTGATGAAAATACTTCAAAAAATAGGAATAGAAGGAAACACCCTCAACATGATGAAGGATGTCTATGAAAAACCCACAGTTAACCTCATGATCAATCATGAAAGATGAAAGCTTTCCCTCTAATATTGGGATCAATAAAAGGATGCCCACTGTCACCACTGTTATTCAACATATGCTGGAAATTCTAGCCAGAGCAGTTAGGCCGGCAAAAGAAATAAAAGGCATCCAGACTGGAAAGGAAGAAGTAAAACTTTCCCTATTTGCAGATGGTATGATTGTACAGATAGAGAGTTCTGAAAAATCTAAACAAAGCTACTAGAGCTAATAAATGAATTCAGCAAAGTGATGGGACACAAGATCAACATGAAAAAATTAGTAGTATTTCTATACAATAGTAATGAGCAAGCTGAGGAGGAAATCAAAAAAAAAAATTCAATTTACAAGAGCAAGTAGAGTGTTGGAGAGGATGTAGAGAAATAGGAACACTATTCATTGCTGGTGGGCATGTAGAATGGTGCAGCCACTGAGGAAGACAATTCAGCAGCTCCTCAGGAAGCTAAGCACAGAATCACCATATAGCCCATCAAATTCACTACTAGCTAAATACCAGAAGAACTGCAAGCAGGGCTTGAACAGATATTTGCACACTGATGTTCATATCGGCATTATTCACAATTGCCAAAAGATGGAAGCAACCCATGGGTTCATCAACTGATGAGTGGATGTTAAAAATGGGATATATACAGACGATGGAATATTATCCAACCATAAAAAGGAGAGATGTCCTGACGCATGCCGCAACATGGATGAACCTGGAGGACATTAAGTTAAGTGAAATAAGCCAGACACAGAAGGACAGATAGTGTATGAGCTCACTGTTGTGAACTCACGGTAGGAAGCAGGCTCAGAGAGTTAGAATGCAGGGTGAGCAGGAGAGAGATTGGGGTTAGGGACGGGGGAGTGGACGCGCGACCTGTGCAGATGGAAAAGGTGTGGAAATGGACGGTGGCGACGGCAGCACACAATCGTGTGATCAACAGCTACAAGACGTGGCTGTGGCTCAGAGGGGAAACTTTAGGATGTATGTGTCACTGGACTGAAAATAGAAGACAGAACAAGGCTGCACAACGCAGCGAGCCCTATTGCAGGTGGTGCAAGGGTACGAGCACGCTTCCATGACTGCAGCAGCGCTGCGGCACTCAGGCAAGGTGCGACGGGTCGGGCAGCGTATGGGAAAATACGCCCGAGGTGAGCTGTTATGCTGGACAACAGCACGGCTTTAATCATCGCTCACCAGTCGTTAACAAAGTCAGCCACTGTTGAAAAACAGTACAATTATTTTAAAAATGCTATCAATTGTAAAATAAGGTTCCATACCAATGCAAGATGTTGAGGTGGGGCTGGGGGTGGTGTATGGGGATCCTGCATTTTACTGTAAATCCACAACTTCTCTAATAACATTTTTTTAAATTAAATATTTAATAAAAAATTACACTTTATAGCTGTTTGTTGCTCAGGTATGGAAATGCAATGGATTTTTGTATTATCAGTTTCTCAGTCGGCAAATGTACTAGTCAGCCAGGGTGCTGATGCAAAGTACCAGAAATCTGTTGGCTTTTATCAAGGGGTATTTATTTGGGGTAAAACTTACAGCCCCAAGGCCATGGAAAGCCCAATTCAAGGTACCGTAAGAGGCACTTTCTCACCAAAGCCAGCTGCCACGTGTGGAAGCAGGATGGCGGGCGGCCTCCGCCTGGCCGCTCGGGGCTTCCTGTGTTGGTCTCTGGCATGGGCGCGTTTCTTTCCAGGCCTTCTCCGCTGCTCAGCTGCTCTGTTCTCCTCAGCTGCAACTCTCAGGCCAGTGGCTGCCCTCTCCCTGGGGCTGCAGGATCAAACGTGACAGAGCTCTCTCCCCCATGTGTCTTCTAGAGTGAGTGTCCACTTATCAGCCCACCACAGGGGCGGGGACTCAACCTGGGGCCACAGCAGTAGGGCGCCACTCGGGACAAGGATAGCCGCTGCTATAGGTTTTGGTATTTTTTAAGGTGGTACTGGGGAGTGAACCCAGGACCTCGTATGTGGGAGGCAGGCGCTCAACCACTGAGCTACCTCTCTCCCGGAGGAGAGTTGCTTTTTTTTAGTTGTTTGTTTTTTGTCTGTTTTGCTCCTAGGAGGTCCTGGGGAGTGAACCTGGGACTTTGTAGATGGGAAGCAGGTGCTCAACCACTTGAGCTCCATCTTCTCCCCCTGCTGTAGGTTTTCATAGCAACATTTCTAGTTAAAGAAGTTCTCTCTTTACAAAATTTTTCATGGACAGACACTGAATTTTCTTCCTTGAAATTTTTAATGATATGTAATATACATGTATAAAATGCTCATGAACCCACCTGTGTGGCCAGCACCCAGATGCTACCACCTGAGAAGCCCCCTTTGCCTCCCTCGAATCCTCACCCCACAAAGGGAACCAGTCTCCCGGCTTCTAATACCAGAGATTAGCTTTACCTGGGTTTGCCTTTTAGGTGAATGGGATCTCATAGTCTCTGTGTCTGGCTTCTCTGCTCAGCACGGCTGTGGGACCCGTGTTTATTGTCCTGTGTAAATGAAAACCACTCGTTCTCATTGCTGCAGTGAAGTCCACTGTGCTAATTTGCCAGAATTTACTTTCCTCTTCCACACCGAGGGCGTCTGAACAGTTCCCAGCAGTCTGCTGCTACGAGAACATCCGGCACACGTCTGCGGTGCGCTGGATGCACTTGTGTCAGGGTCGTGCCGTAGCAGATTGATGAGCCGTAGAACATGCGTCTATTCCACTTTAGCAGATGGTGCCAAACAGTTTTTCAACGTGGCTGTACCAATTTATACTCCCACCAGCAGAGTTTCGTCTGCTCCACATACATGTTGAATTTTATCAGTTTTCCTGCATTTATTGAGATAAGCATGTGATCACTTGGTGTTTCTCTATTAATCTGTTAATGCAGAGAATTACACTTACAGATTTCTCCCACCGTTTCATTCCTAGGATATTCCGGCTTGGTCCAGATGTACATTTTGCGCGCTGCGGGCCTCGGCGTGCGGCTTTGTTCAGGGCTTACCTCTGTCTTCATCAGTGGGATCGACCTGTACCTTTCTTTTTGGTTAATGGTCTTAGACATCTGAAAGGCTGTGAATGCCGCAGTGAGCCTTGGCATCCTCTGTCTCTAACAAGCTTAGACTCCCAGGGCAGCTTCTGAAAACCGCACATTGGACCTCCTCCCTGCATACATGACAGTTACTTAGTTTAGGCATTCCCAAGGCGGAGGAAGGAAACACAGCCCCTCCACGAACCCCACGGAGCACACGTGGTGACGAGTGCACACCTGCTAGAGCCTCAGAGCTGGATGTGATCTCGCAAAGCCACAGGGGACAGATGGAGAGCGAGATTGCGGGAGCAGAGGAAGCGAGTGGCCGCATTTGTAAAGCTGAGGCCCACTCTGTGGTCTGGGCACTTGAGCTTCTCTCCTGTGGCCCTGTCCCCTCCTGGTGCTGCTGCACCAAGGTGAGTTCCTGGGCCGTGTGTCCCAAGCTCCCCCGCCCTCCCCATTGCACCAGGCACTGCCCACAGCTCTCCCACACAGGAAGCTGGTGCAAGCAAGAGTCCACCTGAACCAAGGCAGTCCAGATCCTGAACTAGACATTTTTCAAAGAGGCTTATTTGAGAGAATAGCACCTGGGAGTTAGATGAGGAGTGGGGTGTTTACATGATCTCACAGACTCTCCCCACAAATGGCTCTTTAAAGTCAAAGGGAAAGATAATAAACTTACTATCGACAGACGTCTTAACCCAGCGGTCAGATCTAATTTCACCAACATTGGGATTGGCTGACATGATGCATCCCCTGAGAAGGACCTATCACTTTAAAAAAAAAAACAATTTATTGAAGTCTATCATTCACACATGAACATACATAAACTCTAAGTGTTCAGTTAACATCGTGAACCTACAAAACAAACATGCCTAACATCACACAGGGCTCCCACACATCACCCCCCACAAACACCCTGCACTGTTGTGAAACACTTGTTAACAAATCATGAAAGAGCATCGTCAAAGTATTACTACTAACTGTAGTCCATGTCTTACTCCCCTATACTTTTTTTTAAAAGGATTTATTTATTTCTTTATTTACTTTTATCCATTTTTACCACCTCCCCCTGTTTTTGCTGTTTCTGTGTCCATTCGCTGGGCAACTCTCTGTGTCTGTTTCCTGCCCTCTCTTCTCATCCTTCTCCTCCTGTCTTCACTGGGACTCGATCCTCGGAACCTCCAACATGGGAGAGAGGCGGCCTACCACCTGCGCCACCTTAGTTCCTGTTTTTTTGGCGCATCTCATCTTGGATCTCCCTTATGTCACTCTCCTGTTGTGTCATCATCTTGCTGCGTGGCGCGTGGGGCCTGGGGGTGCACCCGCACATGGGGCCTGGAGCCCGTGCACCTTCTATATTTTTCTTTTTTTTTAATTTTATGTTTATTGTTACCGGGAGGTCCCAGGGATCAAACCCAGGTCCCTCCATATGGGAGACGGACGCCCACCCATTTGAGCCACATCCGTCCCCTGCTGTGTCTCTTAAGGTTGACCAAAGATACCTAGAGTTACAGTCTTTTCCCATACAGGATAGTCATATAATAAATCAGGCTTAATTTATCGCCAGCATTCTAAAAACCAGACCTAGGGAGAAAAAGCGAATGTTTAGCCTGCCCTGATTATCACAAAGTCAGGGCAGCGAGAATATTTGCAGGACCTATCACTTCTGTGGTGTTTCTGCCAAACATGTTTAACTTTAGGCAAGCCCAACTTGAGGGACAGTTTACAAAATAACTGGCCTGTATTCTTAAAAAAAATGTCAATGTCTTGAGAGATGAAGAGGGGCAGAGGCAGTTTGAGATTAAAGGTGACTAAAAAGACTTGACAATTAAATGCAATGCATGATCCTGGATTGAATGCTGGACCCGGGGGGGGGGGAGTTGCCATAAAAGCCATTACAGGGACAATTGGTAAAGTTGTAAAATGGGCTTCATTTTAGGTAATATTTGTGAATCAATGTTAAATTTCTTGATTTTGACAATGGAACCATGGTTACATAAGAAAATGACCTTGTTCTTAGGAGATTCACACTGGCATGTTTAGGGGTGGATGCCTGCATTTTTTTTCTTAAATGCTTCAGAAAAAACTGTGCATATTTCATATACATACAGAGAGAATGATAAAGCAAGTTTGGCAAAATATTAACACTTGGTGAATCTGGGAGAAGGTTATACTGGAGCTCTTTCTGTATTCTTATAACTTTTCTTTTCTGGACATTATTTCTAAATAATAAATTAGGAAGAGGAGCCCTAGCAAAGGGGAAGGTACAGAGATAAAATGATAAGGCCCCTTTGCGGTTATGAAAACAAAGGGGCGTTCCTGACACATGCTTCGTGCCAGGTCTCTTGAGATGCTGCTAATCTGAGCCCGAGGTCACCCGCAAGCGAGCGGCAGGGCTGGGATGGTCTTGGCCAGGCGGCAAGGACTGACCGAAGGGAAGTGGCGGTGACGGCCTCTCAGTTGTGAGCCGTTGGGTCTTCCCTCAGGCCAGGCGCTGCGCTGATGTAGTCAGTGGTGATGGGAAAAGAGCAAGATAAGGTTAGAGTCTCACAGGGAAGACAGACCAAAGACACGGTGTTGGGCCTGGACGAGATCCACGGGGAGAGTCAAGGGCTCCTGGCAGCACCCAGGAGAGGGAAGCTGGCTCTGGCTGGCCTGGCGGCGTGGGGCATTTTGGGGAGCTCGCTCTCTTTCTAGTGAGTGACTGATTGCATCAATGGACAATGACCGGAGAGCTCTGACCCGCTATCAGCAGTGACCGTGCCAGGAAGCTCTGGCCCACTACCTGCAGCCACTGACCCAGGGAGGTGGCCAGCAGCCGCAGCAGACACCCCAGGAAGTTGAACGACAGTCCCTGTGATGGTCAGTCCAAAGCAGCTCGGGCGTCCTCAATGACTGGCAGCTTCCCTAGCTTTGCCCCTGCTTCCAGCTTAGACCCAAACAAGGAAAGCCCAATATGCCCCCTAAGCCAACCACAGAGGATGCCCCACCTCCAGTCGGCCCTCCTCAGGCCTCCCGCCCCGACAGCAGCCTTGGTCAGAGCATACCTGAAGTACCCCCTTTTTCCAGCAAGAAGCCTTCCCACACCGCCTGCCTTTGCGTCTCTGTCAAACGCGAGCGAGGGTGGCTGGCTCCCTTGCTAGAGCAAGCTCTGAGCCAGTAGCCTTTGTTGGCTCTCATTTGGGTCTTGGTCATTAATTTCCACACGGGGGAGGGTGAGCAGCAAGAGGGACACTGGTGCCCGGATGGACAGACCAGGGCCAGTTCTGTCTCCCAGGAGACGCGTGGGCCTTGGGCGGGACGTCTGCCATGTCTGCAGCCTTGTTCTGAGGACTGGGGCTAATGTGGGTAAAATGCAGAAGTGCCGAGCTCGAAGCTGTGGCCTTCGGGGATCCTGGGGGTACCTAAAAGAAGACGGAGCTTGGCTGAGATCACATTGATGACATTATGTCCTCTGGTCACCAGGGAAGCCAATCAGAGGCGCCCCCAGCCTGGCTCCAAAACAGACGTCTTAAACCAAGCTGAAATAGCACAGAGAGTAAAGCAGGAACAGCTGTCCTTCAAAACGCCTCCCCGTGTAGAGAACAGAGAGGAACAGGATCAGGAGAGAAAAGGAGGAGCTTCGTGGTGTGTTTTCCCTGGGGCAGGTGCTGAAAGCCTCCCCAGTTTCTCTTAAGAGTTGTTCATGTGACCAGGAGACCGCAGGATACCAGCTTTGCCAGAGGTCTTGGCCTCCAGAGCCCTGCCTCAGGCAGTGGAATCAGTAGATCCCACGGTCCCCACAGGCTCAGAGATGCCACGGTCAGCCTGAGGCAGCACAGCTGGAGCAGCTTTCACCAGCGTGCCTGAGGGCTCGGGCTTGGTCCTGGAGCAGGCTCAGCCTCGAGCCCCTGAAGGTTAGGAGGAGAGTCCAGGACACGCTCGCTGACCCCTGGGGGCCAATGCACACGCAATGGCTGGCCCAAGGGGGCCTCACAAGATGGACAATGTCCTTATCACGGTTAAGGATCGAGCAGATTCCTCCTGCCAAAACTTTTTGTCATGAAGATATTTTTTGCTCTGCAAGTCACTGGGAGAGAATTCCAAGGGTGGATTAGTGAATTAATCTACAATGTAATGAAAAGATCATTCACAAAATGGAAATTTCCCTGCTTTAAATTTGTCTTTGATAGCCATTTTCTATTTCCTAAAAAAAGTACTATTGAAAAGACAGCGTCATTATTAAATAAATCTTTAAGAATGAAAAAGAATAACCTAATACGCAACTGTTTTAATTTCTGCACATTTCGTTGGGGTTGTGACCACATGTGCCCATGTCTTGGCATCGGGACTCTGTGTGTGTGCTACCTTAACCTGCTTTTTGGATTGTCACGATTTTCTGGTTTTCTACATAGTTCCTTAATGATAATTTTTTCCTTCCATTATTCGTTATTCTTCAGAGAGGCGTCCCCTCTGGGGAATCCTGTGATGAAAAGTGCAGTGGGCTGCTAGGGGATGCTGAACTCCTTAAGGGAGAAATAACATTATCCTTTCTAATGATTAGAACAGGCTGGAAATATTCTAGGCACTCAATAAGTGCTTGTAGCCCTGAAAAATAGTGAGTGTGAGTAGAAGTTAAATTCTAGGAATAAAGGATCATCAAAAGGACCAGAGATCTAATCAGTTCTTGCAATGTAGAAAAAAATGTCCTGAAAATGGAAATTTCCTAAAAATACAAATATTATGCTATTAACCACATATTTCTCCATAATCAACCCTTCAAAGTAATATTGTGGTCATACTTTTGATTGTATGGAAGGCAACGGCTAATCTTATACAGGAAATAAGTATTTAGTAGTAAGCAAAAAAGAGGTGCAGCTCTTTCTCTCTCTCTCTCTCACCCCCGTCCCTCCCTCCCTTCCTTCCTCCCTCCCTCCTTCCTTCCTTTCTTCCTTTCATAATTGTGGGGAATTAAATTATATAGATGACAAATTTTTTTTCTGATAAACTGGTTTTACTAATGATAACACATACTTTTATTAAACTCAAACATCTATCTACCACTTTTTGTTAAGGTAATGCTTTTTATCCTGAAAATCACTGGAAACTTATAGTTGGAAATATAGAAAACCTGAAGAGGGGCTGCGGTGGCCCTCGGCTGGGTTTGTTTGCTCAGCACGGCAGAATAGACAGGCGCACTGAACTAGGCTAGGAAAAGAGGATTTATTGGCAGGCAGGAGACTGGAGATGTACAATCTCAAACCAGCCTCCCCATCTGCAGAAATTCTAATATTTTATACCATTGGGGTGCTAATGGATAATTGGGGAAGAGCGGGACACAGGCTCCTTCATTAACAAACGTTAAGGGGTTGAACATGGTGGGGTGGGTTCCAAACCAGGGGGAGTTACAGCTACAATCATCATCCGAGATGAAGGTTCTGAGATAGGAAAGTACAGAGCAGAGGTCAATCACGAGATTTTCCACAGGGATATTGTGTTAGTCAGCCTCAGGGGCGCTCATGCAAAAGACCAGAACTCCGCCGGCTTTTATAAAGGGCATTTATTTGGGATAGAAGCTTACTGTTACCAGGCCATAAAGCCTAAGTTCTTCCCTCACCAAGGTCCGTTGCCACGTGTTGGAGCAAGGCGGCTGCCGACGACGTCCGCCAGGGCTCAGGCGCCCTGGGCTCCTCTCTTCCGGGGCTGGATCCTCTCCAGGCTCAGCTGCTGTGCTCCTCCCCGTGCTTACTTCCCAGGCTCCAGCTCAAAACTCCCAAGCCCCTTCTCTGCGGTGCGGCTTCTCTGTGAGTCCCCACCCACCAAGGGACTCAACGTCCTCCTGATGTGGTCCAATCAGGTAGAAGTGAAATTTCTAACTCCAATATAATCTAAATGCCCAGAGGAAAAGACCAGTTCACAAACATAATCCAATATCTATTCTTAGAATTCGTAAGCAACACCCAGCGTCCACAGATACCAAACAGGAGGGCGGAGCGGCCAGGCACAGAGGGAGAGGCTGCCGCCCACACAGCCAGGAGCAGGCAGACTGCTCAGAATGGCCATCCTAAGAGCAGGTCTAGGCTACGGCCAGCCAGGCTCAGCAATTTCAGACAGGAACTTCATGTTGTTTTTTAAATAACATAAAGGCATCTGTATAATTCTTAGCCTCAATTACAAAGGTTCAGTACAATGCCTCAATATTTAGGTTATACTAAGTTTTTCTAGGACTACAACCCAGAAGAATTCTCCCAAGTCTTCTCCACAACTCTTCTTAAAGTTACCATATGGCAATTTTTTCGAAGCAGTGTAACGCAACAAGAACCTGAGGCCGCGCTTCAGAAGACCTGCGTTCTGACTCTCCCTCTACCTCCAATTTGCTCTGTGATTTGGGTGAGTCGCTTCACCTCTCTGGACTTAAATCTTCCCGTTTAGAGAGAGAGAGAGTCCAGCCAGAATGATTTTAGGTTATTTTGGGCCCTAAAACTCTATGGCGAGTATCTGTGAGAGCAGTAATTTACATATTTCTATTGAGAGTCGGTTAAAGGAGGTCTTCTCCTTCCTTCATTTTGGGTGACTTGGCACTCTCTTGGAACGTAATGAGCTCATGCAAGGTCATCATCGGCTCTTAAAGCAACAGAGAGCCCCCTCAGTCAGAGCAGGTGGGGCGGCTTCTGATGGCGAAGGAGGCTCAGCGGGATTTGGGTGTCCAAGGTTTTCAGATTATCCAGAGCCACCAAATGTCCCCATGCCAATTCTCAGCATCTCAGGTTTTCTAAATCCATGCCTTATTTTCACCTAACAGACCCATAAAGGCTGCGGATTTAACTTACGTAATCCTGCAACCCACACCATCAGGCATCTGTGTCTCTGCATCACCTCTGAGGACGTGAGAGTTTGAGGTATTTTAGGCAGCAACAGAGCCCTCTAGTTTTCTGACCACGCCGTGAGTTGATAATGTAAAGACCTGAGCTTGTTGTTTTCTTTCTGTAAATTTTCCAGTGCAGTCTTGAGTAGCCATCCTGTGCCACGGTTCTGGCAGTTCTCTTACCACCATAAATGTGTCGCAGCAGCCAGTCCACACCCCATAGCTTTACCTTCAACAGGCTCTTCATTCCCGGCAACCAAAGAGGATCATGTGAATAACTGTTCTGCCATTATGTGAAAACAAGGGCCAATAAACCAGTCCCAAATTCCTATCTTTGAGGATCTGCTCCTTGGATAATATAACAATATGGATAATATAATAATCTGTATCAGTCAAGGTTCAGTTAGGAAAGCAGAAACCTCTGTATGTGTTTTGACTAGAAAGAGATTGAACACGGGGAATCAGGAGTTTATAAAATGGTTGGAGAACTTTAGGTGGCAGGTTCAGTGCTGGGGTAGTTGAGTAGCACCAGCTTTTAGGTTTGTAGCCATGGATATGGTTGGGAAAGCCAGAGGTCATTAAAACTGGAAAAAGAAAAACAAAAAGCAAAACACACCAAACCCAAGCCACCGGCATCACTGCCCTGGAGCCCCGAGGCCGGTGGCTGACATTGGACTGTGAAGTGCAGGTCCTGTAACTTTGTCTGCTGAAGGAACCACAACTTCCAGCTCTTTTATTTTTCAGATCTGGATCAAGTGCCACTTCCATTACTCTCCCCTTCCTCATTGCACTCCAGCTTCATGACCTCCTTTTTTGTTTGCTTTTTAATAAGCATTTTATTTTAGAACAATTTTAGGTACACAGAAAACTTGGGAAGGGGGAAGACACCCCACCCAGCATGGCTCTGTCCTGAAGAATTTAAATTCTTTCTTCTGCCTCTGTCAAGAGATTGCTGCCACTCAGTGTCATTTAGCATAAACCAACAATTGGTCTGGTTTGTATTAGCAAATGCAGCAAACTGTTGAACTTGAGCTGGCCACAAAATTGGTCTCTGATAAAAGTAGACATATCAATGAATTCATTTTAGTCCCAAATTTCGTTTCACCCTTCTTGGTTCTGGAGCCATTTCCAAATTTCCCAAGATTTTTGAAAATTAAAAATGAACAAATTTCTATAATTTCTTCTGACTGCAACTTTTTCTTCTGTGTTCTGATTTTTAAACTTTTACCCCCAGGGTGATAAGTTCAGACACTGGAGAGGTGGGGCCAAAGGGAACTTTTCACTCTGTCTGGCCAAGAAGGAACTGCTTCCTCATGCAGAGGGAATCCATTCCAGCCCTTAAATCGTTAGAATCTCCCAGACATCCTCATTCCTCTTGCCAGGATCTCACTTCCTAGAAACTTCAACATCCTAGTCCTCCTTTCGCAGACTCCCAGGGAAGCAATGCAGTCCATCGATCTTATGATCCAGCAGCCTGCAGACTCAGACTCTGAGTGAGGTGAGCCATCATCTTTCTTTGCCATGGCTCTCAGCCAGAAGAGGTGCCATTTCTTGAGGGGGCACCTGGAAGTGTTGACGGGAGACTGGTTGCACAATAGCCAAGGGCTGCTACTGGTATTTAGTGCCCAAGGACAAAGGATGCTAAACATCCTGTGAAGTCAGGCCCTAGAGATGAGCGGGGGCACTTGTGGGGACCTGTCAGGACTCGTGGACAATCTCTTAGGACCCTTTTCTGCCATGGTCATTCCCCACAAGATACAAACTCTCAGGAGACAAAGTCCGACCGGCTTTTCTTGGGCTCAGGCTTGGGGAAAGATCAGAGCTAAGGCACTGCTACTGACGGTTTCCCAGCTTCTCAAAAGAAAAGTGGGTTTTAGTACTAAAAGAAGGGAAATGAGAATTAATGGGCACAGAAACAACAAAAACAGCAAACAAAATAAACAATGTCCACACTAGTTACCAAAAGACGGAAAATCTTGAATCTAATCACCTCTAGCACAAGTCAGTATTGATCAGAATTCTTTCAATTATAAGTCAAAGAAAAGCAACAGAAGCCAGTTAAATGCATTAGCTTGTGCAGTTGTGAAATCTAGGCTGGATGTAGGCATGGCTGGACCCAGGGGCTCAAACCATGTAATTGGGCTCCTCTCTCTGCTCTCCACCTCTGAGCTCTGTTTGTCTGCTTCTCTTTGCTCCTTGAACTCTTTTCCTGGCACAGACAGACTCGCTGTGGGAGAACCCAAGCCTATACCCACAGCCCTTTACTTGGCAGGAAGAGACACCACCTCTTTCCCTGCAGCCCTATGGCAGCTGAAATGAAAGGGGCCTGGCTGGCCCTGCTCTGCTCACTTGCTCGGCCTTGAATCAATTGTCTTGGTCAGTGATCGCCCACGTTGGGTCACTGACCCTCCCTATAGCCTTGAGATTGGCCAGCACTGTGTATGACAACCCCATAAGAGCTCCACGGACCTGGGAAGGGAAATGCCCTAAAAAGAAGACGGGTAGTAGAAGACAAAAAGAAGAGATGTCCACAAAAATCAAGTGTCTACATGGACGAAACCGAAGTACAGCCTCTGAGCCACGGCAATGCTGCAAGGACCCCCGCTCCGGGGCTCTGGAAAGCAGCCGCTACTCCTGAGAGTCCCACCTCCCAGTCGACCTTCAGAAAGTCGGGCTCCACCATTAGCAAGCAATGTAAGCCCGGACAAGCTAACTGACCTCTGCGAACCTTTTTCCCCAACCCTAACCTACGGATAAAAATCTACCTCTTAGAGTTGTTGTCAGGATGAAAAGAAATAATGTATATACAGTTCTTATAAAAGGACCTCAGTCACTGAGAGCTTTATCAGTTATATCAGATTTACCTAAGTGTATCAGAAAATCCAGACATACATGGACTAAACACACAAGGATTTATTCTCTGTTGTGAAAAACCAGAGTTAGGCTTTGCAGGGATGGAAAGGCAATTCTGTGAAGTCAGCAGATCAAGCACCCTGAATTCTTCTTAAAAAATAAATCTTAAAAAAAAAAAAAATGCCTTGACCCAACACCCCTAAAAGGTTTAATCCATTCCAGCATCACCTATAAGTCCAGGTTTCTTCTAAATATAATTAGTTCAAAAAAGTCCCAAATATCATCTCCTAAAAATCATCTAAATCAGGTGTGGGTGAGAATCTGGGCATGATCGCCCTGGGGCAGATTCATCCATTCATGTGGAATACTCGGGGCACCCACCCCATCCTCAAAATTCCAACTGGGCTCTTCCGGCACATCCCACCAACCACAGAATGGGTACCCTGAGCTGCAGAAATTAGAGTATCAGCCCCAAACTCATAATGCACGAATATAGAGCTTCCCTTAAAACAAAATTAGGGTTAAAGCACAAATGCCCAAATCACAAAAGTTGGCAGTGCAGACTCCACCCATATGCCACAAAATATTGAGGTGTACAAAGACTTTCCCCTCAAAACCACAAAATGCCTAGACACCCCAAACCAGAAGCATTGGCATGTCCCTAAGGAGAGCGCCTCAAGCTCTGGATGGGCTCGGACTGCGAGAGCAGGTCCTGCGGGCGATTTCTGCGGGAGGACTGGCGGAGATTCAATGCGATGGTGACACGTAGGAGTTTCTCGTGACCAGTAAGATGTGCGACCTGGTACATGGGGACGCGCACTACAGCCTCCTAATCGTGCTTGGTCGTTCACACCATCAGTCGTGCTGCCCTTGGTTTTGTGGTGTGTCTGAAGAGCCAAAGCTATAGGTTGGATAATGGCCACCAAAGTTATCAAGTCCTAGTCCCAGGAACATGGACATGTTACATCTTTGGAAAAGGACTCTTTACAGCTGTGATTAACATCTTGAGATGAGAGTATCTGTGTGGGCATTAAACGCCAACACAAGTGTCCATCTAAGAGAGAGGATGTTAGGGAACATCCCCTAACTCATTCTGCGAGGCTAACATCAGCCTCATACAAAGCCAGATAAAAATGCCACAAGAAAAACATTATTCAGACCAATAACCCTTTATGGGTATAGATACAAGCAAACTGACTCCAACAACACATTAAAAGAATTATCTACCACGATCAAGTGGTCTTTACTCCAGGTATGCAAGAGTGGTTCAACATAAGAATATCAATTACTGTAATACACCACATTAATAGAATGAAGAGGAAATTCCACTTGATCATCTCAATTGACAAAGAAAAGGCATCTGACAAAATCCAGCACCCCTTCCTGATAAAAGCACTTAGAATACAAAGAATAGAAGGAAACTTCTTCAACATAATAAAGGACATATATGAAAAATCTCACCACTAACATCATACTCAATGGTGAAACACTGAGAGCTTTCCCTCTAAGATCAGGGACAACAAAAGGATGCCCACTGTCACCACTGTTATTCAACATTGCACTGGAAGTTCTAGCCAGAGCAATTGGGCAAGAAAAAGAAATAAAAGGCACCCAAATTGGAAAAGAATAAGTAAAACTTTCCCTATTTGTAGATGGCACAATACTATATATAGAAAATCCTGAAAAATCCACAATGAAGCTATTAGAAATAATAAACAACTTCAGCACAGTGACAGGGTACAAGTCAACATGCAAAAATCAGTATTATTTCTATAAACTAGTAATGAGCCATCTGAAGAGGAAATCAAGGAAAAAAAATCCATTTATAATAGCAACTAAAAGAATCAAATATAGGAATAAATCTAACCAAGGATGTACAGAATTTGTACATAGAAAACTACAAAACATTGTTAAAGAAATCAAAGAAGCCTTAATTAAATGGAAGAAAATTCTGTATTCATGGATTGGAAGACTAAATATTGGTAAGATGTCAATTCTATCAAATTTTACAAATTCAATGTAATCCCAATCAAAATTCCAACAACATTTTTTGCAGAAATAGAAAATCCAGTCATCAAAATTTATACAGAAGGGTAAGGAGCCCTGAATAGTCAAAGCCATCTGGAAAAAGAGTTGGAGGACTCACACTTCCAGATTTTAAAACTTACTACAAAGTCACAGCAATCAAAATGGTGGCAAAACAATAATTTTACTAGAATAAAATATTTTTAAAAAATCAGTCATGGGGGAGCAGATGTGGCTCAAGCAGTTGAGCGTCCACCTCCCACATGGGAGGTCCCGGGTTCAGTTCCCAATGCCTCTTAAAGAAGTCAAGCAAATAATGATCAGACAATGAACAGACATCAAGCAAAAACAACGAGCAGACAATGAAAAAAACAATGAAAAAAACAGAGCAGACAATGAGCAGACATTGAGAAAGAACAATGAGCAGGCAACAAGCAAAAACAAACAAGCAGGGAGTAGATGTGGCTCAAGCAAGTGAGTGACCACCTCCCACATGGGAGGTCCCGTGTTCGGTTCCCAGTGCCTCCTAAAGGAAAAACAAGCAGACAACGAGCAAAAAAACGAGTAGACAATGAGCAAAAACAATCAGCAGACAAGAAGCGCAAACAATGAGCAAACAAAACAAAACAAAACGAGCAAAACAGAGGAGGGCCCCAGGGGGGGGGGGGGGGGGGGGGGGAATCAGCCACAGGAGCATACAGCACAAACAGTGAACCCTAATGTAAATATGGACCATAATTAATCATACAATTATTATAATATTCTTTCACCAATTGTACCAAAGTTACCACATTAAAGTGTTAATAAGGGGATAGATGTGAAGTCTGTATTTTTTGCATGACTTTGTGTAAACCTACAGCTTCTCTAATCAAAAAAGGACAAGAGCAGAGGAAGACTTCCCACAGACACAGAAGAGCAGGTGATGTGGACACAGGCAGAGCTGGTGCTGCAGCCACCAGCTGGGAAGGGACCTCCCCGGAAGCCTGGAGAACGCGGCTCTCTGACACCTGATCCTGGATTCTGGCCTCCAAGACTGGAAGAGGACAACTTTCTGTTGTTTTAAGCCACCACGCTCGGCAAAATTTTAAAGCAGCCTTAGGAAACTGAGGCCAGAGCAGGTGGAGCCCAGGCCTGCGGGCCGCCCCAGCCCTGTGGAATGCCCTGGGAGAGCCTGCTCCCCAGGTACGAGGTCCCAGTCCAATCCCTGGTACCTCCTAAAAACGGCCCTGATGCAAATCTTCTCGCCGTCCTGACTTTGTGATAACCAGGGTGGGCTAAACATTCGCCGTATTAGAAACCATGCGCGTGTCCCCAGACCTGGTTTTCCTCCCCAGGTCTGGTTTTTAGAATGCTGGTGATAAACTAAGCCTGATTTATTACATGACCATCCTGTGTGGGAAAAGACTGTAACTCTAGGTATCTTTGGTCACCCTTAAGAGATATAGCAGGGCGACAGATGTGGCTCAG
The DNA here is from genome assembly GCA_026826555.1 of Tolypeutes matacus. Classification (NCBI taxonomy): domain Eukaryota; kingdom Metazoa; phylum Chordata; class Mammalia; order Cingulata; family Chlamyphoridae; genus Tolypeutes; species Tolypeutes matacus. Next base: position 8,052,674 of record JAKSZT010054335.1, on the reverse strand, counting down.
GTGGTTGGGTGTCCGTCTCCCATATGGAGGGACCTGGGTTCAATTCCTGGGACCTCCCAGTAAAAATTAAAAAAGAAAAATATAGAAGGTGCGTGGGCCGCCAGGCCCTGTGCACGGGTGAGCTGCCAGGTCCCATGAGCTATGCAGCAAGATGACGGCGTAACAGGAGAGTGACACAAAGGAGAGCCAAGACGAGACGCACCAAAAAACCAGGAACCAAGGTGGCGCAGGCGGTAGGACGTCTCTCTCCCACATCGGAGGTTCCAAGGATCGAATCCCAGTGAGGACAGGAGGAGAAGGATGAGAAGAGAGGGCAGGAAACGGACACAGAGAGTTGCCCAGCGAATGGACACAGAAACAGCAAAAATGGGGGCATGGTGGTTGTAAAAATGGATTAAAGTAAATAAATAAATAGATAAATCCTTAAAAAAAAAAAAGGAAATATTGCACAATATTTCTTAAAAGTAGAATACTCTGTTCCTCTGTGATGATGAGACTGTATGGTTTAACATCACATTATTGTGTTATGTCTTTTAAACGTTTTGGAAAGTGGTATCATTTGTAGAAAAATCTCGGTTTGGGTTCAATATTGTAAAAACTGAATGCTAAATCTATTTTTATATTTTTATGAAAAAGTAGTAGAAAATTACTTTTGAAGAAAATGGGCTTCTTTTTAATCTTGAAATACATGTATGTTGTGAGTTTAAGGAGCCTGTGATTACTTGTGAGGTTTACAGAACCATCTGCTTTCAATGACTGTAAATAAACTCTGAAAATGTAAAAAAAAACAACCCAAAAAACTGCCCTAGCACCACAGAAGGAGGGTCTCCGCCGGCCGCGAGGCTTCCTCAGTTTACCTCAGTCCGCCTGGCGCAGCCTCTGCCCTAGTCCTCTCGGCAGCTCCTCACCTGACTTCCGCGTCTTGCCTCGCTCCCCCGAGCCGTGTCCTGAGAAGCGGCCGCGTGCCACGCGCGGCGCCCACGGGCGACTCAAGGACCGTCTCCGAGCCCTTAGGCATAAACCGGCCCCAGATGCCTCCCCGCCGGGCTTGGCCCTGCCCAAGCCGCGCTCCCTCGTAAAACCACCTGCCCGTGGCCCAGCTTTGCTGGACTCCGCCAGGGGGAGGCAGCCGCCCCCACCAGCGACGTCCCGCCACCGCCCGTGGCCGCTGCCTGGCCCGCTCCTCCCGCAGGTGCCCGGCGCGGAGCCCGTCCCGCCCCGCGTGCAGACCCGGCCTGGGGACGTTCCATCCTGGCCCCTCGGAGCCCTGCCCAGCCGGGCGGGAGGGACACGGCCGGCCCCCAGCGCCTGTGCAGCGGGCCCCGTAGTGTCCACCAGGACAAGGGCCAGCAGTGCCTGGAGCTCGAGTCGCGCTGTCACCACTGAGCTTTGCTTGTCACTTACCCGGCCCTCGTAAGGGATCCAGGACCTCCCCGCACTGCGTCAGGGCGCGAGCGGCGCAGTGAGGGGACTTTGGCGGCAGATGGGCCTGAGTCAGGAAGGGGGATCGGCTCGGCAGGTACGAAGCGAGAACCGAGGGCAGCGCCGGTCAGGCCTGAGGCCTCGCGGTGCTCGGCGTGGCCTGCCTGGCGAGCCCGGTGGGCAGCCAGCATGGAGGGTGCCCTGGCGGCTCCTCCCCACCTCTCGCTGGCTTCTCCTCAGGCAGGTTGGGAAGAGCTCGTCATCTGGCCTCCCCTGACCTTGTGAACCAGAGGGGGGCCCGGAGGGGGGCCACCACCAAGTTACTGACTAAGATGTGGGTGCAGGGGCCTGAGCTCTGGGGCCAGGGAGGCAGCTATGGCATCTTGCAGGAAGCAGAGGGCTGGAGAGGAGGTGCTGGAGCTTCTGCAGCCCCCTTCAGCCGTGAGGCCTCGTGTGCATGCCGCTAAGGGGCTCATTCCCTGCAGCTTGAGCTCATTTTAGGCAGTGCGCTGTGACGGGCGGCAGCCTGGAGCTCTTCTGTGAATCCCAGAAAGCCACGATCCCGGAACGACTCCGTCCCAGGGGCCCTGTGCTTGCACCAGATCCCGTGAAGCGACCTTTTAATTAAACCCCTTAGGGCTTTTGGCTGGACTCGGGACCCGGGCCAGGTCTCTGCCCTCTTGCTGGGTCTTATGTGAGCGGAGAACTGAGAGCCATTCTGACCCTGCCAGGGGGGAGAAGAATGCGGGGAGGCGGGCGACTGAGAAGGCGAGCCTGCGGGGCCGGCAGCGCCTCGCGACGTGGCAGGGCTCCGGATCCGCTGGTGCCGAGCTCTGGTGACAAAGCCTGGCCGAGGGTGCCTTGACCTGGACATCCCCCAGCCTCGGCACTGGCAGCGTTCGCCCTAGCCAATTCCCTTTATAAAAGCTGGCCCATTTCTGGTGCTTTGCATCGGCAAAGACTGCCGTTGACCTTGTCGGAGGCACGGTCCCCCTTCGCGGGTGCCGGTGCTTGGTGTGCGTTGTGGTTGGCAGCCCACCAGGGCCAGGTGGAGTGGGGTCGCGACTGTTTCCTCAGCCCGACAGGTGCCGACAGGCCCAGGGGGCGGCTGTGCATTAGGAGCCTTCTGCCACCGTGGGATGGGAAGAGGGACTTTTTAAAGGAGTAGGATGTGTGCAGCACACACGGGAGCAGTGGGATCCCCGTCTGTCCCCGCCACTAAACTCAAACGCGCACACACACACACACACACACACAGACGTGCACAGGCGTGCCCCGGGGCAGAGCCAGGCAGGGGAGCGTCACCGAGCTCCGTGGGAGGCAGCCGCTTTCAGTGCTCTCGCGGTTTTTTTGCTGCAGGATGCAGCAGGGCCACCCCTGCTCTGTCACACAGATAACAGGGTCCCCTCAGAGGAGCTGCTCACACGCGTCAGGGCCGTGCGGAGGAGGCCTCGCCAGGACGAAGCTGCGAGGTACGTGTGCAAAGGAACCTTGCGGGAGAAGGATGTGCCGGGCGAGGACGTGCATGTCTCGGGGGAGAGACAAGGGAGGGCAGCGGTTCAGGGGCCTGGCAGCGAGCTGAGTCCTCATGGAGGAGCCAACCGCGCCCCTGTCTCTGCGGGGTGCTAGGACGGAGCCGGGGCTCCCGCAGAGAGGGAAGGCAGGCTGCAGGGAGGCAGCAGGCTCGCCTCCCGGCCAGACCCCAGCTCGGCTGTTCTTAGTTCCCACCAAGCCCCGAAAGGCACCTTGTCACAGAAGAGGGACCGGAGGCAAAACTTGGAAAACAAGCCCCCGTTTACGGCACTCCCAAATGAAAGCTGGGTAGCCTAGTCTCCAAAAGGTTGGAGATTTTTTACTCTACCCACGAAATATAGAAATATGGAAAAGAATAAGCCAGGAGGGGCTTCAAGACCTGGCTCTTTCTCCTCAGCTGCTCTGTGGCTTTGGCCTTGCACCCAGAACTCTTTGAGGTTCAGATAAAATCTCAACTCCAGAAATAGAAAGCAGCTATTAGTGCCTCTTCAAAGGTTTCATGAGGAGTAAATGAGGTGACACGCCTAGATTCACTCGGAGACGGTAGATAGTCAGCACTTCCCATGGTTTTTACAAAGAAAAAGGGAAGGAGGATGCGGGGGAAGGGAATGGTCAAGGACCTAGTGGTGCTCCAGGATGGTAGCAGAGCAGACCCAAAGGGAGGGGAAAGGACAGTGGCTTTGTTTTGCTCTCTATGTGTTATTGTACAATTCTCCGTCTATTCACACTTTTATCTGTGCATCAGATCACATATTTTTGTAATGTTTCAAAGTAATTTGCAGGCACCAGTACAATTAAGTGCCTCCCCACCGGAGACACTTCAGGATGCATGTCATTAACTAGAATTAAATATTTCTTTACAGCTTTTTTGAGGAATTTTTAAAAAGTAAAATTTATATACAACAATATGCACCAATCTTATGTACCGTTTGGTGAGGTTTTTTAATAATAATAAAATGTATTTTTAGAGAAGTTTAATTACAGAAAAGTTATAAAGAAAGTTAGGGGATTCCCATATAGCCCATCTCCTCCCCCTCCCACATTTTCCCCTATTAGCATCTTCATCAGTGTGGTACATTTGTTACAACTGATGAACCAACACTGAAGCATTGCTATTAACCAAGGTCTATAGCTTACATTATGGTTTGCACATTGCACTGTACAGTTTTATAGGTTTTGAAAAAATGTATAAAGACCTGTATACATCATTGTAGGATCATGTGGAACAATTCTAATGCCCTGAAAATGCCCTCTGTTGCACCTATTCTTCCCTCTCCCTCCCCTCAGAACCTCTGGAAACCACTATCTTTATATCAATGCTACAAGTTCTTCTGTTACTACAATAAAAATAAGTCTACTTACAGTCCCACTTTATGTTTGTTCATTCCTCAATCTTGAGGAATTTGGGAAGATGTCTGCTCGCTTCAGATTTAACAGGGGTTTAGATATTATGGGGCAGATGGAAAGAATTGTTTTGCAGTTGTAGATACTCTTTGTTTTTGGGGGATGGGACTTGTCCATCATCATTTTGTTAGCTGTCCTGGGTGAATCCGAAGAACTGGAGAGTACGTGTTGGTTGCAACTCTGCTGAGATTCAGGGCTCAACTGGCATATGAACAGACCGAAGATTTAAGTCTCTGGAACATAGATTTAATAGGTATAGTGCTAATTATAGGTTCAAATAAAAGTGGTAAGAGAACCATGTGTAGGGATATTATAAATGAGTCTAACTTTGTTACATTGGGGAAATAGGTTATCATAGATTCCAAAATAAGGCCTGCCGAAAGGGTGTTGATTTCATGGGGTTGTGTGCCTTATTTATAGTGTCCAGATGTCTCTAGAGCCCTTGGGGGCACCCCTGTTTGAGGCTTTGTTTATTGTGGCAGTTAGTGAGATCTGCCTGAAACCTGCAAAAGCTTAACCCTTGAAATGACTGCTGACTGACTTTGAAATCTCTTAGCCATAAAAACCCTTTTTTACTTAATATTTCCCACTTTTGGTCAAAGTCTTTTTTCCTAATGCATCACTGGTTGGCACTTGGAATTAATCTCTCGGTGCCAGGTAGGCTCATCCCTGGGAGTTATGTCTCATGTCGGAGGGAAGGTAGTAAGTGTATTTGCTGATTTTGGCTTAGAGAGAGACCATATTTGAGCAACGAGGAGATTTTCAGGAGGTAACTCTTAGATATTAGTTATTATTAGGCTAAGTTTCGATTTTACAAGAATAAAGTTCATAAACACAAGCATTAATATTGAAGGCTTGATATTTGCCCTGTTTTCTTTTATTAGGCATTGCCCATATACTCCAGAGATTTTTGCCACTCTATTTGAGAAAGTAGCAGACTCCCCAGGATGGGAGTTTAATGTTTTGTTAGTTACTGTGTGGGTTTCCACCCACTGAGAAAACACCCTATGGCAACATGAACACATTCATATCTTATAGAGGCATGCCCCAAGTGCATCCCTCCCCACACATCCTTCCCGCCACTGACACCCTGCACGAGAGATGCTCCCCTACCATAGATCTAGAAAGAACACTCCCACAATTGAATCTGGTGAGTCTTGACAACTTCATACACCTCTTAACGAAACTCCTCTGAAGACATAGCTGATTACCATCTCCTTGAAAGTTTCCACATGACTGTTTTCAGTCAACCCCTGACCCATCATCTTTCCGAGGCAATAAGATTTGTGATTTTTTTCCACCATAGATATGTTCTGCCTACTTTAGAGCTTTCGTATGACTATCGTCATGTAGAAGAGAGGTTGTCAAACTGTGCCCTGTACAAATCAGGGCTGTGGCCTGTGTTGGTGCAGCCCATACATTAAGATTGGCTTTTATATTTTTAATGTGATTTTTTCTTAAAGAAGTTGTAAATTTGCTGACAAATTATGCAGAAAAAAGTTCATATATACTCCCTCTTCTATTCTTAACAACTAACAGTGTGATAACTTTGTTACAATTAGTGAAAGAATATTATTACAACTGTACTATTTACTATATTCCATAGTTTATATGAGGGTTCACTGTTTGTTTTGGATAGTCCTATGGTTTGTTTGTTTTTTAAAGTTTTTATTCTAGTAATATATATACAACCTAAAATTTCTCCTTTTAACCCTTTCAAAATATAATTCATGTTTTAGAAACAAACAAACATAAAGAAAAAGAAATAAAATTAAAAAAAACACAGACCAAAAAAAGAGAAAATATATATATAATTCATGTTTATTACATTTACAATGTTGTGCTACCATCACAACCATCCATTACCAAAACATTTCCATTACCCCAAACAGAAATTCTGCACCAATTAAGCATTAACTCCCATTTCCCTACTGCCACACTGGACCCTGGTAACCTGTATTTTGCTTTCTGACTCTATGAATTTGCTTACTCTGATTATTTCACATGAGTGAAGTCATACAATATATATCCTTTTATGTCTGGCTTATTGCACTTCAGGGTTCATCCATGTTGTCAATTTTATCAGAACTTCATTACTTTTTATGGCTGAATAATATTCCATTGTGTGTAGAAATCACATTTCGTTTATCCAGTCATCTGTTGGTGGACACTTGGGCTGCTTCCATCTTGTGGAAATTGCAAATAATGCTGCAATTAATGCCAGTGTGCAAATAACTATTCTGGTCCTTTCTTTCAGTTCCTTTGGATATATACCTAGAAACTGGATTGGTGGGTCTTGTAATAATTATAATATTTAATTTTTTGAGGAATCACCAAACTTTCTTCCACAATGGCTATGTCATTTTATATTCCCACCAACAATGAACAAGTGTTCTTATTTCTCCACATCCTTTCTAACACTTACCTGTGTTTTTAATAGTAGCCATTTTAATAGGTATTAAATGGTATCTCACTGTAGTTTTGATTCATTTTTCCCTAATGACTAATGATGTTAAGCACCTTTTCATGTTCTTTTGGCTGTTTGTGTATCTTCTTTGCAGACATGTCTATTCAAGTCTTTTGACCATTTTTAAATTTGAGTGTCTTTTATTGATGAGTTGTAAGATTTCTTTTTATATTATGAATATCAAACCCTTATCATATAGATAGTTTCCAAATATTTTCTCCCATTCTTTAGGTTGACATTTTACTTTCATGATGAAGACCTTTGATGCACAAAAGTTTTAAATTTTGATGCAGTCCCATTAATCTATTCTTTCTTTTGTTGCTTGTGCTTTGGGTATAAAAGTCTAAGAAATCATTGCCCAACACAAGGTCCAGAAGATGTTTCCCTGTGTTTTTCTTTTAGGAGTTTTATAGTTTTGGTTCTTATATTTAGGGGTCTGATCCATTTTGAGTTGATATTTTTATATCGTATGAGGTAGGAATCCACCTTCATTAGTCTGTTTGTGGATATCCAGTTTTCCGCACCAATTGTTGAAGAGACTATTCTTTCCCAATTGAGTGGACTTGGTATTCTTGCAAAAAAAAAAAAAAAAAAAAAATCAATTGGCAATAATATGAGGATTTATTCCTGAACTTTCAATGTGATGCAATTGGTTTATATGTCTGTCCTTGTGCCACAATCATGCTGTTTTGATTACTGTGGTTTTGTAATAAACTTTATTTTATTTTATTATTATTTTTTAGGAGGCCCCAGGGATTGCACCTGGGAACCTCATACACGGGAAGCGGACACTCAGCCAACTGAGCTATACCCACTCCCTGTTATAAATTTTAAAATCAGGAAGTGTGAGTCCTCCAACTGCCTTCTTTTTCAGGATGGCTTTGACTATTCAGAGCCCCTTACCCTTACATATGATTTTGATGATTGACCTTTTCCATTTCTGCAAAGAAGGCTTTTGAAATTTTGATAGGGATTACATTGAATTTATAAATTACTTTGGGTAGAATTGACATCATAACTATATTTAGTCTTCCAGTCCATGAACCCAGAATGCTCTTCTGTTTAATTAGGTTTTCTTTGATTTCTTTTAGCAATGTTTTGTAGTTTTCTGTATACAAGTCCTGTACATCCTTGGTTAAATTTATTCCTAGATATTTGATTCTTTTAGTTGCTATTGTAAATGGATATTTTTCTTGATTTCCTCCTCAGCTTGCTCATTACTAGTGCATAGAAACACTACTGATTTTTGTATGTTGATCTTGTACACCACCACTTTGCTCAATTCATCTATTAGCTTTGTTGTCAATTTTTGGGGACCTTCTATACATAGGATCATGTGATTGGCAAATAGGGAAAGTTTTACCTATTCTTTTCCAATTTTGGTGACTTTCATTTCTTTTTCTTGACTAATTGCTCTGGCTAGAACTTCCAATAAAATATTGAATAACAGTGGTGACAGTGGGTATCCTTGTCTTGTCCCAGATCTCAGAGGGAAAGCTTTCAACCTTTCACCATTGAGTATATGTTATTGGTGGGTTTTTCATGTATGCCCTTTATTATTTTAAGGAAGTTTCCTTCTATTCCTAGTGTTCTAAGTGTTTTTATCAACAAGTGTTGCTAGATTTTGTCAAATGCCTTTTCTGCATCATTTAAGATGATCATGGTGTTTTGTTTTTTTTTTTTTCCTTTCTTCTGTTAATGTGGTATATTACATTAATTAATTTTCTTATGTTGAATCACTCTTGCAAACCTGTGATGACTCCACTTGGTCATGGTGTGTCATTCTTTTAATGTGCTATTGGATTTGGTTTGCTGCTCTTTTGCTGAGGATTTCTGCATCCATATTCATAAGGGATATGGGTCCTTTTCTGGCTTTTCTTGTGGCATCTTTATCTGGCTTTGGCATTAGGGTTGCTCTCATAGAATAAGTTAGGAAGTGTTCCCTCCTTTCCAACATTTTTGAAGAGTTTGAGCAGTATTTGTATTAATTCTTCTTGGAATGTTTGGTAAAACTCCCCTGTGAAACCATCTGGCCCTGGGCTTTTCTTTGTTGGGAGTTTTTTTATTACTGCTTCAATCCTTCAATCTCTACTAGTTACTGGGTCTCTTAAGATCTTCTCTTTCTTCTTGAGTCAGCGGGTGCAGTTTGTGTGTTTCTAGAAATTCGTACATTTCACCTAGGTTCTCTAATTTCTTGGCAGACAGTTGTTCATAGTATTTTCTTATAATAATTATTTTTATTTCTGAGGTATCAGTAGTAATGTCCCCCCTTTCATTTCTGATTTTAGTTATGTCCTCTCTCTTTTTGTCTTTGTCAGTCTAGCTAAAGATTTGTCGATATCATTGATCTTTTCAAAGAACCAACTTTTTGTTTTGTTGATTCTGCTTTTCTAATTCTCAATTTTATTTATCTTCACTCTAATGTTTGTTATTTTTTTTCCTTCTGGTTGTTTTGAGTTTAGTTTTCGCTTCCTTTTCCAGATCCTCCAGTTGTGAGGTTAGGTCTCTGATTTGAGAACTTTCTTCTTTTTTAATGTAAGCATTTAGAGCTATGAATTTCCCTCTCAGCACTGCCTTTTCTGCACCCCATAAGTTTTGGTATGTTGTGTTTTCATTTTCATTCCCTTCAAGATATATTCTGATTTATTCTTTGACCCTTGGTTTATAAAAGTGTGCTGTTTAATTTTCTCATATTTGTGATTTTTTTTCAGTTCTTTTTCTGTTATTGATTTCTAGCTTCATTCCATTGTGGTCAGGGAAGATACATGATATTATATTTCAATATCTTTGAATTTATTGACACTTGTTTTGTGACCTATTATATGGTCTATCCTGAAGAAAGAGCCAGGGGCACTAGAGAAGAATAGTCTACCATGCTGCCATTGGGTGAAGTGTCCTAGACATGTCTGTTAGGTCTAGTTGTTTTATAGTACCACTCAAGCCTTCTGTCTCCTTACTGACCTTCTGTCTGGATATTTATCCATTATTGAAAGTGGCATATGGAAGTCTCCTACTATGAATGTAGAACCGTCTGTTTCTCCCCTCAAATCTATTAATATCTGCCTCATGTATTTTGAGGTCTCTGCATTAGGTACATATGTATTTATAATTGTTATGTCTTCTTATAGAATTGACCCCTTTATTAGTATATAGTACCTTCTTTGTTCCTCACGACTGTTTTTCACTAAAGCCTATTTTATCTGATATTAGTATAGCTACCCCAGCTCCCATTGGTTACTATTTGCTTGGCATATTTTTTCTATCTTTTCACTTTCAGCCCACTGTCTTTGAATTTAAGATAATTCTTTTGTAAATAGCATATTGGTGGGCCATGCTTTTTTTAAATCCATTCTGAAATCTCTGCCTTTAGACTGGAGAGTTTAATCATTTACTTTTATAATAAGTACTGAATGCAGGACTTTCTTCTGCCATTTTGCTATTTGGTGTTTATAAATCTTATACCTTTATTGCCCTTCAATTCTTCCATTAATGTCTACTTTTATATTTATTTGATTTTTTGAATTGTACCATTTTCAGTCCCTTCCATTTCTTTCTGTATATATTTTTCATATATTTGCTTTGTGGTTACCATAGGGCTTAAATTTAAGATCCTAAATCTAGAACAATAACATTTGATTTGAGACCAACTTAACTTCAATAGCATACATATACATTGTTTCCATCCCCCTCTATCACCCCACTTTTGTCATACTTGTTCCAAATTATATCTTTATACATTATATGCCAAAACCATAGATTCATCATTACTTTTTGTGCATTTGTCTTTTAGAACCCATAAGAAGTAAAAAGTAGAGTTACATACCAAAAAAATGCAATACAATAAATGCTGGCATTTGTAGTTACCTATATGATTAACTTTACCAGAGGTTTTTATTTCTTTATGCACTTCAGCGTACTGTCTATTGTCCTTTCGTTTGAGTCTGAAAACTCCTTTCAGCATTCCTGGTAGGGCTGATCTAGTGTGACAAACTCCCTATTTTGTTTATCTGAGTATGTGTTCATCTTTTCCACATTTTAAAAAGCCATTCTTGTCAGATATAAAATTCTTGGTTTGCAGTTATTTTCTTTTAGCAGAGTAAATATGTCATCCCACCTTCTTCGTACCCCATGGCTCCCGATGAGAAATTGTCACTTAATCTTATTAGACGCCACACAAATAACATATTGCTTTTCTCTTGAAGCTTTCACACTCTCTCTTTGTCTGTGGCATTGGACTGTGTGGCCTGGTTCTCTTCGTTTTTCCTGTTTGGTGTTCATTTAGATTCTTGAATGTGTATATCCATGCCTCTCGTTAAATTTGGGGAGTTTCCTGCCATTATTTCCTTGAATATTCCTTCTGCCTCTTTCTGTCCTGGGTACACCAGAATGTTGGGTCACCCCATTATGAGGCTTATACCTGGCACAGCACAGGACACTTTGCAAAATTTGCAGTATTTGTGTTTGTGAGTGAGAGGACTTTGAATCCTCTGAATGTAAAGCAAACAAATGTTTTGGGGACATTGAAAGTCTCAGTTGAAGTTGCAGTGAATTTGTTTATCAATACAAGGACAGTTGTCATTCTGGAAATGTTGTCTCTCCTTCCATGAATACAGTATAGTTTCCTCTTTTTTTTTTTTTTAGGAGGTCCCAGGGATCAAACCCTGGACCTGGTACGTGGGAAGCAGGTGCACAGCCACTTGAGCTACATCTGCTCCCAGCAGAGCTTTCCTTTTAGTCACGTCTTCTTTTATGTTCTTTGTGGCAGTTTGGCATTATTTTTGTATTCCAAAAATAGATATTGGATTATGTTTGCAAACTGGTCTGTACCTGAGCATGATTAAATTATGATTAGGGCTTTGATTGGGCCACATCAGTAGGATGTTGAGTTCCAACCCCCTTGGCGGGCGGGGACTCACAGAGAAAGCCACATGGCAGAACAGAGGAGTTGGAGTTCTGATGCTGAGTTTTGAGCTGGAGCCTGGGAAGTGAACACACAGGAGAAGAACACAGAGGAATAGAGACGGCTCCACAGACACAGCAGAGGCCCTGGGAAGAAAGACAAGCCATTCGCCTGAGAGTCTACAGCTGGCTTTGTGGAGAGAGCAGGGCAGGTGAGCCCCGAGAGAAACAAGCCTGAGGAAGAGAGGAGCCCAGGAAGCCTGAACTCTTGGCAGACGTCGGCAGCCGTCTTGCTCCAACATGTGGCAACAGACCTTGGTGAGGGAAGTGACTAATGCTTTATGGCCTGATAACTGTAAGCTTCTACCTCAAATAAATACCCTTTATAAAAGTCAACTGATTTCTGATATTTTGCATCAGCACCCCTTTGACTGACTAATACATCCCTCAACAAAGCTTTGTCATTTTTTCCAGTTTTTTTTCAGGTTTATTACTTATAACCCTAGTTGTTTTTTTTTAAAGGAGGTACTGGGGATTGAACCCAGGACCTTGAACATGGGAAGGAGGTGCTCAACCACTGAGCTACATCCACTCCCCAACCCTAGTATTTTTTTTTACTATTATTGTTGGAATGATTTTTTTTCTATCACATTTTTAAATTGTTTAATGCTGGTGCTAGGAAAGCAGTTAAAAGTGAACTAAACTCGGGAAGCGGCTGTGGCTCAATTGGTTGAGCTCCCGTTTACCATGTGGGAGGTCCTGGGTTCGATTCCTGGGGCCTCCTGGTGAAGGTGAGCTGGCCCGTGCGGCGTGGTGAGCTGACACAGCAAGATGATACAACAAAGGGAGACAAGTAGACAAAAAAGCACACAGCAAATGGACACAGCGAGCACAAGCAGCAAGGGGGAGATAAATAAATAAAAATAAATCTTTAAAAAACAAAAAAGTGAACTAAACTTGTATCTTGTGGATATATCTCTAAAGCAATAATCTAGGAGAAGAAAAGCAAGATACAAGATGGTAGATATAATATGATATAATTTATGTAAGTTAAAAGGGAACACAAAACAGTACTAAATATTGTTCATGGATACATATAAACATGTAAGAGTATAGGGGAAAACTAGAATGATACATACCAAGTTAATGTTAGTGGTTGCCTCTGGGGATTGGGTGGGGATAAGTTGTGTAGTTAGGGGCAACTACAGCTTTACCTTCTTGCATTAAAAAGAAAGAAAGAAAAGGAAAAAAAGAAAAAAGCAAATACGATTTGCAAGTAATTCTGCCAGGTGATACTATAAGTATTTAAGTTTTCTTTGTACTTTTTGGCTTTTCTCATTCCCCTTCATCCAATTCTATTTTTTTTTTTACTATTTTTTTAACTTTATTTTGTACATTTAATAATTGAAAATATAAACAATTAAAAACTAAAAAGAAAACAGTTGAATAAAAACATACATTTCTCAATTAAATGTACTGGATACATATATATTTTTTGAATCATACAATATGTTACACAATATATTTGGTTCATAGTAATGCAGTCATACAATATTTGTCCTTTTCTGTCTGGCTTGCTTCACTCAACAAAATGTCCTCCAGGTTCATCCATGTTACCATATGCTTTACGACTTCATTTCTTCTTACAGCTGCATAATATTCCATCGTGTGAATAGACTACAGTTTGTTTATCCATTCATCTGTTGATGGACACCTGGGTTGTTTCCAGCTTTTGGCAACGGTGAATAATGTGGCTATGAACATCGGTGTGCAGATGTCTGTTCGTGTCACTGCTCTCAGTTTTTCTGGGTATATACCCAGTAGTGGTATTGCAGGGTCACATGGCAAGTCTATATTCAACTTCTTTAGGAACTGCCAAACAGTCCTCCACAGTGGCTATACCATCCTGCATTCCCATCAACAGTGAAGAAGTGTTCCTGTCTCTCCACATCCTCTCCAACACTTGTAGTTCTCTGTCTTTTTAATAGTGGCCATTCTGATAGGTGTGAAATGATATCTCATTGTAGTTTTGATTTGCATTTCCCTAATCATGAGTGATGTTGAGCATTTTTTTATGTGTTTTTTTTGCCATTTGTATTTCTTCTTTGGAGAAATGTCTATTCAATCTTTTGCCCATTTTTTAACTGGGTTGTTTGTCTTTTATTGTTGAGTTGTAACATCTCTTTATATATCCTGGATATTAAACCCTTATCAGACATATGATTTCCAAATATTTTTTCCCATTGAGTTGGGTGCCTTTTGACCCTTTTGATAAAGTCCTGTGAGGTGCAAAAGTGTTGAATTTTGAGGAGGTCCCATTTATCTATTTATTCTTTTGTTGCACGTGTTTTGGGTGTAAGGTCCAAGAAACCACCACCTACTACAAGGTCTTGAAGATGTTTCCCTACATTTTCTTCTAGTAGTTTTATGGTCCTGGCTTTTATAGTTAGGTCTTTGATCCACTTTGAGTTGGTTCTTGTATGGGGGTGAGATAGGGGTCCTCTTTCATTCTTTTGGTTATAGATACCCAGTTCTCCCAGCACCATTTGTTGAAGAGACTGTTTTGTCCTGTTAACATTAACTTGGTAGATTTGCCAAAAACCAGTTGACTGTATAGGTGAGGGTTTATTTCTGGGTTCTCAATTCTATTCCACTGATCGATGTGTCTATCTTTATGCCAGTACCATGCTGTTTTGACCACTGTAGCTTTGTAATATGTTTCAAGGTCAGGCAGTGTTGGGAGCCGTCATTGGACTCTGCCAAGAGAGGTGCCAACAACCTAAGCGACAGCAACCAGTGGCTACATAGCACAACATGGCGCAGGCACAAAATCTGCTTTGTCACTTCCTTGTTCTTCTTCCTCCTTGCTCCTTTGTTCTCCGGTTCCCACCTCTACCTAGGTGATTGTAGCTCCTTTGTTCTCCGGTTCCCATTTCTACCTAGGTGATTGTAACAATACGCAGGCGCAGGGCACGAGAGTAAAATCTGCCCCTACCCTAGCAACAGCATCGAGAGTAAAATCTGCCCCTACCCCAGCAACAGCACCCTCCAATCTTGGAGTGCCCCGACTCACTTCCCTTCTCCAAACAGCATATAAGCCCTGCTCCTTCAAATAAAATTTGCAGCTTGATCAGAATACTGTCTTGCTGTCATTCCTTGCGTCTCTTGTCCCACCATTCTTTCTCGGCAGGTTTCGGGTCCTCGTTGATGTCCCGCGGGCCGGGACAAGGCAGTGAAATTCCTCCCATGTCATTCTTCTTTTTTTAGAATGCTTTTGGCTATTCAGGTACCCTTTCCCTTCCATATGAATTTGGTAATTGCCTTTTCTAATTCTGTAAAGTAAGATGTTGGGATTTTAATTGATATTGCATTGAATCTATAAATCAGTTTGGATAAGATTGACATATTCATATTTATTCTTCCAATCCATGAACATGGGATGTCTTTCCATTTGTTCAGGTATTTTAAAATTTCTTTTAGCATTGTTTTGTAGTTTTCTGCATATAGGTCCTGTACTTCTTTGGTTAAATTAACTCCTAGGTATTTGAGTCTTTTTGTTGCTATTGAAAATGGAATTTCCCCCCTGATTTCCTCCTCAGATTGTTCAGTACTAGTGTACAAAACATTACTGATTTTTGCCTGTTGGTCTTGTATCCCACCACTTTGCTGAACTCATTTATTAACTCAAGGAGCTTTGTGGTGGATACTTCAGGATTTTCTAAGTACAGGATCATGTCATCTGCAATCAGTGAGAGTTTTACTTCTTCTTTTCCTATTTGGATGCCTTTAATTTTTTTTTTTTTTTCTTGTCTAATTGCCCTAGCTAGAACTTCTAGTACAATATTGAATAACAATGGTGACAGTGGGCATCCTTGTCTTGTTTCCCAAACTAGAGGGAAAGCTTTCAACCTTTCCCCATTGACTATGATGTTGGCTGTGGGTTTTTCATATATGCCTTTTATCATATTGAGGAATTTCCCTTCTATTCCTATTTTTTTAACTGTTTTTATCAAAAAAAAAAAAAAGGATGCTGGATTTTGTCGAATGCCTTTTCTGTGTCAATTGAGATGATCATGTGTTTTTTTCCTTCAATTTGTTAATGTGGTGTATTACAGTTATTGATTTTCTTATGTTGAACCAGCCTTGCATACCAGGAATAAATCCCACTTGGTCGTGATGTATAAGTCTTTTGATATGCTGTTGGATTAGATTTGCAAGTATTTTGTTGAGAATTTTTGCATCTATGTTCATTAGAGAGATTGGACTATAATTTTCTTTACTTGTAGTATCTTTATCTGGCTTTGGTATTAGGGTGATGTTGGCTTTATAAACGGTGTTGGGTAATTTTCCCTCCTCTTCAATTTTTTGGAAGAGTTTAGCAGGATTGGTGTTAATTCTTTTTGAAATGCTTAATCAAATTCACCTGTGAAGCCATCTGGTCCTGGACTTTTCTTTGCTGGAAGATTTTTGATGATAGATTCAATCTCCTTAAATGTGATTGGTTTGTTAAGTTCTTGTATTTCTTGTAGCATCAGTGTAGGTTGGTTGTGCATTTGTAGGAATTTGTCCATTTCACCTAGGTTGTCTAGTTGGTTGGTATATAGTTTCTCATAATATGCTCTTATGACTATTTTTATTTCTGTGGGGTCATTTATAAATTCCCCCCTTTTATTTCTGATTGTATTTATTTGGATCTTTTCTCTTTTTTTTTTCTTCATTAGTCTAGCTAAAGTTTTGTCAATTTTACTGATCTTCTCAAACAACCAGCTTTTGGCTTTGTTGATTTTCTCTATTGTTTTTCAGTTCTCATTTTCATTTATTTCTGCTCTAATTGTCATTATTTCTTTCCTTCTGCTTGCTTTGGGATTGGTTTGCTGCTCTTTTTCTAGTTTCTCTAGTTGTTCAGTTAAATCTTTGAGTTTAGCTCCTTCTTTTTTAATATAGCCATTTAGGTCTATAAATTTCACTGTCAAGACTGCCTTTGCTGTATCCCATAAGTTTTGATATGTTGTGTTCTCATTTTCATTTGTATCAATATATTTACTGATTTCCCTTGCAATTTCTTCTTTGACCCACTGATTATTTAGGAGTGTGTTGTTCAGCCTCCACACATTTGCAAATTTACTCAAAACTGGGCACTGGACCCAATAATTGGTTGTATAGTCACTTCCTAGAGCCTTGGGGAGGGATGCTATAGAAGCCAGAAAAAGCCTCTCCTACATATTTTTAATTTTCTTTCCTGCACTTCCTTGGTCTGCCAACAGATGGCATTCTTTGGCAGCTCTCAGTTCAATGCCTGGTCAGAGTGTACTTGTTGCCACACAGACTGTATCAGTGTGGTAGAGCTTCCTGTCTGGGGGCTAAGGGCCTTGTAATTCAAACTTTCTCTGAGACAGTTCTCCAGCCTTCTCTGGCAGCCCCCTCCCTTTTCCTGGGGCAGAAGTATTTCCACTCCCCTCTGAGTCCTCAACAATCAGTGCAGTTCTGTCCTCGCGATTTCCCTCCTTTGTCCCTCTCTCCTCTGGGGGGTGTCCAGCCGTCGCCTGCTGTCCTAAACCCTAGAAGATCTTTTTCTGGGCGTTTCAGCCTGTCCTCTAGCTATTTTTCTGGAGGAGAAGAGAGTCCCATGTCTTACTAGTCCACCATCTTCCTGGAAGTAGTCCCAATTCTTTTTAATAAAAATACTTTAAGAAAGACTCACTGATGTGTCTCTGTCACCAGGTCCTTCTGCCTTGATGGATTATACACTGGAGCCCAATATGACAGCAATAACTGACTTCTACTACCCTGAAACCTTCTCGAGCCCCTGTGATGGGGAACTCATTCAGCGAGAAAGCAGCTGGACTCTTGCTGTCTTCTACTGCATCCTGTTTGTATTTGGTCTCCTGGGAAACGGCCTGGTCATCCTGGTCCTTGTCACCTGCAAGAAGCTGAGGAGCTCCACTGATGTGTACCTCTTGAACCTGGCGCTGTCTGACCTGCTTTTTGTCTTCTCCTTCCCCTTTCAGACCCACTATCATCTGCTGGACCAGTGGGTGTTTGGGACTGTGATGTGCAAGGTGGTGTCTGGCTTTTATTACATCGGCTATTTCAGCAGCATGTTCTTCATCACCCTCATGAGCGTGGACAGGTACCTGGCCATTGTGCATGCTGTGTATGCCTTGAAGGTGAGGACAGCTAGCAGGGGCACGGCCCTGAGCCTGGCGGTGTGGCTGGCCGCTGCCACGGCCAGCAGCCCACTGCTAGTGTTCTACCAAGTGGCCTCCGAAGACGGTGTTCTGCAGTGTTATTCATTTTACAACCACCAGACTCTGAGATGGAAGATCTTCACCCACTTTGAAATGAATATCTTAGGCCTGCTGATCCCATTCACGATCCTGATTTTCTGCTACGTCAGCGTCCTGCTGCAGCTGAGGAGGTGCCAAAACCACAGCAAGAGCAAGGCCGTGCGGCTGGTGCTCGCGGTCGTTGTGGGGTCTCTGCTCTTCTGGCTCCCCTTCAATGGGGTCCTTTTCCTCACCTCCCTGCACAACATGCACCTCTTGGACGGGTGCGTCATGAGCCAGCGGCTGATTCACGCCACCCACATCACGGAGACCGTTTCCTTCATGCACTGCTGTGCGAACCCTGTGATCTACGCATTCATGGGCGAGAAGTTCAAGAAGCACCTCTTGGAGGTCTTTCAGAAAAGGTGCAGCCGCGTCTTCTGCACGGGGAGACGAGTCCCCACGGAGGGCAGGGATGGGTCGTCATCCTTCCACCAGCACTCGTCCCGCTCGTCCAGTGTCCACTACATCCTGTGAGCACCTGGCAGGCCTCTGGGCCCACCCCCACTCCTCTCGTGGGATCCTGAAGCTCCACCAAGAGACACTCTCAGAACTTAACTTGGATGCAACACAACACATTGTTCACTGCCGGTGCCTAGGAAAACAGAACGAGCTAAATTTATGAATGTCATGTGCATATGGCTCTAAAACAAGAAGCTAGGAGAAGAAAACAAGATACAAAGTACTATTTAACGAATTCCTACTACACCAAGTTAATCTTCTCTGAAAACAGTCTATTTTGGAAACCTTTCATGTGGTGAGAGTTGGGGGAGTAGGGGCAGTGGTTGGTACTATATGCAAGGCAAACATCCAGGCAATATTTTCTAAAAGGGTGGGACAAAAACTTAGGCCTTCTTAATAACAACAGTTAACAGTTATTAGAAGCTTAGCTCTCGGGCTTTGCATGCACCAATTCATTTAATCTTAAATAGCCCTTTCAGTTGGGTACCGTTACACTTGAAGAAACTGAGGCACAGAGAAGTTAAGCTGCTTGCCCAAGATTATATTGTAAGTAGCAGGACTGGGAGGTGAGCCCATTGTGATTCCAGAACTTGTGCATTCCCCACTGTGCTGGGCTACTTCTCTGCTGAGGGTGGGTTGGGAAAATATTATTATTGTTTTTTAACCTTCTTAAAACACTGCTAAGGGAAACTTAAGAGGAAAAATGCCCATGCTCCCACTGCCCTTATAAAATACTGCTTTCCCTTTATTTCTGAGCTAATTTCATGCAGCAATAGGGATTGGAATTAAAAAATACCCTCGAGAGCAGATGTGGCTCAAGAAGTTGAGCAACTGCCTCCCACATGGGAGGTCCCAGTTCAGTTCCTGGTGCCTCCTAAAAACAAACAAACAAATAAACAAACAAGCAAACAAACAACAGACAACAAGCAAAACAAACAAAAAACCAACTCAGGGAAGCTGATGTGGCGCAGTGGTTGAGTGCCGACTTACTACATACAAGGTCCTCGGTTCAATCCCCAGCCCCAGTACCTCAAAAAAAAAAAGCACCCTCCACCAAAGCCAGCCGGACTGGGTAGTTTCTGTCTTGCTATAACTGTATGACTTTGGGAGAGTCACTTTGCTCTCTCCTTCACCAGTCTGGAGGGAGGGATAGAAATTACCTGGGCATTTTCCAACTTCTAAATTCCATGATTCAATAAATGTTGTTGCACTTAGAGATAAATAACTCAAAGGCAGGTGAAGTGACATCGTCCTAATCCCTAACCCAACCAATCAGAAAACTGACAGGTTCTGGGAGGAGAGGCTAAGGAAAGAATGTGAGATGACAGTCTCCCCTCTGGGAGGGTCTGCCATTCTGGAAATTTTTCCTACCTTAGACACAGCTGTTTGGTTGGAAGTGAGCCCCTCACCCAAGGCAATCTATTGGCCTCGGGTAGCCTAAAAGGAAATTCTGCTCAGGAACATCAGCTCTTCAGGGTGGCCATTGACCAAGCAGGATGGTCTCTCATGGGGAACTTGAATCAGAAAGAGCGAGCCTGCAAGGGGCGGCAGAAGCACGTGGAAGATGCTCCCTCGTGCCCCTGCCCGTTAATTCTCCCCTAAGACGTATATCACCACAGAGCTGCTTTTCCTGTTTCTGATATACATATAAACGAGACCATACAGCGTGCAGTTTTCTTTCAGTGCTCCTGTCTTTCATTCATCACGTCTGTGAGATTCGTCCACGTTATCTCTTGTAGAAGTAGTTTGTTCATTTTCATTGCTGCATAGCATTCCATTGTATGAATACATAAAAAAAATTTGGTCCATTTTATTATTGATCATTTGGGTTGTTTCCCATTTCGAGGTATTATAAACAGAACTTCCGCAAATATGATTATATATCTCTTGGCAGGCAAAAGCACTCATTTCTTTTGGAGATAATTTCTTGGGATGGCATTGCAGGATCATAGCATTTAAGTATGCTGAGATTTATTTGGTATTGCCAAACTGTTTTCCAAAAAAGATGAACCAATTTATCCTCTGATCAACAATGTGGAGAATTCTGACTGCTCCACATCATTCTGAACGCTTGGTATTGTTAGTCTTTTAAATTTTGGTCATTTTGCTAGGAACGTACTGCTGTCTCATTGTGTTTAAATTTGCAATTACTTGGTGAATAATGATATTGAGTACCTTTTCAAATGTTTATTGGTCATGTGGATATCCTCTTTTGGGAAGTGCCTGTTTAAAAATTTTGCATATTTTTATATTTTCTTATTATTTTTAGAAATTTAAAAATATATACTTGATATGTACCTTTTTTCAAACATCTGTAGTATTGTAAATATCTTTTCCCAGTTTGTAGATTGTCTTTTCACTTTATTGATAGTGTTTTTTGACAAATGGAAGTTTTAACTTTATTAAAGTATAATTTGTCAGTCTTTTCTTTTAAGGGTAATAATTTTTGTGTACTGTTAAAAAAAATCCTTGCCTATCCCAAGGTCATGAAGATATTCACATATGATTTGCTCTATATGCTTGTTTATTTTACTTTTCACATTTAAATCTGTGATCCAGTTCAAATAAAATTTTTGCATGCTATAAGGTAGAGGCCAAAGTTATTTTTTTCCTTATAAATATTCAACTGAAAAGACCCTTTCCCCACTGCATTGTTGAGGCAACTTTGTAATACATCAGATGAGTCTATTTCTGGACTCTCCATTCCATTCTATTCATCTATTTCTAACTCTCTATACTTGGGCCAATATCCCCTGTCTCACTTTCTGTAGCTCTATATGTGTTAATATCTGTAAATGTGGGAAGCGGCTGTGGCTCAATCAGTGGGGCTCCCGTTTACCATATGGGAGGCCCCGGGTTCGGTTCCTGGGGCTTCCTGGTGAAGGCAAGCCCGCCCGCACGGCGTGGTTAGCTGATCCAGCGAGCACAAGCAGCAAGGGGGGGATACATGAATAAATAAATAAAATCTTAAAAAAAAAAATCTGTAAATGTAATCCCTCCAAATTTGTTCTTCTATAAGATTGTCTTGGCCATTCTATGTCCTCTGAATTTATGAATAAATTTTAGAATCAGTTTGTCAATTTCTGAAAAAAAAAAAAAGCCTGCTGGTTTTCCCCCATTAGATTACAGTGAATATATAAATCAATTTAGGGAGAATTGACATATCAAGAATATTAAGTTTTCCAGGCCACAAAAATGGTGTTTCCCCATTTGTTTTCTTTAATTTCAAAATTGTTTTGTGTATTTCAGTGTAGAGGTCTTGTTTATCTTTTGCTGTATTTATCCATATGCACGTGATGTTTCTTTATGCTGTTAAAAAAGGTATTTTTAAAAATATTCCTAGCGGAGGGAGGCAGCGGGTCAGAGTTCAGAGTTCAGCGGCGGCAGCCTGAGCCCTGATCCCTGTGCTTCCTTTCACTCTGGGCCCAGCTGGCTGGGGAAGATGCCAAAATGGTCACCGGCAGCTACTGTGGATTCGCCCACAGCGGGGGCCAGGGCAGCCCCCAGCTTCGGGTGCAGCCGCTCTCATCCGCCCACAGCTGCCAGCAGCACTGTCCACCAGGCCCCCCACTGCACACGCGTCCACAGGCTGTGGGGTGCCTGAGGCGGCAAGAGGCGCCCACCCTGCCCTGCAGCCGCACAGAGCGGCCAGGACCCCACTCAGGCGCAGGGGCCAGAGCTCTCGCCGCAGCTGCTGAGCCAGCAGTGCTGCCCAGGACTGGCCTCAGCCACTGCCCAGGACCATCCTCAGCTGCCGCTGCCCAGGACCATCCTCAGCTGCCGCTGCCCAGGACCATCCTCAGCTGCCGCCGCTGCCCAGGACCATCCTCAGCCACTGCCCAGAACCGGCCTCAGCTGCCACTGCTGCCCAGGACTGGCCTCAGCCACCGCTGCCCAGGACGAGCCTCAGCTGCCGCCGCTGCCCAGGACCATCCTCAGCCGCCGCTGCTGCCAGGACCGGCCTCAGCCGCCCCATCGGGCAGCCCAGGAGCAGGGGAAAGCCCAGGGCAACTCCGGACGCCCAGCGCAGCTCAGCACGTCCAGCTGCTGCAGCTTCTCCCTTTCACCCCGTGTCCTCACCGTGGGCAGGAGCAGCTGCGGCCACGGCGGTGCCGCCTCTGCCGTGCTCGAGGTGCCACAGCAGCCACCCACCTGGGGCGTCCTGCTCAGGCCAGGGGGCAGCACCTTCAGCTGCAGCTCCTTCCACCACCAGCAGGGCTGCAGAGGGACCCCTTTTACTGAAAAAGCACCGTCCTCCAAACCAACACCCCCGAGCCCCTCCCAAACCGCCCTGCTCCATCGCTCCTGTGGTGTTTGTAGAGCAGCGGGGTGGACCACAGGCTCATAAGGGCGTCCAGAAGGCCAGGGACGTGGACAGGAGGAAGCTGCATGGGGGGCCGCACAAGCCTCCAGCAGCGGCAGCAGCTCTACTCGTGGGCCGCAAAGCGCGCTACGCCGTGGGCTCTGCGCGTGTCCTGTAGAGGAGCAGGAGCGAGTGCAGCCCAAGTCGTGGTGCCGGCGCCCGCAGGCGGCTCGCTCTCCCACGGACCTTGGCGAGCCCACCCGCAGCAGGACCCGACGCCATCGAGCACCGGCTGCCTCCACCGCAAGGCCTGCGGCAAGGCCTCCGCCCCGGGAGCAGCGTCAATGCCAGTCTAAATCTCACATCTACCTGCAGTGTCGGCAGCACCTAGGAAACGCCTACACCCCAAATAAGCTGTGAGGGCCGTGAAAACCGCAGTCAACCAGAAATAAGGCAGAAGACTTAAAGGGACCCGAATGTGCTGAAAGCCCTCCTGCCACTTGTGCTGTGCGGGTTCCAGAAGTGGAGGCAGACACAGAGGCAGCGCCGGCACGCCTGCCTCTCCTGCTGCCTTGCAGAGGGATGTGCAGCCCGTGGCCATGACCCGGAGAGGAGGAGATGACGAAGGAAAGCTCATCGGCTCCACTGTAATGAGACGAATGCGAGGACACAGGCTTCAACATAAACAAAAAGTAAATCCGGATTTGCAAGTAGAAGTAGAGCCCAGTATCCGAGCAAGAAAGATTCAAGAAGAGAAAGTGAGGAAGCAAATGCCAAAGGAGGCCTATTGACGCGGACGAGCAGAGGAGCAGCTCTGGAGAACGCGGTCAGGGGGAGAGCACGTCTGAACGGGAGACGGGCAGCGGGACACGAGAGGGGAAAGAGGGAGGTGAGGCAGAGCTTCAAAGAGAGTTTTGCAAGTGGGAGCGCTGGCAAAAGGATTACTTATCAATTCTGAGGTGTCTTTGATCAAATTATGTTAAGATTAGGGCTTTGATTCAAGCACATCAGTAGGGTGTAGCTCAGATTAAGTCCCCGCCCCCTTGGGCTTTGTAAACAGACGCTCACTCAAGAAGACACAGAAGAAGACGCGCAGGAGGAGAGAGAGCTCCACAGGCACGGAAGAAGACGCAGAAGAGGAGGGAACTTGGTCGTTTTGGTGCTGTCATGTGACAGAAAGGAGAAGAGTCAAACAGCTAAAGCTCCGGGGAGCGCTGAGCCGTTCGCCCGATGGTTTGCAGCTGAAGAGACCAGAGCCCTGAGCAGCTGAGAAGGCCTGGAAAGAAACAAGCCCTCCAGCCATGGCTGAGACGGGAAGAAGCTGGGCCCACGGAGCCCTAAGAGGAAGAGGAAGGCTGGGCCCTGGCAGAGGCCGGCAGCCATCTTGCTTCAACACGTGGCAACAAACTTCGGAGAGGAAGTCCCTCTTATGGTGCCTTGAGTTGGACTCTTTAGGGCCTTGTGACTGTAAGCTTCTACCCCAAATAAATGCCCTTTATAAGAGCCAACAGATTTCTGGTACTTTGCGTAGCACTTCTTTGGCTGACTAACACAGATTGCTTCTCAGAGGGGCCGGATATGTCAACCTTGTTTTAGGCCCAGTGTACGGGGTGAAACCCGGCAGTGGCCTGTGAGGGTTAAACTGTGAGGGGTAAGGTCCGGGCAGGGGTGCAGCTGTTGAATCAGCTATTGGTTTACAAAGTCCCTGCCTCAGAGCATGCGTGCTCCCTGGGCACAGCAGAGATGATTCTGGAAGTTGGCGCTGTGCTCCTTCTGTGTGACATCGGAGTGATGACAGTGGTGTACGAGCAGCCCTGCGGATAAAGAACGGCCATGCTTGCTGGGCCAGTAGGAACAAGCTTCCCTCTCCGCCTAGAGCCTTTTTTCCGCCCACCTCCCTCGCAGGTTCCCGAGGCGGATGGCTGCAGGGGACACCCAGGAAACATCAAAGACGTTCTTAAGCAGCATTGTAGAAATCCTGCCCAAACCGCTGGCTCTGGTAAGTCCTGAGAAGTAGGGCATAAAAAGTGCGCATTGGGAAGCGGATGTGGCTCAAGTGACTGAGCTCCTGCCTACCACATGGAAGGTCTGGGTTTGGTTCCTGGTGCCTCCTAAAGACAAGCAAGACCGCGAGCTGGCGCAGCAAGACGACACAAGAAGAGACACACAGAGGAAAACATAATGAGGGACACAGCAAAGCAGGGATCGGAGGTGGCTCATGTGATTAGGCGCCTCCCTCTCAGGTCCAGTTCCCAGTGCCTCCTAAAAAAAAAAAGAGGACGAGCACACAACAGACAGACACAGCAAATGTAAACAACGAGGGGTGGGGAGAGATAAATAAATAAATAAATAAATCTTTAAAACAAAAACTGTGTATCTGAGGCTGCAATAATTTTGAATTCATGTGTGGAACCCAAAATGCAAGTCACTATCACCCTGACGTCTCCAATTATTCGAGAAGAGAGCATGAGGGAAGGAGAGGCAACCTTGGCATGGTGGATGGCCCACCAGGCCTCCTGGGCAGCAAAAACCCCTTGCCACCATGGCTGCTCCAGGTCAGGTGGCTCCGGAAGGGTCTGGCGGGCGGCAGCCTGTGACTGTCAGGTGCATCCTTCGGGGCCTCTGCCAGCGAGTCCCACCTTGCTCTGACCCTCCAAGTGGGGCTGCACAGTTGTTAGCAGAGAAGCCTTAGGTGGTGCTTCTAGCGAGTTCTTGTGTGCTTTTCTTCAGGAATTGTTCTTAAAGGCAGTCCTGGATTTCTGGATCCTTCTGCAAAGGACCCCTCTGACACCTTGGCAACAAGGACTGACCAGCTGCGTGAAGGTGTCACGTCCGGTGCACAGCTGATACATATATTTTTAAATAAAGATTTATTTATTTAATTTATCCTCCCCGCCCCCCCGTTCTTTTGTGCTCTCCGTGTGTTCTTCTGTGTCTGCTTGTCTTCTCTTTAGGCGGCACCAGGAATCGATCCCGGGACCTTCTGGAGTGGAGAGAGGCGCTCAGTCTCTTGCACCACCTCAGCTCCCTGGTCTGCTGTGTCTCTTGATGTTTCTCTCCTGTGTCTCTTTTTCTTGCGTCATCTTGCTGTGCCAGCACTCTGCTCGGGCCAGCTCGCTACGCAGGCCAGCTCGCCTTTCACAGGAGGCCCCAGGAACGGAGCCTGGACTTCCTGTATGACAGACGGGAGCCCAGTCGCCTGAGCCACATCCACTTCCCCGCAGCTGGCATTGAGACTTGTTGCATTCCATCAGATACACAGAGTTCTAGGTGTGGATCCATCACCCCAGATGAGCTGATGTTCTAACATCCACAACAGGAAACAGAAAGAATAGTGATGGAGTTGAGGATTTGAAGTGAGGGGAAGAAAGACAAAAAAAGATTACAGTAACTTTTTAAAAGTTTGTGTGAACCTTCAGTGTTTAAAAAAACAGGTGCCCATTGGTTGGCTATTTTTTCATGCATAATAATGTCTACTGTGAAAAATTTTATCAAGAATTTAAAGAATTTCATGGAAGAACCAAGTTTTTCTATGACATTAAAAACTTAATTAGGAGACTTCCAGGAAGATGGCAGACTAGAAAGACACGGGCTTTCTCTCACAGAAAAACAGCTGGAGGACAGGCTGACGGCCTGGAAAAAGATCTCCTAGGGTTCAGGACACCAGACAAAGGCTGGACACTGCCCAGAGGAGAGAGGGACAAAGGAGGGAAATCGTGACGACAGGACCGTGAGCTGAAACAGCGGCTGCTGCCGGCACCCTCCCCCACACTAAAGACACTTTAGAGTTCTAGGGCCACTGGGCCAACTACAGACAAAGGGGGCTCCAGGCATCCACTGCTCCAGGGAAGGGGAGAGAGAGGGACGCAGCCTAAGGCTGCCTCAGCTTTTGACACACAGATTTGGTCTTTTGCATCCCAGGAGCCTTCCAGGCCGCGTGGGGCTGCGCCGTTCTTTGCCTTGGGAGCCAGCCAGGGGCTAAAGGGATCCGACCTCCCAATCTCCTTCTCTACTAACTGGGGCTGATTGTTGAGCACTCAGAGGGAGTGGAATTATCTCCTACCTGGGAAAAGGGAGGGGGCTGCCAGAGAAGGCTGGAGAACTGCCTCTGAGAAGTTCGAATTACGAGGCGCTCAGCCTCCAGGCAGGATCCTCTGTCACATTGATCTGGTCCAAGTTGCAGCAAACACTCTCCAACCAGGCATTGAACTGAGGGCTGCCAAAGAGCACCACCTGCTGGTGGGCAAAGGAAATGCATGTGAGAAAACTAAAAGTAAATAAGTAAGAGGCTTTATCCAGCCTTTCCAGCCTCCCTCCTCAAGGCCCTACAAAGCAGATCTGCAACCCATTACTGGGTCCAGAGCTCAGTTTTGAGCAACTAACAGGGACAATTCTAACAATCCAGACTGAAACAAGAATCAAAGAGCAGCAGTAACACACAGCCTTCCGCCACTAAATCCTTACAACAGAGAAAAAAATTGAGCAATTGAGTAAACTACCATCCTAATCAGATGCCTAGACAGCAGTAAAAAATTATGAATCATACTAAGAAAATGGAATTCATGGTCCAAGAAAAGGAATATATCAAAGCCCCAGAAGAGACACAGGATTTGAGACAACTATTTAATAAAATGCACACAAATTTCCAAAATCAAATTAATGAGTTGAAAGACAATATGGCTAAAGAGATAAACAACACCAAGAAGACATTGTATGGGAGTCAGTTGTAGCTCAGTGGTTGAGCACCAGCTTCCCACATATGAGGTCCCAGGTTCAATCCCCAGTGCCAAACCCTCCCCCGAAACAACAACAATAACAACAAAAACACAAAACAAACAAACCAAAACAAGATCCTTTGCCTATTTTTGGGAAGTGGTTGTTGTTCAAGTGATTGGGCTTCAGGCTACCACATGGGAGGTCCTGGGTTCAGTTCCTAGTGCCTCCTGGAGAAGGCAAGCTGGTGCGATGAGCAGGCGCGGCGAGCTGATGCGACGAGCTGATGCAGCAAAAGAGACACAAAGAGGAATGACAATGAGAGACACAACAAACCAGGGCGCTCAGGTGGCTCAAGTGATTGAGCGCCTCTCTTCCACTTGGGAGGTCCCAGGTTCGGTCCCCGGTGCCTCCTAAAGAGAAGATGAGCACACAGCAAATACACACAGAGAGCAGACAGCAAGCACAAACAACGAGGGGGGTGGTAAATAAATCTTTTTTTTTTTTTTTAATAGAAGACATTGGGCAAGCACAAAGAAGAATTTGAAATCCTGAACAGAAAAGTAACAGAGCTTATGGGAATGAAAGACACAATAGGTGAGATTAAAAACATATAAGAGGCAGACTCAAAATGATAGAAGAAAGAATAAGTGATACTGCAGACAGAACAGCTGAAATTGAAGAAAGAAAAGAACACAGAGAGAAAAGAATGGAAATATTGAGCAGGGGCTTAGAGTTGAATGACAACACAAAATGCAACAACATTCGTGTCATGGAATTTCCAGAAGTAGAAGAGAAGAGAAAAGGGGCAGAAAGAGTATTTGAGGAAACAATAGCTGAAAATTTCCCAACTCTCATGAAAGAAATGAACTTAACATGTCCAAGAAGCATATCATACCCCAATTAGAATAAATCTGAATAGACCTGCTCCAAGACCATACTACTCAGAATGTCAAATGCCAAAGATAAAGAGAAAAATCTGAGAGCAGTAAGGGAGAAGGAAACCATCACATATAAGGGATGCCCAGTAAGATGTAGCATGGATTTCTCATCAGAAACCATGGAGGTGATAAGACAATGGTATGATACAATCAGGATACTGAAAGAGAAAAACTGCCAGCCAAGAATTCTTTATCCAGCAAAACTGTCCTTCAAATATGAAGGTGAGCATAAAACATTCACAAACAAACAGAAACTAAGAGAGTTTGTAAAAAAGAATCCACTTTTGCAGGAAATATTAAAGGAACCCTTAGAGCCTAAAAGTAAAAGACAGGAGAGAGAGGCTTGGAGGACAGTATAGAAGGACTAGCAGAAAGGATAACCAAAAGAGTAAAAGACAGACAAAAGTAAGATACGACATATAAAACCAAAGAATAAAATGGCAGAAGTAAATAATTCATTTATAGTAATATTATTGAATGTGTATGGATTAAACTCCCCAGTCATGGGAAGCAGATGTGGCTCAGGCAACTGGGCTCCTGCCTACCACATGGGAGGTCACTGGTTCGGATCCCAGTGCCTCCTAAAGAAGACAGTGAGCTGGCACAAAAAGAGACACAAGAAGAAAAAACTAATGAGAGACACAGTAAAGCAGGGAGCAGAGGTTCCCAGTGCCTCCAAAGAGACAGTGAGCTGACATGACGGCCAGGCACGGCGAGCTGATGCAACAAGATGATGCAACAAGAGATGCAGAGAGGAAAAGCATAATGAGAGACACAACAAAGCAGGGAGCAGAGGTGGCTCAAGTGATTAGGTACCTCCCTCTCATATCAGAGGTCCCAGGTTTGGATCCTGGTGCCTCCTAAAGAAACAAGGAAGACAGACAGACACAAAAGCACAAACAACAAGGGGGTGGGGAGAAATAAAGAAATAAAACAAAACAAAACAAAAAAAAAGATATAGGCTTGGAGCTGATGTGGCTCAGTGGATGAGCGGTGGCTTCCCACAAATGAGGTCTGGGGTCCAATCCCTGGCCCCTGTACCTAACAACAAAAAAAAAGATACAGGCTGACAGAATGGATAAAAAAACATGAGCCATCCATATGCGGCTTACAAGAGACTCATCTTAGACCCAGAGAAACAAACCTGCTGAAAATGAAAGGCTGGAAAAATATAGTCCATGCAAATAGTAGCCAAAACAGAGCAGGGGTGGCTATACTAATACTGGACAAAACAGACTTTAAATGCAAAAGTTATAAGAGATACAGAAGGCCATTATATATTAATAAAAGGGACAACCCGCCAGGAAGAAATATTAGTCAAGAATATCTATGCACCTAAGCAGGGTGCCACAAAATATAAACTCTGGCAAAACTGAAGGGAGAACTAGACATCTCTACAATAATTGTTGGAGACTTCAACACCCCACTCACATCATTAGATAGAGCTAGACAGAAGATCAACAAGGAAACAGAACTTGAACAATATGATAAAGGAGTTAGACCTCACATATGGTCTGTCTATGGTTCTTTGTGACATATACAGAATGTTGCATCCAAACTCAGCGGGTTATACATTCTACTCAAGATCAAGGGATCTTTCTCCAGGATAGACCACATTTTAGATAGAGCATAACGCAGCTCTCAATAAATATAAAAATATTGAAATTATACAAAGCACCTTCTCAGATCACAATGGAATGAAACTGTAAATCAATAATAGTAAAGAGGCAAATTTGTAAAGATGTGGAGGCTGAATAACACACTCCTAAATAATCAGTGGGCCAAATAAGAAATTGAAAGTGAAATCAGTAAATATATTGATACAAATGAAAATGAGAACACAACTTATCAAAATTTATGGGATACAGTGAAGGCAGTCTTGAGAGGGAAATTTATAGCCCTAAATGCCTATATTATAAAAGAAGAAAGAGCTAAACTCAAAGATTTAACTGAATGACTAGAGACACTAGAAAAAGAACAGCAAACCAATCCCAAAGCAAGCAGAAGATATAAAAAGATTAGAGCAGAAATAAATGAAATTGAGAAAAAAAAAAAAAAAAAAAAAAACAATAGAGAAAATCAACAAAACCAAAATCTGGTTCTTTGTGAAGATCAATAAAATTGAAAAATCCTTAGTGAGACTAACAAAAAAAAAAAAAAGAGAGAGAAAAGATTCAAATAAATACAATCAGAAATGAAAGGGGGTAAGTTACAACTGACCCTACAGATATAAAAAGGATCATAAGAGCATATTATGAGAAACTATATGCCAACAAAGTAGACAACCTGGATGAAATGGACAAATTCCTAGAAATGCACAACCAACCTACACTGATGCCACAAGAAATACAAGAACTTAACAGACCAATCACATTTAAAGAGATTGAATCTGTCATCAGAAATCTCCCAACAAAGAAAAGTTCAGGACCAGATGGCTTCACAGGTGAATTCTACCAAGCATTTCAAAAAGAATTAACACCAATCCTGCTAAATTCTTCCAAAAAATTGAAAAGGAGGGAAAATTACCCAACACATTTTATGAAGCCAACATCACCCTAATACCAAAGCCAAGAAAAGAAAATTACAGACTGTAGCAGTTTGATATTGTTTATGAATTCCAAAAATAGATATTGGATTCTGTTTGTAAACTAGTCTGTTCCTCTGGGCATATTAGATTGTATTAGATTCAGAGGGTTCGCCTTTACTTGATTAAATCAAGATTAGGGCTTTTATTTGGCCCTGTCATTAGGGTGTGCAGGGTTGAGTCCCCATCCCCTTGGTGAGGATGAAACAGACTTTCACGCGGAAGTAAATACATGGAGAAGGAGAACACAGAGTTTAGTTTTGGACGCTGGAGCCCCAGAGAAAGAGCCAAGCTGTTTACCTGATAGTGCAACTGAAGAGCCAGAGCCCTGAGCAGACGAGAAGACCCAGAAAGAAATGTGCCACGGGAGAGAGACAAGCCTTATGCTAACCTACAGCTGAGAACAGAAGAAGCTGGGAGAATGGAGCCTTAGGAGGAAGAGGGAGGCTGAACCCTCGCAGAGACCGGCAGCCGTCTTGCTCCAACACATGGCAACAGACTTTGGTGAGGGAAGTAACTTACGCTTTATGGCCTTGTGACTGTAAGCTTCTACCCCAAATAAATACCCTTTATAAATGCCAAGAGATTTCTGGTACTTTGCATCAGCACCCCTTTGGCTGACTAATATACAAACCAATCTCTCTAATGAACACAGATGCAAAAATTCTCAACAAAATACTTGCAAATCAAATCCAATAGCACATTAAAAGGCTTATACATCCTGACTAAGTGGGATTTATTCCTGGTATGCAAGGCTGGTTCAACATAAGAAAATCAATTATGTAACACATCACATCAACAAATTGAAGGAAAAAAAAACACATGATCATCTCAACTGATGCAGAGAAGGCATTCAACAAAACCCAGCATCCTTTCATCATAAAAACACTTCAAAAGATAGGAATAGGAGGGAAATTCCTCAATATGATAAAAGGCATATATGAAAAACCCACAGCCAACATCATACTCAATGGGGAAAGGTTGAAAGCTTTCCTTCTAAGATCGGGAACAAGACAAGGATGTCCACTGTCACCATTGTTATTCAACATTGTACTAGAAGTTCTAGGTAGAGCAATTAGAGAGGGAAAAAAAATTAAAGGCATCTAAATAGGAAAAGAGGAAGTAAAATTCTCACTATTTGCAGAATACATGAGCCCATATTTAGGAAATTCTGAAGTGTCTACCACAAAGCTACTTGAGCTAATAAATGAGTTCAGCAAAGTGACATGATACAAGATCAACACAAAAATCAGTAATGTTTTTGTATACTAGTATTGAACAATCTGAGGAGGAAATCAGGGGGAAAATTCCATTTTCAATAGCAACAAAAAGACTCAAAGACCTAGGAATTAATTTAACCAAAGAATTACAGGACCTATATGCAGAAAACTGCAAAACAATGCTAAGATAATCAAGAAAGCCCTAAACAGATGGAAAGACATCCCATGTTCATGGATTGGAAGACTAAATATCGTAAAGATGCCTATCCTACCCAAACTGATTTATAAATTCAATGCAATACCAATCAAAATTCCAAAAGCCTACTTTACAGAATTAGAAAAAGCAATTACCAAATTCATTTGGAAGGGAAAGTGCACCAAAATAACCAAAAGCATTCTAAAAAAGAAGAGCAATGTAGGAGGAATTTCACTGCCTGTTCTTGAAACATATTACAAAGCTACAGTGGTCAAAACAGCATGGTACTGGCATAAACATAGTTACATTGATCAATGGAATAGAATTGAGAGTCCAGAAATAAAACCTCATCTCTATGGTCAGCTGGTTTTTGACAAGCCTACCAAGTCCATGTTTAACAGGACAAAACAGTCTCTTCAACAAATGGTGCTGGGAGAACTGGATATCTATAATGAAAAGAATGAAAGGGGATCCTTATTTCACTCCCTATACAAGAATCAGCTCAAAATGGATCAAAGACCTAAATATAAAAGCCAGGACCATAAAACTACTAGAAGAAAATGTAGCGAAACATCTTAAAGACCTTATGGGAGGTGGTGGTTTCTTGGACCTTACACTCAAAGCATGTGCAACAGAAAAAAAAAAAAAAATAGATAAATGGGACCACCTCAAAATTCAACACTTTTGCACCTCACAGGACTTTATCAAAAGGGTGAAGAAGCAGCCGAATTAATGGGAGAAAATATTTGGAGATCACATATCCGATAAGGGTTTAATATCCAGGATATATAAAGAGATGTTACAACTCAACAATAAAAAGACAAATGACCTGATTAAAAAAATGGGCAAAAGACTTGATTAGAGATTTGTCCAAAGAAGAAATATAAATGGCAAAAAAACACATGAAGAAATGCTCGACATCACTCATGATTAGGGAAATGCAAATCAAAACTACAATGAGATATCATTTCACACCTATCAGAATTGCCACTATTAAAAAGACAGAGAACTACAAGTGTTGGAGAGGATATGGAGAGACAGGAACACTTCTTCACTGTTGGTGGGAATGCAGGATGGTACAGCCACTGTGGAGGACTGTTTGGCAGTTCCTAAAGAAGTTGAATATAGACTTGCCACGTGACCCTGCAATACCACTACTGGGTATATACCCAGAAGAACTGAGAGCAGTGACACGAACAGACATCTGCACACCGATGTTCATAGCCACAGTATTCACCATTGCCAAAAGCTGGAAACAACCCAGGTGTCCATCAACTGATTAATGTATTCACATGATAGAATATTGTGCAGCTGTAAGAAGAAATGAAGTTGTGAAGCATATGACAACATGGATGAACCTGGAGGACATTATGTTGAGTGAAGCAAGCCAGACACAAAAGGACACATGATTGTGTTACTATGAATTAAAGAAATTGTGTAATGTATTGCATGATTCCATTTATATAAAATGTAAATATGAATCAATTTATAAAGATGAAATTTGATGAGGGATTATGTAGGGCTAGGGAAGGCATGCTAAGGGGTGTGGAATTTTTTCTTTTTGGAGTAATGAAATAATTATAAAATTTTTTGTGATGATGAATGCACAACATTGTGATAGTACTAAAAGCCATTGATTATACGCTTTAGATAGATCATATGTTATGTGAATATCTCTCAATAAAACTGCAATAAATAAATAAATAAATGTACAAGAATAGCCAGAAATAGCAGCTATGTACAGCAGGGAAAACAGAGAGAGATTAAGAGGTGAAGAATTTTCTCATTTGTTTTTTGTTTATTATTATTATTATTGAAATAATGAAAATGCTCTAATAATGATTGAAGTGATGAATGCACAACTATGTGACTATATCAAATACTACTGATTATATACTTTGGATGAATTGTATGCCTTATTAATACATATCAATAAAATTGATTTGTTAAAAAAAAGAAAAAAGGGCAAGTTCAATAGACAAGGCAGGGAGCCAGAAGCCAGGGCTTCAGAAGCAGCATCAGTGTCAGGGTTAGGGGCTGGGCGAGGACAAAACATATAGAGTCCTATCCATTCCTCAAGGTCTGGCCAGAGTCATGGGATTTGGTACCTTAAAAATGAAAACTTGGGAAGCGGATGTGGCTCAAGTGATTGGGCTCCTGTCTACCGTGTAGGAGGTCCAGGATTCTGTTCTCGGGGTCCCCTGGTGAAAGGCAAGCTGGCCTGCACGGTTAGCTGGCCCACGCGGAGAGCTGGCCCACACGGAGAGCTGGCCTGAGCAGGGAGCTGGCCCATGTGGAGTGCTGGCCCACGCGGAGAGCTGGCCCGAGTAGGGAGATGGCCCGAGCAGGGAGCTGGCCCAAGCGGAGAGCTGGCCTGTTGGCGTTCAGGAACTGGGTCAGTGAAAACGGTGCCGTGGATGAGAAAGAAAGAATAAGACAAGAGAAAAACTGGGATCAGGGGACCCTCCGTCTCATCTGGAGAGAAGAGCCCAGCCACCTCCTAAGGTGTGGCTTTTATTTTAGCTTTAGAACAAAGAAAATATGTATGCACATATACAAAGGCAATAGATACTTGACAGTTTACATTTTACTAGAATGAGCAAGTCTTAAAGGTTAATGGCTCAGTTCCTCTTTTCCTTCCAGAAATTCACAGACATTGTAAATCTTACAAGCTCAGGATGTTTCCCAACCCAGCTCCTATTAGCATGAGACCGGAGGGCTTGTTTCCTGCATTCCAAGGTGACCCGCTTTTTTGTCAGTTGCCATGGCCTTTAATTGAAACTCCATCACTGGCCCACACGGAGAGCTGGCGCAGCAAGATGATGCAACAAAAAGAGACATAGAGGAGAGACAACAAGAGATGCAGCAGACCAGGGAGCTGAGGTGGCACAAGAGACTGAGCGCCTCTCTCCCGCTTCTCTTCAGGTGGTTCCCGGTGCCTGAAGAGAAGACAAGCAGACACAGGAGAACACAGGGAGAGCAGACAGCGAGCACAAAACAATGTTGGGGGTGGAGTGGGGTAGAAATGAATAAATAAATAAATCTTTTTAAAAAATGAAAACTTTTCTCTCTTAAAAAAATGCACAGTGTTAGGTATTAGATGAAAGGAAAGGCACACACACAAAACTACTCCCACTAGGGCAAGCACAATGGTCCGGATTTTTTCCCCATTATTTTGGTTTCATTTACTGGTTAGCCCAGCTCACTCTATTTTTGTGTCTTTTATTAGCTACTACATTGTCTTATAAAATCTTTACTGTATTTGACGCAGTGTTTGTGCTTCAGTTGCTATGTGTATTTTGATACTTTTATTTAGAGGTTTTGTTTGCTCTCTGACAGTAGTTGTAAGGTACTTTTGAGTTATAGATGATATCATTTACCCTTTCTTAACATTTTACAGCAGTGAGTTTTTGTTTTTTATTTTTTATTTTTGTAACACGAGACTGTAGAATTTTTTGCTTTTGTATTGTTATTCTGTGTGTGAAGGATTACAATACAAAAGTTATAAGCGGCTGTGGCTCAATCAGTAGGGCTCCCGTATACCATATGGGAGGCCCCGGGTTCGGTTTCCGGGGCCTCCTGGTGAAGGCAAAGCCTGCCAGCACGGCGTGGTTAGCTGACCCAGCGAGCATAAGCAGCAAGGGGGGGATAAATGAATAAATAAATAAAATCTTAAAAAAAAAAACAAAAAAAAAAAAAAAAAAAAAAAAGTTATACTGCAACAAAAGAATAAAATAAAATAAAATAAAAAAAAAACAAAAGAAAAACAATAAAAAAATATATATTTTTTTTAAAAAAAGTTATCCTGCTATTTGAATGCTCAGAACTGAGTATTTCTGCAGATCTTGTGGCATTTGTCCTCTAGTGTGACAAATAAAGGTGTAATTAAGACAGATGTCTGTTAATCTAGTCAAGTTTGCTATTAGTTTTGCATTAGCTGTATAAAAGCTAATATATACTATATGGTCTTGCAACAATTTTAAAACCTCTGTATAATTGATTTTAAAAATGCATGACATTTTTGTTTTTAATAGATTTTTTAAATTATAATTTTAAGTTTAACACGTAGATCTTTGTAAAGTTGACTTTTGACATAGCAAGACCAAAAATAACTTTCTGAATTTTTTTTTCTTCTGCAGAAGTTTGAAAGGGCAGTTTTCACATATAAGTGGCCTAACCAATATTTTCAAAAACAACTTTATCATTGTGCAAGTAACGATAGTAACTAGCCCTTATTATGGTGACAGCTCCTTATTGGCAAGTATAAGATTACTCTGGCAACTATTACAGTGTAATGCAGCTGAATGCCCCCCCAACACCCATTACCCAGGTAATTTACAGTTCTATTAATGGTGAAGTTAATTAAATATTACTGGCAA
The DNA here is from genome assembly GCA_026826555.1 of Tolypeutes matacus. Taxonomy (NCBI): domain Eukaryota; kingdom Metazoa; phylum Chordata; class Mammalia; order Cingulata; family Chlamyphoridae; genus Tolypeutes; species Tolypeutes matacus. Next base: position 8,015,825 of record JAKSZT010054335.1, on the reverse strand, counting down.
AAAATTAAAAGTAAGGAAAAAAACAGGAAATTATTTATTGTGGCCATCTTACACAATTATATCTCCTACAGAAAGTTAAGATTCCAGCAGTGGTGTAATGAAAAGTCACACCTTGCTGCTGAGGTGTGCGTTCTGGTATGTGGGTGTCATTTTCTTGCCACAGCACTACAATGAAATATACAAAAAAAAATTTTGAATTCAAAAAATATTCCAAAAGTTTGTGGCTAGTATATAGAAATTCATTTGATTTTTGTATATTAACTTTGTATCTGGGAAGCGGCTGTGGCTCAATCAGTAGGGCTCCCGTTTACCATATGGGAGGCCCCAGGTTCGGTTCCCAGGGCCTCCTGGTGAAGGCAAGCCCGCCCGCACGGCGTGGTTAGCTGACCCAGTGAGCACAAGCAGCAAGGGGGGGGATAAATGAATAAATAAAATCTTAAAAAAAAAAAAAATTAAAAAAAAAAAAAAAAAACTTTGTATCTAATAACCTTGCTAAAAACCACCTATTAATAATAGTTTTTTGTAAATTCCTTTGGGTTTTCTATATATACAATGTCACTTGTGAATAATGACAGTTTTACTTCTTACTTTTGTACCTATATATCTTTTATTTATTTCTCTTGCTTTATTGCACTGGCTAGAACCTCCATTACAATGCTGAAAAGAACTGGTCATAATGGACATTTTTGCCTTGTTCCTAAATTGAGAGAAAGTATTAATATTACACTGTTAAGTATAATGATAGCTGTAGGGTTTGTGAAGATACTCTTGTCATATTAAAGAAATTTCCTTCTATTCTTAATTTTCTGAGAATCTTTATTCTATACAAATGTTAAATTTTATCAAATACTTTTTCTTTATCTATTGAGTTGATCATATAGTTCTCCTCCATTATTCTGTTTGTTGCCGGGCAGGCTCTGGGTCCGTGCAAACGGTGCCGCGGATGAGAAAGAAAGAATAAGACAAAGAGAAGAAGAACTGGGATCAGGGGACTCTCCGTCCGACTGGAGAGAAGAGCCCTGCCACCTCATAAGGTGTGGCTTTTATTTTGGCTTTAGAACAAAGAAAATATGTATGTACATATACAAAGTCAATAGATACTTGACAGTTTACATTTTACTAAAATGAGCAAGTCTTAAAAGTTGATGGCTCAGTTCCTCTTTTCCTTCCTGAAATTCACAGACATTGTAAATCTTACAAGCTCAGGATGTTTCCCAACCCAGCTCCTATTAGCATGAGACCGGAGGGCTTGTTTCCTACATTCCAGGGTGACCTTCTATTCTTTCAGTTGCCATGGCCTTTAATTGAAACTCCATCACTGTTAATTTGGCAAACTACATTGACTGATTTCCTTTTCTTAAATCAAATTATACTTTCCCTGGAAAAATGACCTCTTGGTCATGATCATTTTCATAAATAGCTGGATTCTCCTAGGATTTTACTATCTGGGTTCATGAGAGACATGTGATGGTGAGAATGTCTAATTTTTATTTTAAGTCTTTAATTTTTGCTGTGTATAATTGGAATCTATGTTGTTAGGTGCATACAAATATAGAATTGCTATGCCTTTCTAGGGAATTGACTCTTTCATTATTGTGAAATGATGAAATGTGTTTTTTCTTTAGGAATACTTATTTTTCTTAAAGTCTACTATGCCTAGTATTAATATAGTCACACCAGCTTTCTTTTGATTATTATATTGTTATGTATCACTTTCTATTCTTTTATTTAAACCAAATTCTTCCTATATTTTGTATCTTTCTTGTAAACAGCATTTAATTGGGGTGTTTTGCTTATCTAGTCTAATCTTTGTCTTTTAATCAAGTGTTTAATCCATTAATATTTAATATAGATATATGAAGCAATAGTACAAAAGACAGGAGGGAGTAAACAGAGGAGTAAATTCAGTTTAACATTTGTAATATTCTTGCATTATTCAAGAAGTGTTAAAATCCTAACTTAAGATAGACTGCAGTAAGTAAGTGGTTACTAGTGAAATATCTTGGTAATGAGTAAAAACAGTACAAGAATATATAACTAAAAAGCTAATGGGGGGAGCAGATATGGTTCAAGCAGTTGAGCACCTGCTTCCCACATGGGAGGTCCCAGGTTTGGTTCCTGGTGCCTCCTAAAGAAGACAAACAACAAGCAGAAATCAAGCAAAAACAACGAGCAGACAACAAGAAAAAAACAATGAGCAGACAATGAGCAAATGTAAAATGGAGAATGGTACAGCCACTGTGGAGGACTGTTTGGCAGTTCCTAAGGAAGTTGAAGATACGCTTGTCTTTCGGCCTGATAATTCCATTACTAGGTATATTCCCTGAAGAACTGAGAGCAGAGACATGAACCGACATACGCACACCAATGTTCATAGCAACATTATTCACAATTGCCAAAAGATGGAAACAACCCAGGTGTCCATCAACTAATGAATGGATAAACAAACTGTGGTCTATTCACACGATGGAATATTATGCAGCTGTAAGAAGAAATGAAGTCGTAAAGCATATGGCAACATGGATGAACCTGGAGGACTTTATGTTGAGTGAAGCAAGCCAGACACAAAAGGACAAATACTCTATGAATGCATCATTATGAACTAAATGTATTTTGTAAACTCATGGAGTTAATAATTAGAATATAGGTCACCAGAAAATAGAAGGAGGGTAGAGAATGGAGAGCTGAAGGCTGATCTGTGCAGAACTGGTAAAAAGGCTGTTGGTAAATCTTTGGAAATGAATAGAAATGGTGAAAGCATGTCATGGTGTTTCTATCTAGCAGAGCTATTATATGGGTATGACAGTGGTTGAAAGGCAAAGTCTAAGATCATGTATATTACTAGAAGGAAAGCTAAAAAATGTAACATGGAACTGTATAACATAGGGAAATCTCATGTAAAACATGAGTATGGGTGATATTGACTGTTTTTACAAAATATAAACACAAATACAAATACACTAGAGAGAAGGAAACAGAATAGCAGCTATGTACAGCAGGGGAAGCCTAGAGAGACTGAGGGGTGATGAGTTTTGCTTGTTTGTTTTTTGTTTATTATTATTGGAATAATTAAAGTGCTCTATGAATGATTGAAGTGATGAATGCACAAATACGTGATTTCACTGAATACCATTGATTGTACACTCTGGATGGATTTGTGCTTTATTAATATGCAGTGAGTGGGACAGTGACCACTTACTCAAAATAAAAGTTCTGAGGACAGAGAGCTGGACTAGAGGCAGCAGTAATTTATGTCTTTCTCATGAGAAGGGGCACACGCCCAGGATGATGGAAGTGGGCAAGTGTGCGGGATCAGTGCAAGAGGAAAGATTATATAGTTCCCCTGACGCAATTCCCTCCCTCCCCAACCTTACCTGTCTCCCATTGGCTGGGAGTTGTGGGCTTACAATCTTAGGCACGAAAACTAACCCAATCCTAAGGCGAAAAGTGTGAGGGTAAGTTCTCAGTGTCCGAGTGCATACCCTTTACTGACGTGGGTTTTTGGGGAAGTGACTAGAACAAGACTGTGGGAGGGTTAGATAAGCGGGAACAGGGAAAAGTTCTGGAAAGAGGCCATCTAGAATGTGGGAGGGTGAGATAAGTGGGAACAGAGAATTCAGTTTGAGAAGAGGCCACCCTTTGTTCTATTTCTCTCATGCAGCAATAAAACTGATTTGCTAAAAAAAAAAAAAAAGACCCCCCGGGGTGGATGCTACGAAGTGCCACCTGTATTGGCCCTTAGGGACGAAGGCTGCGAGCAAACCTCCCAGTCTCTGCCCCGGAGGGAGACCTATTACTCAGCCACAGGGGAGCTGATGCAGAATACCAGAGACCTGCCGGCTTTCATAAAGGGCATTTATTTGGGGTCGAAGCTTACAGTTACCAGGCCATAAAGTGTAAGTTTCTTCCCTCACCAAGGTCCGTTGCCACATGTTGGAGCAAGACGGCTGCTGATGACGTCCGCCAGGGCTCAGGCGCCCTGGGCTCCTCTCTTCCGGGGCTCGAGTCTCTCCAGCTCAGCTGCTGTGCTCCTCTGTGGGTTTACTTCCCAGGCTCCAGCTCAAAACTCCCAACTCTGTCCTTTGCTGTGTCTTTTCTCTGTGAGTCCCTGCCCACCAAGGGGCGACATGGCCCAATCAAAGTCCTAATCATAAATTTTTTTTTTTTTAATTCATTTATCCCCCCCTTGCTGCCTGTGCTCGCTGGGTCAGCCAACCACGCCGCGCGGGCGGGCCTGCCCTCACCAGGAGGCCCCGGGAACCGAACCCGGGGCCTCCCATTTGGTAAACGGGAGCCCCACTGATTAAGCCACAGCCGCTTCCCCCTAATCATAATTTAATCAATTGAAAGTGATCGGGTTTCCTTTGGGAAGCAGACATGAGCCACTTTCTCTCCCTCGTGGCCCTCATACTGATGAACCTCGCTCAGCCGCGAGGCCGGAGGCCCCAGGATTCTAACCCTGGACCTCCTATATGGTAGACGGGAGCCCAATTGCTTGAGCCATATCCGCTCATACTGATGAACCCACGGGCATGGGAAGAAGAAAGGTGCCTTCCTCTCGTGAAGGCCGGAGCAGCCACAGGACTGTCCTCCTTGCGAGGCAGCGGGCAGAGCCGCGGGCACGCTCCCTTCCTGCCGGCCTTGCGATGAAACACACTCATTCCCACTGCTGAGGGCAGAGCCCTGGAAGCTTCTCAAGGCTGTCCTTTCAGAGGAGGGCTTCAAATGGAGAGGCACCTCCAGCGGTCCTGGGACGGGACCACCATAGCTCCCCCTTCAGCTCTGTGGGAGACCACCATGCATACAGACAGCTGTGAGGATGGGGGGACGGGGCTGTGGCAGCAGAGTGTACATGCTATCTCCCCTCTCAACCCCTCCCTGGCTTTCAAAAAGTAAAGGTGGCCTCACTGCTTTGGCATCAGCAGAAGGAATTTAGACATTTCCAGCAGCTCTGGCTCTGGGCAGGTCCTAAAGGCCTCCCAGAGCTGGTTTTCCTGGGAGGGTGACTCACCTGTGTGCTCTTCACCATCCCAGGCGACTTCTTCCAGATGAAGCGACACAGGTGCCAGGAACTGTAAGCCCACCGTGTGCCTTGGTGGGCCACGGAACAGGAAACCCAAGCGTCCATTGAAGCAGATTCTGTCTCACCCATTCGTCTCCAGTTCTCCAGTTTCCCATGCATACTTCTTAGATGGTGGAAACTCCTCCAGGGGTCAAAGTTTGTTGTGAATGAAGTTTTGAGAGGGGCTCATGTATCCAAATTGAAACGTGCATTTCTTCATCGATAGAAGGATGTCTACAACCAAAGGAACGGGAAAGCATCACGTGATCGTCACATCCAACCTGCAAAGCAAGGCCACACTGGTTCTTCGAGGGACCCGATGTGTAACTGGGTGATAGTCTGGACACTGAAGCCTAATCTCCCTTCTATTGAGTGAAGGTAAGTCAAGGAAGCCTTCTTTGATGTTAATGACCTTGTTCTGAATTAAAATCATACATACAGTTTTTCACCAGATAACTTTTTTCCTTTATTTTTTAAATTCACCTCTCCAGGTCCTGTCATCAAGTAAGTTCCGCGCCAAAGTCCTCACTCTTTTGCTGCCGGGTGGTGCCTGCTCCCATTACATCTCATGGCACTGCACGCCTCTGCAGAGCCAAGAACCTCCAGGACGGGCGGTGGGAGTAAGCCCTGGGCTCCGGAGGTCAGTGAGGAAGCGTGTAGCCAGAGCAGATAAGGAGGGACACCCAGCAGCGTCCACTCGTCAGAACCTAGCAGGGGACAACCCTGCCACCCACCTCTGTCCCCACCGCCACAGCGGTTAAGACCAGCCTAAAAGCAGGCCTCTTCGCCCTAGAGGGGGGAAAACAGTTTTCTCTGCAAAGGAGCCCCAGCTTGTCACGAGCACTGCACAAAGGAAAATGAGCCTTGCAGCTTAGAGCAAGGGGTAGCAAAGTTTTCAACCAACACCATGTGAATATAAAAATTTAATTTATTTCCCCCTCACACCCTCGTTTTGCGCTCGCTGTCTGCTCTCTGTGTGTTCTTCTGTGTCTGCTTGTCTTCTCTTTAAGGCGGCACCGGGAACCGATCCTGGGACCTTCCAGAGTGGAGAGAGGCGCTCAATCTCTTGTGCCACCTCAGCTTTCTGCTCTGCTCTCTTATTGTCTTTCTTCTGTCTCTTTTTGTTGCGTCATCTTGCTGTGCCAGCATTCTGTGTGGGCCAGCACTCCGCTCGGGCCAGCTTGCTTTTCACCAGGAGGCCCCAGGATTCTAACCCTGGACCTCCTATATGGTAGACGGGAGCCCAATTGCTTGAGCCACATCCGCTTCCCATAAATAATTTATAATGTTGTTGTTCATACCAGACCAAGAAACTGTCACCAGAGAAAAATCAAGAAAAATTAAGGTAAGCTAAAGTCTGGAATAGGCCAGGCCTTTCAACATTTTTCTTTTTAGGTGTCTGTGCTTTCCTTAATCCTCTCCAGCGATAAAGGGCCACATTCTCCACCTGTTCTGTGTGCCTCAGCCTTAGAAAAGGCTCCCTAGACCATCAGTTTCTTTTTCTGACCTAGATTTCTTGGGTAAAGAATCAATTGTGTACATGATTAAAGGCTGTCACTATGAAAAGTGTGGACTTCATTCTGTAGATAATTGGGATCACTGAAGGTGTGTGCTTGAAGTTTTTGACAGGAGTGTCAGGACCCAAGCAGCAATGTTTTTCCACGGATTAGCCGGATTGACATCATGTGGGGAGACCAAAAAGAAGCCTGTCGACAGAATTCAGATTCGGGATAAAACCAGAATTTTAACCATGAAGGCCAGTGCTGTCCAAGAGAAATGTAATGCAAACCATGCATGTAATTTTAAAAATCTCTAGTAGTCTTATTTTAAAATGTAAACAGAAAACTATGGAAATTAATTTAGTAATATATTTCACTTAACCCACTATATGCAAAATATCAGTTCAACAGGGAATAATAAAATTTCTAAGGAGATATTGCCCTTATTACTGGTGCCTGGGTTACACGCACAGCACATACCAACTGCCATGTGAAATCACTTTTGAGGGAAGTGGATGTGGCTCAAGCGGTTGGGTACCACCCGCCTACCACATGGCAGGTCTGGTTCCATTCTGGGTGCCTCCTAAAGGGAAGCACCCCAAACAACGGGGGTGCGGGATAAATAAATAAAATAAATCTTACAAAAGAAAATCACTTTTAAAGTGGAATGTGGCCTACCAAAACAAGAAAGCTGTGTTTCAAGGAAAAACATCCCTCGCTGCTTCAGTTTTAAAGTGAGTATGAACGAACGGAGACGGAGCCCAAGGCGAAGCTCGGTTCTCCAGGCCCCTTTCACGCGCCCACCAGCCACGTGGCCAGTGGCTCCCTTCCTGGGCGCAGCGGGCTTCCCGGGCCGCGCTCCCGCCGCGCTCCCGCACAGCGCCCTCTCGGGCCGCCCGGCCGCCCGGCCCCGGAAGCTAAACCCCGCCGCCGGCTGCTCCCTCCGCTTTCCTCCTCCCCCGGACACGCGCGCCGGCCCCTCGCCGGCTCTTCAGCCCGCGGCGCAGCGCGAGTGTGGACGCGGGGCAGGGCCGGGCGCGGGGCGCGGCGGGTGCGGAGGCCAGGACCCCGGCCTGAGGCGCGTCGCCCGCCAGCGCCAGCCCCTCGCTGCCCCCGCGTCGCCAGGGCCGGGCTCCCCGCGCTCGCGGCCTCCTCGCCCATGATCCAGCAGTCACGCCCCGCGCTGCTGCCTCCCCAGGATGTCGGGGACCGCGTGGAAACCCTCATGGTGAGCTGCGGGGAAGGGCGAGCAGGGCCTGGGGGGCCCCGGAGGCCTGGGGACACGGGGGCCTGGGGACACGGGGCCTGGGGCCTGGGGCCATGGGAGGCTTCGGCGACACGGGCGCCTGGGGGTAGGGGGCCTGGGGGCACGGGGCCTGGGGACACGGAGGTCTCGGGGACTCGGGGGCCTGGGGGCACGGGGGTCTCGGGGGCCTGGGCACGGGTGACGGCCGGATGCTTGAGTCGTCCGAGGTCCGGCGACGAGCAGTACCGGGCCTGCGAGGCCGCCGGGACCCGGGCGAGGGAGCCCCGAACGAGCCCCGGGGTCGCCGCCCGCGGGCTCCAGGCTCCCACCTCCCCGCCGGCAGCGAAAGGGTGCGGTACCTCCCCGCCGCGAGCCACGCCCCTCCTGCGTCCGGATTGGCTGCCGCTGGTCGGGCCGCCGGCCCCCATTGGTGGAGGCGGGGGCGGGGGCGGGGCCGCTTGGGTCCAGAAGGAGGGGCTGTTGGGGTCGTTGCCCGCGGGAGGCGGAGGCGGCGGGACTGGGAAGCTGCGGCTGCGGCTGGGCTGGGGCTGGGGCAGGGCCAGGGCCTGGGGGGTCTGGGAGCTGGGGCTGGGGCAGGGCCAGGGGCTGGGGTCGGGGGCTGGGGCTGGGGGGCTGGAAGCTGGGGCTGGGGTCTGGGAGCTGGGGCCGGGGGTCGGGGGCTGGGGCTGGGGGGCTGGGGCTCCGCTGGGTCAGGGCCAGGGGCTGGGGGTCTTGGAGCTGGGCCCGGGGGGCCGGGGCTGGGGTCTGGGGCTCCGCTGGGGCAGGGCCAGGGACTGGGGGTCTGGGAGCGGGGTTCGGGGGCTGGGGGGCTGGGAGCTGGGCTTGCGGGGCTGGGGGTCTGGGAGTCGGGCCCGGGGGTCGGGTGCTGGGGCTGGGAGCTGGGCCCGGGGGGCCGGGGCTGGGGGGCTGGGGGCTACGGGCAGGGTTCCGCCCCGGGGCCAGGGCTGGGGCGCTGAGTACTCAGTCTTTAACGGGTTAAAAGGCTGCCTCTAGATCTGAGTTGGATTCGGATTTACGATTTGCGTTTTAACCTAGAGCGGTCATTGCTTTTGGAACCAGCTGCAAATTAAGCGCTAAGCATTGCCTTTGTGCAGGTGTACTTTTTTTTTTTTTTTTGCCCTCCCCTGGGGGGCGGAAGACTGGATTACCTGTCTATTTACCTTGAACAACTTTGACTATTTTTAAAAATGAAGTCTACTCTCCAACACTGACCAGCTCTTAAGACCATTCAAGATGAAAAGTGTAAATACTGCTTTTTGCTTTGTTGTTAGCAGTTACATTACCTGTCTTTAAATGTGTTAGAGGTTAAGGGGTGTTGTTTTGTGTTTCACTTTAATTCAGTGTTTCTTCATGCCAAATTTACATGATGTTTTGTGGGTCTTTTGTCACTACTTGTATTTATTTGCATTCCACCTTTCTTTCTTAAGTTGGTAAATTCAGATTGTACACACATTAAATCTCTCACTGAAGGTTTTGAACCTGGAAGCAGTGTGCTCAGATTAAAGTGTTAACACAGTGGATCAAAGGGGTTAAAGATGAGATGAAGAAGTGGGGGAAGAGGTGGTGACAGTCACTAGGGCTTTGAGCCTGGGGCATGGCGCTGGGCATGGGTGGGAGTGGGTGGATTTGAGCTGAGTTGGGAATGGTGCCGGTGCAGAGGGGCAATTGCTGGGGTAGATGGGAGGCAAGGGAGAGAGAAAAGAGGTCAGGTTTGGACGGTTGTCCAGGTGCCTGTGGACATCTGAGTAAGTGGGTGTGTGGGCCTGAAGCTCGGAAGAAAGTTTGCAAGTGTGCATAGAAGGATAGTGATTAAAGTAAATCTGAGAGAGGGTGGAGAGATGCGGGAGCACTGTTCAGGGAAAGGAGGGGGGCATTCTCCATTGAAGGAGGAGAGGCCAGGAAAGTGGAAGGAAAAGGACAGTTTTAATCCTTGAAGCCAAAGGAAGGGCATCCTTCAAGAGGGAGCAAGTAGTGGACAGCAGCGGAGCAGGGTCCACTTGACACTGGAGCGGGGAAGGGAGGATGGGGGAGAGCGTGAGCGTTGAGTCCTGGCCAGTGGCTTCAAACCTTGTGACTTGGGACACACAACTCTGGTGACTGCCAGTTTCATCTGTAAAACAGTATAAAATACCACTCGTAAGGGTGTTGTGAGATGGGCAGCGTCCACAGAGGCCTCGCCCAGGGCCGCTCTGGGAGCACAGTGGATGGTGGCTGGCCCCGTTGAGGCTGGAGCCGGCCTCCGCCGTTAGGATGGCCTGAGAAGACTGGCCATACAGCAGCAGGGGGAGCCAGGAGTTGCGTGGCTGCCAGATTTCCAGCTTGGACACCTGGAGTGTCCCCCTAGGCGAGCTTGTGGAGGGCTGTTGGCCAAGTCTGCACCTGGACGGCCCGTGTCCTTTGGGAGGGGCAGTCTGGAGAGAGGGCAGACTGGGCTGGAGAGGAGGGTGTTGCCGCATGTGGGTAGGTGAGGACAGGCTGTGGGAGGGTGCTTCAGAGTGCCTGCAGGCAGGCTGAGGAGCACGTGGAGAGCGCTATCTCCGAAACCAGACTCTGGGGGCCAAGGAAGATAAGGATGGGAGAGGCACCCCTGGGGGTGGTAGGAGAGGTAGGTGAGGCGGAGCGGGGCTGGATGGTGAAATGAGGCCTCGAGGGAGCCAAGGGGGCGTGGAGTCTGGCTGGAAAGATGGGAGGCTTTGGGGCTGCCTTTCAATGGAGGGGAGAGGCCAAGGTTGCTGGGAGAGGGGCTCGTAGGTGCCCCCAAGTCTAGGTGAGGTCGACACAAAGGTGAAGGTGGTGAGGAAGAGAGCAGGGCACGTGCTGGGGGGGGAAGGTTCCCAGTTCTGGGTAGGGGCTGTGTGCATAACAGACAACTGGAAGCCCACCTTCAGGCGGTGCTAGGGCAACAGCATGCCCTTGGTCAGACAGCAGCGTGGCAGCTGTTCAACGAGGGAGAGAGGAGAAGTCTTGATGGCACTTGACCTTTCCTTTCCTGGTTGGATTTTTAAAAGTGCTTTTCACAGAGGCTGGATTCGGGGGTGGGGGTGGGGGTGGGGGGGCTGGGGAGGTGCCTTTAGTCCCCCAGGAAGTCCTGCTTTCCTGGGGGCCTGCAGGAGGGGCGCAGACCCAGGAGGGGCTCCTGGACTCCGAGCTGGCTGCGAGGGGAAGAGAGGGGTGAAGGAGAAGGGAAAGCCAAGGAGGCCTGGGGATTGCAGAGGAAGTGGAACATGCCTGACAGTGTGGCCAGACTTGAGGTCTCGTGTTCCCTTTTGCTGGCTCCTGTAAATACCTACAGGTCCTCAGCCAGGGGAGCCTGGCAACCAAAAGTTCTGACTTAAAATAGCATGCGCGATTGCTTTTGCTTTTGTGAAGCCAAGTACGAGGCCGCTGGCTTGTAGCTGCAGGTCAGGTAAGGAGGCATGGCCAGGGACACATAACTCACAGGTGGAAAGAGACTTGCTGCTCCGTAGAAACAAAGTCAGTGGCAGTACTAAGACCAGAGAGAGATTTCCTCTTGTAGAGTAAACAGTGCCCTCAGCCAGGGCCCGGCACTGTTAATTTCTGGCTACGCTTTTTCCTTCTCTGAAGCATGCGAGTGAGTCCAAAGGGAGTTCAGTGCTCTCCGTGTGAGAAGGGCGGGGTTCCCGGGAAAGGTGGTGACAGGCCTTGGGTTGCCTTCCAGTTACATCCAGCCATCCAAGCTTTCGTGTGTGGCTCCGTCAGCGGGACTTGCTCCACTCTCCTCTTCCAGCCTCTGGACCTCCTGAAGACACGCCTCCAGGCTCTCGAGCCCTCGGCCCACGGGTAGGTCCCGGGACCCCGCATTCCATGGTGGAGGGCGTTTCCACAATTCTTCAGACATCTTTGTTACATTAAACCCACGTCCTGGATGCTCAGAAAGAACGAAGCGTGCCCTTGGTGGTGTGTGTTTTCTGCACTCCCTTTTTCCATGAGCACTTTTTATATTTGCTATTTCCTCCTGACTCGATGGGATCCTCTCCTGAGCAGCTTCCTGGGGCGAGCCTGGTGACGCCTGCACGTCGCTGCTGGGGATTTTCTCGTGCTGGCTTGTGATGCTGAGTGCACTGGCCGGGCCGTAAATCATGAGCCGAGGCGTGGACCTCCGCGCCACGGGGCGTGTGCAGGAGGCGTCCATTGCTTGCGCGCCGCAGGGATTCCTCAGTGAGGCTGCAGGGAAGCCTCGGCGCGCAGTGTGCGAGGCCTGCGCCCTTCTGCCCGCAGGTCCAGGCGCGTGGGCATGCTGGCCGTGCTGCTGCAGGTGATCCGCGCCGAGCGGCTCCGCGGCCTCTGGAGAGGGCTGTCCCCGGTAAGCTGGCTTGACTCTGGGTCCTCCCCACCCGCCCCGCACCCTCCCAGCGTCTCCCTGACTTGGCGCGGGCTCGGGCAGGGGGCCGCATCACCCCGCAGCAGTCCTGCACCCCCCTCCGCCCACCGCAGGTGGGGGCACACCCGCGGCGCTGCCTGCGCCCCGCCCGCCCCGTCCCCCGTGTGCTTGCCCTGCACCCCTGGACGCCGTGCTGGGGCCCTCTGACCGAGCGGCCTCTGGTTCCCCTCTGGCCCTGGCTTCTGCCTGCAGTCCATGGCGCGGTGTGTGCCCGGCGTGGGCATCTACTTCGGCACGCTCTACGCCCTGAAGCAGCACCTCCTGCGGGGCCGCCCGCCCGGCGCCCTGGAGTCGGTCCTCCTGGGCATGGGCTCCCGCTCCGTCGCAGGGGTCTGCATGTCGCCCATCACCGTGATCAAGACGCGCTACGAGGCGAGCCGGCGCCGCGGGGCCTGGGCGGGGGCACGGAGACCGCGGGCAGAGGCCCCGCGGTGCTCACCGCGGCCCTGTCCCTCCAGAGCGGGCGGTACGGCTACGACGGTGTCCCCGCAGCCCTCAGGAGCCTCTTCCGCAGCGAGGGCCGCCGGGGCCTCTTCAGCGGCCTGGCAGCCACCCTCCTCCGCGACGCCCCCTTTTCCGGAATCTACCTGATGTTCTACAACCAGACCAGAAGCACCGTGCCCCGCGGTAGGGACGAGAGGAGGGGGCGGGTGGGGGAGCTGCCCCTCAGGCAGAGGAGCCTGCGTGGTCCTGGCGTTCGGGGGCGGGTGGGGGGCAGAAGTCCTGCCACAGTGTCCCCAGATTGGCTGCTCCTGAGATTTTCGGGTCCCCCGAGGCCGCCTACATCAGGTGCTTCATCAGCCTTTTTCTATTTGTTTCCATCTTCCGAATCAGTTGAGAAGAAGTTGCAGATACGATGCCCCTTTACCCTTTAGCACCTCGGGGTGTATCTCCTAAGAACAAGCAGCTTCTCTCATGACGCCGCACACGATTTATTCAGCTTCCATCTGTATTCTAGTTTCTCTAGCTGTTCCCAGAACAGGACTTTGTTTGGATTTTCTGTTTTTCTCCTTTCAAGAGGAAAGGCCAGTCAGGTTGTAGAGCGCCCCTCGGTGCGGGTTGAGCGGATGCTTCCTTGAGAAGCTAGACCCGCCGCACGTCTCGGGGGCCCGGGGGCCCGGGGGCCTGTGTGCCTGGCGTCCTCTGACCCCGGGGTGGCGTGACCAGGCTGGGTTGAGATGCTCTCTGCCAGGTATGGCCGCGGAAAACTTGGCTGTGTCTCCTTTTGTCGTTTGTGAGTATCTAGTGGGAAGATATTTAAGCCTTTGTAAATATTGCTGCTTTCACCCTCGTTTCAGCGTCGGGTGATGCATATTCTGATGATGGTTGTAAAAAGATGGTTTTTAGCATCTTTCATACAGTGTCAGTTGTGGCGTTGGGACATTTTGTCTCATCCTTGTTTGAATCCAGACTTCTGTCTTTCCTTGTCTCCCGTCTTCCCTCAGACCAGCTGGACGCAGGCCTCCTTCCCTTTGTGAATTTCAGCTGTGGGGTGTTTGCTGGTGTCCTGGCCTCGCTGGTGACCCAACCTGCAGATGTGATCAAAACGCACATGCAGCTTCGCCCCCAGGAGTTCCGCCGGCTTGGCCAGGCGGCCGCGCTCATCTTCAGAGTAAGGCTGTGGGGTGTGCTGGTTCTCTCCCTCCCTCTCTCTCCCCCCCATAGTCCTTGCCCATCACCCAAATTAGATCATCTGTGGCGCTTTTACAACTTCCTCTTGGCAGCCCACAACTCAGGCTGCTTACATCTGAATCTCTGGGGCATTAGGCGCTGGCATCAGTAGCTCTGAGCTCCCCAGGGATTCCAGAGCGCAGCCAAAGCTGAGAAGTGCTGATGAGGACACGATCAGGAGCTGTCTTGGCTCAGACCTCTTAAGCCCAGCAGTCTGGGTGGAAGGAGGACTCTAAGGCCGAGGCTGCTCCTGAAGATTCAAGGTGGGTGTAAAGTGCTCAGGTGCTGCTTTGAGGCCACCGGCTTGACCTTCTTGGACCTTGAACTGTGATCGCAGACCAGATGTTCTCGTTAAAGATAAATTTGTCACCTACAGCTTTAGATTTTTCTGTACTTCTCAATTTTTCTTTGTAACATGAATATATAAGAATATACATCAATGTTTTGCCCTACATATAAGCAAATATTTGTGAATGTGATAGATGATGTTCCTTAACACCGCTTAGGCTGTCTGCTTTCCTATTCTCAATGCCTAAAAGTTTGGAAACAACATATTCTTCAGTATATGTGACAACTGCAGGAATGAATATAATAGGAATGAGAAGAATTCAAGTGATGAATTATATAACACGTCTTTACTTGTTACAAAGATAGGGCTGCTAAGAACATACAGTGAATTATTTAAAAAGTGCTCATTCCAGGCAGACAGAAGGCAAAAAGGCTCCTCTTCCTTCTGGCTGAAGCCGGGCTGGGCAGGCAGCGCCCTGGGCCCATGCGGCCTGGGGCTCCGGACCTCCGTGCCAGCACACGGCTTGACGGGGCACTCCTCTGTAAGCACTTCCAGTTTATAAGCAAATTCCCCCAGACAGAGCGAGCCTGGAAAACATAAGGCGAAGCAACTATGAAAAAACCTTCCCGCCCAGCTGGCTGTCTCACGCCTTGGGCATTAAGGCCTAGAGGCTAAGACTCCAGGAGGGTTCTCACTCCCGTGCCCAGGGGCTGACGGACATTTCCCTCGCAGGACTACGGGCTGCTTGGCTTCTTCCGAGGCGGCCTCCCCCGGGCCCTCCGCAGAACTCTGATGGCAGCAGTGGCATGGACGGTCTATGAGGAAATGATGGCCAAGGTGGGCCTCACATCCTGACCGAGAGGCCCGGGAGAGGGCGCAGCCCAGGGCCCTCCTTGGTGTCTCCGTCCTGGAGTGAGAAGATGCCGTCGGAGCTGGAGAGCCAAGTGAGGGGTAGACGGGCTTCCTGCGAACCCGGGTACCTCCCGCGGGAGGAGTCTCGGTGGCAACACACTGGGCAGGGGGCAGGAGGTCTGCAGGCCCGCCCAGAAAGCCCTCGTCCCTGGAGCCCTGCAGGTGACTCCGCCTCCGCCGCCCCCACCCCACCAGGCCGCCTGGAATGTGCTCCCTGGTGAGGAAGGCGGTGTGGGCGGATGCTGGGCCTGAGGGGCTGCAGCTGGGGAGGGCTGGCCCTGAGGGTCCACGCGTGTCTGCGGAAGGATGTTAGAGGAGGAAGAAAAGATGCCATTAGTTGGCTCCTTATCAACCTCTCAGAGCCTCTGGAGAGTGGGGACCGTGGCTTCCCAGCTTCTACAGCTCGTCATAATAAAGTGTTTTTGGTCTTTGGTCTGACCTGTTTCAGTTCCTAAGTTCTGGCATTTTCTGCATCTAAAGTTCAGATAAATGCAATAAAGCATATTGTTGAAAGCTTTGGGGAAACAATAGTGTCGTTGTGTTTTAAAGTAATAAAACAGTTTTAGGGTGTCTGGCTCTTGAGCTGTATTGGTCCCTCAACCCCCCAGTTTTTAACAGCTCTGTTTCACGTGTCACGCAGTGCCCTGATGGTGCCGCCATCGCCACGAGCCAGTTCAGTCCATCCCCAGGCCCACTCCCAGCCCAGGCAGCCGCTAGTCTGCTTTCTGCCTCAGTAGATTTGCTTATTGTGCACGTCTCACGTACATAAAGTGGGCCACCGGCGTGTGGTCTGTGTTGAGCTTCTTTCCACTTAGCACAATGTTTTTGAGGTTCATCTACGATGCACGTATTAGGACTTTGTTCTTTTTATGGCCAAATAAGATCCCATTTATGGATCTATCACTTTATTTACTCATCACTTGAGCTGTTTCTGCTTTGGCTAATCTGAGCGATGCTGCTGTGTCTCCGTGTCTTTATGACAGGCGTTTCCGTTTCTCTCTGGAAAGGGCTGGATCCCATGGTAACTGCTGACCCAGCTGAGGAGCTTCCAGGCTGTTATCTGGAGCCGCTGCACACATTCCCAGCAGCAGGAGGCTGGGTCCTCAAGGACACCTGTGATGGTGTTTTATTTATTACAGCCATTCCAGAAGTTAGCCCCACTTTCCCATCCACTTTGAGGTGTAGGAAAGGGCTATTACATTATCCAAGCAGCTTTCATCGTAAAGGGTAAATTTGGCCTAGAGGGAGCCCAGCTCACCACTTGGACTCCTTAGAGAAACCACCTGGGAAGTGGGGATGGAATGCATCCCGATAGGTTTAGTGCTTTAGGTGGAAACACCCTATTCAAAATACCATGTGGGGGAGGGTCCTAGCCCCCAGGGCTGCAGCCCTGTGCCACCCTGCCCTGGACTCTGGGGGGCTTTCTCGCAGCCTCCTTACCCCTCCCCTAAGCCCTGGGGACCCCCTGCCAAAGGCAAGGGGCAGCGGTGGGCTGGGAGGTGCTGGGAGGTACACGCTCTGTCCCGGGCAGGTTTGCTCTCCTTAGGCCTGGCAGGTGAGCTTGGCCACCGCCCTCCCCTTAGGTGCACCTCACTTGTTCTTTCTGGAGCAAACAAAGGTAAATTTGGACAATCCAATACTCTGAACGGAAATCTGCCTTTGTGAATTCTGACTGCAGCTACAGGTGGCCCTGGGGCATGTTCCAGGCCCCAAGAACTAGCTTTTTCCTCTTGCTTCACTAGAATTACCAGGTCACTTCTCATGCTAGTTTAGATGGGAACTCAGCAGTGAGCCTCATCTGCCTTTGGAAACTTGCCCATTTCCTTTTTTTTGTTCGTAATGATTTGTTCTTGGCTGAGTCAGACTTAAAGCAAATTATTTAGAGGTGGGGCTTTGTGGGAGGAAAACAGTCCTGTGGCGACTAAAGATAAGGCCTGGTAGGACCGGAGCCACGCTGAGCTGCAGTTGCACTCTATGCAGAAATACGCTATGACATATTTCAAACGATCAAAATAGAAGAGCACGTGGTGCAACGGACCTTCACATGGCCCAGGCTGGTCAGTCACCGGGATTCGGCATGCTTCGTCTCCGCCGTTTCCTTCCTCTCCCAAGAAATTTCCCTTCCATACTTCAGTATGCATCTCTAAAACTTATGTTTTCTTACATAATCTATTAGCCCACCAGGAAAAATCTAGCAGCGATATTTTGTGTATTAACCAGTACCCAAGCCATATTCAGATCTCTCTGATTGCCTCAAAAATACCTTTTTTGTTGGTTTACTTGAGTCAGGCTCCAAGCAGCGCAGCGAGGCGTTTGGTTTTAAGTCTAGTCCAGGGAGCACCTGATCCTCCCTGCTGCTTCGTCCGGTGCTCGTAGAATGTCCCACTTTCTGGATTTGCCTGTTTTCTTTGTCTTGACTATTTTCTTTCAACAGGACGTTAGCCCTGATGGCTTGAGCAGTCAGCGTGACTTCCTGGACACGAATGCGTCACAGCTGCTGCTGTGTAGTTCTGGCCGATCACAGTCCCCAGGATCTGGCTGTCCTGTCCTCATCGATGCTAAAACGGAAGAGTGGGCTCACGGGGCGACAGCTTAACCCCTTCATTGCAAAGTTGCTGTCAACTTTTCATTTGCTGACATAGTTTGCCTAAGTCAATTATTTCATTTGAAGTTTGCAGAATGGATTTTCTAGTTGCATCCTATCTTCCACATTGATTAGCTGGAGTCCTTTTGCTAAGAACTTTCCCTGGGCCACGAAGGCAAATTGATTACCTCAAAAGACAGCCAGTATAGGAAGGACAAGACAAATGCACAATCCTTATCTTTAATTATCAATTACCAAATATGGAGTTGGTGTGGTACTTAATGCCAAAAACCATCTATTAGTTTTTTTCCCCCTCTTTTTGGGGGGTGGGTGGGATGGAGGGTGGTGGAATGGTTCTCCTTGAGTGTTTTTGTTTGGTTACCGTGATTTTTGTTTTAGCATTATTACTTCATGGGTTTTTATGTATTTCAATCATTTTTCCTAAACTTTGATTGTGGAGAATTTCCAGCATATACACAATGTCCCACCACCCAGTTTCAGCAGGTCCCCACTACAGCCAATGTCGTTTCACCTCTGCGCCCACCCGTCCCCGCGTGGCCCGCTGGATTATCTTGACTTCATTTCTCCGGAGATTGTCCTCTGGCAACTTCTCGCACCTGGCCATGGGCAGTTTCTTCGTGCTGTCGAATGCGCACTCCCTGTCCGCCTTCCTCCTGCTGTCTCGTGCCTGCTTAGGTTGGTTTCTTTGACTCCACTTCCGAACGCTTCCTGGGCGCTGCCCGGGTCTGTTTTGGGGGCTTCGTGCACGCACCGGCCGAGCTCGCTCAGCCACCTTCATTCTCGGGGAGAACTGCCGGATCTGGGTGGCCGGAAAGGAAAGGGCACGCCAGGTGGGCCAGGGGCGGGCCCGGCCCGCAGTCAAACCCGCGCGGTGCCGGGAGACAGAAACGCGCGGGGGGCTGGCACCCCCGCCCCCGCCCTGCCTTTTCCCTCAAGACGGACAAAGAGCCAGGCCCCGCGCGGCCTCCGCAGCGGCTGAGGCGGGAGGAGGGCCCTCCGCCGCCATTCGGGGAGAGGCAGGCGCCGCCGGCGGGCTCGCGCGGCCCACGCTGCCTGGGACACGGGGCGGGGGCCCAGGAACGCCCACAAGGCTCCTCACCCGCGAGTGCGCGAGTGCGGGCGCGCTGCGCCGCGCGCCTTCCCGCTGGGGCCCGTGCCGGCCTCCGCCCCGCAGCGCCCCGCGGCCTTGCGCCCCCGGCCGCCCGCCGCCCCCCAGCCGGCTGCAGGCGCAGCCCGGCTCCGAGCCTGGCTTGGGCGCGGGGCGCTCCAAGAGCCCCTGCAGACCTGCGGGGCGGGCCCGCTCAGCAGCCCCAGCCGCCCTCGAGGGGTTACCCGGGCGCGGGTGGGGGCGGAGGAGGGCGGGGGCTCGGCGCGGGGCGGGGCGCGCCGGGCGGGAGCCCAGGCCCGGAGCTGCGGAGCCGCCCCCTCCTGCCCCGCAGCGCGATGGCCCTGGAGGAGCTGCAGAGCCGCCTGCAGGAGACCCTGGCCGTGCTGTCCCCGCAGGAGCTGGGCACCTTCCGCCTCCTCCTCAGGGCCCTGGACGAGGAGCCGCGCGTGAGCCCGCTGCAGCTGGAGCTGGAGGGCAGCAGCGCGCCGGGGCTCGCCCGCCTGCTTGCCCGCCACTACGACCCGCCCGTCGCGCCGCGCGTCCTCGCCAAGGTGCTGCGGCGGCTGCACCGCGCCGACCTGCTGGCGCGCTGGAAGGCCTGGGACGCGGGCGACCGCGCGGGTGAGCGGGGCGGGGGTCCGGGGGGAGGGGCGGGGAGGGGCGAGCCCGGCGGGCCCCCGACGACCCCCGAAGACCCGCGGCGCGTCCCGAGCGGCGGAGCCCAGGTGAGCCGCGGGCCCCCCTGCGCTGGGGGCGGGGCGAGCGCGCGGCAGGCGGCGGGGGTCGCGGGCGCGGGGTCGCGCCCTGCTGGCGGGGTGTCCGAGCTCGCCGAGCAGCGCCGCCGGGGCCTGCAGGCCCCTCCCTGTGGGCGCGCGGGGAGACCCGCTGGGCCCCGCAGGCCCCGGACGGAGGAGCTCGCCTCCCCCAGCACGTCGCGGGCGCTCCCGCCGGGCCAGCGCCAACCTGGGGAAGTCGCTGGGGCGCCGTGAATCTGCTAAGGGGTGGCCTAGGAAATGCGGAACAGTTGAGGGCGCTTGGCCCCCCTGAATGAATACTCGTGCGTGCACCATCTGCGTGAGGGCCGCAGGCCCCGGCGAGCGCGGGCCGGGGCGGGCCCTGAGGTCTTGGTGAGGGGTGGCCGAGCCCCGGCCCTTTAACCTGCGCCTGCCACCTGCCCGCACCTGTACGGCACCCCAGCGTCGTCGTCTTGTGTGCCAAACTTGTGTCGTCGGCCCTTTAGAGCCTCCCTTGCTGGCAGCGTGTGCTTTTTCAGAATCCTCCAGACTGCACAGTGTCCTGGCTAACATGCTCAGATGTCTGGATTCTAAAAGATTGTTAAATTAGAACCTAAGTAAAAGGGGGTCGAGTTACTTCTCTCCCTTCCCTGGGCAAGAGCATCTCCCCGTTTAACCGCTGCCCCTGAGCTTGACCTCGACGTGGGGGAGCCCTGCCCGGGGCGGGGGTTCTGGGTGCTGCCCCCAGTCCAGGATGAGATTGGGGGTAGGTGGGGAGCTGGTTAAGAGGAAGGATAAAGAGGTAAAAAATGAGAAATGATGATGCTTATTTTGTTCTATTTTCCTTTTGTGAAAATCCATTCAGTGATTCCAAGAAAGATTGTGAAGAGAAGCTATGACTGTGTGGAAGATGACCTGGTAAGTATCTTGTCCTATTCTAACACTGCATGCGGGTTAAAGACAGTATTTAGTCACCGTTTGGCATCTTCTGTGCTACTCGCTGCTTTCTGTTACAATAGTGAAAACATTAGCCAGTTAAAAACACTCTACTTTTGGTATTCGTCAGCCAGAGGAGGTGGACACTTATTATCTCCATTCCACACACGTGGAGAGTGAGGCACGAGAGGCTTGTCTGGTTTTGGGATCTTGGGCAACCTATACGATTTGTTGGCTGCAGGGTTTCTTTTTTATTATGGAAATTTTTAAAACATACACAAAAGAGAGTAGAAAAATGAACCTCCAGGCTTCCGGCCTCTGCGCCTGTCACGCTGCTTCGGCAGTTAGCACTCTCGTTCCATCTGTCCCCCCCGCATTACTCTAAAGCAAATGTAGGTGCCGGATCACTTTGCTTGTAAGCGCGTCAGGATGCATCTCTGAGAAAGGGTTTTTCAGAGCGTGAGCACAATACCGGCATCACGCTTTGGAACAAAAAGTTCCTTAATCTTAGCAAAGATGCAGGCAGTGTGCAGACTTCCCTGGTCATTCCCAGGCCTTTCGCGGCTTGTGGGTTGGGATCGGGAGCAGACCAGCCTCCGCGTGGCGTTGGACTGGACAGTGCCCTGAGGCTCTTCACTGACCACACTTGTCCCTTATTCGTTGCAGGCTCTCGTTCGTGGTTCTGATGGCTGCCGCCCCCGTGTTCTCGCTTAGCGTATTCCCTCCGCTGTGTTCCCGTGTTTTCTTACACACGAGATTGGCTATATTAGGCATAGGCCAGGAAAGGAATTGATCCTAACGAACCAGTCGTGCCTTTCCCCGGAAGAGGCGCGCTCCCCCGCGTGCTGTCCGGGCTGCTTTGACCGTCGTCCGTCTCTCCACAGCAGGACTGCTACGACCTGAGCGGAGCTCGGAAGGCCTTCGTCATGTGCGTGCTCAAGGACAGGCTGGGCGCGCAGCAGGACATCGTGCTCCTGGAGGAGTGGCTGGGCCAGTGCCGTTTCGAGCACACCTCGTGCATCGACCCCGACAAAACGGTAGCGAGACCGACGCTGCGAGGGGTTCGGCTTCTGTCACCTTCTTTCCTCTGCTTAACGCGTTTTCTGTTTTCCTCCCTGGTGCGGGCAGGGCCCGCCGTGAGCTTGATGGGATGCTCCCTCGGCTCACTGCTGCGGTGTTTGTGTAATCCTGAGCGTGATCGCCCGGCTCGCTGCCCACTCGGGCGGGGCCCTTGGGCTCTCACCTCGGCCAGGGCGGCGCAGTTGGGGAGGAGAGAGCTGAAGGTGGCGTCCTAGGCAGGGCGGGCGGGCAGGGAGGCTGGGGGACGAGCCGTGAGTGGAGAGGGCGGGGACCAGAGGCACTTGGGAGCAGGGAACCCGAGGAAACGGCCCTGAGAGGCGCACGGGAGCAAGCCGTGACCTGAAAAGCCTGGGGGCGGCTCAGCTGGAGCAGGATGAGGGGTGCAGTAGATGGGGCCGAGATGACTCAGAAAGAACGGGGGGGGGGGCGGGGCCCTGCGTTTTGAGCTGCCTTAGCTGGGGACGTTCGCACAGGAGGCCCTCGGTGGGTGCTGGGCGCGGCGCTGCCGAGGGCCGCCGCACGGCTGTGGACTGCCCCAGAGCGGGCTCCCGCTGGGGGTGATGTCTGGGGACTTTTTTGGTCGTCATGCCCTCACACCCGGGTGAGGGGAGCTGCTCAGCTTCCTGCAGCGCACGGTTCAGCCTTAATTTACCTACTTGCCCTTCTCAAAAGAGGGGTGGTAACAGTGCTTGCTGGGGCGCTGCTGTGGGCTTGAAGGAGCACGTGCACAGCTCTCAGAATAGTACCTGGCTTTTAGGGTAAGTGTTCATAAACTTAGACTTTATTGTTGGGCTTCCGAGTCAAAAAACTGATTTTTTCATTTTTCCCGAGGATTGAACCAGACTGTCCTTTACGTCCCATGGTTTTTAACCCGGTGCGTTCAGTATTCCTGAGTGGCAAAACTATTTCATTGTTTTAATTTGCATCTCTCTGATTATTAGTTTGGCTAAGCATCTTTTGGCCTTGTTTTTTTTTTCCTGTAAATTTCCTGTTGGTAGTCATTGCCATTTTCCCTACTACATTTTCTTTTTCCTAGTCTGTTGCTGCGGGAATGAAATGAAAACCCTCTGAAGCTTAGTAAGCTTTGGGGACGCCCCGTTTGTCGGATCCCCTTCGGTATATACAGTCAGCTGTGCCAGGAGGCTGCCCAAGGGCGTGCTGTCATGTGAGGGCTCAGAAAGTTCCGGGCTGCACAGGGTGTAATGGAAAGGCAGGAAGCTCTAACTAAGTAGCAGCGTGAAATGAGAAAGTTCCTATTGCTTTCAGCAGGAACTGATAACAGCAGCTTTTCCCAGGCAGCAGTATTTTGCTTGAGCAGCAAAGCAGGTTTAAACTGTTTCAGAGACATTTTAACCAAAGCGTTCCTGCATCTTCCCCCTTTTTTTTTTTGTTTAAGAAACAAGAAAAAGAAAGGGGAAATGTATCCTGACACAGCCTTTATAAATACTTGTTTTTAATTTGGTGATTGTTGGCAGTAAGGCCAGGTCGCCGTCTGCTACCTGGGTTCCAAACTGGGCTGTGTGTGGGAATAAAGTAGCCCAGGGGGCAGCTGACCTCCCTTGGGAGGGGTGAGGGTCAGTGTCCTACTTCTGTAGGTCCTCAAATCCTCTCCTGATGGCCCCCTGTGACTGTGCCTGTCTTAGGTTGCTCCTTCCCTGAGGAATCTTGCCCGTCTCTGGCTAACCAGCCACCCTCCGGGCTAAACGGGGTGATGTGAGACTGCCAGTGTTCCCACGGCCTCCAGACCCAGCACCTGCCTTGGGATTCCCACGCTCACTGGCAGGGCCCCTGCTCAGGTTATAAGTTTCGGAAAACCCCAGGCTTGCCAGCACCTAGACGGCTATACAGCTTAAGGAGACACAAGCAATCCCCAGTATGGGACGTGTGCAGGACGCCCCCAGAATACAGTAAAACTAGAAAAGGCAAGTGAGAAGGAAAGAAAGGAGACTTAGAGGTAAAGCTGGGAGACATAAGGCTTAAGAGTTTAGGAAAAATGATTTGATTTGAAAAAGCATGAATCAAATAAATTTTTGTTAGTTGGAGCTGAGCAGAGCGTTTACTAAAATTAAACATGTAGCTTAATACTTATGAAAAACAAATTTAAAGGTGTTTTAACCAAAGGGCTCCTAAGTCTTCTCCCTTGTTGTATATTAGGTCTTAATCTTTGGATGTGGAATAGAAAGATGAGGCAGTGTCTATGGCTATGAATTTTTGTTCAGCGTGACGAGCTCTAGAGAGGGCTTGATGAATTGACCTAAAGATTAACAATAAAACAAGAAGCATGATTATTCCAATAAGAGACATTACCCAGATTCTCATGTTTAGGCCAGGAAACCAGTTAGGTGGATTTAACCATTGTAGATTATCTTTGCGTGTCTGAAACACGTTTTGCTGAGCAAGAAGCTGTGTTTGCGATAGTTGATGCTGCAGACGTTGCTGGAGAGCCAGCGCTTCTCCCTGAAGATGGGAGGAGAAAGCCCCTTGTAAGTGGGTTCCCACTTGCTCCCAGCAAAGCTGGGAACTGTTCCAAGGTAAGGGGGTGACACAGGTGTTACATGTTCCCAACCATAGTGCAAACCTTGTCTAGTAAGTAGAGCTTGTTGTTTTTTGCATATCCAAAGAATAGAGGCTTTTAATGCACCGAGTTCGGTAAGAGTGTTTATTGCCGGTATGAGTTTGTGTTAAAGGCTCATTGTGATCTGAATAGCAGCACGAGCGGTTTGGACATGCTCTGTGAGGGCGGCGGCCGCGGCGGTGGCAGTGGCAGCTATGATGGTGGCTGGAATAGTGGAAGTGAGACGCACACCAGCGAGCCGTTCAGGCCTAGTAGCGAGAGCGCCTTGAGCTCTCCCCGAAGAGTCTTCCCAGGGCGAGATGAGCTAACTGGCAGCCATGCTTGTGCTTGTCTTTTAAGCAGGAATATGGAAGTGATGTTGAGTTTGGTTATATTTTCATGGGATACGCAGGAAGCAAAATAAGCTCCTGGGTGCAGAGTAAGATTGCAGATGCTATTAACAAAGCTGACGTTGGTAAAAGGGGTTCGAAGTAACGTGAAAGGATGAGAGGCACAAATCATAAGAGTCTACGAGGTTATGGGGAAGATTTAAGCTAAAAATATTATCATTATGTGTATAATCTCCAAGGTGCCAGGTTCAAAAGTGTCGTGGACTGAAGAGACATTTGGAGGTGTTGGTAATTTGCACACGAAGGATGGCCAGAGAGACCTCCGCCAGCCCAAAACGCGCCATGGCGCGAGGGGCTGGAGAAGCTGATGGTGTGGCTGTTGCTGGGTGAGTGTCCTTGAGGACCCCAGTGGGAAACAGTGAGACCATGTAATGGAGGTGTGATGAGGATGGAGGCTCCAGCGGCTCCCGTGAGAGCCCGGCAACAGTGGTCGACGGGAGGAGGGCCGCAGGTGAGGGCAGAGAAGAGCAGGTAACGGCGAGGTTCGCAGCTGGAGAGTTAGACTTGGCTGGCAGTGTGAGTGACGCTGAGGTGAGATTTGCGGGTGTGAGGTCTGAGCAGGGCATGAAAAGCGTAACGGGGGCAAGCTGGGCAGAGACGACAGCGTGTGGTGGATGGGTACCGGCCAGCGCCCTCTGTAAGGGGCCTGAAGGGACCCCCCTGTCCAGGTGGCACCGTGGTAGGGGCGGTTCTGGACCCCACCACGTGACCAGATGAAAGATGGGGGCTTCGGGTGTGAGTCCGGTAGCGATGTACGTGAGCCGAAGTGTGGGGTTTGTTTTAGTGAGAAGGAAAGAAGGGCATTTAGTGCCTGTGTAAAATTTGATGCTGTAGCAGTCAAATTTGCAAGGAGCTTATTTTCAGGGGCGGGTGGCGCCCAGCACGAGGGAGCACCTGTAGCGTTTGGTCTGCTTGTTCAGGGTTTCCCCAGGCTGCTCCCTGAGTTGTGGCAGTGTTACGTCCCTCCATCGTCACCTTCTCCATCTGTGGTACTGGGTGGAACGGCTGATCCCTCCGGCTCATGCTGCGCCTTCATGTTCTTTGCTGGCAGCCCCCGGGGGCCTGTTGGAGTGAGAACACACACATACCCTCGCCCCCACGTCACGAGGTCACAGGGTCCCTTCCAAGGCCTGTCTCCTAACATTGCTTTGTATAGGATTTTGCTTGTGTTTTATGGCTCTCCTGATGAGAGTTTTCAAGGGGACTGCGATAGGGATATCATGCATGTGTGACAGAGGCATGCTTGTGGGACGGCGGAACGAGCAGGGAGTAGAGCCTGAAAGTCATAGCATTGCTGCGTCGTGGGGCTGTTGAGCATTCCTCGTGGCAGGACTTTTACTGATACCTAGTTAGTGAACATTTGTTAATAATTAAAAGAATACAATCTAAGTGGAGGATTATTTATAAACGGGTTTAACTGTGGTTTCTTTACCTCTTATGATATGTATATGTGCATTTACTTGTTTACTAAAGTGGGGGACATACTGATACACTTGGCCCACTTCTGGCTAGAGTCCCAGATGGATACAAGATAAATGTTAATATGCATATTTAGTTTAACAAGTCTATACTGACAATTAGAGGGAGAAACAATAATAACATAATTAAGCAAAAGATTAAATCAATACTGAATAGAGTTACAGAATGGCAGATAAATAGAGCAGTTTTGCATACAAACTCGCCAACATCTAGCTTTCGGCTGGGACGTTTCGAATCAGCAGCTGACGCTAGGGTTTGGGCTGGAAGCGCGTGTGCAGGATGCCGCCTCCTGGGGCGGGCTCTCACTGACTTGGCTAGGGGCTGTCTTTTTTACTGGGTTCATGATTAATGAACTTGATTCTATAGATGCCAATTTCTGAGCACTGTGTGAATTCCCGAGGAAGTGGCCAGCTTCCTCAGGAAGGAGCACGGCACTCCTTGGGCAGCACGTTCCAAGGTTTATGCTTCACTCCCTGGGAAAGTGGCCAGCTCTCCCAGGGAGGAATACACCAGTGTCTGGAATGCACCTTATCTGTTCTTATTTGCTACAAGACATCCCTGATGTGCCCACAGTTTTAGTTTTCATTATTTTTTTTTTTAAACATTTTTTTAGCTTTATTTTGTTCATTTAATAATTGAAAATATAAACAATTAAAAACTAAAAAGGAAACACAGATGAATAAATATATAAATTTCTCAATTAAATGTAATGGATACATGTAAATTTTTTTTTTTTTTTTGAATCAAACTATATTACACAATATATTTGGTTGATAGTAACGCATTCATACAGTATTTGTCCTTTTGTGTCTGGCTGGCTTCACTCAACATAATGTCCTCAGGTTCATCCATGTTGCCATATGCTTCACGACTTCATTTCTTCTTACAGCTGCATAATATTCCATCGTGTGACTAGACCACAGTTTGTTTATCCATTCATCTGTTGATGGACACCTGGGTTGTTTCCGGCTTTTGGCAATGGTGAATAATGTGGCTATGAACATTGGTGTGCAGATGTCTGTTCGTGTCACTGCTCTCAGTTCTTCTGGGTATATACCCAGTAGTGGTATTGCAGGGTCACGTGGCAAGTCTATATTCAACTTCTTTAGGAACTGCCAAACAGTCCTCCACAGGGGCTGTACCATCCTGCATTCCCACCAACAGTGAAGAAGTGTTCCTGTCTCTCCACATCCTCTCCAACACTTGGAGTTCTCTGTCTTTTTAATAGTGGCCATTCTGATAGGTGTGAAATGATATCTCATTGTAGTTTTGATTTGCATTTCCCTAATCATTAGTGATGTCGAGCATTTCTTCATGTGTTTTTTTGCCATTTGTATTTCTTCTTTGGAGAAATGTCTGTTCAAGTCTTTTGCCCATTTTTTAATTGGGTCATTTGTCTTTTTACTGTTGAGTTGTAACATCTCTTTATATATCCTGGACATTAAGCCCTTATCAGATATGTGATTTCCAAATATTTTTTCCCACTGAGTTGGTTGCCTTTTCATCCTTCTGACAAAGTCCTGTGAGGTGCAAAAGTGTTTAATTTTGAGGAGGTCCCATTTATCTAATTTTTCTTTTGTTGCACGTGCTTTGGGTGTGAGGTCCAAGAAACCACCACCTACTACAAGGTCTTGAAGATGTTTCCCTACATTTTCTTCCAGTAGTTTTATGGTCCTGGCTTTTATATTTAGATCTTTGATCCATTTTGAGTTGATTCTTGTATAGGGGGTGAGATAGGGGTCCTCTTTCATTCTTTTGGTTATAGATATCCAGTTCTCCCAACACCATTTGTTGAAGAGACTGTTTTTTCCCATCAGCGTGGGCTTGGTAGGTTTGTCAAAAACCAGTTGACTGTATAGGTGAGGGTATATTTCTGGATTCTCAATTCTATTCCACTGATCGATGTGTCTATCTTTATGCCAGTACCATGCTATTTTGACCACAGTAGCTTTGTAATATGTTTCAAGGTCAGGCAGTGAAATTCCTCCCACATTGCTCTTCTTTTTTAGAATGCTTTTGGCTATTCGGGTGCACTTACCCTTCCAGATGAATTTGGTAATTGCCTTCTCTAATTCTGTAAAGTAAGCTGTTGGGATTTTGATTGGTATTGTATTGAATCTATAAATCAGTTTGGGCAAGACTGGCATCTTCACGATATTTATTCTTCCAATCCATGAACACGGAATGTCTTTCCACTTGTTTAGGTCTTTTAAAATTTCTTTTAGCAAAGTTTTGTAGGTTTCTGCATATAGGTCCTGTACTTCCTTGGTTAAATTAACTCCTAGGTATTTGAGTCTTTTTGTTGCTATTGAAAATGGAATTTTCCTCCTGATTTCCTCCTCAGATTGTTCAGTACTAGTGTACAAAAACATTACTGATTTTTGCGTGTCGATC
Organism: Tolypeutes matacus; assembly: GCA_026826555.1. Lineage (NCBI taxonomy): Eukaryota > Metazoa > Chordata > Mammalia > Cingulata > Chlamyphoridae > Tolypeutes > Tolypeutes matacus. Next base: position 7,987,423 of record JAKSZT010054335.1, on the reverse strand, counting down.
TTATATCCTGCCACTTTGCTGAATTCATTTATTAGTTCAAGTAGCTTTGTTGTGGATACTTCAGGATTTTCTAAATACAGGATCATGTCATCCGCAAACAGTGAGAGTTTTACTTCCTCTTTTCCTGTTTGGACGCCTTTAATTTTTTGTCTTGTCTAATTGCCCTAGCTAGAACTTCTAGTACAATGTTGAATAACAATGGTGACAGTGGACATCCTTGTCTTGTTCTTGATCTTAGAGGGAAAGCTTTCAACCTTTCCCCATTGAGTATGATGTTGGCTGTGGGTTTTTCATATAAGCCTTTTATCATATTGAGGAGTTTTCCTTTTATTCCTATCTTTTGAAGTATTTTTATCAAAAAAGGATCTTGGATTTTGTCGAATGCCTTTTCTGCATCTACTGAGATGATCATGTGGTTTTTTTCCTTCAGTTTGTTAATGTGGTGTATTACATTGATTGATTTTTTTATGTTGAACCAGCCTTGCATACCAGGAATAAATCCCACTTGGTCATGATGTATAAGTCTTATTATATGCTGTTGGACTCGATTTGCAAGTATTTTGTTGAGAATTTTTGCATCTATGTTCATGAGAGAGATTGGTCTGTAATTTTCTCGCCTTGTTCAAACTTACGTTTTAAATTTTGTCCTGCTTGTTCCCATAATCCTAATCTAAGGGCCCCTCCTCGGGGAAGCACAGGCAGTGTGGACGCACTGTGTGCGCCGTATCTAGTAGCTGCTTCTCTCTCCTTTACCCGCAGCAGCTTTACGCAATCGCTGTGACACTTCTGATTGGATCCTCTCTCCTGGGGTTAATGTAGTCCCCACGTTACCTTAAGAGTTTTTTTTTACCGGGAGGTCCCGGGGATCGAACCCGCATCCCTCCATATGGGAGACGGACACCCAACCAGTTGAGCCACATCCGACCCCCTAAAAGAGTTTTTTTTTGCAACAAACTGTGTTTGGGGCCACTGCACGCAGCAGTCTTGTCACTTACCTTGGTGGCCAAATGTCCTCTGGGGCGTCGATGTCCTGTAAAAGGATGGTTAGTTCAGGACCAGGTCTCTTCATCAAAGTGCTCCCAGGGCCGTCCCAAAGCTACTTGCAGCAGGAATCGGTCCAGCAGAGCCCGCGATGGCGCCGTGTCACGTCAGGGTCCCCATTTGCCACGGAATGAAATGAAAACCCTCTGAAGCTTAGTACGCTTTGGGGACGCCCCGTTTATCGGATCCCCTTCTGTGTATACAGTCAGCTGTGCCAGGAGGCTGCCCAAGGGCGTGCTGTCCTGTAAGGGCTCAGAAAGTTCCGGGCTGCGCACGGTGTAATGGAGAGGCAGGAAGCTCTAAGTAGCAGCGTGAAGTGAGAAAGTTCCTATTGCTTTCAGCAGAAACTGATAACAGCGGCTTTTCCCAGGCACAGTATTTTGCTTGCACAGCAAAGCAGGTTTAAACTGTTTCAAAGATAGTTTAACCAAAGCGATCCCACAGTCTGCAGTTCTTTTTCCTAGACATTCATTTACAAAATAGCATGCAAATATCTTTCTTCTCTACTGTTCCTTGCCTTTTAGCTTTTTTGGTATCTTAGGTCATGTGAAAGTCTTTTAATTTTTGCAAGTTGAAACTCATCAATCTTGTTATTCATTGTCTTCTTAGTTTTTGTGTCTTGATTAAACTCCAGGCTCTTCCTTGCTTCAAGATTTTAAAATTATATTTCTATAATACTTTTTATAGTTTAAGGTTAGCCTTTTACTCTCTGGAATTTATTATGGAACAGTGTGAGGTGGGAGCTCTAACTTTATTTCCAAAAGGATAGTCAGTTAATTCAACATTTATTGGATGACACATCCTTTTCCCACATATCTGAAATTCCACCTTTATTTGCAATAAATTAATAGATACACTTGGATTGTTTCTAGATTCTAAAATATTCCATTCGTATGCTTGCTTTTCTTATGCCCATATATCAGTTTTATTTACCATAACTTTCCAATACTTTTTTTTTTTTTTTGGTACTGGGTCTGGGGATTGAACCTGGGACCTTGTATGTGGGAAGCTGGCACTCAATCACTGAGCCACATCGGCTCCCCCGGGTTGGCTTTTTCATTTGTTTGCTTGTTGTTTGTTTGGTTTGGTTTGGTTTTTAGGAGGCATCTGGGACCCAACCCAGGACCTCCCATGTGGGAGGCAGGCGCTCAACCACTTGAGCTACATCTGCTCCCCTCTGATACATTTTGAATGTCTGACAGGATCTTTCCCCTCTCGTTATTTTTTTTTGGCTGCAAAATATTCTTGGTTATTCTTGAACATTATTCTGTAGGACCTTGTGGGTAATTAGAGAGCTAGAGATCTAGTCAACTTGCTGATCTCTAGTTCTAATAGTTGTATATTTCTAAATAGTCATTATCTAGAATGAATTTTAGCTCTTTGTTTCTAGTATGCATGTATATATGTATGTGTTTATTTTAGAAGGTACCGGGGATTGAACCCGGAACCTCGTACATGGGAAGCGGGCACTCAACTACTGAACTCCCCTGTTTCTAATATTCAGACTTAATGTAATTTTTATTTTCTCATCGGAATGGCTCGTATCTCTGTTACAGCACGTAGAGGAGTTGTGACAGCATCGTCCTCGTGCCGCCGCCTTTAGTGGGAATGATTCTGATGACGCATCCTGGTAGATCCTGGCAGGCACACGTTACTGAGTGGATTCCTCCATTTCCTTCCATTTCTAGCTTATTGAAGGCTTTGATTTTGTGAAGTAATTTATATATATTAAAATACATTAACGCTATAAAATTCAAATATACTAACCCTTTAGGAAATTGTAATTCTGTTGTGTTTTGTGGTAGAGGATCAGAAGTGCCCGACTTGTGTCAAACAAGAGCCAGGGACACGACGGGAAGAAATCATGTGACTTCTGAGAACAGTTAAAAGAGAAGTGATAGTTAAGGAACTATTATTTATCTCATATGTACAGTTAGAGACATAAGTATTTATATATTTATCTTATTTGATCACCTTGCAGAAGGTCCATTTTGCTAGCATTTCTGATTCCCCCCACCTCCAGATTTGTTTTTAATTTTTTTTGTAATGTGTTTTACTGTTTTACAGGAGTTACTTAGAAAAATAAGATTATTTCGTGATGGACTGAATGAAACTAAAGATGAAATTGGCTGTTGCCTTGTCACTCTTATGTCGCATGGTGAAAAAGGCTTCATTAAAATGAAAGATGGTGACAAAGTCAGCCTGGAAGACATTTTTGAAATGTTTAATAATAAAAATTGTCCAGCACTTCAAGAGAAACCAAAGATCTTCATAATCCAGGCCTGCAGAGGAGGTAAATGGAGGCTTCTTGTACAGTCATATTTCTAGGAAATTTTCATATTAGATGACTGAGAAAAGAAAAGAAGAAAACGTATGTGTATGCGCGCTTTAACTAGAGGACCCTAAGTGCTGGGTGGAAGGAAAGCTAATGGGATAAAACGTCAGCTTAGGCCGGGAAGGGTCCAGCTCCCGGACCTCGCGAGCTGGGGCGGGGGGCGCAGGCTCATGGCGGATGATTGGGCTCTCATTTCCAAGGGGTGGCCGTCAGCCACATGGTTCAAGTGGCTTCTGGGACTCACCTCCCTCTTACAAAGCTTTCGTCCATACTTCGCTCTCGTGGTGATACCAGCTTGTGACGACTTTTGTTAAGGATTACTGGGGTCTGCTGTGTCAGTTAGTAGGGTTTGCATTTTATTTTCCTCAAAACAGAGAAAAGAGACAGTGGAGTTGAAACAGATGATGAGCCCATGGACTCTGATGACGTGCCAGAGAGGAGAAGGCTGCCCACATTCAGCGATTACCTCATCATCTATCCTACCCAGCCAGGTGAGATGGGAATGGATGATAGCGGAAATGCATGTTCTTCCAGAAGGTTCTACTATCTTTTTTAGAAAGTTGTTATGCTTTCCAAATTGGCATGTAGAAGAACACATTTTCATTAACCCTTCCGTCCCCCTTTAAAAAATGGTCCTGCTGTCAGAGATGGCAGGTTGGCATGTATTTTTTTACTTTAGTTAGTTAGTTAGCTATTTGAGGTACCGGGGGCTGGGGATTGAACCCGGGATCTTGTATATTGTGGGAAGCCTGGTGCTCAATTATTGAGCCACATCGGCTTCCCTGAGTTGGTTTTTCAGTTTGTTTTGCTTGTTGTTTGCTTTTGTTTTTTCAGGAGGCACCGGGAACCGAACCCGGGACCTCCCATGTGAGAGGCAGGAGCTCAACTGCTTGAGCCACCCACCCGCTCTCTTGTTAGTTTTTTAAAAGCGGTTTTATTCACACGTTATACAATCCATTCAAAGTGTGCAGCCATTGGCTCTTAGTTTAATCACAGAGTTCTGTGTTCATCACCACAACCAATTTCAGAGCATTTTCATTGCTCCAGAAAGAAAAACCCCTTTCTCCTTATACCCCCCATTAGTAAAACTTATCTGTGTTTTCTTTTGTTCCTTATGCTTCAGATGTCAAGTCTAAGAAATCATTGCCTAACATAAGTTCCTGAAGATGCTTTCCTACATTTTATTTTAGGAGTTTCATGGTTCTGGTTTAGGTCTTTGATCCCTTGAGTTAATTTTTGTATATGTGAGGTAAGGGTCCTCTTTCATTCTTTTGCAAATGGAGATCCATTTCTCCCAGGACCATTTGCTGAAGAGATTATTCCTTCCCAATTGAGTGGACTTAGCAGCCTTTTCAAAAATCAATTGGCCATAGATATGAGGGTCTGTTACTTGCTCTCAGTTGGATTCCGCTGGTGTATGTATCTATTTTTGTGCCAATGCCATGCTGTTTTGGCCACTGTAACTTTGCTATATGCTTTAAAGTCAGGAAATGTGAGTCCTCCAACATCAGTCTTCTGTTTCAAGATATTTTTGGCTATTTGGGGCCCCTTACCCTTTTAAATAAATTTAATAATTGGCATTTTCATTTCTGCAAAGTAGGCTGTTGGAATTGTGTTGAATCTTTAAATAGTTTTGGGGAGAATTGATATCTTAACAATATTTAGTCTTCCAACACATGAGCATGTCCTTCCATTTATTTAGATCTTCTTTTGGCAATCTTTTATGGTTTTCTGTGTACAAGGCCTTTACATCCTTGGTTCACTTTATCCCTAGATAATGAATTCTTTCCATGGCTATTACAAATGGAATTTCTTTTTTCATTTTCTCCTCAGCTTGCTCATCACCAGTGTGTGGAAACACTACTGATTTTTGCATGTTGCTCTTGTCGTCCCGCACCCCCACATTTTCCTGAGCCTTGTTCATTAGCTCTAGTAGCTTCTTTCTATATAGAGGATCATGTCATCTGCAAATAGGGCAAGTTGTACTTCTGCCTTTCCAGTTTGGATGCCTTTAAATTTTTCTTGCCTAACTGCTTTGGCTAGAATTTCCAGTACCATGTTGAGTAACTGGGGACAGTGGGCATCTCTGTCTTGTCCCAAATCTTAAAGGGAAAGCTTTCAGTGTTTCAAAATTGAGTGTGGTATTAGCTGTGGGTTTTTTATATATGTTCTCTATCATGTTGAGGATGTTACCTTCCATTCCTGTTTTTCTAAGTTTTTATCAAGAAAGGATGCCGAACCTTGTCGAATGCCTTTTCTACATCAATTAAGATGATATGTGGTTTTATGCCCTTCATTTTGTTGGTGTATTATATTCCGTTCATTGATTTTCTTTGAATACCTGGGATACACCACTTGGTCATGATGTCTAATTTTTATTTTTTTTAATTTTATTTTGTGTATTTAATAATAGAAAATATAAACAATAATTAAAAAAGAAAAAGAAAACTGTTGAATAAAAACATTTCTCAATTAAATGAACTGGATACATCTAAATTTCTTTTTTGAATCATACAATATGTTACACAATATATTTGGTTCATAGTAACACAGTCACACAGTATTTGTCCTTTGGTGTCTGGCTTGTTTTTTTTTTTTTTTTTTTTTTTTTTAAAGGAGGTACCTGGGATCGAATCCGGACCTCATACATGGGAAGCAGGTACTCAACCACTGAGCTACATCCGCTCTCTGTATAATTCTTTTAATGTGCTGTTGGATTTGATTTGCAAGTATTTTGTTGAGGATTTTTGGTTCTATATTCATAAGAGAAATTGGTCTGTAATTTCTTTTCTTATAGTATCTTTATCTGGCTTTGGTATAAGAGTGACATTGGCCTCATAGAATGAGTTCCGTAGTTTTCCCTCCTATTCAATTTTTGGAATAGTTTCAGCAGGATATGTGTTAATTCTTCTTGGAATGAATGGTAGAATTCCCCTATGAAGCCATCTGGTCCTGGCTTTTCTTTGTTGGGAGGTTTTTGATGAGTAATTCATTTTCTTTACTTGTAATTGGACTTTTGAGGCCTTATATTTCTTTTAGAGTCATTGTTGGTTATTTCTAGGAATTTGTCCATTTCATCTAGATTGTCATATTTGTTGACATATAGTTGTTCATGGTATCCTCTTATGATCCTTTTCATTTCTGTGGGGTCAGGAGTATTATACACCCCCCCTCATTTTTTATTTATTTATGTCTTGTCTCTTTCTCTCTTTTTTTTAAGGTTTATCAATTTTTTTATTGATCTTCCAAAGAAATAACTTGGTTTTGTTATTGCTTTCTTGTTTATTTATTCTCTATTTATTTCTGCTCTGCTCTCTGTTATTTCTTTCCTTCTGCATGCCTTGAGTTTAGTTTACTGGTCTTTTTCTAGTTCAGTTCTTTGATTGTAGCACTTTATTTTATTTTTAATGTAAGCATGTAGGGTTATAAATTTTCCTCTCAGCCTTGCCTTCATTGCATCCCATAAATTCTGATATGCTGTGTTCTTGTTTTCATTCATCTCAAGATATTTACTGATTTCTCTTATAATTCTTTTTTGACCCATTGATTATTTAAGAATGTATTATTTAACTTCCATATATCTGTTGATTTTCCTGTTCTTTGCCTGTTATTTATTTCCAGCTTCACTCCATTGTGGTCAGAGAAGATGCTTTGCATGATTTTCAGTCTTTTAAAATTTATTGATACTTGTTTTGTGACCCAATATGTCTATCCTGGAGAATGAGCCATGTGCTCTTGACAAGAATTTGTATCCGGCCGTTGTGGGGTGCGGTGTTCTGTGTGTCTCTTAGGCCCAGTGCATTTATATTATTCAAGTTCACTAATTCCATATTAATCTTCTGTCTAGACGTTCTGTCTATTGATGAGGATGTTGAATTGATGTCTGCGACTACTACTGTGGAGGTGACTGTTTTTCCCTTCAGTTTTGCCAGTGTTGGCCTCGTGTATTTCTGGATACCGTGGTTAGGTGATTGTTATCTCTTCTTCGTGGATTGACCCTTTATTAATAAATAGTGTCCTTTTTTGTTTCTTGTAACAGCCTTTGTCTTAAAGTCTATTTTGTCTGTATTAGTATAGCTATCCCACCTCTTTTTTGAATTATCTTTTCCCATCCTTTCACTTTCAGTCTGTTTGTCTTTGGGTCTTAGGTAAGTCTCATAAACACCTTATAGTTGGATTTTTATTCGTTCTGTCAATCTGTGTCTTTTGATTGGGAAGTTTAATCCATTAACATTCAGTGTAAAAACTGTAACAGCAGTTTTATTTCAGCTATTTTGTCCTTTGGTTTTTAAATGTCATAACCTTTTTGCCTCTGTTTTCCGTTATTGCAGCACCCCCTTCCTGTATAGTAGATCTTTCGTGATAGATCAGACTGATCCCTTTGTCATTTCTGTTTTCCATATATATATGTTTTTAACTTTATTTTGTACATTTAATAGTTGAAAATATAAACGATTAAAAACTAAAAAAACACAGATGAATATATACATTTCTCAATTAAATGTAATGGATACATATAAATTTTTTTTTTTAAGTCAAACAATATGTTGCACAATATATTTGGGTCATAGTATTTGTCCTTTTGTGTCTGGTTTGCTTCACTCAACATAATGTCCTCCAGGTTCATCCATGTTGCCATATGCTTTATGACTTCATTTCTTCTTACAGCTGCATAATATTCCATCGTGTGACTACACCACAGTTTGTTTATCCATTCATCTGTTGATGGACACCTGGGTTGTTTCCAGCTTTTGGCAATGGTGAATAATGTGGCTATGAACATCGGTGTGCAGATGTCTGTTCGTGTCACTGCTCTCAGCTCTTCTGGGTATATACCCAGTAGTGGTATTGCAGGGTCACGTGGCAAGTCTATATTCAACTTCTTTAGGAACTGCCAAACAGTCCTCCATAGTGGCTGGACCATCCTGCATTCCCACCAACAGTGAAGAAGTGTTCCTATCTCTCCACATCCTCTCCAACACCTGTAGTTCTCTGTCTTTTTAATAGTGGCCATTCTGATAGGTGTGAAATGATATCTCATTGTAGTTTTGATTTGCATTTCCCTAATCATGAGTGATGTTGAGCATTTCTTCATGTGTTTTTTTGCCATTTGTATTTCTTCTTCAGAGAAATGTCTATTCAAGTCTTTGGCCCATTTTTTAATTGGGTCATTTGTCTTCTTATTGTTGAGTTGTAACATCTCTTTATATATCCTGGATATTAAACCCTTATCAGATACGTGATTTCCAAATATTTTTTCCCATTGAGTTGGCTGCCTTTTGACCCTTTTGACAAAGTCCAGTGAGATGCAAAACTGTGTAATTTTGAGGAGGTCCCATTTATCTACTTTTTCTTTTGTTGCACGTGCTTTGGGTGTAAGGTCCAAGAAACCACCACCTACTACAAGGTCTTGAAGATGTTTCCCTACATTTTCTTCTAGTAGTTTTATGGTCCTGGCTTTTATATGTAGATCTTTGATCCATTTTGAGTTGATTCTTGTATAGGGGGTGAGATAGGGGTCCTCTTTCATTCTTTTGGTTATAGATATCCAGTTCTCCCAATACCATTTGTTGAAGAGACTGTTTTTTCCCATCAGTGTGGGCTTGGTAGGTTTGTCAAAAACCAGTTGACTGTGTAGGTGAGGGTTTATTTCTGGGTTCTCAATTCTATTCCACTGATCGATGTGTCTATCTTTATGCCAGTACCATGCTGTTTTGACCACTGTAGCTTTGTAATATGTTTCAAGGTCAGGCAGTGAAATTCCTCCCACATTGCTCTTCTTTTTTAGAATACTTTTGGCTATTCGGGTGCAATTACCCTTCCAGATGAATTTGGTAATTGCCTTCTCTAATTCTGTAAAGTAAGCTGTTGGGATTTTGATTGGTATTGCATTGAATCAATAAATCAGTTTGGGCAAGATTGACATCTTCACTATGTTTATTCTTCTAATGCATGGACACGTAATGTCTTTCCATTTGTTTAGGTCTTTTTACATTTCTTCTAGCATTGTTTTGTAGTTTTCTGCATATAGGTCCTGTACTTTTTGGTTAAATTAACTTCTAGGTATTTGAGTCTTTTTGTTGCTATTGAAATGGAATTTTCCTCCTGATTTCCTCATCAGATTGTTCAGTACTAGTGTACAAAAACATTATTGATTTTTGCGTGTTGATCTTATATCCTGCCACTTTGCTGAACTCATTTATTAGTTCAAGTAGCTTTGTTGTGGATACTTCAGGATTTTCTAAATACAGGATCATGTCATCCGCAAACAGTGAGAGTTTTACTTCCTCTTTTCCTCTTTGGACGCCTTTAATTTTTTGTCTTGTCTAATTGCCCTAGCTAGAACTTCTAGTACAATGGTGAATAACAATGGTGACAGTGGGCATCCTTGTCTTGTTCCTGATCCTAGGGGGAAAGCTTTCAACCTTTCCCCATTGAGTATGATGTTGGCTGTGGGTTTTTCATATATGCCTTTTATCATATTGAGGAATTTTCCTTTTATTCCTATCTTTTGAAGTATTTTTATCAAAAAAGGATGTTGGATTTTCTCGAATGACTTTTCTGCATCTATTGAGATGATCATGTGGTTTTTTTCCTTCAATTTGTTAATGTGGTGTATTACATTGATTGATTTTCTTATGTTGAACCAGCCTTGCATACCAGGAATAAATCCCACTTGGTCGTGATATGCTGTTGGATTAGATTTGCAAGTATTTTGTTGAGAATTTTTGCATCTATGTTCCTTAGAGAGATTGGTCTGTAATTTTCTTTTCTTGTGGAATCTTTATCTGACTTTGGTATTAGGGTGATGTTGGCTTCATAAAATGTGTTGGGTAATTTTCCCTCCTCTTCAATTTTCTGGAAGAGTTTAAACAGGATTGGTGTTAATTCTTTTAGAAATGCTTGGTAGAATTCACCTGTGAAGCCATCTGGTCCTGGACTTTTCTTTGCTGGGAGATTTTTGATGACGGATTCAATCTCCTTAATTGTGATTGGTTTGTTAAGTTCTTGTATTTCTTGTTGTGTCAGTGTAGGTTGGTTATGAGTTTCTAGAAATTTGCCCATTTCATCCAGGTTGTCTAGTTTGTTGGCATATAGTTTCTCATAATATCCTCTAATGATTCTTTTTATTTTTGTGAGGTCATTTGTAATTTCCCCCCTTTCATTTCTGATTGTATTTATTTGCATCTTCTCTCTCTTTTTCTTTGTTAGTCTAGCGAGTGGTTTGTCAATTTTATTGATCTTCTCAAAGAACCAGCTTTGGGTTTTGTTGATTTTCTCTATTGTTTTTCTGTTCTCATTTTCATTTATTTCTGCTCTAATCTTTATTATTGCTTTACTTCTGCTTGCTTTGGGATTGGTTTGCTGTTCTTTTTCTGGTTTCTCTACTTGTTCGGTTAAATCTTTGAGTTTAGCTCTTTCTTCTTTTTTAATATAGCCATTTAGGATTATAAATTTCCTTCTCAAGACTGCCTTTGCTGTATCCCATAAGTTTTGATACGTTGTGTTCTCATTTTCATTTGTCTCAATATATTTACTGATTTCACTTGCAATTTCTTCTTTGACCCACTGAATATTTAGGAGTGTGTTGTTCAGTCTCCACACATTTGCAAATTTCCTTTTTTCCTGTCTGTTATTGATTTCTAGTTTCATTCCATTATGATCTGAGAAGGTGCTTTGTATAATTTCAATCTTTTTATATTTATTGAGAGCTGAATTGTGACCTAACATGTGGTCTATCCTGGGAAAGATCCATGGGCACTTGAGAAGAATGTGTAACCCGCTGAGTTTGGATGCAGTGTTCTGTATATGTCTGTTAGGTCTAACTTGTTTATCATATTGTTCAAGTTCTCTGTTTCCTTGTTGATCTTCTGTCTGGTTGTTCTATCTAATGATGTGAGAGGGGTGTAGAAGTCTCCAATGATTATTGTAGAAATGTCTATTTCTCCCTTCAGTTTTGCCAGAGTTTGTCTCATATATTTTGGGGCACCCTGGTTAGGTGCGTAGATATTTATGACTTATATCTTCCTGGAGGACCGTCCCTTTTATTAATATATAATGGCCTTCTGCATCTCTTATCACTTTTTTGCATTTAAAGTCTGTTTTGTCTGATATTACTATAGCTACCCCTGCTCTTTTATGTTTACTATTTGCATGGAGTATCTTTTTTTTTTTTAACCAGGAGGTCCCGGGGATCGAACCCCAGTCCCTCCATATGGTAGACGGATGCTGAACATCTTGAGACACATCGGTTTCCCTAGAGTATCTTTTTCCAACCTTTTACTTTCAGCCGGTTTGTATCCCTGGGTTTGAGGTGAGTTTCTTGTAAGCAGCATATGAATGGCTCATGTTTTTTTATCCATTCTGTCAGCCTGAATCTTTTGATTGGGGAATTTAATCCATTCACATTCACTGGTATTACTGAAAATGCACTATTTATTTCCTCCATTTTATTCTTTGGTTTTCATATGTCATCTTGTTTTTGTCTCTCTTTTTACTCTTTTGGATATCCTTTCTGCTTTTCTTTCTTCTATACTCTCCTCCAAGCTTCTCTCTCATGTCTTTTGCTTTCAGGTTCTAAGGCTTCCTTTAATATTTCCTGCAAAGGTGGATTCTTTTTTTTTTTTTTTTAAAGATTTTATTTATTTATTCATTTATGCCCCCCTTGCTGCTTGTGCTTGCTGGGTCAGCTAACCACGCCATGCGGGCGGGTTTGCCTTCACCAGGAGGCCCCGGAAATCGAACCCCGTGCCTCCCATATAGTAAACGGGAGCCCTACTGATTGAGCCACAGCCGCTTCCCAGGTGGATTCTTTTTTGCAAACTCTCTTAGTTTCTGTTTGTTTGTGAATAGTTTATACTCACCTTCATATTTGAAGGACAGTTTTTCTGGATAAAGAATTCTCGGCTGGCAGTTTTTCTCTTTCAGTTTCCTAATTGTATCATACCACTGTCTTCTCGCCTCCATGGTTTCTGAAGTGAAATCTGCACTAAGTCTTACTGGACGTCCTTTGTATGTGATTGTTTGCTTCTCTCTTGCTGCTCTGAGAATTTTCTCTTTATCTTTGACATTTGACATTCTCAGTAGTATGTGTCTTGGCGTAGGTCTATTTGGATTTATTCTCATGCGGGTACGGTGTGCTTCTTGGACATGTAAGTTCATTTCTTTCGTGAGAGTTGGGAAATTTTCAGCTATTATTTCCTCAAATACTCTTTCTGCCCCTTTTCCTTTCTTTTCTCCTTCTGGAACTCCCATGACACGTATGTTGTTGCGTTTTGTGTTGTCATTCAACTCTCTGAGCCCCTGTTCAATTTTTTCCATTCTTTTCTCTCTTCAATTTTAGCTGCTTTGTCTTCGGTATCACTTATTCTTTCTTCTGTCTTTTCGAGTCTGCTGTTGTATGCCTCAAATGTGGTTTTGACTTCATCTATTGTGTCTTTCATTCCCATGAACTCCGTTACTTTTCTGGTCAGGATTTCAAGTTCTTCTTTGCGTTCGCTCAATGACTTCTTGATGTCATTGATCTCTTTAACTATATTCTCTTTCATCTCATTAATTTGACTTTGGAAGTTTGTGCTCATCTCACTGATTAGTTCTCTCAAATTCTGCAACTCTTCTGGGACTTTGCTGTATTCCTTTTCTTGGGCCATACCTTCTATTTTCTTAGTATGGCTTGCAAATTTTTTGCTGGTGTTTAGGCATCTGGTTAGGATGTAGTTTACTCAGATGCTCAATCTATTTCTCTTTTATAGGGATTTAGTGGCAGGAGGCTGTGAGTTACCACAGTTCTTTGATTTTTTGGCTCGACCTGGATTGTTAGGATTGTCCTGCTGGTTGCTCAAAACTGGGCACTGGACCCAGTAATTGGTTGTAGAGTCGTTTCCTAGGGCTTTGGGCAGGGAGACTGTAGAGGCCAGGAAAAGCCTCTCCTACTTATTAATTTTCTTATGTGCACTTCCTTGGTCTGCCAGGAGATGGCGGCTTGTTGGCTGCTCTCAATTCAATGCCTGGTCGGAGCGTATTTGTTGTGACACAGACCAGATCAATGTGCTAGAGCTTCCTGTCTGGGGGCTAAGAGCCCTGTGATTCAAACTTTCTGAGACAGTTCTCCAGACTTCTCTCATAGCGCCTCCCTTTTCCCAGCTAGGAAATATTTCCACTCCCTTCTGAATCCTCAACAATCAGTCCCTGTTAGTAGAGGAGGAGATTGGGAGGTTTGTGTATCTTTAGCCCCTTGCAGACTCCAAGGCAAACAATGGCTCAGCCCCACCCAGCCTGGAAGGGCTCTCGGGACAGGGCAGACCAAACCTGGGAGTCCAAAGCAGGATCAGCCCCAGGCTCTCTCTCCCCTCTCCTGTGGTGTCCTCAACAATTAGTCCAGGCTAGAAGAGAGGGAGGTTGTGAGGGTCGGATTTCTCCAGTCTTTTCCAGGCTCCCAGGGCAAACCGCCGTGTGGAAGGGTCCGTGGGGCTCCACAGCCCAAATTTCAGGTCAGAACCTGAGTCAGCCTAAGGCTGTGTCCCTCTCTCTCCCCTTTCCGGGAGTGGCAGATCCCTGAAGCCCCCTTTGTCTGTGGCGGCAGGGCCAGGGGCCCGAGAATTCTGAAGAGTGTGGGGAGGGTGCCGGCAGCAGCAGAAGCTGCTACTTGCAATTCATGGTTCTGTTGTCGCGATTTCCCTCTTCTGTCCCTCTCTCATCTGGGTGGTGTGCAGCCTTCACCTGCTGACCTAAACCCTAGCAGATCTTTTTCGGGGCTGTTTCAGCCTGTCCTCTAGCTATTTTTCTGGAGAAGAGATTCCCGTGTCTTACTAGTCCTCCATCTTCCCATAGGTCCTGTCCATATATTTTAAAAATACTTTCTTTTTGGTTGCTCTGGGGTTTGTATTATACAACCTATGTGTATAGCCTATTAATTTGAAAAGCCTCCGGCTTTGTTTCAGTAGCATCACACACACTCTGCTCCCATGTCCCTGCTTCCCCTCTGTGTGTTGTTTTTGCCCCACATTCCTTCTCTCTTCTTCACATGCCCGTTACAAGGAAATGTGACTTTTTTCTTCAATGATAAACTGACTGTTATAGGAATTAAGGAGTCGAGTTATGTATTGAGGACATATTGAGGAGTTGGGTTTTGCATTTATCCTTTACTTAGCTTTACTGAAGATTTTCAGTTCTTCAGTCTGTTCCAAGCTGTCTTTTCCTTTCAACCTGAAGATCTTCCATTAGTAAGTCTTGTAGGGGAGGTTTTTTGTTGGCAAATTTCTCGGTTTCTGTTTCTCTGTGAATATTTTCAACTTTTCAGTGTTCATGAAGGACAGTTTTTCTGGATAGAGAATTTTTGACTGACAGTTTTTCTCTTTCAATACCTTAAATATATCATACCACTTCTTTTTTTTTTTTTTTCAGTAAAATTTTTTTTTTTCATTTTTTTTTTTTTATTATGGGTAAAAATCAAAATTCTCACAATACATACAAACATTTGTAAAATGGTATATAAATATATATGCATATATGTGTATTTGCTTACAAAAATGTTATTTTTATATATATATATATACATATATTTTAAGAGGTGCTTAGATTACCTAAAATATTACACGGAACCCACTGGGATTCCCATGTTGCCCACCTCCCACACCTCCCAACACATCCCACACAAACATCTCCCACAAGTGTGGCCCACCACCCTCAATGAACTTACACATCCTGGAGCCTTGCCACCAACCATAGACCACAGTTCACACTGTAGACCACACTCTCTCCCACTCAGTTCTGAGTGGTGTGTGCTGATTTAAAATGGCCTACATCCATTGCCACAACAGTACTCAGGATAACCTCCAACTCCCAAAGAAGCCCCTGTATTTCAACTGCTCATCCCCTCCCTACCCAAAAACTGTCAACTGGCCACTGGCTCCACCTCATTGTTATAATTTCTTGCATTGCTAGAATCACCATATGTGAGCAAGAGAATACCATCAAGTCCATCATACCACTTCTTGCTTCCATGGTTTTTGATGAGAAATCGGTACTTAGTCTTTTTTTTTTTAAAGATTTATTGATTTCCCCCCTCATTGTTTGCACTCACTCTCTGCTCCCTATGTCTGTTTATTGTCTGCTCGTCTTCTTTTCAGGAGGCACCAGGAACCAAACCCGAGACCTCCCATGCAGGAGGGAGGCGACCAATTGCTTGAGCCACCTCTGCTCCCGCTTACTGTATCTCTTCATTGTGTCATCTCATTGCTTGCATCAGCTCACTATCTTGCTTGTCTTCTTTAGGAGGCACCAGGAACTGAACCTGGGACCTTCCGTATGGTGGGCAGGTGCCCAGCTGCTTAAGCCACAGCCGCTTCCCTGCTTAGTCTTATTGTGGATCCCTGGTGTGTGATGAATTGCTCTTCTTTTGCTGCTTTCAGAATTCTCTATCTTTGACATTTGACATTCTGATTAGTGTGTGTCTTGGTGTAGGTCTATTATGGTTTATTCTGTGTGGAATAGATTGCGTTTCTTGGGCATGTATATTTTTGTCTTTCATAACATTTGGGAAATTTTCAGCCATTATTTCCTCACATATTCTTTCTGCCCCATTTCCCTCCTCTTCTCCTTCTGGGACACCCATAGTGCATGTGTTTGTGTACTTCATGCTGTCGTTCAAACCCCAGAGGCGCTGTTCAATTTTTCCTATTCTTTTCTCTATTTCTTCTTCTGACTGTGTGATTTCAATTGTCCTGTCTTCTAGTTTGCCGATTCTTTCCTCTGGCTGTTCAGATCTGCTGTTGTTTGCCTCTAGTGTATTTGTAATTTCCATTATTGTGCCTTTCATCCGCATAATTTTTGTTTCTTTTTAAACTTTTGAATTCTTCTTTATGCTCACACATTTTCTTTTTTTATTTCATTAAAATTTTTTATTTAAGTATATCATTCATACATGAACGTAATAAACAATAAATGTATAGTAAAAGTTGTGAGCTTGCAAAACAGACATCCATAACATCACACAAGGCTCCCATACATCACCCCACCACCAACACCTTGTATTGTTGTGGAACATTTGTTACAAACTGTGAAAGAGCATCGTCAAAATATGACTACTAGCTCTAGCCCATATCTTATATTTGGTGTATTTTTCCCCAATCCACCTGATTATTAACACCCTGTACTAGTATTATGTATTTGTTACAGCTCATGAGAGAATGCGCTCTTATTCTGTCAGCCGCACTCCGTCTTCCACCACAGGACTCGCTGTCACAAAGCCCCATGCCTCTTAAAATCCGTTCAGAGCTCACACTCCGTGGCTCTCACTTTCAGCACAGAGCTGCGCTGTCTTCACCTCAGACAGTTTTAGAATGTTTTTATTACTCCAGAAGGAAAAATCCCATACCCTCTTCTATCCCCCTATTATTGTCTCTTAGAATAGATAGAATATCTTCTTTGCCATTGATGTAAAAATATTGCAGTATTGTATGATTCAGAAAAAAAATTTATATGTATCCATTGCATTTAACTGAGAAATGCATGTTTTTATTTTAAAAATTGCAATATTACTGTTCACTATCATCCATAAGTTACATTAGTTGTAATTTTCCCATGTATCACCATAGTCTTAACACTTTGTATTTATAGTTAACCACAGTCTTCATCCACCACCGAAATCGCTGTTACACACACCGTAGATTGTCCTCTAGTTTCCTTTCAATTGTGGTTGACTCCCCCAGAGCACCCCTTCAGCTGTCACAGTTATAAACCAGCAGTGTCAGCTGAACGTGTTTCCATCCACTCTGTTCAGTCCCACCCTTTTACAGAGGCCTTATTAAAAACTACGCATGCACTGAGTACCAGCTCCCGCCCTCAGCCCACGCCCTTCTCCTAGTCCTCTGTGGCGTGGAGCTGACCTCCACGAGCCTCCTCACCTTGTTTAGATCGTGCTGGTGCGACCAGGCAGCATCTCTCCTCCTGTGTCTGGCTTATCTCACTCTCCATGACATCCTCAGGGTTCATCCTGCTGTCATGTGCACCCCAAGTTCATTTCTTCCTAGAGCTGAACAGGGTTCCGCTGTGTGCAGAAACCACATACTGTTTGTCCACTCGTTGGTTGATGGGCACTTGGGTTGTTTCCATGCTTCAGCAGTTGTAAATAATGCTGCTGTGCAGATCGGTGTGCGAAAGTCGGTTTGCATCCTTGCTTTCAGCTGTTCTGAATAAATTCCTAGTGTCAGGACTGCTGGATCGTACGGCAGTTCTATGCTCAGCTTCTTGAGGTGCTGCCAAGCTGCCTGCCCCAGAGGCCGCCCCAGTCCACAGTGCAGGAGAGCTCCTGTTTCTCCAGTCTCTGCAGCACTTGTAGTTTCCTGTTTTTTTAAATAGCGGCCATTCTATAAAATGTGAAATGTCTTATTGTAATTTAGATCTTCATTTCCCTAATAGCTAATGATGTTGAGCGTTTTTTCATGTGCTTTTTGGCCATTTGTATTTCCTCTTTGGAAAAATGTCTATTCAAGTCTTTTGCCCATTTTTTAACTGGGTCGTTTGTCTTTTTATTGTTGAGTTGTAGGACCTCTTCGTATAACGTGGATATCAAGCTCTTATTGGATATGTGGTTTTGAAATATTTTCTCCCATCGAGTAAGCTGCCATTTTACTTTCTTGACAAAGTCTTTTGAAGAACAAAAACGTTTAATTTGAGGAAGTCCCATTTATCTGTTTTTTCTTTCATTGTTCGTGCTTTGGGTGTAAGGTTTAAGAAACTACCACTTACAACAAGATCTTTTAAGATGTTTGTTTTCCCCACATTTTCTTCCAGGAGTTTTATGGTTGTAGCTTTTATATTTAGGACCCAGATACTTTTTTTTTTTTTTTTTTGGCTTACAAACATTAATATAATGTGCAGAATTCCCATACAGCACCCCTCCAACAACAACTTTACATTGTTGTGGGACATTCGTTACAGATTATGAAAGAACGCCTCATCTATTTTGTTTTATTTTTTGTATCGGGAGTGAGATTGGGGTCCTCTTTCTTTCTTTTGGATATGACTGTCCAGTTCTCCCAGCACCATTTGCTGAATAGACTCTTCTGGCCCAGCTGGGCGGGCCTGACCACCTTGTCAAAAATCACTTGATCATAGACGTGAGGGTCTATTTCTGAGTTCTCTTATTCAGTTCCATTGGTCAACCTGTCTGTCTTTATGCCAGTGCCATGCTGTTTTTACCACTGTAGTTGAGTAATACGCTTTGACGTCAGGAAGTGAGAGTCCTCCAACTTGGTTCTTTTTTAAGAGATTTTTAATGTATACATTCAGATATACAGTTTGAGTAGATATAAGTATACACTTGTGACGCTACCACCATAATCAGGACAAGCAAATATTTCCATCGCTCTTAAGTTTTCTCATGTTATGATCTCTGCCTTCCTCCACCCCCATCTCCAGGCAACCACAGGTTTGCTATAGATTAGATTGCATTTTATAGAATTTTATGTAGAGTTATACCATTTGATATTATAAAGTATGGCTTATTTTTCCACTCGGCATAATGGTTTTGAGATTTGGCTGTTTTCTGCATCAGTTAAACATTCCTTTTATTGCTGAGTAGTATTCCATTGTATAGACATACCACATTTTCTTTATCTGTTCACATGTTGTTGGACATTTGGGTTGTTTCACTTTTGGGTTATTCCAAATAAAGCTGCCCTGAATATTCACATACAAGTCTTTGGACATGCATCTTTCCCTTCGGTAAATACCAAGGAGTGGAATGGCTGCTCTGTATTTTAGGTGCATGTCTAACTTTTCAGAGACTCTCAGATTTTTTTCCAAAGTGCTTGTGCCTTTTACATTCCCACCAAGAGCGTATGAGAGGGGCACGGACGTGGCTCAAATGGTTGGGCGTCCGTCTCCCATATGGAGGGACCAGGGTTTGATCCCTGGGACCTCCTGGTTAAAAAAAAAAAAAAAAAAAAAAGAGAGCGTGAGAGAGAGTTCCGGTGCTTCACATCCTCGCCAACACTGTACAGTTACTTTTAAGAGCTGCATTCAGTCTAAGGGGTGTGTGGTTTCATCGCATTGAGGTTTTAATTTGCAGTTCTTTACTGTGTTTACTGGGCATTCATTTTTCTTCTTTTGCTAAGTGTCTGTTCATATCCTTTGCCTAACTTTTTGATTGGATTGTATGTTTTTTTTTTTTTTTTTTAAGATTTATTTTTATTTATTTATTTATCCCCCCCTTGCTGCTTGTGCTCGCTGTGTCCATTTGCTTTGCATTTTTCTGTGTCTGCTTGTCTCCCTTTGTTGCATCATCTTGCTGTGCCACGCAGGCTGGCTTGCTTCACCAGGAGGCCCCGGGAATCGAACTCGGGGCCTCCCATATGGTAAATGGGAGCCCAACCAATTGAGCCACAGCCGCTTCCCTGTTTTCTTATTATTGTGTTCTTTATATATTCTCAATGTAAGTCCTCTGATACGTGTTAGAAATATTTTCTCCCTATTTTTGACTAACCCTTTTTTTATTTTCTTTTGTTTACTTTTATCTTTTTGTTTATTTCCTTTTTCATTTTCTCAATGTGTTTCAAAAGCAAAAGTTTTAAATTTTGATGAAGTCCAATTTATCAATTTTTTTCTTTTATGGTGTGTGGGGTTTTTTGTTCTATCTAAGGAACTTTTGCCTATCTTGAGATTGCAAAGATGGCCTCTTGTTTTTTTTTCTGGTTCCAACCCAGATTGTTATGAGAGGGTGCAATTCTGATATTCTCATCAAGTTTCCATAGTAAACACATTTTTCATGTTTTTTAATCTAAAAGTAAAAATAACTTCAATTGTTAAATCTTTTGAGGACCCCCAAATAAATTCCTTGTAGATGGATTTGGAGGTAAAATGACCTGCCAGGAATTTACTTAAAATGCTATAGCAAGGAAGTGGATGTGGCTCATCAGTCGGGTTCCCGCCTACACATGGGAGGTCCCAGGTTCGGTTCCTGGTGGCTTCTGAAGACGAGCAAGACAGCGAGCTGACGCAACGGGCTGGCACGGTGAGCTGACGCAACAAGATGACACAGCAAGAGACATGAGGAGGAAAACATAATGAGGGACACAACAAAGCAGGGAGCCGAGGTGGCTCAAGTGATTAGGTGCCTCCCCTCCCACATGGGAAGTCCTGGGTTTGGTTCCTAGTGCCTTCTGAAAAAGGAAGACGAGCACACAACAAACGGACACAGTGAGCGCAAACAACAAGGTGGGGGAGAAATAAATAAATCTTAAAAAAAAAAAAAAAAATGCTATAGCAAAGCCCAGCAAAAAAATGAAAAAAAGGAAAAGTGTTAAATGAAGCAAATAGAGCAAGACATTGGTGACTGTTGAATCTGGGAGATGATGAGACGGGGTTTTGTTACACTTTTCTATTCAGGAAGGCATGTAAAAAGAATGCCCTCAGTCCAGCCGTCGCCACCAGCCCCTGGAGAGTGGGGCTCATTCCCTCAGACGCCCTCTTACTAATTCTGTATTTCAGGGCAAAGCCGTTTTCTGGGCTTTGGCCATAGGTAGAACAACAGGCTGGCTGCACACAGAGGAGAGAGACGGACAGACTATTTTTGTTTTCCTCTTAGATCAAGTTGCTTTGCGGCACCCCCGCATGGGCTCCGTGATGATCGAGGCGATGGCCGAGGTCTTCAAGCAGTGTGGCAAGAAGTGGCACATTGTGGACTTTTTCACCAAAGTAAGTAACTTCCAGGTGAGCACGTGCTCCTGTCGTTCTGAAGCTGATGCATTTCGTGAGAAGATCTGCTTTATCCTGGAACCCTGACAGTTCCTGGAAAGCCTCACGGAAGCAGGAGCTACTGCGGTGCTGTTTGAAGGCCCGTGGCAGGATCGCGCAGGAACCACGGCTTAGCCAGATGCCGGGGAAAGCTGGCAGCGGCCGAGAGAAAGTTTGGTTGTGGGTGGTGGTGAGCGAGGTGGATGGCGGGAATCCTCTAGAAGGTATGCTTGGGAGCCGTTGAGCGGATTGAGATGGGAAAGCTTACGTTGTATGTGTGTTTCCACAATTTAAAAAAATAAAATAAAAGTGTGCCCGAAGCTAAGGAGGCAGTGACAATTAAATGCAATGCTTGAGCCTGGGCTTCTAATGGAGGAGAAAAAGGCTCAATAGGTCATTACTGGGACATATGATAAAACTGGAAAATAGAGTATAAACTTCATATTACTGTTTAATTTCTTCAACTTGGTAATTGCAGTTAGGATGGTTATATAAGAGAACATCCTTGTTCTTAGGAAATGTACATGGATACATTACATGTTCAAGGAACGTGACATATACAATCTGTTGTCAAATGTTTATTAGGAAGGGAGGGAGGGAGGAAGGGAAGGATATATACATTATATGAATGAAAGAAAGGAATACCAGGTGTAGCAAACTGTTAAAATTGGTGGATCTGGGTATCTGATGGGGGCCGGGGGGAGTTGGCATTCTCTTGTGGGTTGAAGAAGAAAAAGGAGGGAAAACTGATCCTGGCACTTGCTCTTTGTTGAGAACATGAAGTGGATGTGGTGTTGGCTCTGTCCTAACTCACCTCCCCAGCCATTTCGGGGGGCTTCTCGAAGCACCGGCACTGGCTCGTATTTATCCCTGTTTGTCCAGCTTGTACGTACGGTAAATGTTCACTGAATGACTGAGCAGTGAAGAATTGCAACAGATTTATACATGACCTGTGGTTCGGAGACTCTTCGGATTATAGTGGCTCATCATATTGCGATAGAAGAGTAATTTCCTTGTTAATCTGGGAGTTTTGTACTTGAGAGAGCTACTTAGACAAAATTTTAGCTGAGGTCAGTAACCATCACACTAAGAGCTGTTACGGGGTTCACTCTGACCTCTGCACTTAGTGGTGGTAATCCGTGTAATCCTTCTAACAGCTACGTGCTGGGATTCCCATCCAGTTGGACAGAGATGGAAACTAAGGCACAGAGCTAGTGGGTGGCCAGGCCGGGATTCCAGGCCAGGCACAGTGGTTCTAGAGTTTAGAGGAGATGCAATTACTCCTCACTTCCCCACGTTATGGTGATTATTTTTGTTTCTTAAAAAAATAAAAGATTAAATGTTAATACTTTACATATGATACCAGTCTTAAAAACTCTTCCAGGGAGCAGACGTGGCTCAAGCAGTTGAGTGCCTGCTTCCCACATGGGAGGTCCCAGGTTCAGTTCCTGGTGCCTCCTAAAAACAGGAAAAAAAAAAAAAAAAGCAAACAAACGAAAAAACCAACCCAGGGGAGCTGATGTGGCTCAGTGGGTGAGCGCCAGCTCCCCACATAGGAGGCTTCCCGGGTTCAATCCCTGGCCCTGGAACCTAAAGAAAGCAAAACTCTTCCACCTCGTTTGAGGTGAGCTCCTGCGAAGGAAATCTTAAAGGGGAGGAACTGTAAGCTATTTGACAGTCATTCCAACCATATTACCAATATCTTCTGTTGCTCAGTTTCTCGTCAACTTTGCAGGAACATGTAATAAAAAAGATAAATTTAACCAACCTCTACGTATAAATCCATTTTAGCTAATGCTAACCAAAAAATTGTTTTGCTGATCATTGTTCATCAATAAGTCTTTAACAAACACCCTTCACTTAAAAAAAAAATTTTTTTTAATAGAGCACTTGTAGGTTTATAGGAAAATCATGCAAAAAATACAGAGTTTCCATTTACTACCCCAGTCCCACATATACAGTTTTCTCTATTATTAACATTTTGCATTAGTGTGTTACGTTTGTTACAATTGATGAAACAATATTATTATAATCATATTAACTGTAGTCCATAGTTTATGTTAGATTTCACTCTGTGTTATGCAGTTATATGGAATATTAGTTTTAATTTTGGTGACAATTTCCCATTTTAGCCACTGTATTAGTCAGCCAAAGGGGTGCTAATGTGAAATACCAAAAATGGGTTGGTCTTTATAAAGGGTATTTATTTGGGGTATAAGTCCACAGATACCAGGCCATAAAGCATTAAGTTTCTTCTCTTACCACAGTCCATTGCCACGTGTTAGAACAAGACAGCTGCCGGCATTTGCCAGGGTTCAGGCTTCTGGGGTTCCTCTCTTCCCGGGGCTGCGTTTCTCTCCGGGCTTAGCTCCTGTTTCCTCCACGAGGTCAGCTGTAGACGATCAGGCGAACGGCTCGCTTCTCTTCTCCTGGGGCCTTCTTTCCAACATCAAAACTGCTTCTCAAAAGACTGCTTCAACTGTCCTTGGCCTTGCCTTTTATATTCGATTCCCCACCCACCAAGGGGTGGGGCTCAACGCCCTAATCCTAACCTAATCATGCCCAGATTAACAGATCAGTTTACAAGCATGATCCAATTATATTTTTGGAATTCATAATTACATCAAAGTCCCCAACGGTTACATTCCACCCTCTGAATTCCAAAAATACATTACAATTCTCACAAAAAAAACTTAAATCAGTAACAATTCAAGTACAAAATCATATCAAAACCATTTTAAAGAAATACAGTTCATTTTGAGGCAAAGTCCCATCTGCTATAGACCTTTGAAACTTACAAAACCATTTAACTGCTTCCAATACACAAATGGAAAGACGAAAGATAAACATTTTCAATATATAAGGAGAAATTGGGATGAGTCATGGATCCTCTGCAGTTCAGTAAACTTGCAGGGCATCCTCCATTCGATTTCAAAGTCTGAGAGTCTTTTTTTTTTACCGGGAGGTCCCGGGGATCGAACCCGGGTCCCTCCATATGGGAGACGGACGCCCAACCAGTTGAGCCACATCCGACCCTGAGAGTCATTTTTAAGAAGATGTTTTCTTTTCCTTGGGGCCTCATGGGAACCCACCCTTTCCACAGGCTTGTCCAACAGCCATTTTCTTGGTTCCACCCTCATCAAGCATCTGGGTGTCGACCAAACTCCAGACCTCACCCTCCAAGAGTGTTCGGGTGATTGCCACACCTTACCCACTCTTTGGGTTAGAGTCTTAGCCCCCCTAGTACAGCGAGGTGAAGACAACATTCCCCCTAACCTTTGGCATACAGGCTCAACCCTCTCAGAACAATGAGTTGACCACCTGGCCTTCCCTAATCCATAGGGGACAGCTACACCCCTCTCAGACCAATGGGGTGTTGACCTTAACCGCCCTAATCTTTGAGGAATGTGCTCCAACCTCCCTGCACCCTGGGGTGGCAAAACTCTTCCTGAACATCGGGTGGGGACATCTACCCTCTTCAACTGCTGGGGAAAACTCACCCTCTCTGTATACATGGGTGGGGCTCCTCTCTCGGCCCAAGGAGATGTCTTAATTCTAGATCTCTGCTTCCATGGTTTTCTTCTTAAAGCTTTTTCTCCTTCAGTCTCTCCTTTCCATGTCCTCTTTTGTCCAAGCTGACAGTGGTTTTGTTCATAAAGCATTCTCAAAAACGTTGTTGGTTTAGAATGCAGAAAGCAGGGGTCCAAGCCATCAGACAGTAAGACTTTCCACAAGTCTTTCCGAGATAACTGCATCTTCAATTCTGAGTTATGAGTTCCAAGTTTAGTAAAGTCTTCAAATAGGGCATTTTCATCTGGGAATTTGATTTCCAGAAACTTGGAAGTTCCAGAATTAGTTTCTGTTTTCTTTTTACCCAAAAGTTCAGTCCTTAGTGTATTTCTCTCATCTAGTATTTTGCTATAAGCTGCAAGGAGAAGCCAAGCCACATTCTCCAAGTTTACCTTGGAAAGTTCTTTAGCTAAATGCTCTGGATCGCCATTTTCAAATTCTGTCTTCCATATAACACCAGGAGTTAATCTTGTTAAATTCTCTGCAACTTTAAAACATGGATCGCCTTTCCTCCAGTTTCCAATAATAGTTTCATCATTTACTTCCAAGGCATCATAGAAAGTCTCTTTAGCATCCATATTACTATCAGTAGTCTCTTCAAAGTGATCTAGGCCTTTTCCATCAAGCATTTCACAATTCCTCCAAAAAATACCCCTTACCCATTTATAAAACCGTTCCAACATTTTGGTAATTATAAAAGCACTACCCCACTCCTGGTACCAAATTCTGTATTAGTCAGCCAAAGGGGTGCTAATGTGAAATGTGAAATACCAAAAATGGGTTGGTCTTTATAAAGGGTATTTATTTGGGGTATAAGTCCACAGATACCAGGCCATAAAGCATTAAGTTTCTTCTCTCACCACAGTCCATTGCCATGTGTTAGAGCAAGACAGCTGCCGGCATTTGCCAGGGTTCAGGCTTCTGGGGTTCCTCTCTTCCCGGGGCTGCGTTTCTTTCCAGGCTTAGCTCCTGTTTCCTCCACGAGGTCAGCTGTAGACGATCAGGTGAACAGCTTGCTTCTCTTCTCCTGGGGCCTTCTTTCCAATATCAAAACTGCTTCTCAAAAGACTGCTTCAACTGTCCTTTGCCTTTCATATTCGATTCCCCACCCACCAAGGGGTGGGGCTCAACGCCCTAATCCTAACCTAATCATGCCCAGATTAACAGATCAGTTTACAAGCATGATCCAATTATATTTTTGGAATTCATAATTACATCAAAGTCCCCAATGGTTACAGCCACTTTCAGATATACAGTTCAGTGGAGATAATTACACTCACCGCGTTGTACTGCCATCTCAACCACCCCAAACAGAAACTGTATTCCAAGGTTTTTTTTTCCCTTTTTTAATTTCCTTTTTCTTTAGAAACTATACCAATTAAATGCTAACTCCACATTTCCCACACCCACCCTGACTGCTCGCAACCTGTATTCCAGTTTCTGACTCTGAATTCACTTACTCTCAGATCATACGCGTGTGCTTCTGTATCTGGCTTATTTCATCCCACACGATGTCTCCAAGGCCGTGCACGTTGCAGAGTGCGTCGGCACGCACTCCCTTCCGCAGCCGAGTGGCAGCCGCTGCTCGCGTGCTCCGCGTCCGGCTTGTCCCTGCTCTGGTGACGGCACTTGGGTGGCTCCCACCTTCTGCCTGCTGTGACTGGCACCGCTGTGAACATGTGTGTGCATGTTACACAGCTGTGTCCCCAGAGAGGACTTACTGGGTCACATGGTAACTCTGCACTTTCTGAAGAACCCCAAACCGTCTTCCACAGCCACCGCACCGTTCCTGCCCACAGCGCTCGAAGGCTCCAGCATCTCCATGTTCTCACCAGCACTTATTTCCCGTTTTTTACAATAATAGCCATCCTAGCGTGTGTGAAGCAGCACACCATTGTGGTTTTAATCGGCATTTCCCTAATGGCTGATGCTGTTGAGCATTTTTTCATGTGCTCATTGGACATTTGCTTATCTTCTTTAGAGAAATGTCTAATCATGTCCTTTGCCCATTTTTTAATTGGATTGTTTGTCTTTTTGTTGTTGAGTCATAGGGGTTCTTTATATATTTGGATACTAAACCCTTATCAGATACCTGGCTTCAACACATTCCTTCCTGTTCTATGGATTGTCCTTTCACTTTCTTTTTTTTTTTTTTTTTTTAAAGATTTTATTTATTTATTCATTTATCCCCCCCCTGCTGCCTGTGCTCGCTGGGTCAGCCAACCACGCCGTGCGGGCGGGCCTGCCCTCACCAGGAGGCCCCGGGAACCGAACCCGGGGCCTCCCATATGGTAAACGGGAGCCCTACTGATTGAGCCACAGCCGCTTCCCTTCACTTTCTTGATAATGACCTTTGATGCACAGATTTTTAATTTTGATGAAGTCAAAATTATTATTTTTTTTAGATTTTGGTGAAGTCAAAATAGTTTTTCTTTTGTTGCTTGTACTTTGGGTATAAAGTCTAAGAAACCATTACCTAACACAAGGTCCTGAAGATGCTTTCCTCCGTTTTCCTCATGGAGTTTTATTGTTTTGGTTTTTAAGTTTACATTTTTGATCCATTTTGAGAGAATTTTTGTATATGGCGTGAGGTACAGGTCCACTTTCATTCCTTTGCATGTGGACATCAGTTTTCCCAGCACCTTGGTGGAAGAGACTGTTTTCTCCCCACTGAGTGGACTTGGCGCACTTGACAAAAATCATTTGGCCACAGATGTGAGCATTGATTTCTTTTTTTTTTCTTTTTTTAAAGATTTTATTTTATTTATTTATTCATTTATTCATTTATCCCCCCCTTTGCTGCTTGCGCTCGCTGGGTCAGCTAACCACGCCATGCGGGCGGGCCTGCCCCCACCAGGAGGCCCCGGGAACCGAACCCGGGGCCTCCCATATGGTAAACGGGAGCCCCACGGATTGAGCCACAGCCGCTTCCCATGAGCATTGATTTCTGAACTCTCAATTCGATTCTATTTGTCTTTGCCTTTCCTTGTGCCAGTACCACGTTGTTTGGGTCACTGTAGATTGTGTTAAGTTTTGAAACCGGGAGGTGTGAGTCCTCCGACTTTGCTCTTTTTCAAGATGGTTTTGGCTGTTCTAACACCCTTAATTTTTAAAGCACTTTACTGAGTAGACACTGGAAAAAGTCCAGAGATGTGCATTGCGGCCCTTGCGTTAGAGCGGCTCACAGAGATGCCGCGCTCACAGCCAGCCCTGGGACTGCAGAGCTGCGGGGCGCTGTGCGGTGACGCAGTCCACCTCGTTCATTTGACCGAGAGAAGGCTAGCGCCTTGCCTGATGTTACCTGGTGGCAGGTGAGCCTCAGACCCAGGTCAGCAGGTTCTTCAATGCAGTGCCCTTCCCACCCCACAGTGCTGCTCCCAGCCCCTTAGAAGATGCTTGTTTTCCTGACTTAGCGCTGGGTCCTGCCGTGGCATCGTGTGAGGTTTGCTCAGGGCTTCGTGTTCCTTTGGAAAACTTGTGCTTTTATCTTACAGGTGAATAACAGAGTGGTGCACACTGAATTTCATCTGCAGGAGGAGCCAGTCAAAGTGTCGCTTGTAATGGAATCCACTTTAACTAAATCTGTGTACTTTTGACATTAAGAACAATTAAATACGAGGACTGCTTTGAAATAGACTTTGTAATGAGCTGTGAGGGTTTCTAGCGTTGTAGTGACAATTATCATTTTGCATTATTTCTCACAGGTGGTGTTTCTCCAGTTTGTTTTGTATGTTTATTTTTCTAAGGTTTAACTAGGCTTTTTTAACAATGCTTTTTTGATACTTGTAAATAATTTGACTTTTTTTTCCCCTAAAAAGATCACTGTGGTTCTTAAATTTTTTTTTTCTGAACTGTTATCAGAACATGGAAGTCCAGATCTGTTGTTTGTGTGTACTGTTTTATCACGTGACACTCTGGATTGCATCCCACACACCCACCCACCCACCCCCTGTTTGGTGCTGGAGCTAAGCCGTGTTTCCTTGGCCCTAGTGTTCAGGAACTGCCCTTAGATGGTCCTCTCTTCTGTGTTTACCTTATTTCCCCACCTCACTGCCTGCAGGCAGGCCGACCTTCTGACTCTGAGCCACCCTCAGGTCCCACCTGCTCTGTGCTTGGTGCCCTCAGGACCCACCTGTGTCTGTGTTTGGTGCCCTCAGGTCCCACCTGCTCTGTGCTCGGTGCCCTCAGGACCCACCTGTGTCTGTGTTTGGTGCTCTAAGGTCCCTCCTGCTCTGTGCTTGGTGCCCTCAGGTCCCACCTGCACCTGTGCTTGGCGCCCTCAAGTCTTCACCTTCCACCCCAATCCCCAGTCTTCTGTTTGCTGCCTCAGAACTTTTTGCCTGTTATTTCTCTGCCTGAACACTCTGCTCCACCCCATGTAGGTAAGTCCTCCTGTCCTTCAAAGTTGGAGTCAAACATCACAAGCGCAGAGAATCCTTTCCCAGCCGCTCGTGCTAGGTCAGCTCTTTCTCTCCTAAGAAACTCTATGCCCTTTTTTGTAGCGTTTAGCACCACTGTAATGAAATGACTGTGCAGTGCTTGTTTAGTGTCTCTCTCCAGCGCCGTCATACACTCACGAGGCAGAGGCTGTGCTCTTATCAGGTATCCCCATGTCTTAAGGCACAGAGAAGCCATGTGATAAACACAGCGAATGAATGATGCCTCAGCTTGGCTCATTCCCTCTGCATACCCAGCCCCCTGCTAGCCACCCCCCCATGCGGATGTCTCACAGCCACTTTAACTCAAGGTGGAAGGTAACCTAAGCGTCCCCTAAATCTCTTCATGAAGCCCCTCCCCACTTAACAACATCCCTGTGACTCTGCACTGCCTGCACCCCAGATACTCTTAGGGAAGATGGTCCACGTCATCCTCTGTCAGGCCTCAGCCTACATTTCCAATGCACTGCCTGTTTGTCCTGGGTCTTGGCCATACTCGATGAATCACCCTTCCTTCACTAAGGGTTTGTGCATCGACAAGTGTTGAATGCACGCTCTTGGATAGATTATGGTTAATTCTGTCCTTTCTGCCTGAAATGCCCTGCTTATCGCATTCTTCAGTGTGCAACTTGGATCCCTTCCCACTCTAAGGAAAACATGTATGTAGACTGTTGTGTTTAGAATTACAAACTCTGTACTGAGCAAGAGTTTTAATTGTAATTGTGTGGGAAACGGATGTGGCTCAAGAGGGTCGGCGTCCGTCTACCATATGGAGAGACCGGGGTTCGATCCCTGGTACCTCCCGGTAAAAAAAAAAAAAAAAAAAAAAAAAAATAATTGTAATTGTGGTCTAGCTTTCCGTGCCACTTTGGACCTTATTTGTACCTCGGTTTCCCCATCTGCATGAGAGATTTGGCTCAGCTGACTCGGAGAGCTCGTCCAGCTGGACATTCATGAACTTTGACTTCTTAGTGAGCTTGCTTGTGAACATCCTGGGCACGTGGCTGTTCCTAAACCTGGGGATTCAAGTTGGCAGCTGCATGACTGTTGGACTTGGAGAAGGACATGGACCCTTGGTGAGAATGCTCTGAAGAGTGAGGGCCGAATTCACTGAAGCAACCCAGAATTTCCAGTCCTGTCTCCATTTCAGGGATAATTGTGTCCTTTTTAGTTAATGTGATTTTTTTAAACATACATGTAATGTGATTTTATTTTCTTTGTGTGGTTTAATTTTTAAACCATCCAATCTGTTATTTGATACGTAATTTTGTATGTGTTCTTTTTTTTATATAGACCAGTAAAGTATCTCTTTGGTTCAGCAGATGTGCATATTGGTTTTCTGTTCACCGCTTCCTGCAGGATTTCCAGGCATGGGGGCTTATTTCACCTGGACATCAGACTTGCACAATATTGAGCGATCATAACAGCTCCCATTTCCTGAGAGAGGTTAAGAGACTTGTTCAGAGTCACAGTTAGTATGTGACAGCTGGGATTCCAACGCATAGACTAATCAATACAAGATAGAAAGTGCCAAGTTATAGAGAAAAGTAGAATGCAAATGGAAGGAATCATAAATCTGTTTGAAAGAATGGAGGAAAAGTAATTTTGGGGTAAGGAGGGGAAAGTAATTTTGAAGCATTGCTCAGTCATTGTAGGTCAGATGGTAAAGAAGAATGTAGGACAGCTGGATGACAGATAACCTAGTGAAGGGGAGCAAGGAGGAAGGAAGTCTGCAGAAAGAAGATGGAAAGGTGCCCAAGATGGAGTTGCTGCCTGGGGTCAGCTGGGGGCCCCGCGTTTCAGGTCTGTGGACTCTGCACTTCAAATCAGAGCCAGGGATCTCTCCAAGCCACTCAGTGCCATGTAGCCCGCCCCCCCCAAGAAGCAGTCTCTATCACTATTTTATATAAAAAAATATTAAGCCCACCTTAAACAGACCCTAGAAATCAAAGTTTGCAAAAAGAAGGTTCTGAGAGTTTTATCAAAAATGGACACAGATAAAAAATGGTGGAGAATCTGTTGTATGCAGAAGATCTGGGGTCTGGGAGGTAGGCAGGACAGGTGACGGGACCTGCTACCCTTTGCAAGTGACAGGCCCACTGTGCTTTACAACCACTACAGGGCTTTTTTTTTTAACAGTACTTTTTTACCCTTTGGACTTAACTTATACCTTGCCTGGAACTTTCATCATGCAGATTAGTTCTCAAAGACAAAGTTATTTTATGGGAAAAAACGATTTTGTGGAGAAACACACCTAAGCATAATTGTAATACAATGTCCCCGTGGTTACAAGGGCGTGCTGCATAGGGGAGGGCGTTGCTAAGGTGGTTGCTAAGGTGAGCTGTCCCAGAAGCCCCACCAGAGAAGTCTGCAGCGACAGAGCTCCACGCAGCCAGCCATTCCGGTTTCAGACGGCTATTTCTAAATGTCTTTTTTTTTTTTTTTTTAATTTTGAGAGCCAAAATGTCTCCAGATATTTTCTTTTCAGCAGCTTCTTAAAGCCACAATGACTAAGTTTACTCTTTTTCTATGTCAGTTCTTTGCTGAAATGCGGTGGCGTTTTGTTTTGTTTCCATTTAAAAACCTGTGTTCCTCATAGGAAATTTTTAAAATACTAAAAAATGGAGGAAAAAAAAATCACCCAGTTTCTCTATTCTTTTATTTATTTATTTTTTTAACAGCTATATTAAGTAATTTATTAACAGGTAAACATTGAAAACCTAAACAAAGTAAATTATTAGAACTAATGTACATTCACATTTTAGCAGTGTCACCAGATTTTAAAATAACTTTTGAAAACAAAATGAATACAAATAATTATAATCTGACACTGGTAATTGGAATCTTGAAATTGAAGATTTCTCTACTCTCTTCTATCAGTATCAGCGGTTCTCACCCTGGGCTGCACATTAGAATTACCTGGAAAGCTATTTTAAAAATCTTATTTTTCTGGTTTGAGTTTGGGTATGAGAGCTCTCCAAGTGATGCTAAGGTGTAGCCAGGATTAAAAACGAGTGTACAACGGACACTTTGACTATTTCTTTGCAATCATCTTTTAAGGCAAAAGGCTTCAATTTTTTATTTTTGCATGTCACCTTCATTCTGCAATTCTTGTATTCTGGGGCATATTTAAATTACTTTTAATGGTTGCACAGTATTGCATTGAGCAGAATACATCTCTAATTCCCTAATCATGGGCATTGCCATTTTTTCTTCTACCAAAACTTTTCTCATGGATACCATCTTGCAGTCTTGTCCTTTTTATTTTTTCAGGAAATTTTACCCTAAGAGAACATCTAAAATCTGAATTACAAACTGCTAACTTGCACTCTAAAAGAACGAAAGCAATTTCTCCATCTTTTGTTTCTCGGACTCTTGGTTTTGAATTCAACACTCCTTCCCGTTTCGGGTAAGGTAACCGCAGTTCAGGGACGCGAGCGACCAGGACAAAGGCCGCGGGTGCAAAAGGCGGGGCGCGCTCCAGGCCCAAGTTCCTGCCGGGAACGCGCGCGAAGAGGCGGCGACGTCACGCGCGCCCGTGACCCGACGCACCACGCTGGACGCCCGCGCCTCCGCGGACCGGAAAAGGCGCCGCTACGCCCGCCTTCCGGGGGAAGCCCCGCCCCGCGGCGCCCGGTCCCGCCCTTCTTCCGCTCGGCTTCCTTTGCCATTGGCTGGCGGCAGTCTATATAAAGACGTCATTTCCGCCCTTCCCTCCTTTCCGCGCTACCCGCAGCGGGGTCCATACGGCGTTGTCCCGGGTGAGTCTCGCGTCGGGCCTGCGGCGCCCCCCGACCCCGGCCGAGCCTGTGCCCGGAGGAGCGGTGCGGAGCGCGGGGAGCAGGGCGGCGGGGCGGGCTCCCTGCGCCTCAGCCCGGCGGCGCACGTGGCGGGTCGCGGCCGCCCTCAGGGCGCCGGGCGGCCCCGGGCCCACGCGGCGGCTCTGCCTGCCGCGCTCCTCGGCCAGGGCGTGGGCTGGCCCGGCCCTGCAGGGGGCCGTGGCTCCCGGGGGCCCGCCCGCGCCTCCTGGACGTGCCGGGGCCTGCCGGGGCCGGGCCTGCGCAGCCCGCACGTGGCTCCGCGTCCCACGCGTGGTCGCTCGCTGCGCTCCCCCCACGGCCTTCCCGTCACGGCCGCTAGGCTTGAGCCCGCCGTCTCCCGCCCTCCTGCCCTCCGTACGTGTGTGTGTCTGCCGTCTCCGCTCCAGACCAGCCTCGGCGTGGGAGGCGCTCTCCTGGGCTGCCTTTGACTCTGGGCGGTTTAAATCCCAGAGCGATTTCGAACGCTCATCGCGCAGCTGCACGGAGTGGTAGAAGCTAGATTGTGTTGTTTTTCAGGTTCCCGTCGTAACTTAAAGGGAAACTTAAACAATGTCCGGAGCCCTTGATGTCCTGCAGATGAAGGAGGAGGATGTCCTCAAATTCCTTGCAGCAGGAACCCACTTAGGTGGCACCAACCTTGACTTCCAAATGGAGCAGTACATCTACAAAAGGAAAAGTGATGGTCAGTCGTTGCTTCCATTTGTTTTTGCCCTTCTAGCTATAAGTACAAACTTGACCGTGCTATTCTGAGGGGCAGCAGTAGGCGGAGCAGTTAACTTTTCTCAGAGGGCTCACAGCTAAATAATACCAGTAGGTCTTCAGAATGGGAACACGAGTTCAAACTCGGTGTTCTGGTGGCTATTGGGGAAGGATTTGGGGGCTCTAGTAATTGCTAGGTCATGGAACGTGTTGGGTGGAGGAGGGGTAAGAACCTCATTAGCTGAGTTCTTAATAACTTTTATCTTCCATAATGTCTTCTACTTCGTAGGTATTGATGCAGGAAAAGTAGGGCAACAGGTGGGATAAATCTGATTGTGCTTGGAAGGATTTTTAAAAAAAAAGATAAGTAGGTTGTGAAGAGAATATGGAAGGTATTAAGTTGGTTAAGGCAATTCTGTAGTTTTCAGACAGCCTGCTGACAGTTAAGCCGGAGCATTTTAGGCTGAATCTAGTATCAGTCTAGAGGAAAGAGTGATAAGAGCAAGAGGCCAGGAAGTGGTTAAGAATCTGTAGGAATCCAGTGGGGGCCCAGTGGAGTATGGGGGGGGGTGGGGGTAACTTTTTTTTTCCTCCTGAACTAAGACTGCACACTGTTAAAGCTCAGGGTGGAGGCCAGTCTTGGCCAGTGCGCTTCTGAGTGTCGGAAGTGTGCTATATCAATGGCGGGATTTTCGCTGACGCCAGTAGAGCTTGCCTCCATGACTGGAGTTTGATAGTACTCACTGCCACATACACTTTTTAGAAGAATGTCCATTTGCAGAATTAGGCCAGATATAAAGTCTTTTGCTCACATCTAGGCATCTACATCATAAACCTGAAGAGGACCTGGGAGAAGCTTCTGCTGGCAGCTCGTGCCATTGTTGCCATTGAAAATCCTGCTGACGTCAGTGTCATATCCTCCAGGAACACAGGCCAGGTTTGTGGAGCAGTGTACTTGGTTATTGTAAAAACAGTAGAGCTTATAGACGTTTCGGGGGGGTGTATAGAAAAGTATAAGGATAAAAATAATACACAATTTTAAAAGTCCTAAGTTAACCTGAACCATAAGAATGACCAATATTCAATATTTCAACATTCATCAACACATGTTGATTTCATGTGGTAAAAAGCAGTTGTTTGGTATATTTGTGTTTCTTTTGACAGGTTTAAAGATTACATATATACCAAGACCATCCTTTTCTATTTCAGTGGTTTAGGTTGACAGGATGTGTGTTTTACAGGGGCACTCCCTGTAGCTTGGTGCATGGTAAAGGAGAGACAGCGTGAACTGAGTGACCACTTGGGCCTCCAGTGAAAATTGAGCGAGCACCTAGATTGGGCTGAGGTTCCTGGCCACCAGGTGGTGTGTAGTGTGTTTAAGGCACCTAATTTTTTTTTTTTTTTTTACTGGGAGGTACCCCGGTCTCTCCATATGGTAGACGGACGCCGAACCTTTTGAGCCACATCCGTTTCCCAAAGGCACCTAATTATAATCCTCTGGAACTTGGAGACATTTAATTTGCCAGAGTCTCCCAGTGGCATATCTGGTCTGGTACTTGAATCAGGCAGGCTGACACCTGCAGGAGGTGGGGGCGTGCTTACCTGTCTTGCTCTGGTGTTGAAAATACTTGCCAGTTGCTGTATAGAGAACATAGAAGAATACAGGATGTTAACAGTTGTTTGAAGAAGAGCTATTTGGGGCTTCTTCTTACACTTTTTCGAGTAATACAGAATTGGGTGTTGGCTCATTAGCATGTGGGATTTAAAATTCCACCTCTGGAATGCTGATGATGTTCTTGATTCTTCAAGCGGGCTGTGCTGAAGTTTGCTGCTGCCACTGGAGCTACCCCTATTGCTGGGCGCTTCACTCCCGGAACCTTCACTAACCAGATCCAGGCAGCCTTCCGGGAGCCGCGTCTCCTGGTGGTGACCGACCCCAGGGCTGACCACCAGCCCCTCACAGAGGCATCCTACGTCAACCTGCCCACGATTGCCCTGTGCAACACAGACTCTCCCCTGCGCTACGTGGACATCGCCATCCCGTGCAACAACAAGGTGACTTTGTGGTTTAGATGAGAGCTCTCGAAACAGTGGACCTCCCCGTGCACATTGTTAGAGCTTGGGGCTGAGGCCACTGGCTGGCCGGTGAGCTCTCAAGTGTAGGTAGTGTGCTACATGATGGGCAAGCTTTTCGCTGACACCACAAGGGTCTCTGACCCAATGAGTGGGTTTCATAGTAATCCTTGCCACAAGTTTGATTTGAATGTATAAGAGAGCCTTGGGGAAAGATGGAAATGTTTGAAAAATGACCAGTAAGGATGTTTCTTGTGTACTTTTCGCCTTTCTCCACATTTCTTGCTCTCTACAGGCCTCTTAGGCATTACTTGATCTTTCTGTTTTCAGACCAACTTGATGAATCCTGCTATAAGATGCTGAAAGAGGCGGGCTGTCTGTGGTTCAGATTGTTCTATTTATCTAAATACCAGTGTTCAGGAATGTTTCGTTCCTGGTTTGAGGCCTTGACAGAGGATTTGTTAAATCCCCAGTGTTCTCTGCAATCAGGGTTGAAAGCCACTGGCTTGGGGAATCATCTCATCAAAATTAGGCTCATTGAAACAACAAGACTCCCTTGGACCAAGGGTGTCGGGGGTGATGTGGGGGTGGGCTAGGTGAGCAGGGAGGTGCTTGCACGTTGGGTTGACAGATGTCACATTTTAATAGCCTGGCTCTTGCAGGGAGCGCACTCGGTGGGTCTGATGTGGTGGATGCTGGCCCGGGAAGTCCTGCGCATGCGTGGCACTATCTCCCGTGAGCACCCGTGGGAGGTCATGCCTGACCTCTACTTCTACAGGGATCCTGAGGAGGTGAGTGCCGCTCAGGCACGGGGTCATGAGTGCAAGTTAGGCAGCTTCGGGGTGTGCGTCTCGTAAGTGAAAGCTGCCCGTCACAAAGCTCGCACACCTTTTTTAAAACCAGATTGAAAAGGAAGAGCAGGCCGCTGCCGAGAAGGCTGTGACCAAGGAGGAGTTTCAGGGTGAATGGACGGCTCCTGCTCCTGAATTCACTGCTACTCAGCCCGAGGTCACAGACTGGTCTGAAGGCGTGCAGGTGCCCTCCGTGCCCATTCAGCAGTTCCCTACTGGTACGTGTCTCCTGCCGCGCCTCAGGGCCGGGCACCCCTGTGGGCTTGCGTGTGCTGCAGCGGGGCCGGTACCAGTGGAGTTGTGAAGCCCCAGGCAGATTGCGGGGGCGGGCGCAGCGAGGAGCTGGGGCTGACTGTCCTTTTCTCCACAGAAGACTGGAGTGCTCAGCCTGCAACTGAAGACTGGTCTGCAGCCCCCACTGCTCAGGCCACCGAGTGGGTGGGAACCACCACCGAGTGGTCCTGAGCTGCTCCACAGGCTCCAACAGGAAGTGGAAATGAGGGTGTCGGAAATAAACATCGGTTTCTATCAATTTAAGTTTATTTGCATTTATTATTCAATGTGAAGATGGGAGGTTGCTTTAGTCTCTTTGACAAGTTTTGCTTCTAAAACCCATTTTATAGATAAAGTATATTTTTTCTGAAGTTGCTTCTTTGTGTTGAAGCAATCGTCTGAGTTCTGAAAATAGGCCGTGGGGTTGCACACGGCCGTCGAGCTCAGTGTGGACGCTGCGGGCAGCATCCCATACCCACCCTCGTATCTGTGCTAGAACGTCTCTCCTTTTGAGAAAGTATTTGCCAATAATAACTTTTTTTTAATTGCTGAATCTAGATTAAAGCACAATAAATACGAGGTAAGTTTTAGAAAATATGGGAGGTTTTCCCCTGCTTATTCCTTTTCTTTGTGCTGTCACGTGACAGGGCTTGTCCCCTTGAAACAAGATGGGCTCAGAAGGCCGCTGTCGTTCTTGTGGAAATAAATTTGCTCACGTGATTTCTCATTCGGTCCAGGTCTCGGCCCGTTGAGCTTTTCTCTGAGCTGACTGCCGGCAGCCTCGGCTGGTTCTGTAGAGAGGTGGTTTGCACACGTGAAGGGTTGGCTCCTCAGGGGTCAAGGCTGGAGGAGGCAGGAAACGCCAGGAAGAGTGACACAGTTTTCCTAATAGCCAGGGGGCAGGGGGAGTCGAGAAGGGTGCAGTGCTGGTAGAGTTTTGTGCCTCTGGGCCTGTTGCCTGGTCCCTTGAGGTTCTGGGAAGGGTGTGCTGGGAGGTACAGTAAAGGCTCATTTGGGAAACATGGGGTGGATCCGGGAAGCTCAGGCATCTTCGTGGTAAACGTGTAGGGGCAAGTTCAGGAAATCTTTGAGCTTTTGCAGTTCTGGCTCCTGCATCCTGGTAGGCTCTTGTGGACCGTGGCCCCAGTGGTGGCAGCCACAGCTAGTTCCTGGAAGCAGAGGGGAGTGGGGAGAAGCCTGTCAGCAGCTTCTGGAATGGAGGAAGCTGCCCAGGCAGGGATGGTGGGGGCAGGCTGGCCCTGCTGGCAGCCCCTGCACACCCTGTCCCAGCTGGCACCCCTCCTTCCTCTGTCAGTCATGCCTGCCATCTTGGGTGCAGGCCTCATGGCTGGCTTCTGGCCCCTGCCTGCATCCCTGAACAAAACAGCCTCCTGTTGTCCTGCAATCTGAATTTAGAGGCAAGAGATGCCTTCCTGTCAGGGTTCATTTTCAGCAGAGTGGGAGCCAAGAGACGGGATGAACTTCTCAGATCCATCCTCTCACCCGCCGTGGCCTGGCCTTTCCCTCTTACCCTCAGTGTCCTCAAAAGTCCCCACCGGCTGCAGGACCCGGCAGCTGCCCCGGGACATTGGAGCTCCACCCTAGAGTTGGCAGGAGCCAAGATAGCCCGGTTTTGCCCAAGCGAACTTCACTCTTACTGCTAGTGGTGTGCTGAGGCTGCGGGATGAGCTGCCTCCCAGGCGTTCACCCGGCAGCCTGCGGCTGGCAGCTGTTCTGTTGGCGTCAGTGGCCACACCACCAGATGCTGATGGGCCTCCTCGGAGCCGCCGGCACCCCCCCCCCCGAGGCCGGACAGGCCGTGGCCCGGCACCAGGGCAGCTTCAGCACCCTGGTGAGGCAGGTAGGGTGGGCGCGCCTGGGTGGAAGCGCTGCCCCGCCCGTCCCGGGGGTGTGCTCCCCGCCCCCAGGCTTGGCCGTGCAGTGGGGATGGACAGTGAGATGCTCAGTCAGTCCCGGCAATTAGCCTGGGCCTGGACAAGCTGCACGCACCCTCCAATCAATGTGCCAGTGTCTGGTAACGCTTAACTCAAAAGGGACTTTAAATTGTACCCACGTTCTCGAAGAGTAAGAATCCAGTCGTGGCCTCTAATCTCGAAGCAGGTTATGGCTGGGGAGGTAGGACCTGAGAAGGCCTCTGGGCTCGTCCCCCCCTCGTCCCCCAGGGCACAGGACTCCTGTCCTCGGGGCGCCTCTGTAACTCCCTTGACTAGCATTTTACCACCGCAGTAGGCTCCTTTCAGTCGTGAATTGTTTGGTTTC
Source organism: Tolypeutes matacus (assembly GCA_026826555.1). Lineage (NCBI taxonomy): Eukaryota > Metazoa > Chordata > Mammalia > Cingulata > Chlamyphoridae > Tolypeutes > Tolypeutes matacus. The sequence continues at coordinate 7,948,308 of JAKSZT010054335.1, read as the reverse complement.
CTGTATTTTTTTAAATTTCATAAGATAATTTACATACCATGCAATCCGCCCTTTTAAAGAGCACAATTCAGTGATTTTCCGTATATTCACAGGGTTGTGCAGCCGTCCTTGCCCCCCCCAGAAGAACCCCGGTACCGATTAGCAGTCGCTCCCCATTTACCTGCAGTGCTGCCCTCAGCCCGAGGCAACCACGAATCTACTTTTTGTCTGTAAATTCGCCTGTTCTGGGAGCTTCGCATGAAAGGAATCACGCCCTGTGTGCTCCTTTGTGAGAGGCTCCTTTCACATGGTATCTGGTGAGACCGGAGCAAGAAGGGGCCTGGGAGGGCAAGTTCCTGTGGATGGAGGCTTGAAGGGGCCCCTGCACCGTCCAGCCGGGGAGCAGAAGGGGAGCGGAAGGGTCGTTGGTGGCGGTCGTGGGGGGGGCTGCAAGGCGGGGAGTCTTGGATCGGCTCTCAGCGCCCTGAAGCCAGCAGGGTTGTTGCACACACTTGCTGTGGCGTCTCGCCCAGCCCTGCCTTCTCTTTCCCAGCTGTGAAAGACCACCCACAATGGGAAAAGTGGTTATTAAAGCAGAAGGAGAGGGCTTGGAGCTTTCGCCAGAAAGACTGTCACTACATTATGGAGAAATGGAACTGAACAAACAGTGGCAAAATTCTTGGATCGTGATCATAGGCACATTTACAGATTTCTCAACTTTTCTACTAATACAGGAAAAGGGTTTTCAAGCTATAGGGAGTGAACGCTTAGTACTTTTTAAAATAAACTTAAATGGTCTAGCATTGTTATAATGAGGCAGAATCGCGCTGTGGACAATATAGTAAAATAGAAAAGACCACAAACTTACTCCTAACACAGTTATGCAGAGCTGGACACAATTGCATCATTTATGGCATGAGTAGGCAGACTCAAGATGCCAAGTGCACATCTTAAGGTGGGTCTTGTCCAAAGTCAGACGGATAAATACGGACTTCCAAGCAGTAGACCTGGGTGACAACTTGGGAGGAGGACCTTCTCAACTGTCTGTAGAATTCTGCCCCACGGGGTCTGGGCAGGGTTATTGGGCCCTGGGAGCCCACGGGTGAAGTTGCACCTTGGTTTTCACTCTCAGATAGGTCTGAAGTCACATCCCGACTAAGAAGAGACCTCTGCCTCCAGTAGAAACTTCCCACTCCCCTCCCCTTCCATCTGCAGCATCTCTTGTCTCAGTCATTGACTTGGACCTGTGTGTGGGGCTGGGAACAGGGCTCCTTCCTCTCCCCACGGGCATTAGCTCTAGCTCTCTGCTTTGTCCTCAGTGAAAGGCAGTGGCCCACAGAGCGCTCTCCTCTCCGTTCGTGGTGGCCTGGTCCGTGCTGCTGCTGGAAAAGCCCATGGTGGCCTCCGGTGACCTCCTCCTCAGGAGGCTCCAGCACTACTTGGGAAGTTCGGACTAGCTCTTCAGCCACTGACTTCCACTTTTCCCTCCATCCAGTCTTTATTATTATTTACTTTTAAAGAAACTTTAGATTACATAAATGTTATATCGAAAATATAGCGGATTCCCCTGCATGCCGCCTCTCCCCCCTCCCACTTCACTCCGTTAGCATCTTTCACTAGTGTAGTACATTTGGTACAATTGATGAACACGTATTGAAGCATTGCTACTGGCAACCATGGTCTAAATTTACATCATGATTTACACTTTGTTCTGCACAATTTTACAGGTTTTGACAAAATGTATAATGGCTTGTACCCATCATTGCAATGTCATGCAGACAATTCCAATGTCCCAAAATTGCTTCAAGTTAACACCTATTCTTCTGTCTCCCCTGAGAACCTCTGCCTTTCTATCAGTGTCACAGGTTCTTCCATTGCTGGAATTCTACTACTACTTTAGTCCATAGTTGTATTCTCCACTTAGATTGTTCATTCCTCAGTCCTCAGGATTAGGGGACGGCGATGCGCGCTCTGCTTCCAATTGAGAGGGGCTCAGACCCCATGGGGCAGATGGTCCATCCAGTCTCCCAGTTGGGCTGTTATCCTCAGAATACAGAAAGTTCCATCTGGAATGTCAGAGTCACCTCCTAAATAGGGGACTAGAGATAGGCCTGTGCCCCATCTGCTTTCTGTCTCCAACCAATATACTCTATCCCAGCCCTTGGGATTTTCCATTTGCATAAGAAGCTTTCACCTTTCAACCTCTCGAGAGGAGCTTCCAGTGTCTCTTGGCTGCACATAGAGTATAGGCTTTCAGCCAGATGGAACGATGAGACATTTCAAATGCTTCCAAGACCACTGAAAACTTACCTTATTGTACTTATCATTTTTTAGAACTTCACCCCTTGAACTGCCCTAGTTTTGTACAAAGTTGGGTAAAGCAGTTCAATTTTGATGTTTATGGGAAAAGAATAAATCTGGAAGCACACCTGGAAAGTCACTTTGAAAATACGAATTTATCACGGGAGGAGAGTGAAGAAAGTGAGTTGGGAAGGGATGGCCTCTTTCTACAGAGGCTTTTGTGGGCAGGTGCAGATATGGTCATGAGATGGATCCCCAAGGGTAGGTCCCCTTCCCATATTCCTTTTTCTTCTAATTGTGTCTATTTACGCTTTTTATTTTAATTAGTACAGAGTTAGGGAGCAGTCCACAAGTTCACCCTCATCTTTGACACCAGTTGCAAGCTTGGGGGTCCCCAGGGCCACCCTCAGATTTGGTAATTCACTAAAAGGACCCACAGAACTCACTGAAAGCTGTTATACTGACGGACATGACTTATTACAGCAAGAGGATACAGATTAAAATCAGCCAGAGGAAGAGGCACCCGGGGAGGAGTCCAGGAGAGTTCCACACACTCAGCTTCTCTTGGTCCTCTCCCAGGGAGTCGTACACGGTGCTAACGTCCTCTGGAAATCACATGTGACAACATGCGTGGTGCGTTGCCAGCCAGGAGGTGCCCAGGGCTTGTCCTGGGGCTGACTGCCCTCGTGACTGGCCTTTTGTGCCGGCTCCACCAGAGGCCGAGCTGACACTGTGTGGGCCTAGGGCCACCATGAGGCACACTGTTAGACTACCCCGTGTGGGCCCAGCCCCCAGGCCCCCCACGCTCAGCAAGTAGGGTGATCCAAGAGTTCAGCAGTCAGTTCCCAGCAGCCATGGACAAAGGGCCAAACTCTTTCTGGGTAAGGTTAATTCTTTTTTTTTTTTTTTTTTTTTTAATTTATTTTTATTGTGGGTAAAAATGAAAATTCTCACAATACATACAAACATTTGCAAAATGATATATAAATATATATGCATATATGTGTATTTGCTTACAAAAATGTTATTTATATATATAAATACATATATTTTAAGAGGTGCTTAGATTACCCAAAATATTACACGGAACCCACTGGGATTCCCGTGTTGCCCACCTCCCACACCTCCCACCACATCCCACACAAACATCTCCCTCAGTGTGGCCCACCAACCTCAATGAACTTGGAGCCTTGCCACCAACCATAGACCACAGTTCACACTGTAGACCACACTCTCTCCCACTCAGTTCTGAGTGGTGTGTGCTGATTTAAAATGGCCTACATCCATTGCCACAACAGTACTCAGGACAACCTCCAACTCCCAAAGAAGCCCCTGTATTTCAACTGCTCATCCCCTCCCTACCCCAAAAGTGTCAAGTGGCCACTGGCTCCACCTCATTGTTATAATTTCTTGCATTGCTAGAATCACCATATGTGAACAAGAGAATACCATCAAGTCCACTCTAGTCCTGGTTAATTCTTTACTACACAATTAGTTTAGTCGATGATAACGTATTTCGTTGCAGTTTTAAAAGAATAATTGCTAGGATTTATTTTTTATTTTAATTATTTTTCTATTTTTCAAATTCTTATTTCTGTTCTATATTTTTTCCTACTTCTGGTTTCGTCAGCTTTCATTTATTGTTTTCAAACTTCCTAAGATGAATTATTATTTCACATTTTTGTTCATTCTTGTTCAACAATATGTATAATAAATTTACTATAAATTGCTATAAATTTAATTCATTATTATTTTCTAGGTAATCTACTATTGTAATTTAGAGTTACTCTTTGACCAAAGTTGTTTGAGAGCGCTTTTTATTAGTTATTATCAAGCTTTGCTATTAATTTTTATTTTCTTCAAATGTGATCAATGTGCTCCGCATCCCTGAATCCTGGAGCTGGCTGATGTTTCCCTTGTGGTATAGCACATGGTTGAATTTGGGGATATTGCACTGCGTTTGAGTAGTACATGGGCTTTCTATGTTATTAGGGAGCGCCATATATATCTAATTAGGTCGAAGTGTTAATTATTTATTCAAGTAATATATTTTATTTCTGAAGTCTGACAGTGAGTTAATGTCCCCTGCTGGTATTATCTTCCTCTGGATCTTATTACCTACGGACCATCTATTTAGGTGCCTTGTTATTTGTGAATAAAGATTTGTAATCTTTTTATCACCATTGTGGGTCTTACCTCTTATCATTATGAAGTATCTTTCTTTAAGTGGTTTAAAGCTTTTTCTCTTTAATTCAAATGCATATCAACTTTTTTGTTTTCTTTTTTATTTATGTGGCATTTTTCTTGTAATTTTAAAAATGTTTGAGTCACTTTTTTTAGTTGAGTCTCTAATACACTGTATATATTTTCTGTATTTTATTTTTCATATAGTCATATAGCCTTTTTTTTTTTTTTTTTAAAGATTTATTTATTTACTTTATCCATTTTAAACCACCCCTTCCACATTTGCTGTTTTTTGTCCATCCGCTGGGCAATTCTCTGTATCTGTTTCCTGCCATCTCTTCCCATCCTCCTCCTCCCATCTTCACCAGGATTCGATCCTGGAGACCTCCGACGTAGGAGAGAGAGGTGTTCTGCCACCTGCGCCACCTCAGTTCCTGGCTTTCAGAGCTTTCGGAGCATCTCGTCTTGTCTCTGCCCTGCGTCTCTCTCCTGTTATGTCATCGTCTTGCTGCACGGCTCCCGGGGCCTGGCGGCTCACCGGCTTATACAGCCTGACAGCCCATGCGCCTTCTATATATATATTTTTTATTTTACCAGGAGGTTCCTGGGATTGAACCCAGGTCCCTCCATACAGCAGACGGACGCCCAACTGTTTGAGCCACATCCGCCCCCCTCATATAGCCTTTTAAAAATAGGGTGTGCATCCCACATACTTCTGCTTTTATTTATAATAAATTCATGAGTGAGTGACTCCTGCATGTCAAACAAGGCTCACTAGAGGGATCCCTTTCAGAACTAGAAAAATTCTACATGAAAGCCAACTTCCAATTCCATGCTTATTGCCAAAGGAGGCAGTTTTAGGAAGCTTCCTTTGTCTTACCTTCTAATGCTCAAAGATTCAGAAGCAACGAAGTCACCTTACTCAGTTCTTTTCGCAGCTATTTTAAAATTCTACTCGATAATCAGCTGTCAGCCTTCATTGACGACTGTAGGTGTTTGGAAGGGGTGAGAGGTGCACAGGGATCCAGCGTGTAGCGCTGTGAGGGACCTTCATCCTACCACGTTTTCTGGGCGACGTGGCTGCGAGGCGGGCAGTCCTCGTCCCTCTGGCCCAGCCAGCCTTGCTGGGCCTTGGGTCCACGCGCGCTCCTGGCGTCCTGCCCCCTTCACGGCAGGTTTCTGGGCCCCCGTGGGGCCCCGAGGGGCCCGCTCCTTGACGCCGTCCACGGGCGCGCTTGGGCTGCGGAGGTGTCCTCCCTGGCCATCGCCTCACTGATGTTGACGCCGAGTGGCTCTTCTCACCACGCTTCTTTGCTGGAGCCATTCTGCCTAGACCAGGTCGGACAGGACGCTTACCAAGTTTTCAGCTCTAAGAGTGAAAATACAAAACTAGGATTGCTTCATTGCCTTATTTAAAAATATATATCCTTTTATCAGGCCAGACACTAAAATCTATACACGTATACATGGATAAATAAAAGGCACCGGGCCGTAGTTAAGCTTGATTCTAGGCCGTGGCAGTGCTATGACGTGTAAACGCTGCGAGTTTTGTCAGAATTTAAAATCAAGCCCCTTGGCCTCTGAGAGTTTCCCTTTTCTCCCAAATAGACTGTGGGAGGCCCGGTTCCAAAGGCTCCCCAAACTCTGCGGTCAGGCTCCCCGCGGGAAGAGCAACAAGGGCATGAGGCTGCCTTCCCGCGGCCCCAGCGCCGTGGTTGCGGGACGGAGACTGCGACCTGCACCGCTGAAAAGCAGCGCAGAAACCAAGCTCTAGGTTGCCTGCTTACTCTCCAGACGCAACTTCTGGAACTTTCTCTATTTTCAAGTTAGACGTTCTCAGGCCATGCAAATTAGAGTGGCTGCCTAAGGACGCCTGAGTCTTGGCTTGCCAGGTCTGCTATGACAGATGCCGCGAACGAGCTGGCTTAAACCACAGGGATAGTCTCTCACGGCCCTGGAGGGCGGACGTCCAAAATCAAGGCCTCCACAAGCCACGCAGCCTCCGCCTGGTGCCCCCCTTCTCCTCAGCTCCTCCCCGGGCTTCTCTGGCCGCATCTGAATGTCCTCGGCCTACGGGGTCCCCGGCCGTGTGGACCAGGCCCACCCTCGTGCAGTGTGGCCTCCTCCACTTGGGTCTTCGCAGCTCTCACTCACAGACGAGTCCACTCTTCAGCTGCCCATAGCGCCTTCGAGCGGCCTCTACAAACGGGTTCACACCCACAGGGCACCGGCTGGCGAGTTCTCATGGCGGCCAGCCCTGCGCCAGGCTGAAACGCCGCCGAGCTTCCCACAGCTAACAAGCACTTCGCAACCACAGTCTTCTCCAACGTTCATAGACAAGAACTGGCTGAATGAAAAGACGAAATCAATACGTTACGTTGTTGTGCAGAGAGTAAAGGCAAAAAACATATTTAAATCTTTTAAATCTCAAGCCAGGGGAATATATCTAAAACAAATGATGGCACTGAATACTTAAAAGCTTTTCCATCTTGAACTTCCAGAGGAACAAGTATTTAAGGAAAACTTCTGTCCTACTCACAAACTTCTGACTGGATTGAAGTAAGAGGAAATCGACATGAAAAAAGCCAAGAAAAGGATTTAAATGCCATAAAATACTGATAAAGAAAGGCGTCACAATTTGCAATGTATTTTGTAGGGAAGGACGTGGAAGCAGTAGTTGAAGGACCAGATTTGAAAACCATAACATACAACTCACAACCCTCAGTGCTTCTCAAGTTATTCTGAGTTTTCTCGCACTCCACAAATCTCTGAGCCACGTGTTGGAGACATTGCATCCATTGATCTGTCTTTTGGACAGTCGCCCGTTCATATCAATTGGCTGTTGTGCACAGCAAGCAGAAATGGAAAGTCAGTGCCAAAATACTTGAAAGCCGGGACTCATTGCACACAAAAAATGTCCCTAAAAATAACTATACTTATCAAGTGCAGGTGGGCAGATTTTAGAAACCGCTAATTATGGGCTGTCGGATTTTGTGATGATTTATTTTGGTTAGCGTAATGAGGATTTCAGTTCTGGCTGAACGTACTGCTCAGGGTTGCTACCGAGCTGTGCATGCTTGGACATGGACTGTGCGAGCGAAGGCGGCGTCTTCAAGGAGACGCCTTGAAGGGCATTCGCTGCTAAAGACACCCCTCAATGCCATGGGTTGCGTTTTCTTTGGCCACTAACTCAGTGTTCTTTACAAGCCCTCCAGCAAGGAAAGCCTTTCACAGTGGAGGGAGAGAAGAGATTGGACACAAGTCCTTCTTCCAAAAGGAGGATGGTATTTCTTTAAAAGCTCTTGTTTTCTTTTTAAATGTGATGTTTTACTCTGTAATATGTATGTATTTTTTTCAGTATAAAATTCCTGCTCCCCAAGAGTCTGAGTAAAACTGACAGTGCATGAAAATGCACCATTGCAATCTGCAAGCCTCACCTGCCCCGAGGTCCTCGAAAGCCTAGTAAGTAAAGCATCAACATTTTTCCTCTCATCTGCAAGCAGAATTCAAAATATTGTTTGGGAATTTACAAAACAGAGCAGAAAACATTTTGTTTTAAATCAGGAATAGAAGACACTTTGTTTACCTCCTCCTCAGACATTTCTCCATGAGAAACAAGCAAAATTCTGTGGCAGTTTCGAATTTCTCGGTAGCAAACATTGCCTGTGAAAGTCTTTCCTGAGTGCCACTTGAATTCCAAACAGCAGTCACGAATGCAGCCTCCTGCTGTGTAAGGAATTATTACTGAACTGTTAGTGCAGGAATTAAAAAGTCAGAATCTGTTAGAGATGCATAGAGTACATTGCTTCTGAAATAATATGACGTCTGAGATTTGTAAAACTCCAGATAAAAAAAAAAGTGTGCATATGGGGAGAACAGATGAAGCAAAAAGGAAATGGCGACAGTTATTGAAGAAAATTTCCCCCCTAATTTTGTGTAATATTAAAGTATCCCATAATAAAAATGAAATGCCGAGTTACCATGTTGAACATTGGAATTCATTGAAATTTATGGGGGAAAAGTAAAATACTGTAGAATTAACCAATATCAAATATTCAAATGAGGGAAACGGATGTGGCTCAAAAGGTTCGGCGTCCGTCTACCATATGGAGAGACTGGGGTTCGATCCCCGGTACCTCCCGGTAAAAAAACAAAAAAACAAAAAACAAAAAAAAAAAAAAAAAAAAAAATTCAAATGAAAATACTGCCCATAGTATGGCCTTCACCATGAAACAAAGCCTCTGATTTCACTTAACCAAAGGATCAAGGAAGTGGATCTTGGTTTGGGGCCTTGTGTTTGTTTTTGTAAACCAATGACTGCAGTTTAATAACAGAAAATGTTAGGAATGTGTGACGGGATGAGGGTCTCGTTTTATGAGTGGGCCTTGCTCCAGTCTGTACAGACACTGGTGGCATTTGTGCTTAGAATGTGGAAGGCCTGGGCTCCTTATCTGTGCCTGCTGAGACAGACAGACTCATCTGCATGCCCACGTGCTGGCCCTGCCTCTGTGTTTATTTTTCCCAATTACAGGTTCCATGAGACCAAGTCTTTAGTCTCAGCGTGAGGACTTATGGGCTCTAGCAGGGATCACTGGGACTGGATACACGTTTATTTATCTTCAGGTGTTCAGGCATAACGAATGTTACACATCCGTGCCATTTACCCCACACTGCATGCACCATCTGTTTATCTTATTTTCAGGAAGAGGATGTTTCTCAAAACTCATAATAAACCGAGTGACCAGATAACATTTGTTCTCTTTCTTTCTTACGAACGCATGTGAGCTCCTCTGACTGGGCGCCTCGACGGTCCCCTCGTCCATCCCACGCGTCTGATTCCCGCCAAGCCTGGGCAGGGCTCCAGAGGCAGGCCTGGAGCTGGGAGCCTGAGCGTGTCCTGCTCCTTCCTTCAGGCTCTCCTTGGAAGTCCCCCAGGAAGCTGTCTGAGCCCTCCCCGCTCGGGGCTCTCCCTCCACCTGACCGAGCACTGGGCTGCGGGCTGCCTCTCTGAGGCCGGGGACTTGGCTCCGCGCCTCGCTTTGGCCCCCAGCTCCACACTAGTGGACAGCCAGCACTAGCGAAGGAACGCACTCCGAGGACGGATTATAGGGCCGAGAGTCCCCCGGTGTGCAGGGAGGAAGCAGGTGGCGTGAAAGTTAAAATGCCAGGAGTGGCAGCTGCAAACGTGGCTCTTTCAGCGACAGGAGCCGAGAGGCAGGTGTCAAGCCAGGCTCTGCCTTCAGTGCCGAGGTCGTGCCCGGGTCTCTTCATCTGTAAATCAGAGAAGCACATCCTCGTACCACATCACGGGCTTGTTCGGAGGTTCGAGTGAATTAACGCACTTGCACCTCGTAGCAGTGCTGCCGCCGAGCTTCCGTGCCAGGCCCTGCCATTCTTAGGTCCAGGCAGACGACTGTTAGGCCCAGAGCTTACTTCTTCACCGCTTAGCACGAAGCACAACTCTACAATGAAAAGGGAAAACACCAGATACTCTCTCCCAGAGAAGGAGAATTAAGAGACTATCTTAACTTGATCAAAGAAAACTTCAAGAAAATTGGTGTGAACATATCTTATTTAATGATAAAACAGTAGACTCACAAGATAAAATCAAATATTACTCAGGCCACAAGGATGAATGATGCACACGGCATCAGAATGCTGCGTAAGGGCCAGCAAGGGGCAAACGGGGGGGGGGGGGGGGGCAGATGAGATGTAGGCGAGTGTGGCCAGCAAGCTGGTGGCTTCAGCCTGGGGCGCCCTAGCAGGTGTGCCGACCGCTCAGAATGAAGGGGCAGGTAGACCTTTCTCTTATTTTTAACTTTGCAAAGTCACCTTTCTTAATTGGAAGCTGCTTTGGTTATTTTGGTTAAATTTCTACGTATTCTGAAGTTTCCAGTTCTCCTTCTGTTATTGACTTATAGCTTCACTCCTTGTGGTCAGAGAAGATACATTATATCATTTCAGTATTTTTGAATTTATTGAGACTTGTTTTGTGACCTAACACATAGTCTCTCCTGGAGAATGATACATGTGCACTAGACAAGACTGTATATTCTGCTGCTTTTGGGTGAAATGTTCTATATATGTCTGTTAAGTATAGTTGGTTTCTAGTATCATTCAAGCCTTCTCTTTCCTTATTGATCTTCTGCCTAGATGTTTTATCCGTTATCAAAAGTGTCATATTGATAGTTTCTATTAATGTAGAATCATCTGTTTTTCCCTGCAAACCTGTCAATATTTGTTTCATGTATTTTGGGGCTCTGCTATTTGGTGCATGTAATTTATAATTGTTATGCCTTCTTGTTGAATTGACCACTTCATCAGTTTATCTGTTTTGAAAATGCCCTGCACACAATCAGAAATAATCACATGAATAGACAACATAAATGAGAAGTACCAGAAAAAAAGTATATAGAACAGAAGCAAAAACATAAAAGGATCCCAAATATTAGAATTATGTAACACTGATTTCAAAATAACTATACAAGGAGATAAAAGGCAAGATTGATAATTTGACAGTTAAATGAAAACTATAAAACCTCACCTGAGATTTTTGGAAAAAAAAGAAAACCCAATAGAAATTTTAAAATTTAAAAGTAAAATCATGCGGGGGGTGGATGTGGCTCAAATGGCTGGGCGTCCGTCTGCCATATGGAGGGACCTGGGTTCGATCCCCGGGACCTCCCGGTAAAATTAAAAAAAAAAAAAAGTAAATTCATGCAAGTTAAATGGGTGAATATATGATCAGATTAGACACATTTGAAGAGAAAATTAGTAAACTAAAAAACTACTTGGAAGAAAATATCCAGAATGTAGCACAGAGTGAAAAAAAGAATGAAATACACAAAAGAGACTAGAGGAAATAGCAAGAAAGTCTAGCATACAGTAATTCAGAGTCCCAGAAGGAAAGGAGAAAGAACATAAGAAAAAATAAATATTTGAAAGCAGTCAAAGTTATAAGGACAGATTCTTAAAAAAAAACAAACCAACATAATTGTAATGAAGGCTGACTTCCCGATGGTAACAATGAAAACCAAAAGACTAAGGAGAGGTGCCTGCAAAGCCCTGGAGAACCGTCAGCCTAGAATTCTATTCTCAGCAAAAATATTCTTCAAGAAGAAAGGGGGAAATAAAGGCACTTTCAGACAAACAAAATCTTAGAGAACTTGTCACCACCAGATCTGCATTAAATGATTAAAGGGTAGAAGGAAAATAATCCCAGTGAGAAGGCTAGAGATGCAGGAAAAAATGACAAGCAGTAAAAGCGGTAAGTATGCCTGTAAGTCTAAAATAACGCCGCCTGTATAAATACAAAACAACAAGTGCATATGAACGAAAAAAACAACATCAGATAACCTGCTAGTCTGGGCGAATAAATGGAATCAAGGTCTTAAGATCCTTGCATTACATGGAAAGAGAGTAAAAGTCCCATTCAACATCACTGCTCCGTGAGATGAGGATGGCCGTCGTAGCTCAAGGGTAATAGCCACTGAGAAAGTGGTAAGAGCCGGTAGAGGGGGACATGCTCCATCAGTTCTGCTTCTGCTCTAGTGGCTTAAATGGCCACTGCGGTTTATCTCTTCCACTGATCACAGTTAAAATCTCCAGACAAAATACAAAAAGCAGGCGCCTGAGGACTCAGAGGGGTCAGCAGAAGCAGGTGGATGGTGGAGAGGTGTGAAAACTCTGGAGAAGCAACCCACAGGGAGGTGGTTCCATGTTGACTTCCCTTCCCTCCTGCCGGAGCCTCAGGGCTGAGCCCAGCTGAGAGCTGTGCTGCAGATTCTTCCTGCCAGAGGCACCAGGGAAAGGGCCTGAAGGCGAAAACGCAAGGGAGGGTGGAGCCGGGTCGCCCAAATGACCTTGTCAGGTGCTCAGGGCACACCCCGCAGAGTCTGAACAGCTAGCAGCAGGCGCAGAGCCGTTTCCCGCAGAACGCCGAAAACTATTAAAGCAGGAGCTGGGCTAGTGCTGAACCAAGAAAACGCAGCTTGAAAACACCAGTGGAGGGGAAGCGGGTGTGGCCCGGTGGTTGAGCGCCTGCCTCCCATGTACAGCAACCACTGGAGAAGCTCGCGGCCCCCTTGTTGGCCCCCCCCCTCCAGCCTGCTCTCTATCGTGGGTCCCTGGCATACTGGGTGGCAGCCTGACACACCCACCCAGGAGACTCCTCGCTTCTGCTTATTACAAATATTAATATATTGGCTTGACCAAGGATGGGGTTTCATTTGGGATTTCTTTTTATAAAGTGGAAAGATTTTGCTCTTCTCTTTTCCTCAAACATCATGTGAAATTCTCTCTATTGCCCATTGCCACAGCATTTCATGGTGTGGTCGGTAATGGCTCCAGGTTTATTTCCCTTAGGGTCGAGGGACGGTCACTGGCTGATGAGGTAATTCCTGTCCCCTGCCCCTGAGGAACCATTCAGCTCTTCCGCTCACAGAGCCTTTCATGACTGCTGCCTGGGAATCGACAGGCGCTCTCCAGGCAGCCCCGGCCAAATTTGTCTTGAGTCAAACATCACTGCTTGCCGGCCCAGCCAGGCCCTCGGCTCTTAGGACAATTTTATTGGTCGGGACCCTTTTTAACAAGATGTCCTCAGAGCCCGCTTCCAAAATGTGCTGGAGGAGGAGCGGCAGGCGCCGCTGAGGGGGCCTGAGCCTCGGTGGGCAGTGCCCGTGGCGGTGGAGAATGTCCCAGGGGGAGCCGCCTCCTTCCCAGGGAGCTGCGCGGGCCGAGACGGGGCGGGCTGGCCGGGACCAGGCCGCAGACCCCTCTCTACGCAGGTGGCCGCCGAGAAGCCCCCTTGGCGTGGAGCGGGCAGCGCTGTGCCGAGCGGCAGCAGAGAGCCTGTGAGGACAGGCTGCCGTCGGCCGGCCACACGGCCGCCCACCCGGCTGCAGGCTGAGGCCACACGGCTGCCCACCTGGCTGCAGGCTCAGGCTGCCGTCAGGCTGCCCACCTGGCTGCAGGCTCAGGCCACACGGCCGCCCACCCGGCTGCAGGCTCAGGCTGGCATCGGCCGCCCACCCGGCTGCAGGCTCAGGCCACACGGCCGCCCACCCAGCTGTAGGCTCAGGCTGGCATCGGGCCGCCCACCCGGCTGTAGGCTCAGGCTGGCATCGGGCCGCCCACCCGGCGGCAGGCTCAGGCCACACGGCCGCCCACCCAGCTGCAGGCTCAGGCCACACGGCCGCCCACCCGGCTGCAGGCTCAGGCTGGCATCGGGCCACCCACCCGGCTGCAGGCTCAGGCTGCCGTCGGGCTGCCCACCCGGCTGCAGGCTCAGGCCACACGGCCGCCCACCCGGCTGCAGGCTGACGCCACACGGCCGCCCACCCGGCTGCAGGCTCAGGCCACACGGCTGCA
>JAKSZT010054335.1:7922350-7934465 GCA_026826555.1 Tolypeutes matacus | reverse complement strand
GCAGGCTCAGGCTGGCATCGGCCGCCCACCCGGCTGCAGGCTCAGGCTGCCGTCGGTGCCACAGTCATTGGAGAGGGCGCCTCCTTCCTGACACCTTGCTGTGCGCCGGTGGGTTTTGGGCTCTCGCCTGTTTCTTTCGCAGAGCCTGATACTCACTTCCCGTCTATTAACTCGGTGGCAGCAGTTACTTGGGACCTGTAAACTTCTCAAGGCACCGACCCCCCACCCCCAGGTAACAAAATGATGGCTGTTCGGCTGGTCGGCGGGTGTAGACTTAAACGGGCAGTAGTTTCCTTACGGGGCATTTCCACCATCATGTGGACTCGCTTTTCCTGCCGGCCGCCTCCCTTCGCACTGCCCCCGCCCCTGGCCTTCTGCGAGCAACACGGGGCTCAGGAAGCTCGACAGTGGCCGCGTAACTCCACCGAGAGTCCACAGCAAACTGGACGGGACGCTGGAGTGTTAGGGAGCAAGGTGCGCCCTGCTCCCAGATCACCCCTGGCCGTAGCACACCTGCGCCTGGGCCCCAGCACAGAGACACGCGGCGCACACGGGCGCCTTGTCCCCGTGGCTGGCGGCTCAGCTGCCGTCGAAGGCCTGTTCTCCACTGAAAGCTGGGAGTGTGCAGCTAAGAATCTCTAAGATCGAGGACAAAATCTTGGAGGATTCAGATTCACTCTGGAGCGTGAGAGTTGAAGGGAAGATGTGGAGCCATTTGGATTTGTTTCTCTCAGATGTGATCAGTCAATTCATTATTATTTACTTGCAGTAATTAACCGGTCTTATAGCTGTTTATAAAACAGCTCCCCGATGTCCACAGGAAAGTAAGAAGTCCCTGGCCTGTCTTGTATCTTTTTAATAAAAAACTGCTTTTACAACACCTGGTTTGATCCCTAATTTTAGGTCACAAGCAGTTGTCCAGCTGTGGGTGACTTTACGGACACTGGAGGGTTTAGGAGACACGGCCTTTCTTAGGGAGCTTTCTCCTGAAGATGGGCCGCGGATGCACTGATTTCCAGTAACCTTCCTAATCACCTGCGTGCTGTAGCCCCTGCCCTCCTCCTGCCTCTGCATGTGCCGGCAGACAGTGCTGTGTCTGGCTGCTAAGGGGTGGGAGTTTCTTTTGGGGGTGATAGAGATTTTGGAGAATTAGATGGTGACGGCTGCACAGCCTTGCGGCAATGCTAAAGCCCGCTAAAGTTTACACTTCAAAATCGAGAATTTTACGATATGGGATTTATAGCTCAATAAAAAACATTACTGTCTCTTCTACTTTCTGGTTAAAAGTGGCACGTTGACCTTACATGATCATTTCATCTACGCTCCCTTAGAAAAACTGTTAAAATTATAGTAAAGTACTTTAAAAAGGCAAAGGATTAAAATAGTTTTACTCCACAAAGGCAATAAAGCATTTTCTTGAATAAAAACATACATTCCTCAATTAAATGTACTGCATACATATAAATTTTTTTTTTGAATCATACAATATGTTACACAATATATTTGGGTCATAGTAACACAATCATGCAGTGTTTGTCCTTTTGTGTCTGGCTTGCTTCGCTCGGCATAGTGGCCTCCAGGTCCATCCATGTTGTCATGTGTAAAGCATTTTTAAAAAGGTGCTGGGGCGGATGTGGCTCAAGCGGTTGAGAGCCTGCCTCCCACATGGGAGGTCCTGGGTTTGGTTCCCAGTGCTTCCTAAAAATAAAACAACAAGCACACAAATGAAAAAACCAACTCAGGGGAGCCAATGTGGCTCAGTGGTTGAGTGCTGGCTTCCACATACGAGGTCTGGGGTTCAATCCCCAGCCTCAGTACCTAAAAAAAAAAAAAAATATATATATATATATATATATTAACTTCCAAAGAAAAGGAGCTATAATACAATGTTGGGAGGCAGGAAGTGGGTGGAGAGTGGAGGAAGTGCCGGTCTCCGTGCTTGCAGGGGCAATGCCAGAGAAAGCACGCCGACAGTGTCAGACACGAAGCCTCCACTCGGAGCAAGCGGAGGTGGTGGGGAGCTGGTCAGGCACGGGGAGCTCTGTGGGCTTCAGGTGGAGTCCCAGGTCACTGCAAACTTATTATGGAGAAACTTCCAGACTCAGGAGCTGTGGGCAGGGCCTAAAGGAGGGCAAGTCCGCGTGCTCCTGTGCGTGCCCCACCTGATTCTGTGACCAGGTGGCCCTTTGCCCACCTGATCACAGGTATCAACAGCCAGGAACTCAAACTCCCCTGCAGGCCCCTGGGGAAGCTCCTCCGGCTGCTTCGGGCCCGGCGTCCACTGGGGTCTGCGTCGCGGGCAGCCCAGCCCACCACCCGTCAGCGAGCCCCGGGCTCGAACTCGGAGCACCCAGTCATCTGCTGGTGAGAGACCACCAGACAAAGGGCAGGGGGCCGGAGACAAGTCCCCAGGCTGAAGGAGCCCGAGTAGGCCCGCCAGTGCAACGCAAGGACAAAACTGACAAAGAAGCGAGCGAGCAGACAAAACACCCCCGACCCACTACGATTACCGTTTACTAGAGTTTACAGAAAATAGTACCTGAAAAGGAAAGATAGTATATAAAAAGGAAGTACCAGGGGGACGTGGATGTGCCTCAAGTGATTGGGCTCCCGTCTACCATGTGGGAGGCTCTGGGTTCGATTCCTGGAGCCTCCTGGTGAAGGCGAGCTGGCCGCCCGCGTGGCACGGAGAGCTGGCACAGCAAGATGACACAACAGAGGGAGACAAGCAGACACAGAAAAATGCACAGCAAATGGACACAGCGAGCACAAGCAGCAAGGGGGAGATAAATAAATGAATAAAATAAATCTTTTTAAAAAAAGAAAGAAACAACAGCAAACAAGGATGAGGTCTTGGGATATAAAATATGATTGCCAAAATAAGATATAAAATTTAAAAGGAGGGGAGAATGAAAAAGTCTACATGAAAGATAAAACGAAGGGTCAATGAATTGGGAGCTAGGAAAAAACAAAATAAGGAGAAATTGAAGGGTCAATTCAACTAGTTCAAGAGCCAACTAATAAAAATTTCAGAAAGAAGAAAGAAAATGGAGGGGAGTAAATGAATAAAAACAACAAAATAAAATAAAAATATCTAGAAAGTGTTATGAATTTCCAGATTAAAATGATCCAAGTAGAAATGAAAAAATATTCATATTGAAGCATAACATGGAGGAATTTCAGAACACTTGGGGTTAAAATAAGAACATGTGTATTTCCAGAAATTTTTAAAAAAATCACGGACAAAAAAATGTAATCTGAAAGGTCTAGAACTCCTCAAAAATAGCAGCAGAGGGGAAAAAAAACCCACAACAGAAAAACAATGCATCTGCGACTCTGGAGGAATATCGTTTTCAACCTACAGCTCTACAGCCAAATGGGCAGCTAAGGGTGAGGGCACAACAGAGCAGCTTTCAGACATGCAGCCACTCCGAAAATCCACTTTATACGCACCCTTCCTAGGGCAGACACTGGAGCAAGTAGGAGACGGGCGACGGCGACCCGTTACAGCCAGGCTAGACACGGAATAGAGAGCAGAGGAGTCTAGAAGAAAATAAAGATGACTTGATGTATTCGAAAGCTTGATAAAATCATTGATAAATACCTGACAGATCTGTTGGAGTTTTGGAAAAAAGTGAATGATATGAGGTAAAGTTAAGCAAATTAAAATGAGCAAATGGAAGCAAAAAACAGGAAGAACAAAGTAATCTAAAGACAATTTATTATAGTAATATAAATACTGGTGTATATGACTATATTCAGTGGGTGAAGGAAAGGGAGAGGAAGTAGTAGAGTGTAGGAAAACGAGCATTTGAAAGGAGTTCACAGCCAACAATAAAGAAGTATATAAACGGCTGTTTGTGTGGTTACTTAGCAATGTGGAAGTAAATACGGAAGAAATAGCTAAAATAATTTAAAGTGGTTGCCTCTGGTAAGTGGGATTATGGGGTGGAGTGAGGTGGGACATCTCAAGCCTTTTAATTCAATTATGACTGTGAAAGTATTATTTTGATGAAATTAAAAAATAAAAAGAGCAGAAACTGTGGGGATTGGTCAGCTGTAGCTAAAGTTTCTGTGCGAAGAACCTCTGTACTTTTAGGAAGGTTTTTAATACTGACTGTGCATCCCCTCGGCAGAACGCGAGGCTGCAATTGAAGAGGAGGGACGCAGAGTCGAGCGTGGCCTCCAGGCAGCCTCCCTGGGCCGAGCATGTCACTGCGGGAGAGTGAACACCAGATCTCACAGGGCTAGAAGAGCAGCGGGCGAATGCGCGCCTTGTGGGGCCTCCCTGCTCGGGCTGCGTGAATCATGCGCCACCCAAGACCATGGCGCAGAAGGCCAAGGACGGGCCTCACAGACGCTTGCCCTTGAGAGCCTTTGCTGGGAAGGCTTGTGGAGCGGAGGGTGGCTCTGTGGATGGGAGGTGTGGCCTTACAGCGTGCAGGCTTCCTCAGGGCCAGGATCACGGTGCCTGAGTAGAGACGCACTTGCTCTGCGCCAGGCGCGTTCCAGCCACTGCACACGCCTTGGCTGATGCCGCCCTCCCCCCGTCCTGTGGGGGCCGGGGGTCATCCCAGAATCTGTGCTCTGAGCCGCCTTACTCAGCGCCCCACCCCACTATCGCATGCACCGCATGCGTTAGGGTTCTCCAGAGAAACAGCCGTCGGAATACATACACACAAGCACACACGCACACGCATGTACACACATGTGCACACACAAACACACATGCACACACAGGTATCCATACACACATCACACACATGCACATTACATACATGTATGCACGACACATGTGTGCACACAAATATCATGCAAGCACACAGGCACACACGTGTACACACATGTGCACACAAATACCACAAACACACATATGCACACACGTATCCATATACACACCACACAGTGCACATGTATATACATGTATACATGACACGTGTGTGCACAAATGTCACACAAGCACACACGTGCATGTATATGCACATGCACACACACATATACACAAATACCACACAAACAGTGCACATCCGTGTATTCACATGTCCATACACATGTGTGCATGTGCATGAATATTGCAGACGCACACACACACCTGCACATACATAGACATAAGTATCGAGGGCTTCTTATAGGAGCTTATCCACATCGCCACGGCGATTGGCAAGTCTGCAGTCTGCAGGGCAGCCCACCAGCTGGGGCTGATAAAGGGGATTCTGAAATGGCATGCCCGAACTCCGGAGGTGAGAAGTTGGACTCCCCGGGAGAAGCTGGGGGGCGAGGCAGAGCCAGAGACTCTTCTTTGAGTGCTGAAGTGCTCAGTTCTGGCTTCTAAGGCCCCCTGATCGGCTGAGGAGGTGCCACGCATTGCTGGGGGCGGGCGGCTTTGTTGGCTGTAGATGCAAAATCCACCGTAGACGAAGCCGCTTGGCTATGGGTGCTTCGCCATCACAGTAACAGCCAGGCCCGGGCTTGCTGGGCCGGCACCCGGGCACCACAGCCCGGCCAGTCGGCACACAGGCACCGCACACGCAGTGCAGGAGCCACAGCCGGGGCCAAGCCACCAGCACGCTTCACAGTGTGCTGTTCAGAGAGGGAATGCCTGACTAGGCACGAGGCCAGCGCGCGGCGAGCTCTGGGCTGGGTTCCTGCAGCCTCGCCCGGCTGCGTCTTTAAGCTTTCCTGGCTGGTTTTGCACATGCTGAGACAAGAACCCAGAAGGAAACTGGATGCTGCTGCTGACATTTATATTCTACCATCATGCAGGAAGCTCGGGGAACTCCAGGGCCAAGTGTCTGTTAGTTGGATTGGTGTGAGAAGTAGCTTTTAACCTCTCAGTCATTATTATGTGGCTCTATATATTTAACATGAAATTTAACAGAAGCACGGAGAATTATAGGACCCAGTAGTGACCTCCGAATTTTAGGAAAAGGATAAGAAAACACCAATGTCTAAGACTGAAGTCAGTAGTATCATTTGAATGAGATTTGTCATTTATTGAAGTAGTCCACTCATTACAAGAGATGGTTTAAAAAGCCCTCATAAATTTGAAAGCATACGTTAATTGCCACAGAGTCTTCCAAATTCAATCTCAGTTGTAATTAGACTGAGGTACTCTTGTTAAAATTAAATGTGCAAGGGCCCACGTGTGGCTGTTGGCCTTGGTGTGTGCACACCTGTTAGGGGCACGTGGATGGGTGTTCAGTCTGAGTGGGATACGGCAGCAGGAGCCCGCTCTGTCCCTGGCTTGTGGTGCGTGTGGTGAGGTAGACTGTCGTGGTGCGTGGCCTGGTGGAGAGAGCCGGGGTGGGGAACGGTCCAGCCTGGCGTGCGGGCTGATGCGGGGCAGAGTCGCTGAAGTTGAAGCAGGTCAGGGGTGGAGATTATGAGGAGAATTTCAGGGGGAGGCTGGGACATGTGTGTGTGCATGTGGGGTGTCGTGTCGATAGGAGTCGGGTATGCGTGTGTGTATGTATCTGTGTGTGTGTGTGTGTGTGTGAGATTTGGTCTATAGCTTAGTTTAGCTTTTGTTTAGGGTTTCTTTTGCCCTTTGTTTCTGTCTTTGTTTGGCCTTTGTTTTGTCTTTGTTTCACTCTTTGTTAGACTTTCTTTGGCTTTTGTCTGGTCTTTCTTTAGCCTTTTGTTAAGACTTTGTGTGGCCTTTTTGTAGCCTTTGTGCAGCTTTTGTTTTTAAGTGGATCTTGGCTGAGGACTTATCAAAAACACCTTGTGTCATGAAAAGCCCGGATCTGTAATCTCTCCCTATATATTCTGCACGCACTGAGGCCGCCTCACCCCGGCCCAGGTCCAGATGGGGGCCTGTTTCGGGCAGCAGCTGCTCTTTGACGGTAAGGCCTTGCGCTGGCTTTCGCCTTCCTTCATCTTCAGGGGCGAGTGTGGATCTGTGCGTGAGCCACTCCGCTAGCACTCGGGGGAAGCTCGCTCTAACAGCAGGCTCAGGAGGACGCGGGGAGCAGGGACGCGAGGTCTCCGGGGCGGCGGGGGCCCTCCCTGCTAAGGAGGTTTAGGAACTGGCCAAGCCTGGCGCGGGGCTCTGGGCTCTGACTCCGATTCCGCCGTCAAAGCCTCTGTTCCTGCTCCGGAGCAGCGGTGCCAGCGTCTCCCTCTCTATTTCCTTGCCTTTTACTATTTGCATCAGCGCTTGGATGGGTTTTGCCTCTTATTTAGGACCAACTTCTCTCATACAGCTGGGCTCATGCATGGGGGATTCCGAGGGAACGAAGTAGCCCAGGTCTTGGGATTTTGATCCCCGCAGAGTGCCCGTGAATGGAAAAGGCTGGCACAGAATCTCTTAGGAGTCACAGGCAGGATCTGTTTAGAAAAAAGAGAAGAAAAGACGACGTGGCAGGGAAATAAAGTGATGAACATGGCCAGCACACTAGGGAGAAAATGGGGGAAAGTTTTAATGCTTTGTAGATAAGACAGAGAGGCAGAAAACGGACTGCCGCCAGAGTGCAGAAGCGCTGTGTTCTGTCTATCCAGAACGGCAGGGGAATGCTCTCGGAGTGGATTGCAAGGATTGCTTCAGATTTGCACAAAAGATGAAAACTAGCACAAAAGCAGTCCATATGTACTCAGGTTTCCCACATGCTAACATGTTTACCACACTTGCTTTATCATTCTCTCACTCTGTATAAACACACATGTTATTATTATTTTTTGGAACCACTTGAGATTCAATTTCAGGCATGATCAAAACCAGAAGATTAGCACTGAGAAAACCCTGTTTTCGAGGACACCGGCATCTAGCTCTCGCCGCGTGTCCCGGGCGTCGACGTCGGGGCTCGCGCGCATTTGGCAGCCATGTCTCTCGAGCGGCCCTCGGCCTGGCACAGTTCCTCGGGTGCCCATTCTCTTTCATGACCTTGACGTTTCTTTTTAGGTACCGGGCCGAGGACTGAGCCCGGGGCCTGGTACGTGGGAAGCTGGTGCTCAACCACTGAGCCACATCGGCTCCCCCGAGTTGATTGTTTAATTTGTTTGTTTATTGTTGTTTTTAGGAGGCACCAGGATCGAACCTGGGACCTCGTATGTGGGAAGCAGGCGTGCGACCGCTTGAGCCACATCTACTCCCTGGCATTTTCGAAGAATGTGGGTCAGTTGTTTTATAAAACGTTCCTTAATTTGGGTGTGGGCTGATGTTCTCTCATGATTAGGTTCAGATTATGCAGTTTTGGAGGGAATATACCTTCCTTTTTAAAAGCATACATATACAAATTGATATCTGACTCTGATTATACAGATCTTACTTCAAGGTCTTGTTATCTCATAGATGAGGATTTTAAATGTGAGCACCTAAAATCTTACCAAAAGTTGAAAAATAAAAAATCCAGAGCCGTTACAGCAATTCTCAAGTACTCTGAAAAGCGTGCCCCAAGCGTGGAGGGCGCTCATGGCCATTGGCAGTTACGCGTGTGCGTCAGCGCGAGGCTCGTGGGGCGCTGAGTCCAGGCTCTCTGGGCGCGCTGGCATCAGGTCTCCTGCTCCACGAGCGCTCGTTCCCTGACTGCGGCACGTCCTGCCCGAGCACGGCCATCAGCCGAAGCCAGGCAGCTTAGGAGAGAGCTGCCCTGCCCGCCCCGGTGCTGTGCCGCCCTCGGCGCCCTGGCAGTGCTGTGCGCACGGGCGGCGCAGGCCTCCTCTGCCAGCGCCGGGAGGCCGCTCACAGCGCCCCCGCCAGTACTGGGACCCAGGGCGCGCCCTCTCGGAGGGTGGAGATCCCTAGGATGCACCGCTGGCCTTCAGAGCAAATCCTCCCCCCGAGGTCGGAGAGCCGGGGAGTACTACCCCCGTTTTGGTGAGGAAATGGCGATTCAGAGACGAGCCACGGCGACGCAGCCATGAGCCGACTACTGATTTCTTTATGTATGATCTGCATGTTTCTTCTAATAATACTACATCATGCACTTTAAATTGACAACATTTGAAATTAAAGAAAAGCTGACGAAGTAAGCAATTTTAAAAAAATAATTTTTATTGATTAATGGTGCAAAAGTATTTGTTCTCACTAAAAATTTCAGCAGTATTTTTAATGAGAGTAATTGGGTTGAAGATGTCAAACCTAGGCAGGTCGTCACTGGTTTTCCCTCCTCTTTGCTAATCTGCCTAAGACATGCCCTTCTTAGGTGCAGTCAACAAGCCCACCAGGCAGGCACAAAGAGGGGGCTGAGTGGGGCGGCCCAGCAGCCCTCCGCGTGGCCCGGCAACAGGCTGCGCACACCTTCACTACTCAGCGGCAAAATCTTGTTTTCACCTTTTTAGGAAAAAGTAAATACGAAAAGGCGGGTCTCGCACCTGATCTTCCTGCACCCCAGTGGGCCTCAGGGCCCCCCTGAGCGTGTGCACCCAGCTGGGAGGCCACCGGCTCGTCCCCCTGCGGCCACACTTGCCTCACATCAGAGCACAGGACGCTGACGCCAGCCCCTTTGGTATTTCAGCTGTTACCAAGCCGGGGGCATCTCCGCCCCAGACTGTCCCCCAGTTTCTGCTCCGGCACGAGTCAGAGAGCTTGTCGCCCGCCTCGGGCAATTGTTTCTGTCTCTCCTCTGCGTTGCTTGCTGCACCTGCCGGTGGGAAACACGCCCAGACAGCTAGTGCTCACACCAGACGGAGTTGTGCCCTGCGCTGAGACACCACAGCTCTCCAAGGCACAGCGCCGGGGGCTGAGGCCTCAGCAAACAGCCCCCGCGGCACCGGCACAGCACTTCCCCTCACCTAGTGTTTGTGTTCACATGAAAGGAGGTTTGGGGTGTCCTTGAGCCAATGTGTTTTCTATAACCACAAGACAGCCAGACGGGTTCTAGGGGACAGTGGTTTCCCCAGAACCAAGAGACGCTCAGTCCAGTTCCCACCCTTGACTGTTCTAGCAGGTGCCGGCAAAGACAGGACTTTCATTGTGTTGGTTTGTAACAGAG
Source organism: Tolypeutes matacus (assembly GCA_026826555.1). NCBI lineage: Eukaryota > Metazoa > Chordata > Mammalia > Cingulata > Chlamyphoridae > Tolypeutes > Tolypeutes matacus. The sequence continues at coordinate 7,924,533 of JAKSZT010054335.1, read as the reverse complement.
GAGCCTCTGTTTGGCAGTTTTGTCGTTTCAGAGGCGGAGCCTGACTTCCCAGAAGACTTGTTTGGGGAAAATTATCAAAACGAAATGGATTCCTTAGATATACAAATGTGAATCAGAGAAGACCCTAAAATTACCAGAAATCTGGGCACAGGGGCTTCGACCCACTTGTTATAAGATCTTGGCAGTGGAGTGAGTGTCGTGTGTCTTCCCCAGGACTCCTCCCTCACAAGGACTAAGTGTGGACGCAGACGGAAGTCCCGGGCTCTGCACATGATGCTGTTTATGCCCAGGAGCCCGGCTTTTGGGAAAATGCAGTATTCGCTACTGTGGTTGCTTTATCTGAGCCTTGGAAGTCGCTTGGTTTTTTGAGAAAGTGTTTTCTACCCACAGGACTATGTGTTCCCACAACGAATCATCCTGGGGTGGCAAACGAGGGCCTCCTCCTCTCACTGGGCCAAAAGACCTGGGGACCAGGACTCTGCAGGCTTGGAGGCCCGGGAGCGCCTCGTGCAGGGGTTTGAGCTGGCGCCAGGCTCGATCTGTGGCCCCACAAGCAGCCTCTTCTGTCACCTCTGCGATGTGCATGGGTAGCCCTAAAACTCTGAGTCAGAGCTGCTGCCGGCTCTGCTCCGGGTGCCTCAGTGACTGGCCGGAGCCCGCATGTGGAGTGAGTGGGCACGGGGAGAGGAGGACAGAGGTAGAAACAGGAGGGCAGCATTTAAGAGTGAGGACGCCTGGTGCAGGAAGATTTATGGCATGTGTGTGCAGGTCTTACCCAAGTCCACAAAATTCATTAGGAGGACAGAGAAGTGCGTTTTCAATGCTGCGTGACGACCTGCCACAGACTGAGCAGTTTAAAGCCATATCTGCTTGTGGGTCGGAAGTCCCGTAGGCGGGGCTTGGTGCCGGTCCGAGGGCCTCACGGGGCTGAGGTGAGGAGGTGGGTAAGGCTCTTATCTGGAGGTCTGCAGGGGGAGTCTCCTTCCAAGATCAGGTAGGCTGTGGCAGGATTTATTTCCTTGTTGTAGGACTGAGGTCCCTGCCCCTCTGCCTTCAAACCAGCCTTGGTGGGTCGAGCCCTTCTCAGCCTTTGAGCTCTCCCACCTCCTCTTCTTTGCATTTCCCTGACTCAGCCAGAGAAAGTTCTTGGCTTTTAAGGGCTCCTGTGGTTAGATTGGGCCCACTCAAAGAATCCAGAACAACCTCCCTGTTTTAAGGTCTATAACCTTGATTACATCTGCAAAGTTCCTTTTGCTATGCAATGTAACAGGCACAGGTTTTGGTGATTAGAGTGTGGGGCGGGGTGGGGGCCCGGGTGGCTTCTGCATCCCAGAGGGGTTGTGGTTGGTGTGACTATGGCTATCACTCCATGGATGACCACATTTTCTACCTATAGGCTGGCAGATGTGGAGTTGTGTTAGCTCCATGGAAACTCCCTGGGGCATAAAGAGACGGCATCTCGGCACTACCCAGAGGCACTGCTTCAGTTTGCGAAGCTGCCAAAGCAGATACTGTAAAATCCGTTGGCTTTGGCAGTGCAATTTACTAGCTTACAAGCTCACGGTTTTGAGGCTGAGAAAAATGTCCACATTAGGGCATCATCAGGCGATGCTTTCTTCCTGAAGACGGCTGCAGGTGATCCTGGGCTCCTCTGCCACGTACAAGGCACAGGGCGGCGCCTGCTGCTCTCGCCCTTCCCGTCAGGTTTAGCTGCTTTCAGCTTCTTGCTCCGTGGCTCTCCCTCTCTCTCCCTCTCTCCATATTCGTCCCATTTATAAAGACTCCAGTAAGAGGATTGAGACCCACCCTGGGCCACACCTCATCAGAAAGTCCAATGTACAATGGGCTCACACCCACAGGAACGGGCTAGCGTTTTTTTTAAAGGTTTATTCATTTATTTATCCCCCTCCCCCACCCCGCCCCGTTGTTTTGTGCTCGCTGTCTGCCCTCTCTGTGTCCTTCTGTCTCTTTAGGCGGCACTGGGAACTGATCCTGGGACCTTCCAGGGTGGAATCTCTTGTACCACCTCAGCTCCCTGGTCTTATTGTCTCTTTTCCGTGTCTCTTTTTGTTGCGTTATCTTGCTGTGTCAGCTCTCCACTCGGGCCAGCTCTCCATGTGGGCCAGCTCTCCGCGTGGGCCAGCTCTCCACGTGGGCCAGCTCACGCGTGGGCCAGCTCTCCA
>JAKSZT010054335.1:7886006-7922340 GCA_026826555.1 Tolypeutes matacus | reverse complement strand
GGGCCAGCTCTCCACGTGGGCCAGCTCACGCGTGGGCCAGCTCTCCACGTGGGCCAGCTCTCCGCGTGGGCCAGCTCTCCACTCGGGCCAGCTCTCCACGTGGACCAGCTCTCCACGTGGGCCAGCTCTCCACTCGGGCCAGCTCTCCACGTGGACCAGCTCTCCGCGTGGGCCAGCTCTCCACGTGGACCAGCTCTCCGCGTGGACCAGCTCTCCGCGTGGGCCAGCTCTCCGCGTGGACCAGCTCTCCGCGTGGGCCAGCTCTCCACGTGGGCCAGCTCTCCGCGTGGGCCAGCTCTCCACGTGGGCCAGCTCTCCACGTGGGCCAGCTCTCCACGTGGACCAGCTCTCCACGTGGGCCAGCTCTCCGCGTGGGCCAGCACTCCACGTGGGCCAGCTCTGCATGTGGACCAGCTCTCCGCGTGGGCCAGCTCTCCGTGTGGGCCAGCTCTCCACTCGGGCCAGCTCTCCGTGTGGGCCAGCTCTCCACGTGGACCAGCTCTCCGCATGGACCAGCTCTCCACGTGGGCCAGCTCTCTGCATGGGCCAGCTCTCTGCATGGGCCAGCACTCCACGTGGGCCAGCACTCCACGTGGGCCAGCTCTCCACGTGGGCCAGCTCTCCGCGTGGACCAGCTCTCCACGTGGGCCAGCTCTCCGCGTGGACCAGCTCTCCGCGTGGACCAGCTCTCCGCGTGGACCAGCTCTCCGCGTGGGCCAGCTCACTGCACAAGCCAGCTCGCCTTTCACCAGGAGGCCCCGGGAATTGAACCCTGGACCTCCTATGTGGTAGACAGGAGCCCAATCGCTTGAGCCACATCCACTTCTCAGGTTAGCTTTAAGAGCATGATTTTCTGGGGTGCACACGGCTTCAAATCACCACAGGCACCATCACGCCCATGAGAGGTGGGGTACACAGGCACCCTGACCCCATGACCCCACTCCTGTCTTAACAGAGCCAGTGACCTTGGGTTGGCTCATGCCTCACTCGACATTTCTGCCGCCCCCACTTCTTCTATTCCTCTTCTCTTTCCGTGAGTGGAAGCCTCTCTAAATTTAACTTTCTCTCAAGTAGAGAGCTCCCTTATCCCATGATGGCTTCTTCTTCAAGGCAGCTCTTGCTCTTGTGTGCTTCCCTGGGAGAATGGTGATGCAACGGCTGTGCGTGGACAGGGTTCATACCAGTTTATATAACTATTATAAATACATGGGGAATTTGTGTTTTAGGAGCAGCATAAAAGGCAGAAACGCATGGCCTAGCAAGTAGGTTCCAGAACTACATTTGCAACTTTGCACTTATGTGACTTTGGCATGTTGACTTATGTCTCTGAGCCTCAGTCTGCCGAGCCACTAACTGTAGGTATGGATGATATACAAGTTTAACCATTAGTTTTCTATGATAAATTTACAACAGTTCTACAGTTCATTCCTTAGCCAGAATGGATGGAATTTGTTGGAATAATTTAAAATTGAAAAGTCCATGTTAAAACATTTAAAAATTTCATATTTCCCCTGCATATCCCCCAACTTCATTTCACTGCTCCCCAATCTTCCCTTTCCACTCCCACTCAAGCCAAACTGAACTGCTTATATTTGTCTCAAGAGGTGAATTTTTCTCCCATGCAGGCCTTGGCGTTTCTGGAACACCCTTCCCTACCGTCTTTACTTGGACTTTATTCCAGCTCACTGTGGGATCTGATTATCCCTTCCTCTGAGTTGTCGTCCCTGATTCCTCTGACCAGGGTTCAATCAGGGGCCCCAACTATTTGCCACCCCTGCGTCATGGCAGAGGTTTCCACTGCATCTTAGTTCGCTGTGGCCCTCCTTGTCTCTCCTACTCAGCTGAGTCTCGTGGGGCCGGGAGCTCGCTGTGCTCTGCCTTATTGCCGAGGCTGAGCTCCACGCCCAGCCCCTCGTAGGCACTTGACGCTCATCTCTGTTCCAGGCAGATCCCTGCACAGTGATTCTCAGGACCCCAGACGCGAGCCCAGCACTCGGTGCAGCGGTGTGGCGTGATGCGCCCGGGATTCTGCCCTGCGTTGTGGAGTAGGGTAAAGACTGTTTCTCAGCATCCATGTTGAGCGTCCTCTTAACATTCTGATGTGGAGAGAAAGGCTTCTTTTTTCCTTCATCTTACTGAGGGTTGGTGTGAAGAGGTTTCACTCCACTATGCAGTCCAAGAAAGAATGGGTTGGCGAAGGAATTCAGGAGCAGTGTGAGAAGCAGCTGCCAATCAACCAAAGCAGGAGAATTGCAGGTTGAGCTTGTGTGCTCTTATCAGTTCCTACCAGGAAACAACGGCAGCAGCTGACCTCCCAGACGCACGGAAGACGAGCTTTACACTAATTTCATGCAAAATGTTTCAAGAATCACAGAAGTCAGCAGAAACCGGTTTGTTTACCGTATTTTAAAAGCAAGGTGGGGGAGCAGGTGTGGCTCGGTGGGAGGCAAACAGGCGTTGTGGTGCTGCACCCCACTTTTTGCCACCCTTCCCCATGGGTAGCCGAGCACAGCTGTGCTAATCTGGGCACACACAGAGCTCTTAGGGGGCTGGAGGCTGAAGCCTTAGGGCATGAGGTTTTAACAGGTTTTCCTTCTTGCTTCTCTACTTCCCAACTCTCCGTTTGTTTGATCCCAAGTCTGAAGATTTGTTGCTCTCATAAAAGCCCAGGAAGCCCAGTGTTGCCCGAGGAAGGTGAGCATACAGGGGGAAAGAAAGGCAAAGAGTGAAAAAGTGGGAAAGTGCACGGAGTCCAGGGGCATCGGTGTCCTTGCCGACTGTTTCACAGCTCGGATTCTTGCACAAGTAAACGCGTGACTTAGAGGATGCAGACACATCTGCAGTCTAGGTTTAAAAGTTCTGACTGGAAGTAGTAAAGGACAAAACTGTAAGTTAAGAAGAAAAATCTCAAACAGTAATTACAAGGAAAGAGAGTAACAGCTATTGTCTTTCATATAATTAAGATAAACATGACTTCACAGTTCTTTTATCATTTTTTAAATTAGAGCTGTTGCAGACTTACAGACAACCATGCAGAATACAGCATTCCCATTTACCCACAGTTTTCTCTCTTGTTAAAATTTTACATTAGCGTGGTAATTGTTACAATTGATGAAACAATATTGTTATTACTGTAGTATTGACTATAGTCCATAGTTCACATTACGGTTACTCTTTATGTTGTATGGTTTTGTCATCTTTTTAGTCTGGTAACATTAATACAATCTAAAATTTTCCATTTTAACCACTTTCAAATGTGCAATTCAGTGGTGTTAATTTCATTCAAAAGGTTGTGCTACCATCAGCACAATCCATTATCAAAACTTTTTCATCACCCTAAACAGAAATTCAGTGCCAAGAAGCATTAACTCCCCATTTCCCACCCTTACCTTGGATCTAGGTAACTTGTGTTCTAATTTCTCAGTTTCTTTCCAGAAACTCTGCAGGAAACACACGTGCTGAATATTACAGAGGCACTAGCATCTCAAATCTTACTTTAGGCGTCAGTTCAGTGGAAATCTAGACATGTGATTGGATAGCACTTTTTCCTTACAATCTACATTTCTTCAAGACAATCTGATTTCTTAATAAAGCTCCTAAATTCTTGGTAGTGACGGAAACCTGCCAATAAGCAGACGTTGAATGAATTGGGGACTTCAGAATCTCGGTGCCCCCTGTTAGTAGCAGAGAAGGAGAGAGAAAAGCCTCTTCTCTGCAGGGTTCTGGAGGAAGCTCTCCATCGACGTGCACACCTCCTAGTAGCTGTTCACCAGTCGAAGAGTTCGGAGCTACCCAGAAGTCTGCTTCCGGGGGTTATCCCGGGCTCTTCACAGGGCTGCTTGCGTTTAGATTTCATTCCTTCGTTCTCCAGGCATTTGTTCAGAGTCCATGTGGCGGGCACCGAGTGGGAGGTGGAGATGAAACGGTGGACAAACACGGAGCTTGCGTTTTAGCGGGACTGAAAAAGAAGCCTCCGTCGGCCTCAGTCACGAGTAGCGCTTAGGAGAAAAGCACCAGAAGCTGTGAGGGGGCGGAGGGTGTGGCCGGCCGCGTGGCCAGGACAGTTGCCGCTGAGGGACTGTGCCCTCGAGCAGGCGGGTGCGCACGTGAGCCAAGCTGGGCGGGCGATTCTGCCGAAGCGGCACCAGGCCACGGCCACGGCCACGGCCACGGCAGGGGCAGCCGGAGTGCCCAGCAGGCGAGGAGGGGCGCGAAGCCCCTTTTCCTGGCTGACTGGGGGCTCCTACTCAGCCTCTCAGTCCCTGTGGCCTGCACATGTGTTCAGAACGAGGAAATGTGGATGGCGTTGACTTAAATGACACGGACTTTTATCTCACACCTGTGCGCATTTATAGAGCACTGTGTGTGGAGCATCCTTGTACACCAGGGCCTCCAAGCTCATCTTCACCATCACCCCCCAGGAGCCTTTTTAGGCTTTTCCCTAACTGCTTCTCCCCTCCCTGAAGTGGGGCTCCTACAGATGTCCCGCGTGTTTGTTTACGAGCTGCATGTGCGTTTGTGCTTCCATCCTAAGAGGAGTGAGATTTTCACCGCCCTGGGGCGACACTGCCCCCCGCTGAGAACGCATGCCGTGCTCCCCCAAGCAGCCTCCCCTAGTGGTGTTGTTTTATTTAGTTAAATACTTATTTTTAAAGATACTTAGATTACATAAATGTGACCCCCCCACCCCCCATTTTTAACGTCTTATGAAGCCATGGTGCACTCGCCAAAACTAACACATTTTCAGGGTGCAGTGTCATTCTGTTACAGCTATTTCACAAGTCTTACCACCAAGGTCCTTTTCCTGCCTCAGGGTCTAACCCTTAGGCTTCAGGTCCCCTTTGGCTGCTCTCCCCTGCTCTGTTGTTTTGTAGAATATCCTTCCATTTATTAATTGGAATTACTCTGCAGCAAGTGTCCCTTCTACCCCATTTATTTATTTATTCAGTTATTATTTATATCAGAAGGACCCAACAACATTTATTTTATTCTTTGGCTTCTATAATACAATATTTTTTTAAAGTAAGAAAACAGGCACAGGCATGGGGTTTCAATTATTCTATCACGCAGGTGGGGGAGAGGAGCATGCCAAGGAGCTTCATCTGATTTGCAGGGAAAGCTTCCAAAGAGTCAGGCCTTTGTGTACACAGGGTTGTTAAGTACAGCATTATTACTAGAAAAAGAAATTACCCAGCAAGACAACCAGTCAGAATTACACGTTTCTTTTGGAGATTATTTTTGGGTCTAGAACCTTCATAGTCTTGCAGGACCCCTTTGTTCTAAGAGCCGATACACATTCCGAAAGAATGAAACAAATGCTGATGAATCGTCTCGTCAATGTCCACTGCAAGGGAGCACAAGACCGAGGTGCTGGGAAAGCTCTCAGCTTCATGCCTTATCAAACTGGAGTCCTTCATCTCCTCTTATAATGCTGAGCACATGTCACACGTCTCTCCCTCCACAGCTGCAGGGGAGGGTGCCCGTTCCTTCAACCTCTTTCTCGGCATGCTTTACTTAACTGTGAAGACTTGCATTTTTAGAGCCAGACTCTGGCATTTCATTTATTTGTGTCATAAGCAAAAATCAGGTCTGTAGAGCTCAGATTTACTGGGAGAAATGAAGAAAGGACTAAAGATTTTTTCTCTTTGACAGTAAATGAAAGAACACATAGCATTTTTCTTCTGTAATGATCAGGTGGGCTTTAGAAAGTTCGAGTGTGTGATTTTGTGACTCTCTCCTTCTCCTGTGCCCCAGCTCAGAGCATGGAGGTGAGACCTCCTGCTCCTTCGCAGGTCTGAGAGTTCAACTCCACGTATCACACACTCGAGTGAGCTGCAGCCCAATGAGCCAAAAACGCTAAACTAACCAGAACACGTTCTATTGTTTCACTTTCAGAAAGAAGCAGCAGCAGATGACACCAAGACAAGCTCCCAACAGAGACCTCATTGCCAGATGTGTGTGGATGAAGAGACAGGTACTGATGACTCTCTTCTACCCTTTTGGATCTGCATCTAAATTATTGAATAGTGATTGCTGGTATTCCAAATGTCACAGTAGAATACTGAATTAGCAAAACTTGAAATAAGAATCAAGCACTTTAAAAAAGTACATCTAGCTGTCTCACAGTATTCTGGGTGTGAAAATAAGAGAAAGTCATTTTTCTGCGTGAGAGGCATTATGACCCAAGTCCCGTTTGTCCATCTTGGACAAACCCAAGTCCTGTGCACAGTGGAGCAGGCATTCCATGGTAAGGAGCGCTTCCCTCTATCCCCTCAACTCATACTCAGGAGACCCCTCCACCTCTGGGTCCTAACCGAATCTAGCCAGGCCTCTAGGACAAGGCCTCCCTGCCAGCCTTGAAAACGAAGGCTGTGGCACACTCCCAGTACCTCCAGGCCTGTGGTGGGGCCAGTGTCCCCTCCAGTGCCACTTTCAGGCCACAGCCCCTCCACTCTCTAGTTCAACCTCTCCTCTTTGAAGCTCATGCTCCATTCCTTTTGGCAGTCTTCACCTGATCTCTTGGTTACTCCTCATCCTTCACCAATGATTTTGTCACTTGGTGCCCCAGTCCCTCTCCATTCCAACTCCATCCATCAACTTGAGTGGTTTAATGTCTACTTTATCCATCCATTGCCATTCTGTGGACCTTGTCCGCACCTGAAACTACTCCATCTCTGAATCAGGTAGTGGAAATACCTAGTATCTCATTAATAGCCTTCCTTTCTTCCAACTCGCTTTAAGTACCCCACTACAACTGATTTTAAATTAAGTACTTCCACTTCACTTGCCCCTCCAGTTCCCATCCATTCATGGATTCATTCATCTAGCTATTCATCTATTACCTATTTCTGTCTTCTTTTTTCTTACCAATTTTAAGATCCATCATTGCAATTATTCTCTTGCAAATTTCTTGGTAAATTCCATGCCTGGATGAACTTAACTATCTGTCTTCTCCATATCTATCCCCAGGCTTTGGAGAACAATTGGGAAAAACAGAGTGATAGGACTGGTAGCACTGTAAATTAATGGTCAGTGACCTCAACTAGGACCTCAAAATTGCTTGACAGCTTGATCTCCAAATTTCTTCAAAATCTGTTTTACACTTGATATTAGCCAAGAGGCTGAGAAGTGATTAAAATCTATATTAAACCCATTCTATTCTTCTCAAATCTCCAACTCTCTCATTCTCAGCTGATAATCTTGACCATTTTTTCAATGGAAACTATTAGATGACAACTTCATGTAACTATTTTCTGTCTTCTATCAAGGAGATGCACTCTATCTCCTCTTGTTTTCTTAACAACAAGAATTCTCGAGACTATTTATTTCCTCGCTCTCTACTTTGATTTCAATCTCTCCCTCTCCTATACTTTTCCTAGCAACATTCACACATGCTCCCATCCATGTCATTATAATAAACAAATCAAGCAACCAATCAACAAATCACTCCCCCCAAACAAACAACAACCACAGCCCTGGAGACCACATATTTTTCTAGCAACACCACTGCTCTCCTCTCCATTCTTAAGCTGGCTGGCCTGTAGTTGCACTCTCCAAACCCTCAACTCCAAATCCCTCCACAAACCTTCTAATCTTGCTCTTCTCAACGACTCTATGGGAACAGCTCTTATAAAGTTGCCAGTTATTTCCACTTCACTCTGTCTAATGTACTCTTCATAGTCCTCATATCATTCTGCAAAGTTGTCCACTCTCTCTTTCTGGCTCCATGGTACCACGTGCTTCCCCCTACCTCCCTGACTCGTGCCCGTCCCTCCTACCCTGTAAATGTGAGACTGCCCCAAGGCTCAGTCCGACCTTTTCATTCTACGTTCCGCCACCAAGGCAACCCCATCCACCCCACGGCCTTAATTGCCACCTACACTCCAGCAACTCCCAATTCCATCTCCAGCCGCACTCTTCCTCTGAACTGCCCGCTTCACGTCTCCATCTAAATGCCCCTCAAACATTTACACGTGGCTGCATCTAAGACTGAGCTCATCGCTCTGCCTCTTCTCCCCAAACCTTCCTTCTCTCCAGTAGATGCTCGCGCCACCCGTGCACTGGCTCAGACTTGAAATTGTCCTTGGCTCCTCCCTGTTACCACTCCTTACGTGCAATCACCAAGTCTGGTTGATTCTATTCTTGAGAGATTTTGCTTCCATTGTCAGTTTTCACATGTCCACCTGCATTAGCCCTCCAACAGTCTCCTTGCCTCCACGGACTTCCTCCATCCATTTTCCTCAAAGCTGTGGTCTTACACAAACGCCCATATGATTGTGACACATTCCTGCTTAAGGTCCTTCTGTGCATTTCCTTCCCTTCTAGTATTGAGTTTGACCTACTAAGAATCCCGGCCACAACCTGGCCTCTGGTTTCCTCTCCAGCCCATCCTGCCCCACTTCTCCTTGTACGCAATGCTATGGCCACGTGGCCCTGTCCTGCGTCCTCACGCTCAGAGCACTGTCTCAGGTGCTCTCTGCTGCCTGTCATTGACTCACCCTTCAGGTCCCTTCCTCCAGGAAGCCTTCCCTGACCTCTTATCCTGGTTTAGGTCCCCGTTCTGTATGGACTCATTGCCCATGATACTTTTCCTCCAAGGCCCTTATCACAACTCTAATTAGATCCTTATTTCTGCAGAAGCACCTTGTTTAATGACTCTCCCCTTTGCACTCCAGGAGGTCAGGGTCACTGTCTATTCATTGTCATATCGCCAGGAACTAAGATCATGTTTGGCTCATTGCAAGTGCTCAAAAAGCATTTCTGAAGGGATGAGTGATTTCAGCTGAATTAGTTAAATATAGAGATGGAGGCGTACAGATTGACCAATGGCATTTCCAGCAGCCTAGGAGGTCTGCCACTGTGACTGTCCCTGGGGGACTCGGACGGGGGCTTGGATGGAAAATTCAGGAACAGGGGCTGGCGACAATTCAGTGCTTACTTCAGTTTGCGTCTGGCCTAGTCTGCTCTTTGTCTCCCAGAGGCTGTTGTCCTTGGAGACCCCACGGCAGCTCAGCGGCCGTCCCCACCTGCGAGGGGTAGGTGGGCACTGCAGCGCGTCAGGCCGCCTGGGTTTCACCCTTCAGCCCCTGCCGGGCCGGAGACCAAACGGACATTTAGGCCCTTCTGTAAAACAAACAAATGTGGACGAGCCGCCGCCTCACTCATCACTTAGGGGGGATACAGGGAGGCTTTGTGCTTTTACATTGTGTGCACAGTCAGGGTCCCAGCATTTTCAGAGGGAGAAACACACACTCCTAATTTCTTACATCCCAAACACCAAATTAAGAAAGGCAAATGGTTGTGAGATCTAGCACACCTTGAAACAGTGTTTTCTACTCAGAGAGCTTCATTCTCAGGCCAGCTCTGCAGCCCTGGGTCTGCAGCTCGCCCAGGACGCACCTGGGGATTCTCAAAGAGCTTCGATTCATTCGCCGTCAACAGCCACTGCCTGAGTGGAGACAGAGCCCTGAGGGTGCAGAGAGCCTGCCCTCGAGGACCTCGCTGCGCGCACAGACGTAGAAGCACGTCGTCACGGCGTGCTGCGTCCACAGGGCCGGCGGCCCAGAGAGGGACAGGGCGAGGCCTGGCCTGGCTCGTTAGGATGGACGGGAGTCCCCCACAGACGAGACGGGGCGGCGTCCGAAGGCTGGCCTCTGATGCGGGCCCATGGGGCAGGGATCGAACCCGAGGGGTCTTCGCACCGCGTTGATTAAGAAGTGAGGCCTTTGGGAGGGCCTCTGGAGCTGCTGGGCGGGGCAGACGTGGTGCATCTTGCATGACCTCCCCAGCAGCTGGAGGACAGTGGACACGGAGCAGGTCAGTGAGGAGCCAGACTCATGCCTCTGGCTCCCTTTTCTCACCCCGTGCACCCTCAGCCTGTAGGAAGTAGCCACACGCGAGTCCAGTTCAAGTCCATGTCCTTGAGCCACAGCAATCTAGCGTGTAGCTTCGCATGTAAGGGGGTGAAGGCTGACCCCTTATTAAAACGGCGCGCAGGGGGTGACTGCACGCCCGTACGGTTTCCGGGCTGCTGGGCCATGAGCGAGGTCTGCGCTCCCAGAAGGGTCGCTGCGCGCCCTGCGGCCTGGGCCGCCGACCCTCCCGCGCAGGGCTCTTTGCCTGCAAGGCCGGGCCAGGCAGGGCTGGCCCATCAGAAGGTGCCTTCGCACAGCCCTGGGAGAGAGCAGCCTGGGCAGGGGGTTCAGCGAATGACCCCTTCAGGGCGCAGGACGGAGAGCCCGGAGAGGGCATCCTACAGGAAGGCCTGTGGCTCACGGGCACAGAAGCAGGGAGAGGCGCCGCCCGCCTTAGACGGCTGCGCGCAGTGGGGACTTTTCCCAGCTGGGGGCCGCTGTGCCGTCCTGGCTCCGGGTCTGGCGGGGCCTTCCCGCCAGACGCCCCCCGGCCCGTGACTGGGGACGGCCCTGGAGCAGGGCGTGGGGTCGCTTCGCCCGTGGGCGCGTGGGGCTGGGACAAAGCAGGGCGGCGAGGATGCTTAGCGGCTCTGTTTCGTCTCCCCAGACGGGTTTTCAGCTCCAGGTCCCCGAGTCAGCGCCGGATTTTGGCAAGATGGCTCTGGGGGACAGCGTCCGCATTCAAAACAAGTGTTGTAATGGCATTTCCCACGACTGGGCGCGGCTTTCCCACCAAGAGTCTGCTGTTGAGCATGCGTTGTGCTGGTTGTGAACATTTATCTTTAGAGACAGTGCATGCTTGCTGCACTCAAAGGCCACTCCTGCCCCTGTGCACGTCTACACAAGAGCCATTGGCTTTTCCTGCGTAAATCTACGCTCAGAGGGAAGCATTAGCTTCTGGCCTGGGAGAGAATCAGAAACTACCAAAAATGTCTCTAAGGGAGGTGGGGAAAGTAGAGTGAATTTACTCTGCCGTCGAAAAATCGATGGTTTATTGCAGAGCTGAGGAGCTGGGGGCTGAGCCGTCTCTGGAAGGCTGCGGCCGAGCTGTTTGAAAGAAAGTCGGGGCCTGGCTTTCTCTGGACGCCCGGTTATTCCAGAGCAGCCTCCTGAAAGAGCCGGGTGCCTTCCTCACGGGCGAGGCCTCGGGCCTTCTCACGGCCAGGGGCTCGCCACGTGGGGAGCGCCTGGCGGCACGGGGGAGCCCTGTCAACGCTTGCCGAATGGCTGAGCCTCCTTGCGCCCTCCTTCACCAACGTCTTATTTATTCATTTTTTTCTCTTCTTTTTTGGGCAATCAGGGTGCACATAAATGACATTTCCTTGCTATCACTCCCCTTCCCTGAGTACTACAGATTTGAGGATATTTGTATATGATTACTGGCTTTTAGAGATTCTTCTTTTTCTATTACTTCTCCACTTTTCTATTTATTTGATATATAGTTTGTCTTTAAATATTCTGATTACTAAAAACTTACACTTCTGTGTGTTAGTATGTTTTCTTCCACCCAGCATGAGCATTCGACTTTCAACTTCATGGCATCTTTTATCCTATGAAATGACCTCTGTGGTTTGCATCCTTGCTCCCACACCTGTTGTGTGCCAGGGTCAGGGGATCCTGGGGCGGCCGTTTCCCAGCTCTCCGTTCACAGGCCAGCTGCCTGACCTCTCTGCCTCAGAGCAGGGCCCTTATGAGGCCGGGAAGATCAAAGGACTTGAATACGGAAACGGTGCTTGGCCTGCATCTTGTGCCATGTGCTTGCTATTTATCATTCTTGTTGGAGCTTGGGTCTAATTTTATTTTATTTTTCTCTCTTTTGAGAAATCCATTCATTTCCCATTTCTGGATTCTGTATTCTAGTCCATTGATCTATTGGTGTATTTCCAAGCCAATATTCTACTGCTTTAATTAGTATCATTTATGGGAAGTGTTGCTAGCTGCTAGGACAAGGCCCTCTTCTTATTAAAAATTGTTTTGGCTAATCTTGGGTATTGTGGGGTCATCTCATCGATTATATGAAGATTTGATATTGATTGGAACTGCAGTAAATTCGTGGAGTATTAGGGGATATTCAGCATACTGAGGATACTGAGTATTTAATTTGGAGCCTTCAAAAAAGTTTTGCAAGTTTCTTCATTAAAAGTCTTGTACTGGGAAGTGGATGTGGCTCAAGCAACTGAGCTCTTGCCTACCACATGGGAGGTCCCGGGTTCAGTTCCTGGTGCCTCCTGAAGAAGGCCAGTAAGACAGTGAACTGACACGATGGGCAGGAGCGGCGAGCTGATGCAACAAGATGACGCAACAAGCGACACGAGGAGGAAATTGTAATGAGAGACACAACAAAGCAGGGAGTGGAGGTGGCTCAAGTGATTACACACCTCCTTCCCACATTGGAGGTCCTGGGTTCGGTTCCCGGTGCCTCCTAGAAAAACAAGGAAGACGAACAGACACAGCAAATGCAAACAATGAGGGGATGGGGGAGAAATTAAAAAAAAAAAAAAAAAAAAAAAAGCCTTGTATTTCTTTCATCAGATTTATTTCTACCTGTAGGTGCCCTATGATTTTATGTTCTGTGTGAATGGCTTCTTTTATTTCACACTACATTTTAAAATTGGATCTCCCTGGTCTGTAGAAATGATTTTGAGTCTTGTATATTGACCTTGTGTCCAGAAATCCTGTTGGACTTCTTTTTTCAGTTCTAATGGTTTGTAGAGTCTTTCAGTTTTGTTTTTATTTAATTGGTTAGGATATCCAGGGCAATGTTGAGTAGTAGTGATGACAGTGGCATCCTTGTTGGGATGTCTGGTTTGTATGAAAATGATTCTAAAATTCCACCAGCAGTATGCCGTTGCTGCAGAGTTTTTGACAATTAGCTTTTTTCTTTTTTTTAACATATTAAGGATGTTCCCTTTCTCATTATGCCAAGAGTAAATTTCATGAATGGATATTGAATTTTATTGACTGGTTTCTTGGCATCTGTAACTCTGTAAATATAATAAATTATACTTATAGCCTTTCCAAATTTAAACCATTCTGAGATTTACTTTCTCTAGTTTGTATCATGCAAACATTTTACCAGATTGGCAAAAATATGAGGGTTTAACAACATATTTTATTGTTGAGGCCACGGGAAAATGGGCATTATTATAATTGCTTATATAATACATTGCTTATAGAATGGTGATTTGTACAAACACTAGGAGCCCAAGTTGGCAAATACATCACAATCTACAAAATTACAGATACATTGACTCTTTGACCCAGTGGCTCCACTTTTAGGGCTTTATGCCTTAGATATTCACTCCTGTGTTCACTGTGGCATCATTATAATAATAACGGATGGAAACTTGTAGAAGCTTTTTAAGAAAGTTGTAAGTAAAAGCTCACTTGTAGAAGGTGGGCTAAGCAAGGCACTCTCTCGAGTGGCCCATCGTTCCCTCTTGCAGTGGAGACGTAGGCACCCTATGAAAAAAGAACAGGCACCTCCTTTGTGTTTTGTATGGGAAGGCTGGGAAGATACATGGTTAAGTGAAGAAAGCAAGGTGTACACATTAGGCTTTTGTGTAAAAAGGAGGGGCAAAATGAACACACACACACATCTACAAACAAACAGACAAAGACAACGGCTAATATTGACCGAAGTCTTTCTGTGAACTAAGAACTCTTCAAGGCATTGAAGACAGAATGAAAGACAAAGTGCCTGCTCTCACGCAGCTTATGCTTTGTGGGGGAGACAAAAATTAAAAAACACGTAAGAGTGTTTCTGTTGATATAATGGCATTGTCAAAGAGGTACCTACACGAGATTCTATTTTATCTTCTGTTTATCTTTCAACTTTCTTACTCATGCGAAAGTATGGTTTTTTTTCGAGAGGGCTCAGATCCATGAATAGATATCCAGGCAATTCTCTTAAACTGTTATACAGGATGCTTTTTCTTTCCTTCACGATTTACTTATTTATTTACCCCCTCCCCCTTGTTGTTTGTGCTGAACCCGGGACCTCCCATGTGGGAGGAAAGCACCGTAGTGCTTGAGCCACCCCCACTCCCTGCACAGGATTCTCTTGCTTGAATTTACCAAAGTTTGTCCATTTCTCTGGTGATGAACATATAGTTTAGGTTTGGTGCTTTTTGTTTATATTTCAAGCGAAGCGTCAGAGAACACAGCTGGATAGGCCTCTCTGTGCACATGTGCTGCGTGTAGCCTGGAGTCCTGTGTCCTCACACGCGTGCCTCGGTTTTACACGCGCCACCAGATTGCCCTCCCCAGGGACTCTTCCGAGCTACACGTCCACCAGCCGCGAGGGAGAGCTTGTTTGCAGATCCTACCTCACTTGGTGGGAGGCTGTTTAGCTTTTTAATGATATGATGCTTGTAGAATGGTATCAATGGTTTTAATTCTTACTTTCCTGATAATTAATGAGTTTGATTGTATTTTCAAAAGCTTATGGATTTGCTTCCTCTTCTGTAAATTGCTTATTCACAATTTCCTGCTGGATTGTCTTTTTCTTACTGACTTGTGAGAGTAAAGATTCTGCATAGTAAGTCTTTCTGTTCTATGTGCAGTATTTCCTAGGATGGCTTGTCTTTGTTTACGGTGCCTTTTTATTATGTACAGCAGTTTTTAATTTTGATGTAGTCGGTTATATCAGTTGGAAAGCTAATCACATCAACATTGTTGGCTGAAGAATCTGCCATTTCCCCGCTGATTCACATCACGTGGATTTGTTTCTGGGCTCTATTTTCTGACTCACTGTTCTCTTGTCTGTTTCTGGACCAATGCCACATTATTTTGAGTGCTCTTTCTTAGTAATATGTTTTGATATCTTGTATGGAAAGTCCAGCTATTCTTGTCAGAATTATCTTGGCAATTCCTGGTCCTTTGCTCTTCCATCAGATCAGATTGTCAAGTTCCACAAAAGATCTTTGATGGTTTCAGTAAGAAATGCAGGGATTTAAGAATTAATTTTGAAAAACAAAACAAAACAAAACCCACATATCTTTATGATATAGATCCTTTTCATCTATGAACAATTTTTCCTTCTATCTATTTGCATGTTCTTTTATATCTTTAGTTTTGAAATTTTCCCCATAAGGCTTTAACTATTTTAAATTTGCTTCATTTCCAGATATTTCAGGATTCTTGTTGCTATTATGAATAGGATTGCTTTCCTGTTATTCCTTTCCCTACACCCTCTTTCCCGGGTGTTCTCCTGTGTTTCCTTGGCTGGAAATCTCATCTTTATGTCAAGTACACTTAAATTTATTTCCAGCCCTCTTGCTCTTAAAATCTCCTGCCCCACACGGCCAATTGCTTCCTTTCACTGCTGCCGGGAAGCTTCAAGTTCCTCCCCGAGCGTGTCTAAGACTGACCTCTTGGTCGCCCACCCCCTCCCGTTGACTGATGTCCGCCCAGAGCTCTTGTAGGCGCCCTGGATGTCCTCCCTTTCCCTCCCACATTCAAGCTCTCTCCGAGCCCTGCTCATTGCTCGGTTTCTGTTTTTGCTCACTGCACATTCTGGTACTCGGCAATTTAATCCATTTGGAGGCATTGCAATGCCTCCAGCTCAGACCAGTCCACTGTGTGACATCACCGGCACTGGACCCCCAGACTTAACATGTTTGGCCATAGCAGGTGCTCGATGAATATATTCTGAATAAATGTCTAAAACTATAGTCTTATCCTCACCCCCAGCCCCAGTCAAGCCCTCCCCATCTCGGTAAACTCCTCCCCTGGGCATTTGCTCAGGCCATAAGACTGCGAGTCCTCCTTGCCTTATCCCTTCCAATTAGCTCCACACCCAGTCCATTCTCAAGTCCTGTTAATTTTGCCTCCAAGATCCACTGCCAAGGCCACTCCACTCCACTCGAGTCCCTGTCCTCTCTTACTGTTCTCTTTGCACGCAGCTGAGTGATCTTCATGGAACAGAAGTAGGAAGACTCGTCTTCTCTAATCAAAACCTTTCGCTGTCTTCTCATCACTGAGCTCGCCTTCATGGCCTTGCATGGTCTTGCCCACACCTTCCTCCGGCCACACCAGCTTCTCTGGTTTCTTGAGCACTTCAATCTCTCCTCCCCGATGCCTGGATGACTTCCATTCACCCTTCAGAGTCAAATTAAACATCGCTTCTTCAGGGAATCCCTCCTTGGCCCCTCAATTCAAGTTTGGCTCCCCGATCTAGTCTCTCAGAGCTTAGCTCCTTTCCTTCAGAGCACTGATACTATTTTAATCATACAATCATCTGTGAGATTATCGCTAAAGTCGCCTTCACGGCACCGCGAGCTCCATGAGTCCAGGGGCCTTCTC
Source organism: Tolypeutes matacus (assembly GCA_026826555.1). NCBI lineage: Eukaryota > Metazoa > Chordata > Mammalia > Cingulata > Chlamyphoridae > Tolypeutes > Tolypeutes matacus. The sequence goes on along the minus strand of JAKSZT010054335.1, from coordinate 7,906,120 downwards.
TGCCTCGCCCTCCATCAGCACATAGTAGGCACTCAATAAGTCTTTAAATGAATGACTGAATGTTACACTTTGGCTGCATTTACCTTCAGTTTTTTATGTGTATAATTTTTCACAAAAATTGTGGTGGGGGATGGGATATGGCGTGGTAGAAACATCCGGAGGGTGGCAGCTAGGAACGCGCTCCGAGGAAGAGCCTCCTGGGAGCCTGCCTGCAGCCCAGGCAGGTGGGCCACGGTGGGTGAGCAGCTTTCCTTGGGGGCACTGTCTAGGCCAGCGGACCCCAGTTAGAGCTTCTCCCCACAGGTAGCGCACGGATGCATGGGAACCGGAGTCTCCTGTTGCAGGCGTGGAGGGGCTGCGGCTGCCCGGTGCTGATGCTGTGAGGGCCAGGGGCCAGCAGCCAGGTGTGTCAGCCTCCGTGAGAGAGCAGAGCCCAGCAGGCCCACCGGAGCAGGGTGCCACCCGGGCGAGCTGCCCCTGCCCTCAGGCCACGAGGGTGCTGGACTTCCTCCAGCGTTTGCCCACTTGGGCAGGGAGAGAGGGATGAGAAATAGGCCTGCCGGGGAATGGCGCTTGAACTGCTGCTCACTGGGAAGAGATGGTTTAAGAGTTCAGAGGCGTGGCTGCTCTCTCTTCCCCTTGCTCTCCCCGCTGGCATTCAGCAGGGGCTGGGATTATAAGATTAAAGCAACCGTGCATTGTAGAGAAGTGGACACTATGTTTTCTTTTTTGTATAACGGAGCTGAGTTTGAATAAATTCAAAACTCTTTTCTTTGCTTAAGTTTTCCCCCCAAGTATGTATTGAAAGTCCTATTCCAGGGGAGCAGCTGAAGCTCAGTGACTGAACGCCTGCTTGCCATGTACGAGGTCCCGGGTTCAATCCCCTGTACCTACTGAAAAAAACCACAAATCCTATTCCTTAATCCACACGACATGTGAGAGATTTTAGGACCGGCCATTGTCTTGCCCTGGAGCTCCGATATCCGAGGACCGATGTCCTGGCCTGGCTCAGGTCCTAGACAGTCAGGGCAGAGGTCACCGCCGGTGCACGTCGAGTTCTTTGCAACAAGCGGAGGGCAGCCCTTGCTCGTGGTGCCGAGAGTGGAGGAACTGCTCTGTTTTCCAAAGCTCATCTGCGCCTCGCCTCCAGCGGGCAGGGCCTATGCCCGTGCACGTGTTTGACTTCCTGCGAGTCCACGTGCAGGAAGGCGACGCGGCTGCCCATGCCAGCGAGCCATTGCCTTCTCTTTCCTTCCCAGAAGAGCGTCCAAGCAGCTTCTCCTAAATAATTACCCCACACGCCAGCTGCCTTGCTAGGGAGCACGACAGGAAGGAAGGAAGGTTCCAGTCTCCACCTGAAGTCCTAGAGAGCAGTGACGTCGTGGTAAAGGGCAGTGCTGTGGCTACAGCGGCCTGGCGCCGCCTCGGGCACGCGCAGTGGGCGCGTGCACGCCCACTCAGGCTGGGGAAGGTGACGGGGTTCACCGTCGCCCAGAGAGCCCAGGCCCATTACTTTCGAGTTCCGTTAGGAGTCCCTCCCCGCGGTGCCTCTTTTCTCGGAATGGACACCACTGGCTGAGCCGAGGAGAGGGCCCCGTGGGCCTGGGGTCTGGAGCCACCTGGGCACTGGGCTCTCAGAGGGGCCTTTGTTCCTCCTCTCATTTTAAATCGGGCACCTATGTGCACCTGTTCTGAACCAGGCATCGAACAGGGCTCTGAGGACAGGAGGTTTTAGGAGACAGTGAAACGGCAGGGATAACGCTAAAGTTTCCACGCTGTCTCCTGGAATTATGCACAAAGGAGGGAAGCTCGCTCACTGCTCACTGCTCCTTGGGGTGGAAAAGCCTCCGGGGAGGCTTCTCCAGGTTTGCAGAGGCTCAAGGGGTGGAGCGTTTACATTTACGAAGGGCTGGGTGGGGAGGGGTAGGAGGAAGAGCCCTGTGAGATAAGGGGGAAAGGTCTGAAATGATCTTACCTTTTGGTAAATAAAAAGCATAATTAGGGAAGCGGGTGTGGCTCAAGAGATTGGGCTCCTGTCTACCATATAGGAGGTCCAGGGTTCGATTCCCGGGGCCTCCTGGTGAAAGGCAGGTGAGCTGGCCTGAGCACAAAGCTGGCCTGTGCAGGAGAGCTGGTGCAGAAGATGACGCAACAAAAAGACACAGAGGAGAGACAATAAGAGACGCAGCAGACCAGGGAGCTGAGGTGGCACAAGAGACTGAGCGCCTCTCTCCACTCCGGAAGGTCCCAGGGTCAGCTCCTGGTGCCACCTAAAGAGAAGACAAGCAGACACGGAAGAACACACAGAGAGCAGACAGCGAGCACAAAAAATAACAGGGGTGGGGAGGGGGTGGGAGGAGAAACAAGTAAATAAATAAATCTTAAAAAAAAGCCTAATTGCTAGAGAAAGGCCGTCTTCCCCGTGGACTTCTGCCCACAATCATTGACCAGAACATGGGCCGCTGGGAGTTGGGTGTATTTGGCCGGGCACATTCCTCTGCCAAGCAAGAGCAAGACTTGTCACTGAAGAAGGAGGAGGGACATTAGGGAGTCAGCTGGCCACCTTGAGCTTCATATATTTTTTTAATTTTTTGGTCTTAGCTAGCTTTTCAGGTCTCAATATCCTCGTCTGTAAAATGGGGTAACAGGACCACTTTGCTTATTCTGGGACTTAGAAATTGTAGGTGTGAAGCACCTGGAACATGGTGAGTGCCTGGGAAATGGCGGAGGAGGTTCCTACTCTCTTCCCTTGGGTTCTCCTCCTTCATTTCTTTCTCCTCCTCCTTCAAATACTTGCTCACTCTTCCTTCCTCTTTAGTTTTAGAGTCTATGGAAACATATGGGAAGCCTGGAAAGATTACATTTTACAGATTCAAATTCAGTTATATTTCTTTTCATCCTGCCAGACAGCTCCTAATTACTTTTCTCAGCAATTAGGAGATATCATTTGTGGAAGCATCATGTAATATTTACAATGATTTATTTTTAGCTATTAAAATCAATGAAAATGTGACCAGTGTTTGAATGAAATGTCTTTAGAGATACAGAGTGTTTCTGAAAAATTCGGCAGAACGAGATAGGTCATTCGAATGAATTCGCAATCAGAGGGAAATGGACTTTATTAAGCAAGCTACTTGCAGTGTGTGCAGTGCCAGGTCCTGTACCTGCCTCACTGAGCACTTCCACAGGCGCTCTCAGCTAAATGCGGCTGTTGTCCCGTGCTAGTCGCCTTTTCTTGGGCGAGGGAAGGTGCCCCAATCCAGGGCTGCGCTGGATTGCCTCTAACTGAAGCAGCAGCCGCTTAAGCAGAGGGAGGCTTGTTTCTCTCAAGTGTGAAAAGCGCCCAGAAGCCAGGAGTCTGGCCGCCCCGCGGCCACAGGACGCTCGCAGGCCCGGCTTCCTGCTCGCTGCGGCTCCTAGTTGCACCTTGAGCCCAAGATGCCTGCTGTGTTCAAGAATGAATTGCTAGGCCATAGTTCATGCACATTTTTATTTTCTCCAGATAATCCCAAACTTGTTTTCTGGAAATACACATTCTTTTCAAGCACACGTGGAATGTTTTAAAAATATTGACCATGTACTAGGTCGTAAAACAAATCTCTAAAGATGCAAAAGAGTCTTTATCATACAGACTGCTTTCTCTGATTAGAATATGTAAAAATTAGAAGTTAATGTAATACTCTATACATTTGGGACTCTTACAACAGATTTTTTAAAATAATGATGACTCAAAGAAGAACTCATTACAAGTATTACACAATATTTAAGATGAAGTGGCAATGAAAGTTGTGGTATGCAGCTAAAGTTGTACTTACTGGAAAAGTTAGAGCCTTAGATGACTATGTGAGAAGGGTTTGACTCAGGAATAGAGAAAAAGAACAAGAGAATAAACCTGAAGCAAATTGAAGAAAAGAATTAATGAAGACATATATAAATTAATGAACTAGAAAAAAAAGAGGAAAGTCAAACTGAGAAAACTAAGAGCTCGTTTTGAAAAGAATAATAAAGCAAATAACTTCTAGCAAGGTTAACCAAGAAAAGTAAGAAAAGATATAAAGTGAAATAAGCTGTAAAGGGGGCTATTAATGTACATTTATCACCGGTTTTTAAAAAGCACTATGAATACTCTGAAAAATAATGTCTATGATTTTAAAGCTTAAAAAAAGGAATGACTTTCCAAGTATATAAATTTGGGCATCTGTAAGGTATAGTCCCATTATTTTTCAATTAACTATGCATTTACATGTAAGTATTCCCAAAGGAAAAAAACATTCCAATATTTTATAAGTGGTTAACTGTGGGATAAGAATTTGGGAGCTTTTATTATTTTGTTCATCCAAGTTTCCCGGGTTTTCCACAGTGAATGTAATCTAAGAACCGACTGAAGGACTGGGGAGGGATGGGGGGCGCCCGGGGCCCCTCCCTCCCGGCCGCTCTCCAGGCTTGCATCCCAGGCCGGCGCCCTGGGCCTGTGAAGCCCCCGGTCCCGCTGGCTTTGCCCTTCTGTGGTGAAGCCTCGCTTGCGCTGCTCCGTCTTTTTCTCCTAGGACTGGCCCAGGCGCCGCAGCCCTGGGCGCTCCCGGCCCGGCGCCTGCGGGAGGAGGGCTGAGTGCGGGAGCACGGCGCCCCGGCCCTGCCCGCCTCCCACGGGCCCTGGGCCTCGGGCGTGCCCCTCGCCGCTCGCGGCCCTGCCACCTTAGGAGGGGCAAATGCACTCAGCCACCGTGCAGCAGGCCCTCGGGTGCTGGCCCCTTTCGCGTAGTCACTGGTCCAGCTGTCAGGCTGACAGGGGAGCCAGGGCAGGGCGCACCCGGGAAGCCGGCGAGCCCGGTCAGGGCGGGCCGAGCCTTGGCAGAGCCTGGCGGGCTGGGTCCCAGGAGACAGGCGCCAGGCGGGCAGGGGGCCCGGGCCTGCGTCCCGGCGCCACCAAGGGGCTGCTGGGGACGGCTCGTGCCAGCTTGGCCGTTTGGAGGTCGGGGCGAGATGAGCACAGCGGCCGCGTGGTTCCGCCCGTGTCCTGGCTGTTGTCACCCCTCCTGGTGACAGCGGGCCCGGCGAGGGAGCCGAGGCAGGCGCCCTGGTTTCCTGGCAGCCAGGGCTGCGCAGCTGTGGGGAGTGGGTGAAAGGGAGGCCGGCGGGAGCTCGGGGCCTGACAGCCACTGACTCCCGGGCGAGCCGGCTGTGCCGGGAAGGGACGGCTCTGGCCTGTCGTTCCTGCTGGCATGTGGGGCTTAGCCTCGCTAAGCTGGAGGTGGGGGCGCAGAGAGGGGAGGCGGCAAGTGTCAGCAGCTAAGCGCGTGCCCCGACTAAATGTGCCTGGGCCACCAGGGCAACGAGCAGGCCTGAGCTTTCCCGGGTTACTAGGGGATGGCTGCAATCAGAAGGGAAACGTCGCGTTAAAAACTGGGTGACTGCAGCTGCTTGACCTGGGGAACGGCAGTGTTGCTGTAGGGGCGAGAAGTGCTTTTCCTCTAGGACCACACATGGACGATGGTGGAGGACGGTGAGGGAAGGGTGGTCATGGAACAGGAGCCTGAGGATTTCCCTCTGGGGGGATGGGGAGGCCATGGCCGCGCAGGAGGCTGGGCGGAGGGTGGGAAAATGAGCAGGAATTCAGAGTCGCAGGAGGCTGGGAGACTTAAAACCCCCTCTTTCCACATGCAGTTGTTCTTGGAAATTTGGGGCAAGAGCTGGATTTTCTGTGACTTGGGATGGGTGCCTGAACCAATGGAGGGGAATTGACCCCAGAAGACTGGAGGAATTGAGGATGTGTGAGTTGCTTGTGAAAAGTCTAGTGACTTGGTTTCCATGTGCTGAGCCCTGAAGAAATCACTCCTAATTCAGGTCGGCCCTGAAGTGTTTCATTACGTTATTTTGACAGGAGAAACTTGAGCTGAGCTTTAGAACACGTTTAGGATTTTTTTTTTAACTTTATTTTGTACATTTAATAATTGAAAACATAAACAATTAAAAACTAAAAAAAGTAAACAAAGATGAATAAATATATACATTTCTCAATTAAATGTAATGGATACATGTAAATTTTTTTGTTGTTTTGTTTTTTTGTTTCTTTTTGTGTGTGAATCAAACAATATATCACACAATATATTTGGTTCATAGTAACGCATTCATACAGTATTTGTCCTTTTGTGTCTGGCTTGCTTCACTCAACATAATGTCCTCCAGGTTCATCCATGTTGCCATATGCTTTATGACTTCATTTCTTCTTACAGCTGCATAATATTCCATCGTGTGAATAGACCACAGTTTGTTTATCCATTCGTCTGTTGATGGACACCTGGGTTGTTTCCAGCTTTTGGCAATGGTGAATAATGTGGCTATGAACATCGGTGTGCAGATGTCTGTCTGTTCGTGTCACTGCTCTCAGTTCTTCTGGGTATATACCCAGTAGTGGTATTGCAGGGTCACGTGGCAAGTCTATATTCAACTTCTTTAGGAACTGCCAAACAGTCCTCCATAGTGGTTGTACCATCCTGCATTCCCACCAACAGTGAAGAAGTGTTCCTGTCTCTCCACATCCTCTCCAACACTTGTAGTTCTCTGTCTTTTTAATAGTGGCCATTCTGATAGGTGTGAAATGATATCTCATTGTAGTTTTGATTTGCATTTCCCTAATCATGAGTGATGTTGAGCATTTCTTCATGTGTTTTTTTGCCATTTGTATTTATTCTTCGGAGAAATGTCTATCAAGTCTTTGGCCCATTTTTTAATTGGGTCATTTGTCTTCTTATTGTTGAGTTGTAACATCTCTTTATATATCCTGGATATTAAGCCCTTATCAGATATGTGATTTCCAAATATTTTTTCCCATTGAGTCGGCTGTCTTTTCACCCTTCTGACAAAGTCCTGTGAGGTGCAAAAGTGTTTAATTTTGAGGAGGTCCCATTTATCTACTTTTTCTTTTGTTGCACGTGCTTTGGGTGTGAGGTCCAAGAAACCACCACCTACTACAAGGTCTTGAAGATGTTTCCCTACATTTTCTTCCAGTAGTTTTATGGTCCTGGCTTTTATATTTAGATCTTTGATCCATTTTGAGTTGATTCTTGTATAGGGGGTGAGATAGGGGTCCTCTTTCATTCTTTTGGTTATAGATATCCAGTTCTCCCAACACCATTTGTTGAAGAGACTGTTTTTTCCCATCAGCGTGGGCTTGGTAGGTTTGTCAAAAACCAGTTGACTGTATAGGTGAGGGTATATTTCTGGATTCTCAATTCTATTCCACTGATCGATGTGTCTATCTTTATGCCAGTACCATGCTATTTTGACCACAGTAGCTTTGTAATATGTTTCAAGGTCAGGCAGTGAAATTCCTCCCACATTGCTCTTCTTTTTTAGAATGCTTTTGGCTATTCGGGTGCACTTACCCTTCCAGATGAATTTGGTAATTGCCTTCTCTAATTCTGTAAAGTAAGCTGTTGGGATTTTGATTGGTATTGTATTGAATCTATAAATCAGTTTGGGCAAGACTGGCATCTTCACGATATTTATTCTTCCAATCCATGAACACGGAATGTCTTTCCACTTGTTTAGGTCTTTTAAAATTTCTTTTAGCAAAGTTTTGTAGGTTTCTGCATATAGGTCCTGTACTTCCTTGGTTAAATTAACTCCTAGGTATTTGAGTCTTTTTGTTGCTATTGAAAATGGAATTTTCCTCCTGATTTCCTCCTCAGATTGTTCAGTACTAGTGTACAAAAACATTACTGATTTTTGCGTGTCGATCTTATATCCTGCCACTTTGCTGAATTCATTTATTAGTTCAAGTAGCTTTGTTGTGGATACTTCAGGATTTTCTAAATACAGGATCATGTCATCCGCAAACAGTGAGAGTTTTACTTCCTCTTTTCCTATTTGGACGCCTTTAATTTTTTTGTCTTGTCTAATTGCCCTCTCTAGAACTTCTAGTACAATGTTGAATAACAATGGTGACAGTGGGCATCCTTGTCTTGTTCCTGATCTTAAAGGGAAAGCTTTCAACCTTTCCCCATTGAGTATGATGTTGGCTGTGGGTTTTTCATATATGCCTTTTATCATATTGAGGAATTTTCCTTTTATTCCTATCTTTTGAAGTATTTTTATCAAAAAAGGATGTTGGATTTTGTCAAATGCCTTTTCTGCATCTATTGAGATGATCATGTGTTTTTTTTCCTTCAATCTGTTAATGTGGTATATTACATTGATTGATTTTCTTATGTTGAACCAGCCTTTCATACCAGCAATAAATCCCACTTGGTCGTGATGTATAAGTCTTTTGATATGCTGTTGGATTTGATTTGCAAGTATTTTGTTGAGAATTTTTGCATCTATGTTCATGAGAGAGATTGGTCTGTAATTTTCTTTTCTTGTGGAATCTTTACCTGGCTTTGGTATTAGGGTGATGTTGGCTTCATAAAATGTGTTGGGTAATTTTCCCTCCTCTTCAATTTTCTGGAAGAATTTAAACAGGATTTGGTGTTCATTCTTTTTGAAATGCTTGGTAGAATTCACCTGTGAAGCCATCTGGTCCTGGACTTTTCTTTGCTGGGAGATTTTTGATGACGGATTCAATCTCCTTAATTGTGATTGGTTTGTTAAGTTCTTGTATTTCTTGTTGTGTCAGTGTAGGTTGGTTATGAGTTTCTAGAAATTTTTCCATTTCATCCAGGTTGTCTAGTTTGTTGGCATATAGTTTCTCATAATATCTTCTTATGATTCTTTTTATTTCTGTGAGGTCATTTATAATTTCCCCCCTTTCATTTCTGATTGTATTTATTTGCAAGTTCTCTCTTTTTTTCTTTGTTAGTCTAGCGAGGGGTTTGTCAATTTTCTTGATCTTCTCGAAGAACCAGCTTTTGGTTTTGTTGATTTTCTCTATTGCTTTTCTGTTCTCATTTTCATTTATTTCCACTCTAATCTTTATTATTTCTTTCCTTCTTTTTGCTTTAGGATTGGTTTGCTGTTCTTTTTCTAGTTTCTCAAGTTGTTCAGTTAAATCTTTGAGTTTACCTCTTTCTTGTTTCTTAATATAGGCATTTAGGGCTATAAATTTCCCTCTCAAGACTGCCTTTGGTGTATCCCATAAGTTTTGATACGTTGTGTTCTCATTTTCATTTGTATCAATATATTTACTGATTTCACTTGCAATTTCTTCTTTGACCCACTGAATATTTAGGAGTGTGTTGTTCAGTCTCCACTCATTTGCAAATTTCCTTTTTTCCTGTCTGTTATTGATTTCTAGTTTCATTCCATTATGATCTGAGAAGGTGCTTTGTATAATTTCAATCTTTTTATATTTATTGAGAGCTGTATTGTGACCTAACATGTGGTCTATCCTGGAGAAAGATCCATGGGCACTTGAGAAGAATGTGTAACCCGCTGAGTTTGGATGCAGTGTTCAGTATATGTCTGTTAGGTCTAACTTGTTTATCATATTGTTCAAGTTCTCTGTTTCCTTGTTGATCTTCTGTCTAGTTGTTCTATCTAATGATGTGAGAGGGGTGTTGAAGTCTCCAATGATGATTGTAGAAATGTCTAATTCTCCCTTCAGTTTTGCCAGAGTTTGTCTCATATATTGTGGGGCTCCCTGGTTAGGTGTGTAGATATTTATGACTGTTATATCTTCCTAGAGGATCGTCCCTTATATTAATATATAATGGCCTTCCGCATCGCTTATCACTTTTTTGCATTTGAAGTCTGTTTTTTCTGATATTAGTATAGCTACCCCTGTTCTTTTCTGTTTACTATTCGCATGGAGTATCTTTTTCCAACCTTTCACTTTCTGCTGGTTTGTATCCCTGGGTCTGATGTGAGTTTCTTGTAAGCAGCATATGGATGGCTCATGTTTTTTTATCCGTTCTGTCAGCCTGTATCTTTTGATTGGGGAATTTAATCCATTCACGTTCAATGATATTACTGAAAATGCACTATTTATTTCCTCCATTTTATTCTTTGGTTTTCATACGTCATCTTATTTTTGTCTGTCTTTTTAGTCTTTTGGTTATCCTTTCTGCTTTTCTTTCTTCTATACTCTCCTCCAAGCCTCTCTCTCCTGTCTTTTTCTTTCAGGTTCTAAGGCTTCCTTTAATATTTCCTGCAAAGGTGGATTCTTTTTTGCAAACTCTCTTAGTTTCTGTTTGTTTGTGAATACTTTATATTCACCTTCATATTTGAAGGACAGTTTTTCTGGATAAAGAATTCTCGGCTGGCAGTTTTTCTCTTTCAGTTTCCTAATTGTATCATACCACTGTCTTCTCGCCTCCATGGTTTCTGAAGGGAAATCTGCACAAAGTCTTACTGGACATCCTTTGTACGTGATTGTTTGCTTCTCTCTTGCTGCTCTTTGAATTTTCTCTTTATCTTTTACATTTGACATTCTGAATAGTAAGTGTCTTGGCGTAGGTCTATTTGGATTTATTCTTATTGGGGTATGGTGTGCTTCTTGGACATGTAAGTTCATTTCTTTCATGAGAGTTGGGAAATTTCAGCTATTATTTCCTCAAATACTCTTTCTGCCCCTTTTCCTTTCTCTTCTCCTTCTGGAACTCCCATGACACGTATGTTCTTATATTTTGTGTTGTCATTCAACTCTCTGAGCCCCTGCTCAATTTTTTCCATTCTTTTCTCTCTCTGTTCTTTTCTCTCTTCCATTTTAGCTGCTCTGTCTTCAGTATCACTTATTCTTTCTTCTATCATTTCGAGTCTGCTGTTGTATGCTTCAAATGTATTTTTGACTTCACCTATTGTGTCTTTCATTCCCATGAGTTCTGTTACTTTTCTGTTCAAGATTTCAAATTCTTCTTTGTGTTCACTCAATGACTTCTTGATGTCATTGATCTCTTTAACTATATTCTCTTCCATCTCATTAATTTGATTTTGGAAATTTGTGCTCATCTCACTGATTAGTTCTCTCAAATTCTGCATCTCTTCTGGGACTTTGCTGTATTCCTTTTCTTGGGCCATGTCTTCTATTTTCTTAGTATGGCTTGTAATTTTTTGCTGGTGCTTAGGCATCTGGTTAGTGTGTATTTTACTTAGATGCTCTAGCTCTTTCTCTGTTATGGGGTTTTAGTGGGAGGCGGCTGTGAGTTACCACAGCTCTTTGATTTTTGGCTCAATCTTGATTGTTAGGATTGTTCTGCTGGTTGCTCAAAACTGGGCACTGGACCCAGTAATTGGTTGTAGAGTCGTTTCCTAGGGCCTTGGGCAGGGAGGCTATAGAGGCCAGGAAAAGCCTCTCTTACTTATTAATTTTCTTATGTGCACTTCCTTGGTCTGCCGGGAGATGGCGCTCTTTGGAAGCTCGCAATTCAATGCGTGGTCAGAGCGTATTTGTTGTGACACAGACCAGATCAATGTGCTAGAGCTTCCTGTCTGGGGGCTGGGAGCCCTGTGATTCAAACTTTCTGAGACAGTTCTCCAGACTTCTCTCGTAGCGCCCCCCTTTTCCCAGCTAGGAAATATTTCCACTCCCCTCTGAATCCTCAACAATCAGTCCCTGTTAGTAGAGGAGGAGATTAGGAGGTTTGTGTATCTTTAGCCCCTTGCAGGCTCCAAGGCAGACAATGGCGCAGCCCCACCCGGCCTGGAAGGGCTCTCGGGACAGGGCAGACCAAACCTGCGAGTCCAAAGCAGGGTCAGCCCCAGGCTCTCTCTCCCCTCTCCTGTGGTGTCCTCAACAACTAGTCCAGGCTAGAAGAGAGGGAGGCTGCAAGGGTCGGATTTCTCCAGTCCTTTCTAGGCTCCCAGGGCAAACCGCCGTGTGGAAGGTTCCGTGGGGCTCTGCAGCCCAAATTTCAGGTCAGAACCTGAGTCAGCCTAAGGCTGTGTCCCTCTCTCTCCCTTTTCTGGGAGTGGCAGATCCCTGAAGCCCCCTTTGTCTGTGGTCGCAGGCCCAGGGGCCCGAGAATTCTGAAGAGTGGGGGGGAGGGTGCCGGCAGCAGCAGTCGCTACTGGTTCCAACTCATGGTTCTGTTGTCGCGATTTCCCTCTTCTGTCCCTCTCTCCTCTGGGTGGTGTGCAGCCTTCACCTGCTGTCCTAAACCCTAGAAGATCTTTTTCGGGGCTGTTTCAGCCTGTCCTCTAGCTATTTTTCTGGAGAAGAGATTCCCGTGTCTTACTAGTCCGCCAGCTTCCCGGAAGTCTCACGTTTAGGATTTGGTTAGGGTCTTTACGATCACTCGTACCCTGTAAATCAGCTCAGTTTCTCCTGGGGCTGTAAATGCTGCCTGAGCTAAGGGATTCTTGGATACTGCTGACCACCTCCTCCTACCACAACTCTCCTGCCAGCCTTTCTGATGGCCCCCATGGCCTCTCTCCTGGCTGCTCGCCCTGCAGCTTGGCGGTGGCCGGCTGCTCCTCTTGGGAGCTGTCCCTTCTCTGTCTCCTCGCCCGTTTCACGGGCACCTCCTTCATTCCTGAAGTTATGCCTCTTCATGAAGCGAAGGGCTCTCAAGATGACAGCCCTAGCTCCTGCGTTACAGACACCCATTTCTTCACGGTCATTTCAGGCACCTGACGCTCAGTGTCAGCCTGGTGGGATGGTCTCCTTCCCCATCCCTTTTGCTCTCTGACCAGCAGGTGGCACGCAGTAACCAGGGCTAGAAACTCCAGTCGGGGCAGCCCCTGTCCTACCCCTCCACCCGCACCCTGGCGCCACTGTCTCTCCTGCACTCTGCGCTCTAGACAGGTGGAGGGCTCTCGGGCACTGTGCCTCACAGCTCTGTACCTTTCCTCGGGCATCAGCCGTCCCCGGCCGTGCTGGTAGCCAGAGCGGTGCCGGCACAAAGCGCAGAGATATGTTGGCCTTTATAAAGGGTATTTGTTTAACACGACCAAAGGGTACCACGCCCAGAGGAATACATCGGGTTACAAACGTAGTCTTTCTCTTTTTGGGCCTCATAAATAATCTCAAACTGTCACACCATCGTGCCACAAACTCATCTCTGACTGCCAAATCCTAGGACCCGACGAAGGGCTTCTGCCCGTGAGGTTTTGCCCGGTCCCCAGCCCAGCGTGTTTGCCGTGTCTTGTGAATGCGCTTTGCCATTTCATCGCCTTGTCCTTGGGCTCGAGAGCCCTTCCTTTCATCGCACTTACGGAAGTGTGCGCAGCATTCCTCCGTCTACACTGTGGCCTAGCACCGAGTGCGCTGTCTGATCCATCCTCTTATCCATCTCGGTGCCTCGTGTACATCTGGGCACAACACATGGGTTTTGTGGCCATTAGCACACCATACACATCCCAGTCGCATACTTGCCTCTCCCCTCAACTAGCAGATAAATGTCCCGAGCACTGGGCTAGGCGTGATGTGGCCTTGTGTCCACTGCAGCAGCCGAGCACGGTGCCTGGCAAAGCCAAGCATTCCGTAAGTGCTGGTGGCATTCAGTCTCATGGATCAGTTAGTATTTATAGTATCTTGAAGCACACGAGCTTATCAGAGAAACTGAGAGGGAAGGTTAGAGATGGAGGAGGAAGTCTAGGAGAATGTGCTGTCACGGGAAAGGAGCCTCACATGGAGGGAGAGCTCCAGAAGGAAGACAGCTGGGTTGACCGTCGTGGAGGTCTCTGGGAGCTTATGGAGAGCTTTTCTTTGAAAGGAAAGGAACAGAATTCAGATTGCAGTGCACCGAGGAGCGAATGGGAGTTGTAGAAATGGAGAATAAGAGTGCCGATACTTTTTCAAGAACTTTGGCTACGGAGAGGAGAGTTATAGGGAGGCAAATGCTAAGGAAGTGGGATTGAGAGGGGATTTTCTTTTAAGATGGGGATGCATGACTATGTTTAAAAGCTGATGAGATGGGGAGGCCTTCCTGAGCAAAATGTATATCCTGAATAAAAACTAAGAAGTTCACTTCACAATTACTTTTGCATGATAAAAGCAGGTGAAGCGTTAGTGAAGATCATCACAACATACCTAACGAATGTAGCACATAATTTGGACTATCACAAACTCAGGTGCAAAACTGTGTTTTTTTCATATCTGGGCTCACTTGTTTCTCAGCCCTTATCTCTACTTGTAGCAGGAGAAGTGACCACCACCACTGCCAGCACGACAGAGCAAAACTCCCCCTCCAGGGCAACGTACTCATTTTTAAAGCACTCGCCGTTAAAAACCCGGGTCCGTGTTCTGCTGGCACTCTGTGCACGCTTCTGGAGGACTTCTCCCGGTTTTGTCCTTGCACATGCCCAGCTTGAACCTGAGCGTGAGGGAGCGGCGTTCTCAGCGTCCAGCGCAGACGCGTCACCTAGGGTCGCTCTCCTGGCTCTTGGGGGTTATAGCCCCGTGAACCCCCAGGACTCAGGGTCTTGGCCTGTTAGGAGGGGCTTCTCTGCATTTGTCGCATTCTTGGAAGTTGTAGAAATTACGTTTTGCTACCCTCACTTTGGAATTATTTCAAGCCTCAAATTTCTCTTTGATCACTTCATTTTCCTCCTCCTCTTCTCTTCTTTTCTTCTTCTCCTCCTTCTCTTTTTTTCCTTCTCATTGAAGGCATAACTTACATACAGCAAAATGCACAGAAATTAAGTGCACAGCTCACGGAAAATCTACATTTTCATTCACCTGTGTAATCGCTTCTCGGATCAAAATCTAGAACGTTCTTAGCCCTGCACCTTCTTGGTCAGATCCGCCTCCTCCAGGCATGACTTTGCTCTGATTTCTGTCGCCATAGATTAGTTTTGTCTGTCTTTGAACTTCATATGAATGGAATCATACAGTGTGTACTCTTTTTTGCTGGGCTTTTTAAATTCAATATTGTGTTTATACGTGTCAAACGTGTTGATTTCTGTATCTCTAGTTTGTTCTTTTCCATTGCTCTGCAGCATTTTATTGTATGAGTGATTATGGTTTTCATACTAAACTACTCTTTGCTTTTTAGAGAAAAGGGCTTTCCTAAATACAGAATATTATTTTGCCAAGGTTATGTTTGGTTTTTAAATATTTTTCCTCTCCTAAATCGGTCTCTGAAACATGAGGAAGAGTCCATCTCCCCCTGCCCACTCTCTCAGAAAATGTGGTTTAAAACAAACAAATAAAAATAAAATGAACACGCCTCAGTTTAGCTCCTTTCTGCACCCGGGGCAGGAAGCGGGTCTTGCGGATCTGCGCTCGCGCAGGGCGGCCTGGGGGGGCGGGCGGCTGCTGGGGAAAGCTCCCTGAGCTGAGGTGTTGTTTGTGTCTCCTCGTCTCTCCCTGTGTCGCTCGTTTCCAGTGAGATGAGTCAGAGAACGGTTAAGGAGGGTCCCAGACTCTCCAAGAACCAGAAGTTCTCCGAGCACTTCAGCATACACTGCTGCCCCCCGTTCACCTTCCTCGACTCCAAGCGTGAGTGCGTGGACCGCAAGTATAGCATCTGCAAGAGCGGCTGCTTCTACCAGAAGCGGGAAGAGGACTGGATCTGCTGCGCCTGCCAGAAGGCCAGGTGAGTGCCCGCCGCCCGCGCCGCCCGCGCTGCCCGCCGGGTGTGGGCGGCCGCCTCGCGCTCCGCTGGGCCGCTGGGCCGGCCTCTGCAAACCACCTTGCCCAGAGGACCTCACGGCTGGCGCCCGCTAGGGTCTGCCTTGGAAGGCTCTAGAGGGAGTGGACGGCGGGAGGGGCAGGGCCTTCCTCCGCTGCTGCCGCAGAGGAGAGCCCCGGCTCCGGCCTCCAGCTTCTTCTGGCCCCCTCAGAACCGGCCGCCGGGCACCATCCCCTCAGAGGCCCAAGCACCAGCCAGCTGCAGCCCCCGCGGTGGTCAGAGCTCCAGCCAAGCCACGGTCCCCTCCGAGGTCCGAGCGCCAGCCACGGCCCCGCCCAGAGGTCCGACCACCACCGGCCAAGCAGCGCCCCCCTCAGAAGCCCAAGCAAACACCGCGCAGCAGCCCCCTCAGAGGTCCAGGCACCGGCCGTGGGGGCTCCCCCGCCAAAGCTTCTAGGTTCTGGTAACTCCGTCTCCTCCCTTTTGTTCCCCAGCCCTAAGGTTAGTAGCTGCTTCCTGCGTTTATTAAATCTGAGCTGCCTCAATGGCTCCTTTCAGCCTCACCAAGCCCATGCAACCAAGTCCCTGCATTAAACCCCCTCTGTTTGAAATACCTAGTGTGGTTTCTGTCGTTCTCCCAGACAGTACTGGTACAAGACTCCAGATGGCTATATCCATTGCTTCCTTTGACTAATAGGGCTGGGATTGATCAAGTTATCAGTTCAGATTATTGGCTGCAGTAACGGATTGAGTAAACGAGTGCCTCTATTCTGGAGACTCAGAGAGAGGGGGAATTCTAAGGGAATATCTGCATATGTGCCAAAGGAGAGAGTTAGCCATTTCATCCATCCATCTCCCCACACTCTTCTTCCAATGTGATCTCAGTGACAAGAGCATTCATTCATTCCCCAATTCAGTCATTCAGCGCCACTTACTGCCCACCTATGGAAACCAGGACCAAACAAGAGAATAGGTGGTCACTTTGGAGAGTGTAAATACGCTAACATTTCGTAATTGGTGTGCGCGCTGGGCCATGGCGTCCTTGAGCAGAGTTATTGGCTCTGGCCACAGGAGTTTTGGGGCTTCTCTGAGGAGGCCAGTCTAGGACTAGCAGAGAGTAAAAGCAGGAAGGAATTGCAAGCTCGCAGACTTGGGGAGGCAGGCATTTGTTTGCTCCGTCTCAGGCAGGCCAACTTTTTAATCCTTTTACTGTTTGAAAATTGATTTGCTCTGTAAGTTAGTAATGGATGTTATTTGTATTTGAGATTCTCACCCAGCGCCTGTCTTGCACATTATTATGTGTACACATCACAAGATATTTACAGATTTAGTACGATAAGAACCCACTGTTAAAGGTGTCCCTAGAGAATCTGGTTCATTGGGTCACGGGTGAAGCCTCGGGCTGTGCATTTTCAACAAGCACTTCACCCCCCAGGGACAGTGGGTGCAAGTGGTACATGGGCTATACTTTGAGGAACACTGATACAAATTATCCATAAACAAATAATCCAGATTATCTGTGATATGCAGTAAAAAATATGGAAGGTGCCAAATTTATGGTACAAAATGATAAAGCATTAAAAAGAATGTAAGATCAGGGGAACTTAATTTGTAAAGGAAGTAATAGGCTACCAGCCACTAAAACTTTAACAGGAAGTTATACGCTAGATTACCTCACACATCCTGTGTGGAAGTGGCCCAGACAGGAACGTTTTCTTATGTGGAAGTGGCTAGGAAATGTGCTGAGAAGAGGAAATTAATTACCCAAGACGGTAGCCTCAAGCCTCTGTCTGCAGGGAGTTGAGTGCTGGCTCTTTGGGTGGCTGGAGTTCAGGCAGGACATGGGAAGGAGATGGAAGACAATAGAAGCAAACTTCACCTTGGTCACAGATTTGTCTGGACCCAGGCTTGCTGATTTCATTCATCTGGACTGAAAAGCTGGGGTGTCCTAGGGGTGGTGTGTTTTGACCCCCTCAGTTAACTGATCTCAGCAGGTCCAGAGGAGGTACCTGTCAACAGGTACAATGTCCCCACGGCCGTCATTCTTCCTCCGGGCGCGGAGGGCCCGGCAGGCTCCATCCCTGACGTCCCATGACTTCACGTTTCCACCACTCGAACCCTCTACCTAAAATGAGCATTCTTCCTCCTGGAATCCAATGCGCATTCTTCCTTCTCGAATCCCCAGAGGGCCCTAAGAAATGTGTCGTAGCTTCAGGAAGCCGTCTTTTTCCTTTGTTCGTGCGGGTTGACTGCCTGGGATCACAGCAAGAGGTTGGTGGGGACCGAGCATTGCACTTAGAGAAAGGGTAAAAAGGGTCTTCTGAAGGAGACTTGCCTTCTGAAACGATGCCATTTTGAGTTTTACCTTTGGAGGCTAAACTGTTTTAGTAACTCCCTTGCACGGATCTTCTCAAAAGAAGAAACAAAACAGGAATCACTTAATCTTAGAAACCAACTGATGTGATTCTCCGCATTCTCGCATTTGATAGAAGGAAACCCTGGCACCACTCTCAGTTTATTCTGCTCCCTCCGTTCTCTAAGGTTTTAGGGTTTCACAAGGTCATCCCTGCCTTCTGGGTTAGCAGAGGTGATTCCCAGGGCGAGCCTCTCCTGTTTCCTCAGGAATCTGCTGCTGAGCACAGGGGACCGTGGTGCCCGAAAACCACTGTGCCTGCCAGTGACTGGTTTGGAGCCAATCAACACACACATTTGGGCAGCACTGTGCATGCCTTTGACTCATTCTTCACGACGCGTCTGGTGCCAAATCGAGCCCTGTGTACCAGAAACCTGGAGGACTCATTTATTTCTGCAAATATTTGTCAAGCCGCTGTAGCACTGCACCGTGTGCTGGCGATCAAAGGAGATGACGCACGGCGCTGGCTAAGCGCAGCGGCACTGGTGAGGGGCTGTGCCCGGCGTGGCCGCCGCTCCCGGCCAGCGCAAGCCTGGCATTGGCTGCTGCCTCCTCTGCGCAGTCAGTGCTCCCAACTCCCGGAGCGCTGTCTTTTTCAGTCGCGTGTTTATTCCCTTGTCTCAAGGCCCAGGACGGAGTTGGGTTGTTAGAGGCTAACGGGCTCCGGGCTCCAGGCTCTCGCTGTAGGATAAGGCGGCCCCAGCCTGCAGCTTGTCGGCCACCCCGCACACGCGCCAGGCGTGCATTGCTCCGAGAGCTTGGGACAAGGACCCGCTGGGCGGCTGCGTGCCAGTCGTGCCCGAGATGGCGCAGGAATCGTTTCCTTCCTCCTCTCGGAGGACGGCGGGGCATGCTCCCTTCTGGAGCAGAACTGGGGACTCACCCTTCCCACCTCTTTGCTGAGCCCTCCCTCTCTTTTCCCAGGGAACAAACACCGACTCTACAGTCCTGTCTCGGAAAGAACCTACTTCCTGCATGACTGTGAAAAAAATTCCATCTAGGCATATAATATGCTAAAACCAAAACCATCAGTCCACGGGAATTGGGACCAGGGCCCCAGCTCCGGCTGGCGTGGCCGCTTTCGTGGTCTGGGTGGCTGCACGCCGGCACCTTGCTCTCCCTGAGCCACAGAGGCCTCGCCACCCCGCGGCCGTCACGCTGCGCACGGGGCCTTCGGCAGAGCCGGTGCTGTGCTCCCGCGAGCTGGTGGCCTGCCCTCGCCTGGCCTCGGCCACACCCAGCCGCCCTCTCTAACAGCTGATCCCTGTCCCCACCTGCCACCTCCCGGGGCCTAGATCAACGCCTGCGCGGTGCAGGCCGCTGCCGGCTGAGAGAGCCCCAGCCAGGCCCCCACCACGAGCCTGTCCCCACCAACCGCAACACGATGGCGGGGATACGCATGTCCTTGCCTCCTTCCCCTTAGCCTCTGAGGATGCAGCGTCCCCCTGAGCAGGTGCCCGTGCCGGGCTCTTCCTCCACCCCGCCGCCTCCGCCCGGGCGTGCTCCTTACCTGGATCGCTGACAGCTTCTGCCTCTTCATGGCGGCTCTTCTCTGGAGCTTTTACACCCGTCCTCCTCCGTCCAAGGCACTGCGAATTCACTTCCGCCCCGGCCCTGTCTCCTTTCTTCCCTTCTCAGCCAAATCTTAAAAAGAGAGGTGAAAATTCGTCACCTTTACTTCTCCAAATCCCGTTTACTCTTCGCCGGTCCGATCTCTCCCCCCAGTATCCTACTGGAATTTCTTCTGTGCAAGATTCCCCCAGAAACAGACCCTGGAATAACCGAGCAAGCACAAGCAGTTTATTTGGGAGGAGAAGAGAACCCAGGAGATGGTGGGGAGTGGGCCGGGGAGGGAAGGCCAGCGGTTAACATGCGCGGGAGCGGGAGCCTGCTGGGCGCTGTGGGCGCAGGGCAGGACCTTCCACTGCCCAGCAGGCGGCAGCCGGAAAAAGCAAGAAAGGCCGGTGCTGGCACCTCAGTCGGGTCGGGGGGCCCCGAGGCGGTAAGGGAGAGGGGCTGCTAAGTTTGTGGACTTCTCTGACCTCTTTCCTGATTCTCTGCGGGAACCTTCCCTCCCAGTCTTCTCTGAGAGCTGCTCTTCTGCCAGTCGCCTAGCCTTGGGGTGCCTAGGGTGCCCGCCTGAGCCTCCCGCCCCCCCTCCCCCTCCTTCCCTCCCCCCTCCCTCCCCCCTCCTTCCCCCTCACCCCTCCCCCTTCCCTCCCCCTCCCTCCCTCCCTCTCCCCCTCCCT
>JAKSZT010054335.1:7874198-7885606 GCA_026826555.1 Tolypeutes matacus | reverse complement strand
CCCCTTCCCCTACCCCCTCCCTCACCCTTCCCCTTCCTCCTTCTCCCCCTCCCCTCCCTCTCCCTCCCCTTCCCCCTCCCCTCCCTCCCCCTTCCCCTACCCCCTCCTTCCCTTTGCTTTGGTGGTTTAGCCTCTTTCATGTTTTCACCTTTGACCTTCAGGCTGCTGGCTTCCAGCCCTGACACTGAACTTATACAGGGGCTGATTTGCCCTGCAGATCAACTTGGATGCTATCAAGCTTAATCAATCTGCACTCATTTCTTTCCCATGAAGACTTGCTTTTCTTTTTGTTTGCCGCCCCAGCAAATAACACTGCTGCCACATCAGACACCTGAGAGCATCTTAGCGTCCAAACTCCCCCTGCAAAGGCCTGCCAACTTTATGTTCTAGAGTTGTCTTACTATAATTTAAATACGCTACGAGCTGATGGAAAGGAATGCAGAAGCGAGAGGTGGAATGCAAGAGAAGGAAAGAACATAGCTGACAGACTCCGGCTCACCCCCAGCACGTGTGGAGGGCCTGGTCTTTGTCGGGAGCAGGAGAAGCCGCCTGGTTGTGCAGTCGAGGGAGACCCACTAGCGGGCATCACGCAGGGAGGAGGCTGCAGACCGGGACTGCGGGCTGGCTGAGCGGGCCAGGGAGCTCACGCTCCAGAGAGGGGGCAGCCCTGCACTCCGCAGCCTGCTCGCCTCCAGCCGCGCTGCCAAGTGCCTGCTGCAACCGTCCCCACACCTCCCAGGTGCCGCCAGGGCTCTGACTCCCCCGTTTTTGCCTTCTCCATCCGTGGGACTCCTTTCTCCACTTGCCTCCCTCCCCAGTTTAGAAGCCATGGCCCAGCATTTTAATCTCTCTCACAAACACCCTCTGTCTGTTTCTCGCCTCTGGGGAAACCCCAGCCCTGCCCAGCCCTCCATCTGCCTCCAAAGGGCCTGTTTCCAGGCGGCTGAGCGCCGCTGGAGGAAGGCACCCGGCAGGTAGCAGTGCTGGGTGCAAGCGGGACTGCGCTCGTCCGTCCCTGAGTGCCCGTTCCCTGGAGGGTGGCCATGGTGACTCTGCTGCCTTCAGACAAAGAGGAACCACGTGCCTGAGGCGTGTCTGGACACACACACACACACACACACCCCAGGTGTACCAGGTCTGCTGAGGCACAATGTGCTCACAGGAGAAGCCGCCGATTCCGTTTCGGCACATGGCTCTGCCCATCCAGGCAGGACCCGGCCACCCCCATCAAGCAGAGCCGTCTCCGGACCCGCCCCTGTCCCCTCAGGTTGCCCTTTTAGCCAGCCACGCCACTGCTCACCCCGGAGCCCCTGGCAGCCACGGAGATGTTTCCTGGCCCCATAGTTTTGCCCTTTCTGGAATGTCACATACGTGGGATCAGAAGGTATGTAGCCTCTTTAGTCTGCTTCTTTCACTTGGCATAGTGCATTTGGAATTGGATCATTGCAGGAATCAGTAATTCTTTTTTATTGCTGAGTAGTATTCCTTCATATGGATTCACCTAAGACAGTTTGCTATTCACCAGTTGAAGGATAGTGTTTTTTACCCCTAGTTTTTGGTGATCATGAATTTAAAACTGCTATAAACTTTCAAATGAACACAAGTTTTATTTTCTCTTGAGTAAATAACTACGGTTGGGACATATGTTCAAATTTATAAGAAACTGTTAAATTGTTTTCCAAAAGTGGTTATACCATTTTGTAGTCCCACCAGCAATATATGATGGCCTTCACACTGGTCAGTACTTGGCATTACCAGCTTTTAAAATTTTACCCATTATTATAGGCATGTAGTGATTTCACATTGTTGTTTTACTTTTGACTTTTTCTAATCATTTATGATGTTGAGCATATCTTTATGAGTTTATATCATCCATATATCTTCTTTGGTGAAGTGTCTGTTCAAATACTTTGCACATGCTTTGAATTGGATTGTTTTCTTATTATTGACTTTTGAGAGTTTTAAACTATATTTTGGATACCAGTCCTTTATCAAATACGTGTTTTACAAATATATTCTCCCAGTCCGTGGCTTGCCTTTCATTTTCTTATCAGTGTCCTTTGAAGAACAGAAGTTTTAAATTTTGGTGAAGTTCAGTTTGTCTATTTTTTCTTTTATGGCTCAAGCTTTTTGTGTTATATATAAGAAATCTTTGCTTAACTCAAGGTCACAAAGATTTTCTTCTATGTTTGCTTCCAGAAAATTTAAATTTTATGTTTCACATTTATGTCTACTCATTTTGAGTTAAATTTTTTGTAAATGGTCTGAAGCATAGGTTGAGTTTCATTTTTTTGCGAATGGATATTCAGTTGTTCCAGCACCATTTGTTGAAAAATCTGTCCTTCCTCCACTGAATTACCTTTGCGTCTTTGTTGAAAATCAGTTAACCATGTATGTGAGAGTTTATGTCAGGATTTTCTATCCTGTTCCATTAATCTGTGTTTCCTTTCCTCAACACCACACTGTCTTGATTACTGTAGCTTTATAGCAATTATATACATCAGTGTGAATCCTCCAACACTGTTCACTTAAAAAATAATTTTGGCTGCTCTTTTATTTTCCACATAGAGTATAGAATTAGCATGTCAATTTCTACTATGTATCCTGGTAGGATTTTTACTGGGATTGTGTTGAGTCTATAGATCAATCTGGGGTGAATTGTAACAATACAGAGTTTTTCAATCCATGAACATGGTATATATTTCTCATTTAGGACTTTTTTTCTTTTTACTTTCTAGTTTTCAGCATACAGATCTCACACATATTTTGCTTTATACCCAACTAGTTCATGATTCTTGGTGCTATTATAAATAGTATTCTGTCTAATTTCAATTTCTAATTATTCATTGCTACTATATAAAAATATCATTGCTTTTTGTGTTTTGACTTTATATCATGTGATCTAGCTAAACTCACTTATTAGTTCTACCAGCTTTTTTGTAGACTATGTGAGATTTTCTACATTGACTCTTTTGAATAGAGATAGATTTATTTTTTCCTGGTTTTTGTATATCTTTCAAACTGCTATTTCACTGAAAACATTTGGTTCTTAAAGAGAGATTTTAACAAGTCCTATCAAATTGGTTTTCTGTATAATTATAAGGAGTTAGAGTCCAAAAGCTTGAGTTCAACCAGATAAAATGTTTGGGTTGGGTTGTGGGTTCATGCCCTATGCTTTCTTCAAGTCCTCATTTCAAAATATGGCAAGTTAAACTAGAGAATGGTCATGGACATGTTCTGAATTTAAATAATCGTGGAGGTTCTAATTACTAGTAGAATTATTGTGGTTATTGCCCAAGATCAGCAGGTAGCCATGTCAACCTGATGCTCGTGAGAGATGTTACTGAAGCCTTGGGGATTGGATTCACATCGTGGACTCAATTTCAATTCAAATTTAGAGCCAAACTCCTCCTGTAGGGAGGCACCACCCTCGAGAACAGTGGTGTGATGGCCGTCCATGTGTGGGTCAAAGACTCAGGACACTGTCCTTCCTCGGCTCTACATGGCCTGAGCTGTTTCTTCTGCTCTGCCAGGAGGTAGTTTCTCTGATTTTCATCTTCTAAGATGTGATACAAGAAGGTGATTGGGATATTTTACGTCGGGGTTGACATTTGTGTCATAGTGACCTGCTTTCCTGTTTTGGGTTGGTCAGTGGGCACGATGTGTGGGACATTGCGAGGAGGCCTAACATCCTCACTGTTAGTGGTGAAGAGCCTTCCTGAAGGCCTTTGACTTCCGGCCCTTCCCCGAGCCCACCTGGCACCGCCGCTGCTTCTTTGCATAGCCTGGTGCCTCAGCTCGTTTACCTGCCCATCTCCCTGGCTGGGTGGCATAAGTCAGGAGCAGGGGACCCTGCCTCACCCTCATGCTCACAGGGCCTGGCTGATGCCACGGAGTGAAGGAGGCCTACAGACACACCTAGCAGTAGGTCTGGCACAGAGGAGGCGTAAAGACTTTGGCATCAGGTCTGAGCCTGGGCTCTGCTGCCTGTTGATTGCCTTTGGTCAAGCCATTACCCTCTCAACGCCATTCCCCCCATCTGTAAAATGGGGCTATTACCTGCCTCTCAGTTATCATGGTTGTGAAGTGCTTAATCCATCATACTCAGTCCTTATACTAGGTAAATGGGTGTACTGTAATTGGTACTTAATGGACACAGGAGCCCCAAATCCGCTGCCTCTCCTGGCGAGGTGGGGTGCAGGCTGTCGCTGTGCGATTTGGGCATCTGTTAACGAGGAGCTCGTCATCCAGCTGATGACAGTGGCACCTGCACAGAGCGGATGCCTGGAAACTGGGCTGCCATGACAGCCTCAGCATCAGGCTTTCTGTTTACAAGATCTACGGGGATTTCTCCTACACTCAGGCTGCCCCATGTCAGGGGCCGCGAGGCAACCGGGGAGTGGAGAGAGCCTCCTCCCAGGTCTCCGGGGCCGTGCTCCGCCTCTTCGGGCTGTGATCCGCTCTAGTCCATCCTGTCTGAGGGGGCTCTGCATTATTGATTGATGTATAAGTTGAGATTCTGGGATTTTGGAAAATGCTCTTTTAACATCTGAATATGAATTTTATTTCTGGTTTTTAAAACTCCCACAATGAGAAGAAAGCTATTCTCTCCGTTGGCTTGGCCTCTAGCGCCGTGTGCTTTGTGCATCTTGGTGTTTTTATTTCTATATTTTAAAAACTAAGAACTTTGATGATTTTTAAAAAATTTTACAGGGCCGCATTGCAGGAGCAGTCCTGTCGAGTTCTGCAATGGAAATCAGTTGCAGTTCATGCAATGTGACCCCTCTGCTGGCTAAGCTTGTAGGCAGTGCTTGTCTGAGGCCACAAATTCACGATTTCCTTACTGGATGCTGTTTGTCTCCTTCCCCGCATGGCTCTGTTCCCTGCCCCACAGGAACATGGCAGTGTGGTCACAGCTTAGAACGCGAGCGCACGCAGTCAGGCACCACACCTCAACAGGGAGACTGGCTTTCTCTAGGAGTAGAGCGTGCTCTCATTTCCTTTGTTTCTATGTGTTTCAAAATTATGTACAATGATGAGCCAGGAAAAGCAGTAGTTATTATACATGAAAATAGCATCACTTTTAAAGAATGTCTTTCTTAAACTCAGGCCAGGAAAAATACCGTCATATTATTTTAGCCAGAGGCCACCAGAGTGAGAAAGCCAGAGTGGGATTCTGGGCTGCATTTCCCAGAGGGGAGCTAAACGGCACAGGCAGTCTGCAAAGTCACGATCGCGTTAACAGAGCATGGAGGGAGGGCACGCTCCTTACCTGCGCTGTGCATTTCCTTTTTCTCGTTTGTGAACCAGATTGAAAAAAAGGAGCAAGCCACCCCCCAAGAAGAAGTGAGCAAGGAAGTTTCTGGTGGATGACGCCTCAGCTCCTGGACCCCCTGCTTCTCCACGCATTGGCCTTGGACAGTGACCCAGCTCCGAATACCATGCAGGCTCAGAGACCTGCTGCCGCAGCCACTGCCGATGCCCGCAGGCCCCACGGCGCGGGGGCCGCGGGGCAGCCTGCCTGGAGGTGAGAGGGCAGCTCTGCGGGGTCTGCTCCGGTAGGCAGGCCCCAGGGCACAGGGCACCTGCGCCCTTTCTTCCCAGGGTGTCCAAAGCCTCCAGGGTTTTGCGTCAGAATGGGTCCCTCGCATCCTGCTGCAGACTCTGACGTGTCCTCCCGGACCTTCTTTCTTCGCAGCAAATTCTCTATGTAGATTCCTCTCTTCCTGGTGCCCTTTGGCTTCCATTGGACTCCCCGGCAGCTGCCAGGCTGCCATAGGCTGCAGAGATGCCTAGATCCGCTCAGCCACAGCCAGGTGCTGTGTCGGGCAGAGAGAGGCACCAGAGAGAGGCGTCTCCCACCCCAGGCCCCTGTCTCCAGCCCAGCTCAGGACTTCGTGAACATCCTCTCCTGGCCCCTGCCTTGGTGAGAGCAAATTCTAAGACCTCGGCGTTTGGCCTGCCCATCTGGATGGCCCCACTTCCAAATTAACTGCTTTCAAATTGCATACCCTTGAGCAAGTTACCTGGCTGCGGCCACGATGCCTTCATTCCATCCCCTCTCCTGAGAAGTCCTGGACAGGGCCTGGGTACCGGCCACTCCATGAGGCAGGAGTGCTGCCCTCTCACTCCTCTCCACCTGGGCACACAGAAAAACGGCCCCAGCACATGCTGGCAGGACCTAGCGGGTGCTCGGAGCCTTCAAGGCCCTGGGGAGGGCTGGGCTGGTGCCTCAGAGCTGCCCCTGCTTGGCCCTCCTCCGGCTGGCTGATGGAACAGGGTCAGGGAGACAGGAAAGGAGCTTGGCTTCAGGGTGGGGGGTTAAGTGGGGAAAGAGGTGAGTGGAGGAGGCCAAGCAATCCCAGGTGCCCCCCCAGACATGATGGGATTTGGACCCCCTTGTAAGGGAGGCAGGGTTGCGGCTGACTCCCCATCACTCCTCTTTGCTTTAGTCCCACCATCTGAGTTCAGGTCCTGGGGAGGGACTCCGAGTTTGAATATGGGCTCCCTCTGATCAGGGCCATAACCCTGATTCCCACTCCCCCCCCCCCCCATGCACCCGCTCGCTGGGTCAAGACCGTGTGCTCCTGTGCACTGGGGCTTTGGGGCTTGGCTTTGGGGAATATCTTCGGGCTCTAACTCTCCCTCCAGGAGCCCACACGGGAGCACCCCCCAGTGCCTGCTCCACGTCTCCCGGGGCCCTGGCCACTGGGGCCGGTCAGGAGGCGCTGACCCATGGCTGTCCCGCACCTGGCCCTGTCTGCGGCCACGCTGCCGCTGCCGCAGGGGGCTGCTGGCAGCCTTTCTTGGCCTGGAGGTGGGGGGTGGAAGGCCTCTGCCTCTGGGCTCCAGCTGGGTCCGTGCCAGAAGCCCTCCCAGCTCGTCCTGAGACTTGAGGCTCCTAAATGTAGGGTTGAAGGTGAAGGCGCAGGCAGTGGAGTCCTCCCAGCCCCTCCAGCACTTCCCACTTAGGGGGCCAGTGGACGGGGGAGGGCCAGGGCGCTGTCCTCGCCCCCGCGAGGCCGCACTAGTTCGCTCGTCGCCCCGGGTCAGGCGTTGGCTCTTCGCTGTGCCTGTGATGCGCTGGCCCCAGATTGTCGCGTGGGCGCCTTCAGCTCAGATGTCTTCTCGGAGACGCTTCCTTTGACGGCTCCGTGCTGCTTCCGCGTCTCTTCCATCGCTCGTGTTCCGTTTGTCTTCATGGCAATCGTCGCCCTCTAGAATTATCTTGTTCATTAATTTTCTTGTTCACTGCTTGGTCCCCTTCCCCTCCTAGTGTAAACCCCGTGATTGGCACGACCCGTTCCTGCTATAATGTCCTCAGGGCCCGGCACTAGTAAGAGCTCAATAAACACTTGTTCACGGAATGGATGCTTGTTTGTTTTTTTAAATAAGAAAAAAATGTCAAAAGTTCAGATACTTCTGAGAAGTAACAAGGAACCGTTGGTGATCCTTGCAGGGTGACCTCGCTGAGGAGTGCACGGAGGTAGGGACAGGAGCCAGCGAAGGTAGACGCGATTCCCTCACCTGAGCCTGCCCGCGGGAGGGGCCAGGCTGGGGCCGTCGCTGGGGCGTCCCATCCACTCACTGGTGAGAAGGAGGCCGCAGGGGCGTGGGGAGGAGAGAGCTGACCGAGGTGAGGAAGGGGGGCGTGGGGCAGGGGGAGGGGACTAGGCATGGAGCAAGGAAAAAGAGGGAAGGAGAAAGCAGAGGGTAGATTCTGGCAGGTTTGCAGCGGCTTCAGGCAGTCCCTACTGTGACTTTGGTTTCTCTGTGAGGTCAGAGAGGAGGGGCCTTAGCACAGTGGGGTGGGAGGGTTGGGGTCGAAGGCAGGAGAACGGCGGAGAGCATTATAAAGAAATCGCTTAAACCGGGGACTTTGGGATCTTATAACCTTTCCTGCAGATGATTGTGTATTATATATGAATATACATGCAAGTATTTACAGTCAAGGCAATATTTTGCCACTGAGTCTTTGCCTACAAATTCATATTTATATTTTAAGGGCAACATTCAATTCTAACATCCTAGATCTAAATGTGAGGTCCACATGGTCTCAGATGGAAGATGAAAGAGCTGGGGAGAGAAAGGCAGAAATTAATCCTGCTGGGGGATGGAGAATCGCGAGGAAACTTTGTGAGAAGTTGCAAATAGTCCATCGGCTCACAAAAGAGGGAGCTGTGATCTGAGCAGAGGTTTTGCTGAATGTCCATCTGGGCTGCAGTTCTAACAGGAGAGAAACCGTGAGCGTCGTGGGGCTTAGGCCCAGTGCTAACCCCATAGACAGGTGCAGTCTGTCTCCATCCAAGCAAACGAAGTGTCCTTGATGGACAGAGGATTCTGTTCACCTGCAGGGGGCACAGCTGTAATTTGGAGAGATTTGCACACTCACTGTTTTTTTTTTTTGCATTAGCATCGGTTATGTCTTTTTTTTTCGTTTTTAATAAAAATTTATTGAGGTATATCTTTCATACATGAGCATATGTAAACAATAAATGTCTTGTAAAATTAGTGGATTTACAAAACAAGCATGCATCTCATCCTACAAGGCTCCCATACATCTCCCCACCACCACCTTGCTTGATCGAACTGGGGATGGAACCTGGGACCTCCTGTGTGGGAGGCGGGCGCTCAACTGCTCGAGCCACATCGGCTCCCTCCCCACCTTGCATTGTTGTGAAACTTTTGTAACTATGAAAGAGCATCTCAAATTATTACTACTGCCTAGACCCCATGTCCTCCATTTGGTGCACACTCACGCTTCTCTTTTGAAACAGGTGCACGCTAGCAAGATGCTTGGTTAAGGGTGGTGATAAAATAACTTCAACTCCGCATCCATCCTGCGCCACACAGTGTTTTGTGTTTGTAAATGGGAGAGGCTGGGCACGGCCACTGAAACGGCGACCTTGGCCTTACTGCCTCCAGGCTCCACCCCAGAGGTTCGGCTGAGCCCTGGGGTCCCGGGAGGCGCCCCGTTGTGAGACGACATCCACACCACCAAGGTAGTGGGTGTGGCCTCCGCTGACTTTAATTTAATAGACGGAGGGTTCCACTAGGGCAAGAGGCTGACACCCCCACTTCCCTGTCTGCGAGCAGACTCTGATAGGGTCTTAGTTCGGGGTTCTCTAAGTGATGGACTGAGCCTGAGAGTGGGCTCTTTGGAGTCACACATACGTGTGGGCTGAGCGGCCAGTACTTCCGTGGCTGCGATTCATCTGCTCGTTGGCTTTTGATCAACCAGTTCGGTTTATCCAAAATACGGGGGAGCGGAAAAGCACACAGTCCTGACATCAGCCGGGCTCTAAGTGTCCTCTCCTGTTGTGTGAGCTTCATTAACTACACAAACCACATTAATAAGCATGAAGTAGGTCTGAGCAGAGTGGAGAAATAAGAGGCTGCAGCTTAAAGCAGTCTTAATCCATAGCAAACTGAATTAGCTGTCAGATTTGAATCACTTGGCTCAAAAAGTAAAAATAAAACTGATTTATTTAGTTTTATAAAAATAAAACTAAGATCTAAAAAAAGTGTTAAGTCTAATTACCAAAGTACACTTGATTTTGGATTCTGAAGCACATCTACAACCTGACACTGGGAACCGACGGGACCCACGCAGAGTCCCAGGTGGGTCTGGAGAGGCTGGTGGCTCTTGTCTAGAACCCCAAAGCTGCAAAGATTTTGTAGAGAGAATGGCAGATAATTCCAAGTAATTGGGGTCCATAAACCGCAGGCATGTCTGTTCTTTAGCGGGGAGGTACAAGCTCACCAGGAAGACAGGGTGGGGAAGTGTCTGGGTCTGCGCTCGAGGTGGCAGGGGCTCTTCCCACGGTGAGCTAATGGCGGGCATCCTGGGGAAGTCATTTGCACCAGCATCAACCAAACCAGACAGCAACGCAGAAAGCAAAGAGCTTTTGAATCGCTCTGTTAATGAGGCCACACCTGGAACAATTTTAGAGGCAGACGTTTTATTAATCACTAAGGATGCTCTCTTGGCCAGGCAGAGTCCTGTGTTGAACTCCAGGCAAATCTATTTGACTTATGATGTAATGGAGATGTCCCCACTGTGTTCACCACCAAGGAGGGCCAGGACCCCAGAGCCATGAGCATCATTAGCACAGATCGGACCCCAGCCTGGAGTTTACAGCTTTCCCTGGCACTTCACATGCCCCTCTCCTCCCAGGTGGAAGTCCATTTGCAACTAATTCACTCCCTCCACCCCCCAGCTTGCCCCCTTGTCTGTTTACTCATTGTTTTGCTCATTGTCTGCTCGTCTTCTTTAGGAGGCACTGGGAACCAAACCTGGGACCTCCCGCGTGGGAGCCAGGCACCCAACTGCTTGAGCCACATTGCTCCCTGCTCATTTGTGTTCACTCCTTGTCTGCTCATTTGCCTGCTTGTTGTTTCTGCTCATCTGCTTGTTGTTGTTTGTTTTCTTTAGGAGGCACCAGGAACCGAAACTGGGACCTCCCGAGTGGGAGCTGGGTGCTCAACTGCTTGAGCCACATCCACTCTCCCGTAATTCACTTTTGGCATGCCCCTTGAGAAAGAGGTGGAGATGGCAGAGAGGGGGAGAGGAGCACTCAGCACTCACAGGATGCTAACCTAGCTTCCAAGACCTCTCCCTGATGGGAATCACCTAGCAGAACTTCCTGGGCTGGGTTTTCTCGTCTCTGGTCTCTGAAGAAGACTACTCTTGGTTTGCTACCTGCAGTTTCTGTCTTGGGAGGTCAGAGTCTCTCCTTCTCCGGGAAGAAATCTTTCTATATCAAGAAGAAAGCGCCAGCTGTCCTGGGCTTTTTTTTTCTCATGGTGATCACAGATCTTTATATGATGTTTTTGCAATAATTCACCCTCACTTTCTTGAATTCTCGGTGAACATCCCCTCCTGTTGCACTGACAACTTCTTTTCTTTCTCTTCTGGCCTATGAGCTTTCTTTAACAGAACTTTAGTTTTCTGCTGAAGGAAATCATTAAGGATCTCTACTGCCAACTGCAAGATTTTGCATTTATCTTCAACTAGAGCTTTGGCTGCAAGCAGTGAAACAATTCTCCAACTTTTCATTTTTTCTTCCAGCTGATACCTCATTACTGGGCTTGGAATGCACGTGGTGCCCATCCTCATCTCCTGGTGTCACCTGCCACACCTGGTTTTTCATCTTACTATGGTAACCTGCCAACTTACTCATTTTCAAAGTCAGCCCTTCCATTTCCTTCCCTGCAAGTTTTATTCTCAGATTCAAAACTCAGGACTGAGCTGTTTCTGCTGCATAGCTTATTTATTCAGAACTTCAGCTACATTCTCATCCTAAGCCACAGCTCCTTTGTCTTTTGGAGATTTGAGATCTCAGCTGATTCATTTACTGATCTCAGTAGGACCCAAGAGGGATGTGAAGTGGAGGTGGAGGGCAGGA
>JAKSZT010054335.1:7850070-7874188 GCA_026826555.1 Tolypeutes matacus | reverse complement strand
CCCCCCCCCTTGCTCAAATCACACGCAGAGAGGAGATCCTGGGCTCCTGGAGACGCTCCTTATCCAGAGGAGGCTTTCCTTGGCTTGTGAAACTCAAGTGGCAGTTGCTGTGAAAACGAGGTCGCTTTAGGGTGCACACACCCCGACAAGGCTCTATAAAGGCGCTTCTTCAGGCGGCTGTGTTTTCTGAGCAACCCCCGTGGGGTAGAGTCGGTTCAGAGTAATGTGCGACAGTGACTTTCACGCAGGAATGCAGCTTGCCACCTTGTCTAACAGGGCATCTTTACACGGGGAAGGGGGCTTGTGTGGGGTGGGTTTTCCTTCTGAGTAGAAGACTCATTTTGTCTTAAATTCTGAGCCCCTATTTAAACGTGTTTAGGGGACCACTCGACCCTTGCTGTCCGCCTGTGTTTTCTAGGACCCCTCCTTCCACAGGACCCTGGAGCACTAAGCACTTTTGTACTTGATATCAAGAGATCACAATAAACGTGTCTGCCCCAAGTGCATGGACCAATCTGCTCATTGCCAGTGTTACTGGCCAGCAGGGTCAGTATTTGCCGACTGAATAACTAATGAGCATGCATTTAAAAATCGTTTAGGGATTGAGTACGTAAGTAAAGATCTAGAAATGAAAATTCCAGCTGTCAGTTAGAGGGCCCAGCTCAGCCAACCTCTCCAGAGGGCAGCTGCCAGCCTCTGTGCCTGCGGGGGACCCGGTGCTGCGGCTCGTGGGCGTGGGCTGGGCCTGGGCTAACTGCTCGGGATCAGGGCAGCTCTCACGTTCTCACCAGGGCTGGGAGGTGACCACGGCAGCTGCCCCACCCCTGGGAACCACGTGGTGGTTCGGAGAATGAGCTCTGGAGTCAGACAAACCTGTGGTCACTCCCCTGCCTGAGTGTCACTACTTGTGTGACTTTGGACAAACTGACAAGCTCTCCACATTTCATTTTACAGGTGAGGACAATCACAGAGGAAAAACCTGTACAGCAATTAGGCACAGAGCTGGCATATAGGAAACCCTCAGGAAAACAAGCTGCTCACTCATCCGCTTGTTCCAGCTCTGTCGCTGTTTGCCGGTTTCTCTTGTACTTATTTGCATGCTTGCTTCCTGTCTGTCTCCACCACTAACACACAAACCCCGTAAGAGCCAGGACCAAGACCTGACACCCTGTGCTGCCCCTCATTCCTCCCAGCTATTTGTATGGACAGCTGTCGATTTCTGAAACGGATGCCAACAGCTTTGGAAGCATGGTGGTCTTCAGCCCCTTCTGCCCCTTTTAGGCTCCGTATCCACCACGTAATTGACTCAGCAGAGTGTCGGCTTGGCCCACGGTCTACTGTGCTGTGCCGAGCAGACTTCACCTAGAAATGGCCCATCTTTGTGATTTATTTTCTAAAGAAAATAATAGCAAGAAAAATAATCAAAGTAAATGCCTCATTCTCTTTCTCCAGATGCATAGTTTTGACATTTACACAAAAGGTCCCAGATGCTGTAAATCTTGCAGCAAGTTGCCAACCCTTCCTCCTAAAGCTTTCAGGTTGATCTTGTCCTCCAGCTCAATCAGTTACACAGGATAGAAAATGATGACGGTCTTAGATGCCCTGGTCCTAGTGGGGTATAAAGCATTTCACTGCAGGGGCTGCAGCCAGAGACTCTGCCAGCCTAAGACCACGTGTGAACTGATGCCATCCACTCAGAGCAGAAGGTGGCAGATTCCTTCCTCTGCCACCAGTGGCCACCCACTTGGGTGGACTGCAGGGCTCTGCCTCCATTAAAGTATCTTGACGTGGGTGATAAGATGCCAGGCCTCTCTCAAGGATCATTGCCATTATTCCACAAAATAACTTTCAGAATCAAGATGCTGGGTCTTACTTAAGCTAAAAAAAGAACTGACTTTCACAAAATAGTAATCTGCTGAACTAAAATTCTTGAAGGTTACAATCATTCTTCCTCTGCTCTGAGGAATATTCCTAAATAGGTTTTATCTTCAATTAGTATTTATAAGGTAAGATTTCATTCTATATATTAGCCTTTCAGTATAACCTGACTTAATATACATCTTGATTTAAAAATTAATTATCTGATTTCTAAACATAAACTCAATTTCTTGACATTTCTTTCTGCTGTATAAATTTTGGGTATTTTACTCAATACCTTCCCCTAAGAGCAGATATAGCAAATTCACAGGTCCTCCAATGGTTGACATTTTAAAAGTAGTGGATCAAGGAAAGTTTCAATAAAATATGTTAAAAGAACTGGGTTCCTGGAAAGAGCATTGGATCTGAAGTAAGAAAACCTGCTTCTTACCAGCTGCATGACTTCGGACAAGTCATTTAGTCCATCTGTACCTCAGTTTCTTGATTTGTGAAAATGGAATGAGGATGCTTGCATGGCATTCTCCACAGGCTGTTGTAAAGATTAAGGGGAATAACATTTTTGAGTCTAAAGGGTTTAGCACATCTGCATGGAAATAAGCTTTCAGAGGGAATATTATAAAGGGAGCGTGGCAGTGGTCCATGCGCCTGTTTCGAGTCGTAGAGAATTCCAGAAACCTGCCTACTGTGATCAGGCAGAATCTACCCCGTCCATCTGTGGAATTGGAACAATGCTGGACTCTTCGGGGCAGAGGAAAGGCTGTGTTGGTTTCACACTCTGGACTGAGAACCATGTAGGTGTTATACCTACACCTTGACGGAATGGCCCGAGCTCCTCGAGTGGCGCAGGCTTGAGGGACACTAGATATTTGGCCAGTCAAAACACTTTTGTCCTTCCAACTGGTATTTACAATTCAGGGGTAGAGCCAAAGGGTTCTGGACAAAGTTAGGGGATTTTAGGAACTGTGTGGGGGTAGGCAGGAGAGAGAAACAAAGGAATAGACATTTGAGGTGAAAGACTTTGGAAAGAGAACAGAAAAGACTCGATGGCAAAATCTGAGTAAATCTCAGACTTTGAGATGGTCCTCCTGTCCAATGCTTCTTGAAGGCTTCATTTCTTTGGAGTTGGGTTATTTTCTTTTTTGGAGGCATTAAAGTGCTGAGTGTTGGACTCAAGGAAGGCTTAGGCTAGGACCAGAGCCAGTGTCAATTTGTTGGATTGCGTTTCGTTTTCCCTCATTAGTCTATTATCTGCCCAAGCCACAGGTCCCTGCTGCACTCGGCTATTACGGTGTGGACTAACTCCTCTGATGCCCAGTGGGTGGGGCCTCTAACTTTAATGTCAGGGTTTTAGGGCATTGGCTCTAACATCAAACCCAAGGAATTTCTAGTTCAGGAAAAATGGAGAGAAGAGGGAAGAGTCAAGAAGAGCTCATTAAATAACCAGTACTTAGAAAATTCCCGTTATAGGTAGAGCATTATACTAAGTACATTAGGAAAGGCACTCCAAAAACTCATTTCATCTGGATGCAGAGACAGTGTGGCATGGGGGAAGGAGAAATAATGTGTGGGTCAGGACAACCAGGTTCTGTTGCTAGATCTGACACTAGCTAGCTGTGTCATCCCAAACAACTTACCCTGCGGTCTTTGACAACACACAAAGAAGGGGTTGGATTGAAAGGCCTTTAAAAAACTTTCCAGTTATGAACTTCTGTGGTTTCAGTGGACTACATTGTTTTTGGCTTGATGAATGAGAACATAGATTTTCCCCACAAGGACACTCAGATCCATGTGGTTTCTGTGCTTGTGGTGGAAGTGCAAACTGGAAGGAAAAACTGAATTGTTCTGATTCCTCAGCTGGAAACGTGTAGGCAGGTGGGATCTATCACGGCTCATCCACTGATGGGCAATGCTTTTATCTGTGGTCAGATGCCTCCCTCTCCCCTTTCACAGCCGTTGCGCTACATCTTTCTAGTCCATGCCCCCCCCGGCCTCTCCTGCTCCCATAACCTCCTAAAGTGTCCTCTCTGTCTCTCATTTCCTCTGAGTTCCATTTGACCTCTCTTTCCCCTTTTAAAATTCAATAAAAGCTTCCTTTCAGGCTTCTTAGCTGCAGCAGAGGATGTAGCTCTAAAGCATGGAGAAGGCAGGGTTCAACTGGTCTGAGGACTGCGAGTGCCCAGAGCTCTTTATGTCTTTCTTTGTTCATGTGCCCACTCTTGGGTCAGCTGCGTGACCAGGGGGCATGAGGTTCTAGGACTTGCTAAGCCTCAGACACCTACCCACTCCTGTGGTGAAGGAGCAGGATCTATTTCTGAAAGAAGGTGGGGGAAGAAAATAGGAGATGCACTGACATGGCCACTGTGAGGATAATTATGTGTTGAGTAGTTGCATATAGAATTCCAGTTTGACAGGTTGTTTTTTTTTTTAACCCCTCAGCACTTTGAAGATATCATCCCATTGTGTTCTGAACTCTGTAATTGCCAATGAGAAATCTGCTGTCCTTCTACTTGTCCTTCCATTGTAAGTAAATTGTACTTTCCTTTGGTGAGTTTCAAGATTTTTCCCTTTGTCTTTGGTGTCCTGCAGTTACATTATGATTCCACTAAGTATGGATTTATTTTTATTTATTCTGCTTAGGACTCAAGTTTCTTCAATCTGAAGATATATGTTTTCTTCAGGGATATGCAAAAAAAGAGACATTGCTGCACAACTATAATGATGGCAAAAATTAAAATTTATCAAGTGTTGTCAAAGATGTGGGGGAAAATGCTCATAAGCTACTGGTGGTAGTTTATAAACTATTACAACAACTTTGGGGTGCAATCTAGGGATATTAGCCGAACAAGATATTGTACAACCTATGATCAGGCAATTATGCTTTTAGATATCTATCCTAGAGAACACTTTCATTAATAGAAAAGTGACCTGCACATAAAGTCATTAAGTGAAATGTTGTTTATCATAACAGAGAGAGTGAGAAACTAACCAAAATATCTTCCCATAAGAGAATGAAAAAATCATTTAGGGTATGTTCATAAATAAAATCCTAAGCAGCAGTTAGACACATTGGGATAGCAAAATGAGGGATATAAAAAGCAAATAGTAGATGGTAAACACATTATGATGCCCTGTGTATACATTTTAACAATCTACAATACTATATTGCATATTGTTCAATAAGCGGAAACCATAAGGTCTCACACTCTCTCTACAATACAATAGAATAAAAGTTGACAACAAAATTAAAGGATATCCAAAGATATCTGTCCTCTTAGAAGTGAAAAATATTTAAAATAACCCTTGGTTTGAAGGAAAAAGAAACCAGAAATTAAGAGTTATATAGTAGTTGAAAATATTGGCCAGAGCCCATTTTGTTTGGAGAAATAAGTGGGAGACTGCCGACAAGCTAGGGTCTCTCCAAGGTTACGTGCTTTAGAAGACAAAATACTTGGTTTGCATCTATTTTGGATCTCACCTTGTGATCATGGCTTCTACTGGCTTCTGACATGCGGCCAAAGAGGACGCGTTGGAACACACCCCTCCTCCCCTCAAACCTCCCTATAGCATAGGTGAGAAAACACAAGGGAAGATAACAGGATGTTGTAGAGTGCAGAGGGATGTGAAACGGGCAGCAGCGCACGGAGAGACGCTCAGGCACAGTCTCATGCTGGGAGCTGGCGTGGGCACCAGGGCCAGGGCTCTGTGCTCTTGGGTGGGCGCGGGCAGACCGAGCCAAGCTGGAGAGGCAAGTAAGATAGGAGGATGCTGACGGAGGAGCCCTGCCCTCGGTGTGGGGCTGGGGGAGGGGAGCGCGCCAGAGTGGTGACGCGCTCAGCTGAGGAACGGCGCAGAGTGCTGTATCTCTGGAGAGGGGAGTCAGGCCAAGTACTACCCCAAGGCAGCTGGAGGCAAGGCCAGGGCTCTCGGTGGACATGACAATGGAAAGGCAGGGGAATTGAACTACACAGAGCCTTCAGGTAGAGACGCTTCTCCTGCCTCAATTCAGGTGCTACATGAACAATAAAATGGGAACCTCTACTATGAACAGCTTTGAACCATAAGTTATCTGAGGCCATTACATTCCTGGGGATAACATGGAGAGGGCAAACATGACCACTAACAAGTGAGAACAGATTTCTGGTCCAGCCCCACTGAGATCAAAGGAGGAAAGTTCATATTCCTTCAGCCCATTTTAGATTTTGGCAAAGCCAGACCATATACTCAGAGCTTTCTGGGTTCTCTCCTCCATGCCATCCAGAAGACATGCAGTTACTACAGAATGCAAAATTGGGGAGGTGAGAGTGTAGTGTTTATTAATTTATGAAAAAATTTGAATATTAACACAGCAACTTTAATAACTAGAAATTGTAGAATTTATTTGTCAATTGTGGAAATAAAACTCTCTGGGGATGAATCAAAAATATCTGGAAATCACTTAAACTGGTTGATAACTAAATGTAATGTGCCTTGGATATTATAACTGAAATGTGCTGTAATCCAACTGCATTTTTATGTGTTTTAAGGGTTAGTTCTGGGGATCATTGTATATAAAAGCTGTTCTATAAGCTTCTTGAGTGGTAATTCTCAACCACAATGTCTGGTATATTACTTTGATAATTCTGGATGTTAATTGATTTTATGTTCTGACATTTTGATTGGCTTTGGGAAAACTGAAGTTTGTATCCAGATTTGTGCTGGTAAATGTTTAAGAACTGGCCCTCTGGGCAGGAAGTCCTGATTTATAATGTTTGCCAAATTCCATGATGTAAATACTTCCGCTATAGCTGATTTCAAGTTATCACCATGAACAATGTAGAACTGGGAAGAGATCTGCACAATTGACTCTTGTGAGCTGGTCCAGGCCAGCTCCAGTGCAGCCCTGTGTGTACCCCTGGGGCTCTGTGACACTACTACTAAAAGTTCTGCCCCACAAATATGCAATGGCACCGGGGAAAAGAAAAATATAATTGGAAAATAAAATAGATTTAAGTTGGACAACTCAAACGGAAAAAATTGGCAGAAGATTTTTGTTTTGGAAATCTTGGGAAGTGGTATTTGTCTATATTCTACAATTGATCTTTTATTAAGCAAGCAGGTATCTGTGGGCTTTACAGAGAACTCTGAATTCTTAGTTTTTTTGTGTGTGTGTTCCCCAAGACAGAGGCTGGGGCTTTTTTCTTTTGAGATATTGGTGCTAAAATGATGCTGCCCACAGAATTGGAGGGACCTACACACTGTGAAGCCAGTTTCAGGATTCAAGAGAGAAGAAAATATATGGCATTTCCTGAAGTTTGGAGAAAGAACACTGATATTTAGACCTGTGGTTTGACATGACATATAGTGTTTTGGGGTTAACATTAATTATTAAGGCAAAAATAACTTATTAAATAGAGTTGAACTGGAATTTCAATAAGAATCCATGAACTTTTTTCTTTTAAAAGGAGGCCTTATCTGTTTTGTCCCTAAAGTAATTTATTCTGTTGGGTACTTTTGCTGTCATCCTGCCAAATTCCGGTGGGAACATGGAACCACCTTATTTGCTGAGCTAGTGCCATGCGACTTCTAAAACTCTCCCTCAGTGAAGGAGCCAGTGCCTCGGGCGGGGGTGGGGGTATGTGATTCCATGTCTTTGGGAGGGAAACATTCAGGATAAGCTTGGGAATTGTAGATGTTGAAAGAAAACAAGGCTGCATTAGGTCATCAGAGAGATGTAAGTCTAATGATGCAAAAAAGAAGATAAAATGGACTTGCCTGAAAATGACACCTAAATTTCTGGAATTGTTTACTAAGAAGGATATATATTGATCAACCTAAATTATGTGAGGTTTACACTCAAGTTTTTGCAAATAACCAATTAAAAATACATGTTATTTTTTCTATAACAACAAACTTTCAGGAGGAGTATCATAGAATGTTCTCACAATTTCAAAAATCTCTGTGAAATGTAGTTTATTTGATAGGGAAAGGATGCAAGCAGATTGAGGAGAATCAGGGTTTCTCGGGGTGTTGGGGTCCTGGAAAAGCTGCTTCTCTTATCTTCCCAGCAGTGAATTACAATCTTCCCTAAGTGGTTTCCAGCAATGGCTGCACAATATATGGGGGCATCCTCTGAAAGCTGTGCTCAGTGAACTATTGCAAGTTATGTCATGTTGTTCACGGGCATTTTATTCAGCAGTGGTCCACTCTGAGCAGGGGCTCTGCATACTCATTAGATTACATATATATATATATAATATATTTTATATATATTATTACCACATGGCTGCTCGCTGTTCTGCCACGTGGCTCCAGAGCGAGGCTACTCTGCTCCCACAGGATTCCTTGTGGCTCACCAGAAGGGAAGAAAACAGTATAGCTGTCATAAAAGGGTAAATGGACAGTGATGAACAGAAAATATTGGGTGGGCAATATTAAACAGAAAAAAAAATATGTTGTAGATGAAGTATTAAAGCTAGTCAAAAAAGTAAAGGGAGAAAGAAAGAGTAAAGAAATGGGAAAATATGCCCTAAACATGTACGTTTTAAGTAAGCCGCTCTTTTTTTTAAAGATTTATTTATTTACTTTATCCATTTTAACCCCCCCCTTCCCCTTTTGCTGTTTTGTGTCCATTCGCTGGGCAATTCTCTGTGTCTGTTTCCTGCCATCTCTTCTCATCCTCCTCCTCCAGTCTTCACCAGGATTTGATCCTGGAGACCTCCGATGTAGGAGAGAGGTGTTCTGCCACCTGCGCCCCCTTGGTTCCTGGTTTTCAGAGCTTTCGGAGCATCTCGTCTTGTCTCTCCCCTGCGTATCTCTCCTGTTACATCATCATCTTGCTGCATGGCTCCCGGGGCCTGGCGGCTCACCGGCACACAGAGCCTGGCAGCCCATGCGCCTTCTATATATATATATATATATATTTTTTTTTTAATTTTACCGGGAGGTCCCGGGGATCGACCCAGGTCCCTCCATATGGCAGACGGACACCCAACCATTTGAGCCACATCCGCCCCCCTCTCTTTTTAAAGGAGATTTTTAAATTAAGAAAGTGTAGGAAATACGTGAAGAAACAGAAAGTAAGATTAAGATGGGTAAAATTTACCACAAAATAGATTAGAAAAAAATATTTACACCAAAAACAGAAACAAAAGTACAAAAATCAAGTGGAAAGCAAGTCAATGTAATGCCAGTTGATGTTTATAAGAACTAAATGTGCAAAGAAGTAAGTTTAAAAACAAGTCTGTTTAACAACAATTGGTGCCTATGATAAGATCTGATTCTTTGCAAAATCTGCATCTTAGACACATAATGTAGTTTATACAAAATTGGAAGAAAACCAACCAACAGTAGGTCTGTCATCAACAGTGGATAGCACAGTGCTAAATCTATACAACGAGGAGGCCAAGCAGGTTTCCAGAAGGAGGTGAGGTGGAAGCCTAATCTGGGCAAGAAGCCGGCAGCACGTGGCACTGGCCGGGGCACGGCATGGTGGAGGCCCTGGGTGTGCGCCCAGCGGGGTTAAGGGGGGGGTAAAGAGAGGAGGGCCTTTGGTTCTGTGTAAATGTCTAAGCCCAAGGATGGGTGCTTGAGCGCACCTGAGACTGCGAAACGTCACGGTCAACCTCTTGGGACCGCAGGTTTGCCTTCCTCGGTCTCCTCTACTTCTCTCCTTTGGCTGACGCTGTGGTAACTGATCCTTGGGGCTTACGAGCTGAACAAATTTCTATTTGCTCTAGACAAATGTCCCTCATTTTCCCTAACTTCTATTAAGGAAAGGCAAGACTCCTGAAGAGAGGGTATAAAGGGAGACTGGCAACATATGTGCCTCCCTTCCGTTACTGGTTCTTTAATTACTGAACATAATCTATGGGGATTTGTCCTGTTCTCACACCACTGAAAACCCTTTGCCTTACATATATAAAGATCCGGAAAGTTCCATATCGAGACCTCAGCCAGCAGGAGAAATAGGGTCCTTAGTGTGGCTTCCTGCCCTTGCAGATGGGCAGACTTCACTGGCAGTTGCCACAAAAGACTGGACGTCAGAACTTGTGATGTGCCCCAGAACGCCCAGAAAAAAGCGCAGAGGTGTTTGAGGGTTCAGATTCTCTCCTGCACAGGTTGGGGAGTGGAAGCCATTTTTGGAGAATAAATGTCATCCCACTTCTGGAGTCACAGGCCAGTGGAGATCCATGGCGGAGGCTCGGAGCAGACGCCTGGGTGGAGCATGCGTCGTTCACGTCTTCAGGGCACTTCACGGCACCACAGCACCGGGCGTTGTTGGTTAGATTTACCCACAGCCAGCCATGCCCCCACGTTTGTGTGATTTGGAATAAAATTAATTGTTCCCATGCCTCACGCAGCTGGAGACCATGTAAACCCCACTTCCCTTCATCCACTGATGTGTGTGGAGCATTTCCTGTGCCATGCCCTGTCAGGTGACCCTGGCTGCGAGGTAGCCTGGGGAATTTCTGTCTGCTTAATAGGATAATAATAAGGTAAAAAAAAGAGATATACAAGGAATGCAGTAGAAAATGACGAAGTGCAAAATAACTTCTGTTTCTTCTATATCATGTGGAAGAGAAAATGGGAATATAGCAGGTTGCTTTGGTTTTGAGTTGAAAGGCCTACATTT
Organism: Tolypeutes matacus; assembly: GCA_026826555.1. Lineage (NCBI taxonomy): Eukaryota > Metazoa > Chordata > Mammalia > Cingulata > Chlamyphoridae > Tolypeutes > Tolypeutes matacus. The sequence goes on along the minus strand of JAKSZT010054335.1, from coordinate 7,863,699 downwards.
GGATAACATTTGCCGACATTTTACAAGCCTTCGGTCCCTGGAAACTGATCCTTTCTACATAAGTATTCTGATATCCTTCTGATGACTAAGCACATTATAGATTTAGATTGAGGAATGCAGGCTTCCATGCTTACCTGACACTCTACTTATGGAATTTTTCATGAGGACAGAGCAAATAAATATTACTATGTTTATTTATTTTGTTTTTTATATATTATTATATTTATAAACATGTTTTTAAATTAGAACATTAAATATAGGGCCTTTCTCATTTACCTTTAAATGCTGTTCATCAGTTATTAGTTTACCCCATTCTACCCTCAGACTTGAATAAAAATTTCTTAAGATGAATTTCATTAATAAAACTTGTCAAATTAATTATTGAACATTCATATAATGGAGTAATATGCAATATTTAAAGTTAGCAAACAAAAGCTATGACATGTAAATGAAGAAAGCAAGGTCCAGGGAAACTGGGAGGATATGGAAACTTAGTTTAAGAGCAAGTCCTGGTTTGTTTTTATAACAATACCTGCTCGTTTTCGGATGAAGGAAATAGTAGGCCAGGAGATGTGTATCCCTACTGCTTCCTCCCTAAAGACAAAGCCAACTGTTTCACGTGAGCCACATCCGAAGGCTTCCACTCAGATGCCTCTGGGAAAGAAAGAATCAAGATAAAACCCTTTGAAGAAAAATACATCTGAAACCCCAATATGAAGTTGGAATATGAATGTTGAAGAGACAGTAATCTTTTCCTTCTTCTCCTGGATATCTGAACTTTATTAGATTAGTAGTGAGTACAAAGCAACTCCTGCGACACTTTCGTTTGTCTTTAAACTAGCTAATTCCATAAGTCAATATTTGTAAGAACCCTGGCCAGGGATCCCCAGACAGGGAGGGACATGATACAGCCCCCCTATAACCTTATCATTTCCAGAAACTTCAGAAGAAGAATACGCACACACAGAAAGCAGACAGACCACAAACTGCAAAAGTTAAAAAGCAGAGCTTGCATAACATGTAGCAATATGACAGAAGAAAGACCAAGCGTGTTAAATTACTAAACATAGATGGGCTTGATTCACCTATTAAAAGAAAAAGATTTTTGGATTGGGTCACCAAGCAAACTGTATTCAAGAGAAACATTTAAAACAGAGTGATCCAGAAAAGTTGAAAAGAAAAGGATGGGCAAAAGTATACCTGGTAAGTCCCTTCCACCGAAAGCAAAACAAACAAACAATGAAAAAACCAAGGTCACAAGCAAGAATATTAGTTAAAGCAAAAAGTATTTTTGGGAAAAACGGTGCTCACTGGGACACGGAGACTGGTAATTGCAGGCAGGAAGATATATTGAGAAGCTCTCCCAGTGGAGGGGGTCTGAAGAATAGACTTCAGCCCCACCCCCAGCAGGGGGAATAGGAATTTACATAGTACTTTTCTAGGCGGGGAAAATGGTGGTCGGTGGGAGGGGGCCGGGGTTCGAGCGAGGATCAGGGCCAATAGGAAGGCCTAGAGGTGAACACACACAAGGGGACAGTGAGCTGGGGAGTCATGTGCCCTTGGAGGGCTGGAGGGGCTGGTGGGACTTGGTCTGGGGAGGGAAGCTCTGTCCCACTTGGCTCCCATCTCCACGTGGTCTCTGGTTCAACCTTTGGGGAAGTGCCGTGTTTTCAGACACGTAGGCTTAAGGGGGGCTTGTCCTTCCTTAAAGCACATCGGGGGGAATTGAGTCACAGCTCGTTAATTGTTGCAAACCTAGTGAGGGGGAGCCTCTGACAAGTATGAAGTTAGACTATTGCCCTTTATATGATGCTAGTGTGCAACTGATACGAAGTGATGAATATCTATGCACCAGGTAAAAATGGTAACATTTATTAATCCGAAATTACAGGATATGAAATCAAATAAAAATAGAAACACAATTAGCAGTAGATGACTTTAGTTTACCTAAGTCCATGATGGATCTTGAAGACAAAAAATAAGCAAAGACATAGAAGTCATAATAACACAATCAGCAAGATAGAAATGATTGATATGTGTGAATCTATTATTCTTGAAAATACTGGTGACTATGGAAAATTCAAGAAAATTGGCCATATATTAGCCCTGAAGAAATTAACAACAATAAAAAAGCCAGATCTTTGTCAAAATATTTCTTCTTGAAAATTAAAAAACAAAACACTGCCACCATCACCTCTCAAACAAATTTTGGTCAAAGATAAAATATAAACCAAAATGACAGTATTTTGAGAAAACAGAAGAAATGAAAACATTACAAATCAGATGGGATATACTTAAAGCCATATAGTGATGAAAGCTAATAGCCTTAAATATTTATAACAATAAGAAAATAAAGAATGAAAATGCATGATATAAGCACCCAAACTCAAATAGATTTTAAAAAATAGTGAAAGGACTGAATATAAAAGCAAAAATTAATGAAATAGAAGTGAGAAAACCACACAAATAAATCTAGAAGACTTTTCTTTATAAAAACTGTGTAAAAGAAAACTACTAGTTGACATAATCAAGAAAAAAAGAGAAACATCTATGTAACAAACAAGGATATGGGGGAAAGAATGACAAAAGCAGAAAAAATTAAAATAATCAAAATAGGTCACTTTCCTCTACTCTGCAATACTTTGAAAATCTGGGTGAAATGGAAATATTTTTAGAAAAACATAATTTATTTATTTACCCTCATTCTAAGGCGTACCCTGAGTTTATTTTATTTTATAAGATCCCCTGTTAAGCCTGACTCCTCTTGAATGCAGACTGCCTAGTGACCAGCTTCTAAGCAGCAGAGCCCAGAAGGTGAGGCGATGTCACTTCCGTGAAGAGATGGCGTGTAATTCTGCCTTCACTCTTGTCAGCAGACGCCCCCCTTCTCTTTGCTTGAAAAAGCACGTTGTCCTGTTGCGGGGTCCACGTGGCGAGGAGCCGAGGGTCTCTCCTGCCGACAGGCAGCAGGGACTGAGGCCCTGGAGCAGCGGGCCTGCCGGCAGCCGTGGCCGTGAGCTTGGCCTGGGGCTTCTCCAGCTGGCCTCCACGTGAGACCCCCACAGCCTTACGAGAAACTGTGCAGCAGAGGCCACACCCCAATTCAGGCTCCGGTTCCTGCCCACAGAAACTGTGAGACTGCATAATAAATGTGTGTTGCTTGAAGCCGCTAAGTTTTGTGGCAATTTCTTATGTAGCAACAGATAACTAAACAGTAGACAATGAAATTAGACAAAAGAAAGAAGTTGGAATTACAAAAATTAGAAAGGAGGAGGGAAGACTATCACTACTTGTAGATGACACCAGAAAACCAAGAATTTCAATTGTAAAGCTACTACTAAAACTATTAGAGCTACTACCAAAAGAGAGTTCAGTAAGATAGTTGGACACAGAATTAATGTATAGAAAGCGTTTGACATTCGTACAGACAAGTGACAACTCCATATAAAATAAAATGAAAATTTTACATTGTAATACATTTACAATAGCAACAAAATAATAAAATACCTGGGAATAAATTTAACAAGAATTGTGTAAGATCTATATTAAGAATACTTACAAACATTCCTGCTGGAAACAAAAGAAGATACGAACAAGTCACAATGTCTATCACCACAGATTGTACACTTTGGGTGGATTGTATGGGACATTAATATATTTCAATAAAACTGCTTCTAAAAAAAGTTATGTCACATGCATTGACTGGAATATTCAATCATAAAGATGTAAATCTTGCCCTTGGTAAGTTACAGTTTTTATTTATTTTATTTCATTTTTTGTTTTGTTTTATTGTGTAATATCTAGGTAATCTAAAGGTTACAGTTTTTATATCATCACAATAGTAAAGAGGAGCAATGAGGGGAGATGTCACAGCTAATTAAAATTGCTACTTTCTCTTCATGGTGAGAGTATAAATTGGTAGAGTCATGTTTAAGAGCTTTTTGGTCATAACAATTAAAATTACAAATACAATTGCCCTTTTTGAAAAAACTTTATTTTGTACATTTAATAATTGAAAATATAAACAATTAAAAACTAAAAAGTAAACACAGATGAATGAATATATACATTTCTCAATTAAATGTACTGGATACATATAAAATTCTTTGAATTGGACAATATGTTGCACAATATATTTGGTTCATAGTAACGCATTCATACAGTATTTGTCCTTTTGTGTCTGGCTTGCTTCACTCAACATAATGTCCTCCAGGTTCCTCCATGTTGCCATATGCTTCACGACTTCATTTCTTCTTACAGCTGCATAATATTCCATCGTGTGAATAGACCAGTTTGTTTATCCATTCGTCTGTTGATGGACACCTGGGTTGTTTCCAGTTTTTGGCAATGGTGAATAATGTGGCTATGAACATCGGTGTGCAGATGTCTGTTCGTGTCACTGCTCTCAGGTCTTCTGGGTATATACCCAGTAGTGGTATTGCAGGGTCACGTGGCAAGTCTATATTCAACTTCTTTAGGAACTGCCAAACAGTCCTCCACAGTGGCTGTACCATCCTGCATTCCCACCAACAGTGAAGAAGTGTTCCTGTCTCTCCACATCCTCTCCAACACTTGTAGTTCTCTGTCTTTTTAACAGTGGCCATTCTGATAGCTGTGAAATGATATCTCATTGTAGTTTTGATTTGCATTTCCCTAGTCATGAGTGATGTTGAGCATTTCTTCATGTGTTTTTTTGCCATTTGTATTTCTTCTTTGCAGAAATGTCTATTCAAGTCTTTGGCCCATTTTTTAAATGGGTCGTTTGTCTTTTTAATTGTTGAGTTGTAACATTTTTTTATATATCCTGGATATTAAACCCTTATCAGATATGTGATTTCCAAATATTTTTTCCCATTGAGTTGGCTGCCTTTTCACCCTTCTGACAAAGTCCTGTGAGGTGCAAAAGTGTTGAATTTTGAGGAGGTCCCATTTATCTACTTTTTCTTTTGTTGCACGTGCTTTGGGTGTTAGGTCCAAGAAACCACCACCTACTACAAGGTCTTGAAGATGTTTCCCTACATTTTCTTCTAGTGGTTTTATGGTCCTGGCTTTTATATTTAGATCTTTGATCTATTTTGAGTTGATTCTTGTATAGGGGGTGAGATAGGGGTCCTCTTTCATTCTTTGGTTATAGATATCCAGTTCTCCCAACACTGTTTGTTGAGGAGACTGTTTTTTCCCATCAGCGTGGGCTTGGTAGGTTTGTCAACAACCAGTTGACTGTATAGGTGAGGGTTTATTTCTGGATTCTCAATTCTATTCCACTGATCGATATGTCTATCTTTATGCCAGTACCATGCTGTTTTGACCACTGTAGCTTTGTAATATGTTTCAAGGTCAGGCAGTGAAATTCCTCCCACATTGCTCTTCTTTTTTAGAATGCTTTTGGCTATTCGGGTGCACTTACCCTTCCAGATGAATTTGGTAATTGCCTTCTCTAATTCTGTAAAGTAAGCTGTTGGGATTTTGATTGGTATTGCATTGACTCTATAGATCAGTTTGGGTAAGAACGATTGCCTTTTGATTCGGCAGTTTTGGGAATCCTGTAACTATACTGGCACATGTGCAAAATGACACATGAACAAGGCCTCATTTCAGCATACTTGAACTAGTGAAAATTTGGAAACAACCCAAATGTCCATCAATGTTAGTCTAATTAAATAAATTATAGTACATGCATACAATGGAATGCTATGAAACTGTAAAAATGAGTGAGGATTCTATGTACCAGCCTGGAAATATCTCCGAGATATATTTTTAATGAAAAAAAGCAAGTAGTATAACATGCTACCTTTTGTGTAAAGGGGGAGTAAAAATTTATCTATGTCATTGTGTTGGATAAAGAAATTTGAAAAGACACTCATAACAGTGGGTACCCACTGAGAGGCAGCTTTGGAAGGAAATAAGCGTAAGCAGGGATAGGAATGGGAGAAAGACATTCCATTTCATGCATTTTCATACTTTTTGATTTTTGAACCATTAAAAAAAACAAGAAGGATTCTGTGAATTAATAATAAAGTTGAGGAAAACTCCCATTTCCTGTTGACTCATCTAGAGCAGGGGTTCCTCACCTTTTCTGCTCCACGGTCCCCTTTGCCAGCGGGGTGAAGCCACGGCCGCCTCGCTAAGCCCACACTGCACTGTGGGATATTCAACAGCCATGTCCCACCCGCACCAGCACATCCCCCCAGGAATCCTGAACTTCTGGATTTCAGTTCAGGCTCACAGACCCCTTGTTAAGAGCCCTGACACAGAGACTGACACATTGTGTTCTATTTAATATTTAATGCCAATATAATTCACATTGATAAATACATTGTCATTTCAGTGGGTTTCACTTCTTAATGCCTCTTTAAATGGAGTAATGTAACGTAATTTATATTCTAACCCCAAATTATAACATTATATGCTCTCACCTCTAATTTATTCATTATATACTTTAAAATGTGGATACATTTGAACATGCATATATTTATGTATACATTTTATATGTAAGTGTATATATATTTATATATAGTATGTATTTACATTTAAATACATTGAGGATTTTTATGAAGGAAAGTATAAGGGGGAAATTGTGGTGATTTAGGTGAGTATACAAATTTGTGGGGCATGAGTGACAGCTTTTATAAAGAAAATTGGTTCTGACTGTGTGCTGCGCCCACACTTATAAATGACTGTCCTTAAAAATACATTATCCGTTGCCTAGTCATTTTGCTTCTAAAAATCTCTTCTAAGATTATTTAAATAGGGGGGAAGCTTTGTGCACAAAATGGAAGAATCAAAACCATCTAAGTGAATGAAAATAGTGGTACACTTACCTCTACTTAGTGGGATATTATGAAATCATTCACAATGGAAGAAGATTTTGATATATTAGTAAATGAAAAATAGATTACAATATCATAAAAATGTACATTTCTTATTTATAGGAAATAAAATGACTGAAAAAAAATTCACCAAAAATGCTAACACTGATGTTAGAATAGCAAGATTATGGGTGTTTTTTTTTCCTTCTTTTCTCTATTTTCCAAATTTCTTTCAGTGTGACTAAATCAATCACATAAACATTTATTTTTAAAATGAAAGTGCTCTGGAGAAGGAGAGCAAGGGGTGGAGATGGAACATGACATTTCTTAGTGCCTTTGTGAAGGGGCCATGCAAAGCTTAAACAAAGATTTGGTTGCAGTCCAAAGAATGCTGCAAGTTAATCTAAAACTGAAGAAAAATGCCGAGGTAATTCGCACTGCCACTTGCCTGCTGGAATTCATTGCCACTTGCAACTTGCTGCATTAAGAGACGTTCGGTTAACAGCGGTCACCGGATTTGTTCCAGGGCTTCCCTGCGGTGACGCTGTGGGTGAAGGGAGGGTCCATGAAAACTCAAGGACCCTGCAAGCTCCTTTCCCAAAGGCAGTTTACGAACTCTCGCCCTTCCCTGCACTCGAGTATGAAGAAGTTGGTTCTGGGGTCAAAAATCCCAGGCAAACTGTGGCTTGCATGCCACGTGCGGAGAGCAGCGGTGCCCCGGCCTCGGAGAGGCTCCCGGCAGTCTCCCTGTTTAAGGAAACCCAGTTCTGCTTAGTTTTCCTTCATTTGGTTTTTTCCCTCTTCTTGGCTTTTTTATTTTTCATCTTTTTTAAAATTTTTTATTATTTATTTTCTTCTGTTCAGTTTTAACAAAGAATTTCCCAAACTGATTTGACCACAGAATTCTTATGCATAACGCCCCATGAAACACGTTTGCATGTGTGGCCTTAGAATTTACTCGTTGTGAGTTGATTAGAAAAATGCAAAATATTGCCTAAAAATACTGGTGATAAGTATTTGCTCAGTGACCAACTTTCTACATGTGTTAGTCACAATTCCTCTTAATTAATTGCCTGGGCAATTACTCTGTGAAGTGTCTTCCCCAAGAAGGAGACGTCCTTTTGCTGCCAAATTCTTTGCCAAGCCGTTGAGGCGCTTTAATGGGAAGGGCACCGTTTCAGAGGTCGCCCACTGCCCGTGGGGTCAGCCTGTGCACCTGTGCCTGAGCTCAGGCTATTCGTGCCGGCTTGTCTTTCAGAATTGCCGTGAGAGCAAGTCAAATGTGACATTAGTGTGAAATGTAAAATGCAAAATCAGCAGAGTTGATGTTTTGGTTGAATGTCTTTTTATATTATTTTTATACGGTACTTTTAGAAATCAGTGATCACAGATCTGTTTTTGTGTGTTCTTCAGTGTCAGCGTGACCTGACACTGATTAGTTGAAGCCACACAGATTGACGCTGCCAGGAAAAATACCCTGCATATTACTGACAGTAATCGCAGGATCCAAACATTTTTTATTTTCACCTTTTTTAAGCTCCTTAAATTCAGGTAAGTTTGTTTTCACTTATACTGATGTCCTATTCAGAGGGGCGGAGACTCGTGGTTTTCTAGAGCCTATAGACTGGGGTACAAATAATCTAGTTGTAAAGGGAAATAATGACTCATTATATAATAATAATATAAGTCCTCCGTTCCATATGGACCAGGTATGTTTCATTTTCCAAAAAATATGCTGTCCAAATAAATAGCCATTAGAGGGAGCTCTGGTTGTAGTTTAAAACAAAGTTAGCCTCAGCAAATAGATATTAACAATAAGCAATCAACTCCAAGTCTCCCTGTTTTAATGGAAACAAACAAACAAAAACTAAAAAAAGACTAAGTTCCCCTTAGCGGCGCCATTTTTTATGTAAGGAATGAGTGGACCAAAGTTGCTTCACAGCATGTCATCTGGAATGATGCAGACACGCAGGTGGGTAGAACGTGGCTCCAGCCGCGCCACGAGGCAGGTGTGGCCCCTGAGCCAGCCTCTTCTCTCGCTCAACCTCTTCCTCTCCTGAACAACAGAGGGGCTCACAGGGATTGGCTGTGGTGGCTGGTTCCTGGTCAGCGTGGCCAGGGTGTGGTGTCCAGGAGTTTGGTCACACAAGCACTGGCCTGATGATTACTGTGAGGATGTTTCATGGGTTTAAGTCATCGGTAAGTTGATTTTTGCATCTATGGCTGATTGTATCTACAACCAACTGAGGAAGTCTCACCCCAGTCAGCTGAAGGCCTTGAAAGGAGAACTGATGATGTCAGCAGTCAGAAGGAGGAATCCCCATCGCTGCTCCAGCCAGCCAGCTTCTCTGAGGGAATTCACCGAAAACCTTCATCGGAGCTCCCAGCTTGCAGCCTGCCCCAGGGAGTTTGGACGTGGGCACCCCGCAGCCACTCGAGCCAATCCTGCAAATCTCACAGTGTGTATGAGGTTCCGCTCCCGAGAACGCCGACTGACACGTCGGTGCGTCCCACAGTGGCGTCTGTGGGCGTCTCCTAGGAGATGAGAGAGTTCTATGAGAATTAAAAATGTCCTTTTTGAAAGACCGCTATCTTGAAAATGTTGTGTTCTTGAAAGATGACGGTCTTGCAAGGACCATTTCAGCCGTGTTCTTGGTCATGCGGACAGTGTCCTCAAGGCCAGCTTTTGCCATGGAGTTTCAGGGTCGGACTATTTGTGTTGACAGTTGTGTCGGCCCGAGTAGTGGCTGCCTTGGACTCACAGCCTGAGCCCTGAACGTGCCTGGCTGGCGGGGGCTGGGTGTCAGCAGAACGGCATTAGCGTTGCAGTCGTGCTGTAAAGGACATTTTCTCCTGGCAGAGATCGTATGCGACTCCAAGCATTGCCGTAGCATAAGCTTTGGAGGCATAAGTCATTTTGCAAACTGTGATTCTGATTTGACATAATGAGAATTACTGTAGAAGGATGTGCTCACTAGTTCCATTTCTCGGGCTACTGAGAAGAGAAGAGAAGAATACAGAGCTAATGCGTCCGTGCAAGTGGAGGCTGCAGATATCGTGCACTGAGTGAGCCACACACAGCGGAGGGCTTTGCAGTGGTTTGGGAAGAGAGCGAGGTCGAGAATTGAGTCTTCACTCAACATCTTTGTGATGTCTAAGTTGAATGGAAAAGCCCTACATTGCAGCAGGCAGAATCACACCCAGCCTTCTGCAGAGCCTGGCTTTGTGCTATCCACGCAAAGCCACTTGGCAGCAATGTTTGCAGAGAGACTTCAATACATTTCCATTACATTGAACTTCACAGTTTCGCTGCTTGGCCCTATTGTAATAAGGGATCGTTGTTAAGTTAAAAAAATACAAATGATCCAGCATGCTCAAAAATTAAAATAGGCCACGTAAGAAGCAATAAACATGCAGAGACATCTTTCTATTAGTAAACCAACATCAATGTCGTTGCTTTAGCAACACAGCATCACCCACTACGTTAAACTTGTTAATTCGAATTAAACCGTGAGTCACGTCAAGAGGCCTTCATTTTCCCACCAGGTCTCCTAGCAACCCAGAGTCCGCCTGGCACGGCCTCGGGGAGTCCCTGCTCTCTGGTCTCAGGCATCGTCCTGCTCCTGCACAGTCCTGGAACCTGGCTGGATGGAAGGAGGAGAGGAAGCCTGGGCCAGCAGGACTGCTCTGTGCACTGGCTAATCCACCTACGGAACAGCAGGATGGACTGGGCTGTGGACTCGGCAGCCTGGTGCTTCTTGCCAAAGCACGTGAGTCAGGAGACGACAGCTCCAGGCGCCCCGCTGGCAAAGGTGGCTCTGAGCTCGAAGCCTGCTGCCCACAGAGACGCTAAGCAGCAGAGAATGTGCAGGGGCTGCTGAGCAGACGTGGATTAGAGGAAGGGCTTTGCACCCTTCCCACTCGCAGGTGTGGCAGTGGTTTGGGACTGAACGGGAGAGCGCATGTGGAGGGAGCCACGGCTTACTGCGGCTTCCCACGAGCCGTGTCACTTACGTTTTGGGGAAGGGGGGGCCTCTGTGCTTTTCACTGCCTCCCTTCTTTCCCGTTCTCACAGTAATGGGGAAGAATTCTGGATAATCGAGTCTAAAATGTCAAGTGTTCTGTTTTTGGTGTTTCCTGTTCTCTGCTCTTGCTCTAGCCACCGTCCGGTTTTCTCAACCACTTAGTCCGAGGCACACAGGAGGCCGGTGTTGGCGCCCTGGGAATGGAGGGGAGCGGCTCTTCCACGAGAAGAGCAAAGCAGGGAGGAGGCACCCAGATCAGCAGCGGGCAGAGTGCAGGGCGGACGGGAAAGCGGCCGCCCTCCTGGCTCCCCACCTACCCTAGAGGCCGGTCACACACACGTTTGGGCTAATGATGCTTTGAAGAACGGAGCGGAAGTGGCTGGTCCTTGTTTAGGGCAAAGTCAGTGGACAAAGGAGGCTGGACAAGGAGCAGGGGTGGGTGGGAGTTGTCCCAATCCATGTTTAGTTTTCCTATGAAAATTTGTGCCTGGAAGACTGGAGGTCACCCAGAATGCAGACACAAGGTCTCATTCAGCCCATCAGTTAAACTTTTTTCATTTAATAAACTTTATTTTTAAAGAAGTTTTTGATTACAGAAAAATTACATCCAAAGTATAGGGGATTCCCGTATACCTCCTCCCTCCCCCTCACACAGAGTCCCCTATTCAATTAAACTTTTGAGATTAGCATTTTTATCTTCCCCATTTTACAGATGAAAAAACTGAAGCAAAGTGAAATTCAGGATCTTGCCTAGTATAACGTAGCTAGAAAATGACTGGAAAAAATGTGAAACCTATTATGATTCAAAAGTCATCAATATGTGTTATGATGTTATTCACTTAAAGATTTGCATCTGGGGAGCTTTTCCACCATTTAAAGTTGTTTATTTCAAAAGCAATATTAAAGGGCCCCCAAAGCCTTCCCCTCCATTTTCTTTTCTTTGGCCTTGCCCTCCTTGGGGGATGAGGAGATGAGAAGTTGCAATTTAAGACATGGCCCTAACATATGTTCTGCTATCAGTTTCCCTCCATGGCTTGTGACGTTGGGGTGACCCAGGGCAAGGAGAATGTCAACATAGATTTCCTTCATCTGCTCATGTCTGAACTCTCCATCGTGGCCTTGCAGAGCTTTTGGTGAGATGGACACAGGCCTCTTGGACAAGAAGGTCAAGTGTTCACGTGTTGGTGAGATGGAGCAGGTCCTTGGGACAAGAAGGTCAAGTGTGCATATGTTGGTGAAATGGTACAGGCCCCTTGGACAAGAAGTCAAGAGTTCACGTGTTGGTGAGATGGACACAGGCCCCTTGGACAATAAGCTTGAATGTTCAATGTGGTGGTGAGATGCACGCAGGCCCCTTGGGACAGGAAGGTCAAGTGTCCACATGTTGGTGAGATGGCCTCAGGCCCTTTGGACAAGAAGGTCAAGTGTTCACGTGTTGGGGTGAGATGGTGCAGGTCCCTTGGACAGGAAGGGCGAGTATTCACATGTGTTTATCTCCCCATTCAGACTGAACCCAGGAGGGATGGCAAGAATTGTGTGTGATTCATTTCCTAACTTCCTGAGCATCAAACTCAGAGCTGTGCACATTTTGTGTGACGAATACCTGTTAAAATTGAATTGGGTTGAGCACTGCTTCCTTATAGTAAAGCCCATCTGCCATGGCCTCAGAGGTTACTAAGAAATGAATGGGAAATAAGAATTAAGAATGAAGGCTTAATAACATTTATCTCCATAACCTTAAAGATAACTTGCAACTTGGGAAAATTAGTCACACTCTAATTCTCTGCACAGAATAAACCTACCTTGGGGCTCTCTCTGGATCTTCATTTTCTCTATCTTTGGCAGTGAGATCTCTTGGGTAGGTAAACTGCATAGTGGACAGGGCTGGGTCAGTTTGTACAGATAAACCATAGTCCCTCAAGAACTGTGGGCTCACCCTTGTGCCTCTCTTCAAGACTGTGCTAAGGAATTGGGCCTCTACTCAACACAGGGTACCCGGCAGCATGCCCTGGGCATGTGCTTTCCTGATGTAGGTACAGCTCGCTTTGGCTTCTCATTGAGGTTTGCTGGGATTTCACCTCCTAGCTAGATGCTTGACTGTTCATTTGCTTTGACAAAGCCTAGCCTGTGTGAAAGAAACACACCAGTGCTTTCCATCAAGAACCAGCTGCAGGAACTTCCACCTTCTTGCTAAAATATTAGAACACACTATTCACATGTTATTTCTTTCCAGGGACAGTGATTATTTATAGATGAGCTCATTGTCCAATAAACATGACTGAAGTATTAGCTAACTTCCCATGTTAAGTCGAATGAAATAAAAGAACAGCTCATGAAAAATTAAAAGAGGTGTTTTATTTGTACTTAAAGTTTAAGGTTACAAATATGATATTAATTTTAAGAGGAAAACTGAAAAGGAGATGAATAGAAAGAGAGAAAAGTCCTTCCTTGTGGCTTGGCAGAGCTCTTCAGACACCAGAATGCAGCCTGAACAATTGTTCTGATTCAATCAGTGATGATTTTTAACTTATATCATGGTGAAATCAGTTCCCCTTCCCTCCCAATAATGAGCTAGAAATTCATGAGATAAATCTAATGCCCACTAGACACTTTGTCTGCAGAAGAAACTCCTGTAGCCCAAGAGAAGACATTCACCAAGTCATTTTAAGAAGGAAGGACACACATTCACCCCATCTCAGCTCTGACGGTTCACAAATAACAAGGAAGGTGCACGCACCGTGGGGCGTAGAGGAGGAAGACCGCGGGCAGCCTTGGGGCGTAGAGGAGGAAGACGC
>JAKSZT010054335.1:7813727-7850060 GCA_026826555.1 Tolypeutes matacus | reverse complement strand
GACTTGTGTGGAGGGGCTTCCCCGTTGTCTCCCCCAGGCTGTGGGTCTGAGCCGTGGGCAGCTCTGCTCAAATCCTCTTGTGGTTCCCGTCACAGTAGGAAAGAGCTTCACAGATCTGAGGGTTCTCCGTGATCCGGCCTTTCCAGCCTGCGTCCTCCCTCACTCCACCCTAATATTAGTCCTCTGACCACAACAAACGGCCCAAACCAGGCTGCTCTTCCCCGAGGGCTTTGTCCTTGCCACACTGAGTTTCAAACCGCCTGCCCCTGCTGCTGCCGCTCCCCGGGTCACACTGCTTGTCTTCAGGACCCAGCTCGGGTCCCTGTACCGCCCTCACCGTGTCGGCTGAGCCAGGGAAGGAGACTGTGGCTCCCACCCCAGCCCTTTCAGGCCAACTTCTTGGGCCCAATTTCCTTCTAGACTCACGAGAGTGGACCTGACTTCCTACAGAGCAACCTGCGAATACCTGACCTAGACCTTGCGTGCTCGTCGCCCTTAAGACCAAGTCCCACCCTCAGAATTAGGGGAGGGGCAGGCAACAGGGCGGGGGGCTTGGAGGCCAGTATCGTGGAGTGTAACGAGCGGCTGGGAAGGAAGAACCAGTGGGTGACATCCGAGGAGGAGCGAGACCTGCCCTGCGCCCACAGAAGGCTGCTAACGGGCGTCTGCAGGGCGCATTGGCTCACCTGCAGGTTTCGTTTTGTTGACTATGGTACGCAGGCATGTGGCTCTCGCTGGGTTTCTCAGACCCAGGAAGACAGGTGGAGGCTGCCAGCCTCGTCCCTCCTCCCAAAGCCCTGCCAAAATGATAGTAAAAGTGTAAAAATGGTATCACCTATAAGTACAGAGAATTGCAAAGGAGATATTAGCCCTCGGGGAGCTCCCCACGTTTTCCAACAACAGCAGGTAGATGTGAAGGAGCTGACAGCATCACGGAGGAAAGTGCAGTGCAGCGCCTGGAGGGGGATTACCGACAAAATGAGCCCAGTTTTTTAACACTTGGCGATACCTGCATTTCCAAAATCCATAGGCCAGAAAGTCAGCGATAATCGTTTAGAAGCTCATTTAGCTGTTCCATGGGGTCTGACCTAAACACATTTGGGCGGAATCTGGCTTGAACTGATATGAGGCTATTTATAGTTTCTAATTACACTATTGAATGTGCACTTTCATACATTTCACTCTAGAAATAATAATGTTTGTGAACATTTTGTTTATAAAACTGTAAGCAAAAATGCAATAATATGCCATTGGGCAGACGGAGGAGCAGTGGGTTAGAATGGGGGATGTAGAGCCAAATCCTCAAGTATCTTACAAGGAAGGTAAAGCATAGGCTCTAACACTGATATATCAAGAAAGGGCACTGAAAAAATATTTTTCAGAAATATGACAGCAAATGTCTATAACCACAAAGAAAACGAGGTGTCCAAAGAAGTTCTTTAGTAAAGCCTACCAAACAGTCAAGGAATAAACAGCCCCAACTTACACCATCTCTTTGAGGTAATATAAAAAGGGCTACTTCCCAACTCGTTTTAAGGAAGTAGGTTAACTTTAATAACAAAACCTCTCAGGACAGCAAAGAAAGGAAAATTCAGGTCAACTATCACTCAGGAGCATGGATTTAAGTTATTAGGAAATTAAATCCCGCAACGAATGGAAAGGATGCTACGCAGTGGCTGAGAACAGTGCCACTAGCCAGCGCCATGCGTCATCCCCGTGTTGGCAGATTACAGAAGAATCGTGTGATCACTTCTGTTAAGGCAGAAGCAGCACCTGGTGACAGTCAGGGTCGTGGGAGAGAAAACTGCAGCCACCCTGGACTAGAAGGAGCTGCCGTCATCTGGCAAAGCGCATCCACAAATCACTCACAGCCTCACCTTCGAGGTCCAGAAAAAGACAAACGGGCCCCACACGCCGCTGCACTTCAGCGCTGACCTGGAGGTCTAGCCAGAAATGACAACAAAGAGACAAACTGACACTTTTTTGCATATATGTCCAGACAGTTCCAAAGAATCTACAGCTACATTAGAACTGATAAGCAAGCTTTCCAAATTTGCTGGATATGGATCCATATATGTAAACATTGCATTTTATATACCAGCAACAAACAATCAGGAAAAGTAGAATTGATAATATCATTAAGATTGTGATGTATCTAAAGATAAGTAATGACATTTGTGAAAAACTCTTTGAAGAAAGTTATAAGACGGTGCTGACAGGTCTTCAGGTGGCCCTACAGAAATGCAAACGTGTGCTCTGGCCATTAATCAGAGGACTCAATATTGTAAGGTTTCAGTTCTTCCCCAATTGATGTATTAACTCCAGCAGGTCTATTTTGTGGAGTTTGATAAATTGGTTCTAAAATTTATATGGAATTGTAAAGGGCTAAGACTGGCCAAGACTCTTGAAGAAGAGTGAGGTGCAGGCTCGCCTTATCAGGTAGCAAGATCGACACAAAGCGTTAGCCGCCAAGGCAGCGTGGTATAGAAACAGGGGTAGAAGAATATCCTAAGGGAACAGAATAGACAGTCTAGACTCAGACCTCATTCTTAAATAAATGGTTGATTTAGGAGAAAGGAGGCATTAAAGGTCATTGGCAAAAAAAGGCTTTTCCAAATGCAGTGCATGCTCCGGTATGCGTGCTCTTAGAGAGAAAGCCCGGCACCTCTGGCAGCGGACACAAAAATCAATTCAGGTGCTGTAAAGGAGGGGCCACGAAGATTTCAGAGGCTACTACAGGAGGATACGGTCCTGACATTGCATAAGGAAAGATCTTTTAATATGAGACAAAAACATTAACAAAAAATGCATTGATTAAAGCAATTGACCTCATTAAGGAGCTCCTGTCCATCAGCCGCCGGAAAGAGCTTGACACAGAGCAAGAGAAGATGATGTAACTAAGAAATGTTTAATATAAAAGAGCTGCCATGACTCAGAAAACCTAACTGAAAATTGGGCAGAAGTCTTGAATAGAGACTTAAAAGAGGAAATGCAAATGGCCAATAAAAATATGAAAAGTCCTTCAACCACATTAGTAAATTGGGAAATGCACCCAAGACTCACCATGTGGACACTGCCCACACAGCCACGAGTGGGCACAGATTAAAAGGTCTAATGGTATCAGGTGCCGGAGAAGACGTGCAGCATGGAGGGTGGGCACTTATGGCTGAGGGGGTATGACTTGGGACCGCCACTTTCGAAAACAGCTCGGCCCTTTCTAGTGCATTTGCAGTGCTCCTTGGCTGTGGCAACCTCTGCGTCCACCTTCCCTCTGTGCCTCTGTCCCTAGGAGCAAGTTTTCCTCTGCTTTGGAGGGTACCGGTTACCCCCGATCCAGCACGAGCTCATCCAACTAATCTCATCAGAAAGACCCTCTTCCAATGAGGGCCCCGTCCGGGGTTTCCCGTCGCCCCCGGCCGTCTGATTGGGGGGGGGGGGAGGTGTGCACATTTTTTTTTTAAATTTTTTTAAAACTTTATTTTAAAGAAGTTTTAGATTACAGAAAATTTACATTGTGTGCACACTATTAACTGGAAATAATCCGAACGTTATTTTAGACTGAAAATAACTGGAAAATGGAAATAATCTGAGTGTTCATCCACATTAGAACTGATAATAAATTAATTGTGATTAGATAAATTGTGGTTGATTCTTACTAACATAATATTAAGTGCAAGGAGTAAGAGACAAAAGAATATATGTAGTATTGTACCATTAGTATATCCAATATATTTTAATGGATGTGTACACAGGTATGATACAAGGATTTAAAAAGCAAAACTTCCCAGTATCCAACTGAGACTGAAATCAAGAGTCTCTCCTTTTTCTCTATTTTCTCTGTCTACTTGCCCTTCACCAGATATTGGGTCCTGACCTATGAACTTAAATTTTGCCAAGGGAGATGTGACATTAAGTTTACCATATTTGTAGGTAAAATCCAGTTATTCATATTCCCTCAGAAAAGGGCATTTCAGACATTCAGGCATTCCTGCTTTTGTTGTCTTGTTTTGCAAAGTTCAGATATCTTTACTGGTAAACTTCCCTCCTGCACTTTGCAAACGTCTTCAGTGCAGGGCTGAACTGATGAGGTTCCTGCCTGGTGACAGCTTCTGCTTCCACTTCTCAGCCAATTTGGGCTCTTATTTCTCTTTATCTATTCAGTGACACAACCCAGCCCTTTTCTGAGGTTCAAGTCACACTTAAGATCTCTGGAGTCTTAATTTCTAGTTAAGGATTGGGTCCAAATCCCATTTATACCCTGTGGTGAAGGTGTTGACTCCGGAAGCTTGACCATAAGCTCCAATCCACAGTTGATCCTGAATCCTTGGCTTCCTGATTCAGAATGCTCACGGGTGGAGCTCCGTTTTGACAAATTCCCCTGATGATGTTTAGTAAAATAAAGTCTGAGAACCCATCTGTGTCAGTTTGGGTCCTCCAGTGAGCAGATGCCAAGGTGGAGCTAGAATTGCAAGAGATTTCTTCAGAGGACTGCCTGTGAAAGGGGAGGGGGCAGGAGCAGGCAGGGTAAGTCTGCAGATTGTGACGCAGCCCTGGGACCTGGGAAAGGAGGCGGAGAAGGAAGGAGGTTTTGCAGGAGGAGCTTCAGGTCCTGGTGAGCTCTGAGAAAGTGTCCATCAGTCCCCTGGAGAGCCCCAGCCCAAAGGTTGCCTTTAGCGCTGGGATTGTCAGGCTCCACCGTTTCTCCCATTGGGAGCTGTTGGGAAGAGGGTGGCCTCAGCGTAACGCTGTGCTGGACCCCAGAGTGACCACAGCTGCCGGCTGCCAGCCAGCTCACTCCCGGGCAGGCAGCCTCTGGACGCGAGTCGAGCGCACGTCTCCACGGCCGTCCACCACCCCTGCTCAGGGACACGGCACTTGCTGCTACCCCAGCCACCTCGTCTGAAGCTGCTGACCACTGCTCCACCAGCCAGGGCCCCCACGTCCTGCTCTCGACCCTCCGCTCTGGCAGGAGGCGGTATCGCTTGCGCCTGGAGGCCCTTCCAGGCCTTCTCTGTGTTGAAGTATACCCTGAAGTTTGCGGCTGTCGGAGTCTCCTCTAGGGAAACCTGAAGGCTGGACCGCTGCGGGACCCCGCATCCTCCTCTCCCCACTCCTTGCTGAGCCCAGTCCTGTCCTTCTGGTTTCTAGAGCCGTCACACCCAGGCAAAGGTGACCTTGTCGCTGACCGGGTCAGAGAAGGGGCGCCGGCCACAGCTACGCAGGAACTTGCTACGCGAGGTGGGGTAAGTAAGCCAAGCGACTGCAGGGGCGGGTAGTGAGGGCCTGACCGTGCCCACCCAGCTAGGGGTGCTGGGGGCAGGAGGAGGCTGCCGACGGCTCCTTTGGGGCTCAGCCTTCAGAATTCCTTAGACACAGTCGGGTGCCCAGGAGGGGCCATGGGATTGGAATTTGAATTCTGGCTCCCCCTACTCTACTAAGTAGTGCAGCCCTCCCATGCCTCACACACAAGATGGATGGATTTCGGGGCTGCTGGGGAGATGGCGTAGCTAGTGCCTCCCTCGGTGCCCGGCTGAGGAGCAGGCAGCCTCTAGAGCAGGGGTCCATGACCCCAGTGGAAAGATTTCAGGGGGTCCGTGAGCTTGAATTGAAACAAATCAACTTCTCATCTTTATTTTCTCTGACCCCTAACTGAAATCGAGCATTTCCTTCACTTACGAATGTACGCAGTAAATTACAGTCGTGTTCATTTCACATCACATGACAATTGTTACGCATCTCAAAAAATCACTCGCGCGTGCATACTTTGAAATTACTGTAGACGCGAGTTAAGTAAAACTCTCTGCCGCTACGTTCTGAGAAGGGGTCTGTGGTTTTCACCTGACTGGCCAAGGGGTCCGTGGATCAAAAAAGGCTGAGAAGCCCTGGTCTAGACGGCGGCCGCAGGGATTCCGGCCGCAGAACCCACAGGCCTTTCAGCCTCCGGGGAGTCTTGGCCAGCAGCCCGTTTTGTGACAGAGTTTTCCAGGGTGTCAGAGAAACGGCAGGAAGCCAGCTAGAGCTAGGAAGTATATTCATGCATACTTAGCATGTATAAGCTGATTTCCTGCTGAAACCTCTGTCACGAACTCCTCATCGACTAGCCTGCCTTCCTTGCTTCCTTTAAACTTCTTCCTCTAACAATAAGAAACGTGGCTCCCACTGTCTGCAGTTTATTTACTTATGTGTTCATTCCTATAAACGTGTAGGGTATTTTCAGAATTGCTAACCGGTACCCATGTGGGAAAAAAATTTACCTACTAGATTACAGTACTTATATACAGTTCTTTTTGTTGTTAGCCTTAAAACATCCAATTAAAACACTGACTTTTTTGTTACTTAGTTCAGCTTAGTAATCAAAAGCAGTTAGATTCATTTGTCACAGTTTGTATCTCGTTTTGGGATCTCTTGACATCCTAGTTGATATTTTAAAAGTTGCAAACGGTGAATTCCATTCTATAGGCTTTGGCAAATGCACAGAGTCATGCACCCACCACCCTTTTACCGTAGCACACACAGAAGGGCTACGTCACCGAAGATTCCCTGTGGCCAACCCCTGCCCCCAAACGTCAACTTAAATACTTTTACCAACACAGCAAATTATTTGGTAAGGCAACAAATCATGGTCATAGACTCTTTAGAAGTCGAAGACAACTTCCATGGGTTATAGCACCGATTACTAAGTTCAAATTTCTTTCCAGTCTCCTTTGTCAGAAATAACATCTGCAGGAGCGATTTTATGAAGATGGGTAGTACTGTCTTTCAGCAACCTTAGGGTAAGATAGAACATTTTCTCCTTCTTATCTTATTGAGATTCATTTCACTGGTTGTTAGAAAAGCCTGTGAATGTCAAGGACAAACGGTATAATTCCATTAGTTTGTGCTAAGAAGAAAAGAAAAGGTAGCTCTGGGAAGATCAAAACTTAAAATACAGAAAGGATTTAACAGCTAATTGAATATAAGGCATGAAATGTGCTGCATCTACAATGCCAACCTGTCACCCCAGGCTAGATCCTGGGTTATTTTTATTCCTGGTCGCTGTGTTAACTGTGCAAGGGTGTTTTATCACGTAAAAAGGGAGTTTGTAGGTTATCACTGATTTAAAGTTGTGGCCAAAACATTTATACTCATCCAACATCCATGGCTCCCCGCATCTCCCAGCTCCCCGTCAGGCTAGATCTGGCGAGTTACAGTGTTTCCGTGGTTGCATGAATGGGGCCGTGGCACCGGTTCCAGCTGTGGGCACGTTCTCCACCGGTTGCAGCAGCCTGGAGCCACGTGTCCCGCGTGGAAGCTCCTGGAAGCCGGGGTCTTTGGGCCACCACTTGGAAGGGGGCCTCATGAAGAGGCATCAGACATACAGAAGACTAGATAAGGTAGAAATAAACCTTTCTGTGTCGGGGGCATTGAGACTGCCTGTGACTGCAGCCTGGCCTAGCCTAATTGACGAATATGCCAGCCATGCATCTGATTTCTTCTTCTTTCAGTGGTGTTTATTGAGCACCTCCTAGGTAGGGCCTGGGCACCATAATATACTGGGTGGGTGGCCAAGGCGTTAACAGGAAACTGCAGTGCAGAGCAGCGGGGACAGGCAGCCGAGCTGAGCCCCCAGGAGAGCTTCCCGGAGGAGGTGACACTAAGCGCCCTGAAGGATGGCGGGCATTAGCCGAGTCCAGGAAACCAGGGGAGGACGTTTCAGGCAGCAGAGACAGGATGTGCAGCAGCAGAGCGTGTGTGCACACTCAGCGCGCCGGTCACGCGTCCCGGGGCCCAGGGACCCAGCCCAGCCCGCCTCTGGGGAGCCCCCACCTGCCACACCTTCCGCAGGGCCGGCCGCGGCTAGCATTCGCCGACCCGGTTCAGTCACTCCCTTGCCGCCTTCTGCTCTGCAGAGGGCTGGACAGCTTAGGAAACCTAGCTGGAAAACGGCCTCAGCATGAAGCAGACCGGAATGTTCTTCTGACTCAGCTCGGGTTTGGGCACGTCACGTAACCTCCTCCGGGGAAGAGCTGCCACCACTCTCGGCTCACCGCAGGGGTTGTGAGAGCCGTAAGTGGTGTTTCCACGGGCAGCGCCAAGGGCCCGGTAAAACGAAGGCACATTTGTCAACCCAAAGGGCAGTCCAGGAGCAGCCACCCGGTGCCCCCAGAGCCAGCCGGCTGGGGCACGAGTCCCCCTGTGGCTCCAGCGGGGCAGATGCCCACCTGGAGGCCCCTGACCCGTACTTGGACCACAGATCCACTTTGTTTAGTCTGCACCGCGTTTTAAATTGAATTAATGTCAACATTTTAAAATGAGATGGTTTCACATGAAAGATGGAATTTCCAGCTTCTCTTGAAAACTTGGACCAGCGAGGCCACGCGGCCGCGAGCCGCAATGGGAAAAATCACTGGCGAGGACGGGTGGCCGCCTCTGCTCAGTGTTCAATTCATCCCAGGCCACCACGCCCACCACTCCCACTTTCCAGGGCTGGCTTGACCTTGTTATCCTGAGTCAGACCAATGCATGGCCTGCACAGTCTCCAGGAAAGCAGGCACCCCAAGTCGTTACTCTCAAACCAGGCTCAAGAGTTTGCACGTCAGTGTGTCCTTGGCGTGAGCTCTGGGAAGCAGTGGGCCAGGTGGCTGGCAGGCAGGTGACGCTCTGAGCATCACCTGGCCACAGCCAGCCGGGAAGGCCCGTGGGCCCAGGCCGGGAGGACACGGGTGGGGCAGCTCCTGTCTGCCGAGGGCTGAGCCTCTCCAGCCTGCGGAAGCCGCTGTCCACCTGCTCTGCTCAGGCCATTTCGTTGCTCAGGAACCGAGGCTATGGAGAGGGATGGACTCTCAGCGCTGGAAGGGAAGTAGCTTCCCCCAGTCGGCCCTCTTTGGGCCTCAAGACCAGAGCTCCTTTCTGTTTACAGCGCTGCTGCCCCCAGGTCTCAAGGGCTCCTCCCTAGAGCAGACAGAGCAATGGACGGGGCAGAAGGAAGAGACTGAAGTGAGAGCCCCTCCAGCTGCCATCATCACCACATTGCACAAAATCACCACATAGGTCCGCAGAGCTGCGTCAGAGAGGCACGCGCCCGCCACCGCGCTGGCCTCTATCAGCCGGCACTGGCCTCCTCACGCGGGCTGCCAGGGCGCCGTGCTCGGCTCAGCCGTTTGAGCTCTGAATGACTGTCCAGCTGAGGGAGGGAGGCGAGGCCTGGACCAGCCACTGTTCCCCGGGCTGTGTCCACATCAGGGCTTTCACGGGCCCCGAGAGGGCTTTCTGGTTCCCAGCTAGGTGGGCCCCAAGGGGGAGGGGCCCCAGGCTCAGCCACGTCTCTCTCTGTAAGTGATGGCGTTAGAAGTGCCACATCCGGTCCTCCCCTTTGCGTCTCTTCTTCCTCCAGGACCCCACTCCTTTGCGACCAAGCACCCGCAGGCGAGGCCGTGGTGGCCAAACCATTTGGAGAAGGGAGCATCGCCATGAGCAGAGTCTCTGGTGGTGAACGCAGGATTGAAACGGAAGTTCGCATGTCACTCCGCTTGAACTGAGATAGCCCTATCACGTATGTGGCTCGCATGGGTGGGGAGTGCAGCTCTAGAAGACGGAGGAAAGCACTACTCTTCACACTGAGTCACTTTTCCAGCCCCTGTGAGGTCCGTCCCTGAGGCTGGCACCCAAGAGTCCATCACTCTCCCTTCTCTCTGCCCTTGGTCTTGTCTAATGTCATGCCCAATGTCTTCCATGCTGTTGAAGGTTCTGGAAGCCACACTACTCATGGATGGTGACTCTTTCCTGGATGGGCCTCTCATAGGGAATTGACTTAGATAATCTACAAGACAAGCAAACCTTTCTCATGCTAGTTTTGATGGCCTTCCATGGACAAACTCTGATGAGTTCTTATGCTAGTATGTCTCTGCCTCCTTCCTCTGTTGTACCAAAGACCCTCCCCTACCACACCTAAAAATAAGTCTCCTTGGCTCCATAATGTCCACTGACTATTTCTTAATGCATTTCACATGTTTTCTCATTACACCCTTACTGAACACACGAGGGAAATTAGGGCTATTATGACAACCGTTTTACAGCTGAAGTCCCTAAAAGGTAAAGTGCTTTGCACAAAGACTCAGCAAGGGTTGATGATAGAAGTAAAACACGAGCCCTAGTTCTCACCCAGCCCTGGTTCTCTATAGCAAGTGAAGAAATTAGTGGAAAATATACTCTTTCACACAAAAGCTCTGACCAGCTTCCCCTCCTTCAACTCACCTTCTACGATGCTACCAGGGTGATCCTTTGAAAATGCCATCTTGGTTGTGTTTATTCCCTGAAAAATAAAACAAAACAAACAACCAAAAAAGGGAGCCTTCAATGGCCACAGAAGTACCACCAAGTCCGTCAGCCTGGCATAACTCGACTTCGATATGTCTTCTAGCCTCATTTCTCTCCTCCCTCACCTGCATACTTGGGCAGCTCAGTTCTACGTCATTCTCACAGCCCCTCTCCTCTGGTCTTTCCATCACCTATGCACCTCCACCCCAACCCTAGGCTTCCTCTCCTGGAATACCCTTCAGAGGCAACAGCAAATGTCAGCTCTTTTGTGAAGCTTTCTCCAACCTTCTCAGGCAGAATTAATATCACCCTTTTCTGGGTTACCACAATATTTTGAACCCCATTTATGAACTGTGACAGTTAGAAGCTTTTTGTGGATCCCAGAAAAGACCATATTCTTGAATTAATCCGTTCCTGTGGATGTGGGACTCTTTGATTGGATTGGATTCAGTTGGGTGGGCTTTGGTTGGATAACTTCAGTGAGGCGTGACCCAGGGTAAGTCTTGGTCCTCTTGCTGGAGTCCTTTATAAATGGAGGACTGAAAGCAGAGACAGACAGAGAGAAAGAGAAGACAGAGAAACCTTGAGACACTGAGAGAGAGGTCCTGGAGCCCCAAGGCTGGAATCAGCAATGGAAAGAAGGGCCCAGGAGCTCAGAGAGGAGCTCAAGAGAAAGAAGAGCCACAGATGGAGCAGGCCAAAGCAGAACTAGCTATGAGGCCAGGGGAGGGGAGAGACAAGTGGACCAGCATTGTGCCTGCAAAGTGCTTGGTGGCCAGGGAGAAAGTGGGCCTGGGGAGAAGGCGGAGGCCCAGACTGGCAGACGCTGCCATTGTGTCCTACCACACAGCGGGAGCCCAGGATCACCAGCCGCTGGCCTTCGGTGAGACAGCATCTCTCTGAGGATGCCTTAATTTGGACATTTTCACAGCCTCAGAACTGTAAGCTTGTAACCTAATAAATTCCCATTATAAAGGCCAATCCATTTCTGGTATAGAGCTCTCTGCAGCCTATAGCAAACTAAAACAGCTACAATTATTGTTATCATGTTAGAACTCTAACTCCTGTGCCTGTCTTCTCCTTTAGGCTGAGAGCTTCTTGAGGACAGAGACCCTCCCTCTCTGTATCTCCAGGGCCTAGCATGTGCTCGGTGTGTAGTAGATCCTCAATGGATGCTCCCATCCATTTCCATCTATATGCTAATGATTCCCAAATCTGTTGGCTGAACCCAGTTTTCTCCCCCAATGTTCAGACCCAATCATCTAAGAAACATCTGTCATCTGATGTCCCACTGGGACTTCTAACTCATCATGACTCGCCATGTCACCTACTCAGCCTGCTTCTTTTCCAGGGTTCCCTGCTTCATCCATCCAGTTGCCCAAGCCAGAAAGTGGGAATTATCCTTACTTCCATCTCCGCTCTCTCTAATATCCCTCTCCCTCATCCGAACAACCATAGTCTAATTCTTCTCCCTGAATATCAATGACATCTGCCCACCTCATTCCTGGTGGCATCCTCTCAGGGCCATCGTCGCCGGCCTATTTCATGGAAACCCCATCCTGCAGGGACTCCTGCCTCCAGGCTTTCCCCCAGCACCCAGGGGAGTGTCTGGCGTGAAGCGTGGGCTGAATGGATGGGTCAGTGGCTGTTCCTGGGTGACTTTGTGCCGGGGGCAGCCATGTTACGAGGAACCTCATGTGTTAATCTGAGGAGACGCTCCCGTCACCGGGTCTAGGGACCGGAAGTGGATCTAGGGCCATCGCTCTTTGAACTTCAGGCTGGAACAACTCTGCTAGCATGTGTAAGGCCCAGAAGCTCCCGACACATTTGCATATCGGTTACGTCAGCTGAGCCTCACACGCCCCATGAGAAAGCCGCACCAGAGGGCCCTTTTTGGCAGCCAAGTCCCTGCTTTTGCAGGTGCAGAGAGGCTAAGTGGTTTTCCCAGGTTCACCGAGGTTAGAGAAGGAGCAGAGGCTGAATTTGGCCTCATGCTCAGGGGAACAGGTTTGGTCCTCTTGCCCATGGAATGCTTGATCCTCAGACAGCAGCAGGACACTGGAGGTGGGTAGAGGGGAGCCAGGTGGAAGCCTCTTGGCACCTTGACGAGGGCCCTGGCGGCTGAGGGGAGCCTGGGAAAGGGATGAGTAAAGGAAAGCCTGAAACCCAGGGCTCGAGGCGCTTTCTCACCACACTGTCAACAGTAGTCAGGGTTGACAGACTGCAGGTTGGCAATCTTCCAGATCAGCTGTTGGGGTGCTACGGAAATGAAGCTCCTCTCTGCTCTTCTTAGTCTGCTTTCTGGAAACCAGAACTTCCAGAAATGTAGAAATGTAGGTGATGAAATCTATTTCTTCTGGGCAGGAAATCCAGAATGGTGAGTAATCACAGGGAGCAGGGTAAGAATTTCTGCAATCAGCTCTGATACAGGGGGCAATTGGCTGTCAATGGACACAGAGAGTGGAAGGAAAGAGCCAGAATGCATCCCAGATGGTGCTGAGGGAGGCTGAGCTCTGCAGGGACGTCGCAGCTTCCCCAGTCGACCAGATGTGCCAGTGCCAGCAGGGCCCGGGAAGACGGTGTTCAGGCAGCTCACACCTGGTGCTAGGCACGAGTGAGACGCTGGACACCAAGCTGGAGCAGCTCAGCCCCTGCTCCCAAGAGCTGACAGTCTAGCTGGGGAGATAAGCATAATGCAAAATTTAAAGTCATATGTTTCACGAAAGAGATTGGGACAAGGTCCCGGGATATCCAGAACTGGTAAACCAGGCTTTGCTTCGTGAAGGAGGAGTCATTTCAGCAGGGCTCAGACCCATGTGCAGGATCTGGATAAACAGAATGAGCTCTCCGGAATAGAGGAACTGCATAGCCAAAGACCAGGGGCAGGGTTCACGGGAGGGGCCTTTCTGCCGAAGGCACTTCCAAACTCAGCAGCAGGAGCCCTGCAGCTCTCGGCATTCTAGTCCTCTCCGTTGCTTCTATGGAGTTTAACCCCTGGATTTGCATTTCTGCTGACTCTGGAGCCTTTTGGCTACTTGGTTCCCAGCTTGTTAGTTTCCTTTCTAGAGCATGGGGTCCTATCAGCATGACTGGAAATCCTCTGCAGGGTGGGAAAGTGGTGGCCCCTCTTGGTGCTCCAGCCTTGTAGCTCTCAGACCCCTTTACCATTTTGGTGCACATGGGTTCCCCATGGGTTTTCTCGCCAGTTAGCCAGCACTGGTACCTCTTTGTTGGAGGCTGGGGGAGCCTGCTTTGCCTGTCACGAAAAGCCAAGCATGCCTGGAAGTTTATACCCCCCTCCCCAGGTGCAGCCTTTGACATTGGCGGGTGTAGAGTATACATACTGTACTTTCTTTGCCTCTGAATGAGGCATTCTGTCTCCAGAGCCCTCTGAAAAGTTGAACTAACCTTCTCTCTGTGAGACTTAGCTTGACCTTTTGTTATCGAGCAAAAGTGGTTTTTTTCTGCCCGATATATTCCAATGACCAATTCCTAAGACACTGGGGTTTCAAAGTGAGAAAGAGCTTATTGCTAAGTACAAAGCTAGGAGATCAGAGGGCCTATCAGCCTAAAATCTGTCTCCCAGCCACCAGCCCCAAGGCCTGAGAATTCAAAAGTGTCTAGTGTGGAGGAAGGTGCTGGCAGTAGCAGCCGCGGCTTTTAGCTCACAGTTTTGCCACCGCGATTCTTTTCCTTTGTCCCTCTCCCCTCTGGGCAGTGTCCAGCCTTCCCCTGGTGTCCTAAACCCTAGAAGTTTTTTTCCAGACCGTTTCTGCCTGTCCTGTAGCTATTTTTCTGGGAGAGAAGAGAGTCCCGTGTCGTTCTAGTCCGCCATCTTCCCAGAAGTGCCCTTTGGATGCTCTATGTAACAGGAACTCGTTCTGAGCACGTGCTCTGCGTTCTCCTCCTGCAATATCTTTATCCACGTGCAGCTGCCCAGCGCTGTAGCTCGAGGCCTGCAGGGAAGCAGCTTTCCCACCACCGAGAGGCTCCTCTACACCCACCCCTCTGTGAGTCGGGAGCGCCTGCTGCTCTGACCATCTGAACTGATGGGGGGAGGGGGTGACCTCAGCACATGCTGCTCCCGGGCTCAGTTTCTCTCTGTCCCCCCACCCCCCACCCCGGAGAGGTGCCTCTTGGTATGGAAATGCTCCCAGGCTTGTGGTGACATCAGCTGTGTCCGGGCTGGAGCAGCTGGTCCTCCACCGATTCTTTCTCTTGACTGTTCCTCAGCTTCTCTTCTGTGCTGACTTCATCTTCTCCCCGAGAATGGAGTCATCGCTCGGGAAGTTTCACACGAATAAGGCTCATGAATGGATCTAACATATAAAGTAAACAGACCATACTAATAGTTTACAAGAGCCAGAATATTTTAGTCCAAATCATCAGCACGCCCTTTCCCTGTAGCAGAGTTACATGAAAGTCAAACCATAGAGTCCTAACTCTTTAATTTGCAATGAGAAATCTCTGCCAGGGACAGAAAACTCCAAAACCCGAAGGATCGGCACATACTTTCTGCAGGCCCTTTTACACAGGAAGCCAAAGAATCCAAAGCTTGATGGGAAGGGTAGAATCAGAACAAGGGGCGTTAAAGAAAACAGTCAATGCCACTGGGGTTGTTTTAGTTTATTAAAAGCTGCCAAAAGCAAAATACCAGAGACGGTTTGGCTTTTACAATGGGGATTTTTTTAACTTACAAGCTTACATTTTTGAGGCTGAGAAAAATGCCCAAATAAAGGCAACAGGAGAAGGTCCCTCCACAAAACCGGCTGCTGGTGGTCCTGGACCCCTGCCCTGTGTCTCCCTTCCCCAGGCCTCGTGCTCTCAGCTTCTGGCTTCTTCCAGCTTTTTCTCTGCTCCCGTGGCTTTCTCTCTGTTTCTGTGGCTTTCTCTCTCTTTCAGCTTCCACTGATTTCAGCTTCTGGCTTCCAGGGCTTTCTCTCTCCATATTCGTCCCATTTATAAAGGACTCCAGTAAGAGGATTAAGACCCACCCTGGGTCACACCTTACTGAAGTGACCTAGTCAAACAGTCTCACCTACAATAGGTTCACACCCCCAGGAATGGACCAGTTCCCAGAACATGATTTTCTGGGGTATTCATAGCCTCAAACTACCACAAGGATGTCATAGCTGGGTGCTTTCCTCTCACGGATGGGATGGTCTCAGAACAGCATCAGACGACTCAGAGTCCATCAGCAACAAGTCACCGTGCTCTAGCACCTTCCTATAGGAGGTGTCTCTGCCAGCACACGGCAAAGCTCCAGGTCTGCTGGGTGTGGTGCCCTCTCCCTGGGCAGCGTCTGGCTTCTCATCATCCCAGGTCCTTCTTTTGGTCTGGCTACTCTCTCTTCTGAAGAGTTTCTTTCTTCGGATGTCAACCCATTCACTCTGCTAAACAGGGATCCATTCTGCCTCCTTAAGGTGAGCTTTTCGCATTTCATTATCCACCGAACATAGAATTTGGCTCTCGAGGGAAAGTCTTATTTCCCTCACTCTCAAGTTCTTGCACAATTGTGTCCAAACTTCTCAGGAAGCCACCAGCCCTGCCAGTCCCTCCCTACCACTTATCTAGAGGTTCGAGGCTCCAAATGGCCACATCATGCTTCCGTGGGTAAAGGCGAGGGGAGAGGGGGTGACTTTGGCCACTGCGGACAGCGTCCAGCAGTAGACAGACGGCGCTCAGATGCCTGCTGTCTTCCGGGCTGAGCCAGAAGACACACGCAGTGGGAGGGGGATGAAAATCTTTTCTTTCTTTCAAAAAAGGTGACGTATAGGCCACCCACTGACATTTCTTTGGCTAGATCCATTTGCCTTATCGTTCAGTGAAAATTCTTACTGGATTCTGGCAATTGGCTGCTGTGATGATTAAGCTCATGTGTCAGCTTGGCTGGGTTGTGGCGTCCAGTTGTTTGCTCTGGCCTGATTGTTACTGTGAGGGTATTTTGTGGATTGAAATCATTAGTCATTCAATTGCATCTACAGCTGATTGCATCTACAACCAACAAAGTAGACTGCTTCAGCAAGGAGAGGAATCTTCTCATCCAATCAGCTGGAGGTCTTAAAGGGCGAGCTGATGATTCCAGCAGCGAGAAAGAAGAATTTCTATCTCAACTTCAGACACTTCTCCTGGGGAATTCAACATTACTTGCAGCCTGCCCTGTGGAATTTGGATTTGCCAATCCCCATGTCATGTGAGCTGATTCCCATAACAGATGCCTTACCACACACACACACACACACACACACACACCCTGTTGGTTCTATTTCTTTGAAGAGCCCTGACTAATACAATTGCCTATCAAATCGGTTTTAGCATGGTTGTGAGTTTCCAAGTTTAGGGGTTATTTATAGATTGAGAAAGTCTCTATCAAAGTGTTTCTAACTAGAATTCCTGGTTCTACAGTCTTTTGAGGTTTTGAGCTACAATGTCCAAGTCTAAAATTTTATAAGTCTCACGGGCAAGGGAAAGGCAATGTTACTGCTTTGGCTTCTTTTTCACTTTATACCTGAATGTGGGCAAGTGATTGCTCAAGATCCAGCTGAAACAGATGAAAGTGAATTCGTGATGGAAGCTCTCTGAGCCATCAGTTTTCATGTTGGCTCTTTCCCAAGAGTTTGTGGACTGCAAAATAAATTTTTAAAAATTCAAAGAAAGGTCGGGGTTAACAGGGGATTTGATAAAAAAGAAACCGAGAGCATGCCATGGCAAATGAGGATGGAAAAGACTGAAAGTAAATATTTTATGGACAGTGTCCTTAGGAAACCGAATAGTTTTCAAAGTGATTTGATTGTGCTCCTGGCCTTTTGCTTAGTTCTTTCACAGGTTGGGATATGCTGGAAAGAGAATGAGCTTGACACTGGTCAAAACAAACCTGACATCCAATCAGGGAGTTTAGACAGATTGATTTTGCTTCTCTTGTTAACTTTACTTTGCTTAACAGTGAAGACATGGGTGTTGATAACCAGTACTTCAGAGCACGGATATTAGGAGTTGCTATAATGCACACAGATATTGCTTTGCAAATGTTATTTTTCTCCCTTTACAGCACCTGCTTTCCTTTATCTTCTTTTATTTTCCGTCCCTTTGATTCTTCAGTATCACCACATCTCAACTTGCTCCGATGGAACTGGGTTAATTTGTGTTCTAGTCATAATCCCAGAGATAAGAAGCGGCGTTTCCTTCTTTTGGAGGCAGCTCATCTGAGCACCTCTGTTGTGCATTTATGTTTATCCAGAATGTTCTGTTTTGCTGAAGAGACAATCGGTCATTTGAAGCGCCATCTCACATCAGCGGTGGCACTAGTAGAGTAACTGGTCTAAAGTGTTTGTCCTCCTGAGTTATGAGGTGATCCTCGTGCCCTTTGGCCATGTGTATAATGCTGCTCTTTAATTTTTCCAGAATAAGTCCTTATCTGTCGTCTCATTTAATTTGACCCTCAAGACAACTTTGGGAAGTCTGTTGATACCTTTTACAGGTAAGGAAAGGTTCTCCACTGCCAGCAATGTTTTCTCACCCCTAAGCTCTGGAAGCCCAATCAGCTGCCGTGCCATTGGCAGTAAGTATTTGTGCACATTCCTGCATTCTTGTAACTATTGATGTTATGAACGTCCATTAATTTAATTTCAAGTGCTTCAAGGTAGCAACCTGCCCACATACAGTATTTTCTTGTAGGTTCTTTAATTATTCATGATATTTAGCAATAGCTGTTTAATTATAAATGGATTAATGAGCATATTAGAATCATTTCTATCTGTAGTCACCACACTTGGAAATCCTTTATTTGTGGCTCTTTATAAAAACTTTGAAACACCTAGCATAATGTAAAATAAGTCAGATTCGTTTAAAATGGGTGCTGGTGCATCGTAGGAGCAAAGGTATATTTAACAATTAATAAGTTATCTGAATCTTTCTATATATTAGCAACAAAGTATACTTATAAATATATAATTAGTGCAGCCAGACTCTGAGTCTCAAAATCAAGGGTTACCAGTCAATTTACTCTAAATAAATTCATAAAGCAATGTCACCTTCTGACTCAAAGATACTGGAAGGAAGCGGGAGTGGCTCAAGCAGTTGGGTGCCTGCCTAACAATGGGAGGTGCCAGGTTTGGTTCCTGTGCCTCCTAAAAAAAGACAGTGAGCTCAAACAATGCGGGGGGGGGGAGAAATAAATAAAATTAAATCTTAAAAAAAAAAAAACCTGCTGGCAGATATTTACAAATACTCTTACACCGATTCTAACATCTCCCAAGGGAGAAAGCACAGGAAACAGACTCAGAGCCTTTCTCTTATCCACATTCAGCCAAGCATGAGAAGTAGTCCCAATGGGCAAAGGATGTACTTTAGTTCACACCCACGTAGATTTCCACCTGGACTTATGTCAGGCGACAGTGAGAAGAGAGAACACATGAACTGCTCAGCCTACAGCATTTTCAGCGGAATGTTGGCATGTTTTCCCACCAAGTGTCCCAAAAGACAAAGTCCTCCTATAGAAGTAAACAATAATAAGATGTCAGAAACACAACAAAGTAACAAACTATTTGTGAGAATCAAAGATAAGTGACTTTGGTCCAAAGTACCTAATGCTAAGAAGAATCAATATTTCTAGATGACAAAATGTCAGTAATTCTTCATTTAATTAAAATAAGTGTATATACACAGGAAAATCTAAGTAAAAGCATATGTTAAAGTTCAGTATGAACATCAAGAACCTCTGAAACTAATTTTTTCTTTTCTTCTGGACACTCTAATAACTTTTAACAGTGGGTGATTTCGTTTTCCGGCCTGCTCCACCAGGAAATGGGTTGGGCCTAAACAATGGGATTGAAACCTTACAGTTTTGAAACCATGGAAATGTCTACATCCAGGCATCAGCAAGGTAACGCTTCCTTGCCAAAGACAGCTGCCGGCGACACTCGGCTCCTCTGGCATGTGGCAAGACACATGGCGGCATCTGCCCTTCTCTCCCTTCTCTTCCCGGTTTCATTGCTTTCAGTTTCTTGCTTAGTTAGAGCTCTCTCTCTCACTATTTCCCTCCCTCTCTCTTTCTCTCCCCCCCGTCTCTCTCTCTCCCTCTTCTTTTCCCTCTCCCTCTCCCTCTCTCCCTCTCCCTCTCTCCCTCTCTCTCGCTCACTCTCTCGTTCTCACTCGCTCCCTCTATCCCTCTCTCTCTCTATCCCTCTCCTTCTCCCTCTCTCTCTCCCTCTCTCCCTCTCCCTCTCCCTCCCTCTATCCCTCTCTCTCTCCCTCCCTCTATCCCTCTCTCTCCCTGTATTCATTCTTTGTAAAGGATGCAGTAATAGGATTAAGACTCATTCTGAGTGAGGTGGGCCGCAGCTAACTGAAGCAGCCTGGCCCAAAAGCACAGCTCACACTGGGTCACACCCACAAGAATGGACTAGGCTTAAGAGCATGTTGTTATGGGGTAAATACAGCTTCAAACTACCACACTGGGCTTTACCTTTTTTAGTTTCATGTTACGTGATAATCTTTCTTATTCTAAAATCTACTTTGTCTGAAATTAATAGAGCTGCTCTGGTTTCCTTTGGTTAATGTCTCCGTGGTATGTATTTCCACATACTCTTGTCTTTAACTTATCTATGCCTTTACATTTAAAGTGGGTCTTATTGCTTTTTTGTTCAATTGGATCATTTCTGTTTGTAACTGTATGTGATTGTTTAGACCATTCACATTCGAAGTGATCATTTATGTGATTGGATCTCCATCTACCATCTTGCAACCTGCTTTCCATTTGTTTTTGTTTCTTGTTTCCTGTTTTTCTGCTTACTCTGTAGGGGAGTAGGCACTGAGGTAGGTGATTTTTATGCTTAGAGCTCATCTTTCCTTCTGCTAGGCTTCTAGTCTGGAATTTAGTGTTAGTCTGGTCAAGAGTTGGGCTGGGCTTGAGATTTGCTGCCTGCCTGGCCTTGGGTCTCCCCTTCTCTCTGTTCCCTTAGATAATATTTGTCTCTTGTGACTCTCCCTTCCATATTCCACTGGGTAGCTTGGTGGCGGGGCACGAGAAGGTTGCATTTTCTGACATTCTGGCTAAGCCTCTTGGGCAGACCTGAGCCTGAGTCTCGGGGTGACCGTCACAAGCTCCCGCCTTCCTCCAGATGGAGAGCTGTGCCTTGCACATGTCCCTGCTCCTGCCCCAGGGGCCAAGCTTTGAGCGTCCTCCTCTCTTCCTCCAGCGTAGGTTCCAAGTGTGTCGCCCTCCCATGAAGACTGAGGCTCTTCTTGCTTAGGAGGGTGGGTGCTATGGGGCGGGGAGTCTGGTGGTAGCTGCTGTCCCCTTCTTCCAGCAGGGAAAGGCTTTCTTTGCACAGGGGAGACCAAGGAGGTGGACAGAGGCTGAGGTTTGGCATTGAAGAACGCTTTCTCAGGATTCTCCCTGGGAGTACTTAGGGGGCTCCTGGAGGACAGCCTGCCCGACAGCATGGGCCCCACGCCTGAGGCCAGCAGGGGCTCCCCACCCTCTCACCCGCCCACCCTCAGCCCTCTCCAGTTTGCTGACAGTTTCTAAGCTGAGCCATCTAGGTCTTACCTGGTTCTCAGTGGTGTCTTCCCCAGGTAAGCCAGTACTTGGGTCCTGTTTCTCCAAGGAGATGTCTATCTCTTTCCAGGTTCTGACTTAGTTGTTTGGCTTATAACCTCAGTTCTTTCTTGTGTTCTAGAAAAATTGTTAATTTGCAACATGCCTGGCTTTTTTCTTGTGGTAAGGTAGGAGGAATGCTCTTTCTACCTTTCTGTATCTCTGAGATGAACCGAACATCTGTGTCATTGTAATTCAATGAGCATTTCATAATCGGGGAAAGTTGTTGGGAAAATGAAAACTTGTTTACTGACGAATTCCTTTGAAAATGTAAGACCTATGCCTTCCATTAAAATGATGCCTTTAGCCGATTGGCAGCCTCCCAGTGGAAAGTAGAGTGCCGGGCAGGTGTAGGGCAGGTTAAGAGGCCCTTCAGGTGGGCGTTGGCTCATCTGGGCCAAGGCTATGGCAGTGGGAATAGAGTGTTCTGAGGGACTTGAAAGGTCTTTTGAAGTAGAGCCTTTCTAAGCAGACTGGATAAAGGAGGGTGAAGGGGAGAGGGGTTCAAACGCTTTCTCAGTTTGAGGTGCATAAAAACTAGTGATGTCTGTATTCATTGAGAGGGGATATGAGAAGGAAATACATTATTTATTTTAAAAATCCCTGGTGTTAGGAGGACAAGATATTTTACGTGATAACAATTGTGAATTCAAGGGTCTAAGAACAAGAATTATGAAAATGCTCAAGTTACAAAACCTCCTTTAGAAGCTTCAGCCACACCGATTTTCCTCGACACCAGCCTTCTAAAACACCGTAGACCAAAGGTATGATTTTAATGAAATTTAACTTGAACACCTCAGAATGTTAGAATGAGTCACATTCAGCTTGAATGGTAATCTCTTGACACAATATATCCAATCTGCTTTTGGTGGGCTTTTAAAATTCTTTTCAACTTTTTTCTTTCGGCTACTACAAGCAAAGTGAGAGCATTTCTATGGTCTGTACCTAGGAACAGAATTACTTTACCTGCATATCAAAAAACTATGTTCTGAATAATTGTACTAACTTAAACTCCCACTAGAGATATATAAATATTTCTGTTCCTTCACAGCTTTATATTGTCAGATTAAAAAAATTTTTTCCAGTCTCATGGGTATAAGTGGAATTATAGGAATTTTTAAAGACTTATTTATTTATTTTTTATTTTTATTTATCCCCCTCCCCCAGATGGTTCTCTCGTCTGTCTGCTCATTGCTTATTTGCCTTCTCCAGGAGGCACTGGAACCAAACCCGGGGCCTCCCACATGGGAGGTGAGTGCCCAACAGCCTGAGCCACATCTGCTCCCTGGACTTTTTAAAATACCCTGGCTATATCTCCTTTGTTATATTTATGTTCTATGACTATTTTCTCTCAGTCTGTGCATTGCCTACTCATTTTCTTAATGGTTTGTTTCAATAGGGAAAAGTTTTAAAATTTTGATGAAGTCTAATTTACCCATTGTTTTCTTTCACTGGTTGCTTTCTGTGTCCTAAGAAATCTTTGCCTACCCTGAGTCATGATATTATCCTATGTTTTCTTCCAGAAGCTTTATAGTTTCAGCTTTTACATTTGGGTCTAAGATTTATGTTAAACTAATTTTGAATATGGTGTGAGATGGGAGTGAGATGGGAGTTAAGGTTCAACTAGATACCAGTTGTTCTATTACCTCTTTTTGTTAAGACTTTCCTTTCCCCTAATGGGTTGCTTTGGTGCCTCTGTGGAAAATCACATAACTGTGTAAGGCTTTTCTAGGCTCTATGTTCTGCTCCATTGATCCATCTTAGACAGTCTCTAACTTGATTATGCAGCTTTTTAGCAAATCTTTATGTCAAGTAGTATAAGTTTTACAACTTTGTTATTCTTTTTCAATTGTTTTGTATATTCTAGGTCCTTTACAATTCTATATAAATTTAAGAGTTGGCTTATCAAAAATGTCTGCTGGGATTATTTCAGATTAGGGTATAGCTATAGATCAATTTGGGTAAAATTTATATCTTAACAATATTGAGTCTTTTAGTTCCTAATCATAGCATACCTTTATTTAGGTTTTCTTTAATTTCTCTCAGGACTGTTTTTCGGTTTTCAGTTTTGAGGTCATACATATCATTTGTTAAATTAATTTTTAAGTATTCTATGTTTTTGATGTTATCAAAGATGGAATATATATGTTAAATATTTCATTTTCCAAGTATTGCCGCTATATATAACAATATAATTGATTTTGTATATTGATAACTTGATAAATTCACTTAGTAGTTTTGGTTGCTTTATAAGTTTCTTAGTAAAAGGGAGCTAGAGAAGTGAAAAATGGAACAAATATAAAACAAAGTGATAAATTGGTAGGTGTAAATCCAAACATATTAATAACTACATTAAGTATAAATGGTCTAAACATATCAGTTAAAAGACAGAGGTTTTCAAAATGAATTTAAGCACGCACACACACCGCTGCATGCAGACACACACACATGCACATGACAGGAATTATGTGCTATCTACAAGAAACTAACTTGATATTTAAATATTTAAGGTTGGAAATAGTATAAAATGTAAATACTAATCAAAAGAAAGCTGGATTGGCTATATTAATATAAGACAAAGTAGATTTCAGAGCAAAGAACTCTACCAAGGATAAAGAAGAATATTGCACAAGGATAAAAGGATTAATTCACAAAGAAGATATATGCACCTAACAATAGAGCTTCAGATTATATAATACAAAAAAATGACAGAACTGAAAGTAGAAATAGACAAATTTACAATTATAGTTTGGGACATTACATTCTTCTCTCATTATTCTATAAAACCAATAGACAGAAAATGAGAAAGCACACAGAAGACTTGAACAACACTATCAGCCAATTAAATCTAATTGACATTTAAAGAACATTTCACTCCAAAACTGCAGAACACACAATTTTTAGAAGTGCCATTGGAATATTCATCAAAATAGATTATATCTGGGTCATAAAGCAATCTTTAAAAAATGTAAAAGAATTGAAATAATGCAAAGTATATCTTCTGACCATAATGGAATTATACCAGAAATCAATAACAGAAAGATAACAGGAAAATCTCCAAACACTTGGAAGTTAAGTGACACATTTATAAATAATTAATGGGGAGAAGGAAAAGGCCCAAGGAAAATTAGAATATATTTTGAATTGAATGGGAATAAAAATACAACATGTATTAGTTAGCTAAAGGGGTGCTAATGCAAAATACCAGAGATTGGTTGGTCTTTATAAAGGGTATTTATTTGGGGTAGAAGTCCACAATTACCAGGCCATAAAGCATAAGTTTCTTCCCTCACCACAGTCCATTGCCACGTGTTGGAGCAAGACAGCTGCCGACGTTTGCCAGGGTTCAGGCTTCTTGGGTTCCTCTCTTCCCGGGGCTCAGCTCCTCTGTTTCCTCCACAAGGTCAGCTGTAGACTATGAGGCTCTCTGGGCTTTGCTTCTCTCCACAAGGCCAGCTGTGAACTCTCAGGCGAATGGCTCGTCTCTATCCCGGGGCCTTCTATCCAACATCAAAACTGCTTCTCAAAAACTGCAACCTCTGTCCTTTGCCATGCCTTTTATTTTATTTTATTTATTTATTTTTTTCTGAGCCTTTATTTATTTTTTCTTTCTTTCTTTTATTTTTTTTTTAAGATTTCATTCATTTATTCATCCATCCCCCCCCCCCCCCCGCCGGCCGTGCTCGCTGGGTCAGCCAACCACACCGTGCGGGCGGGCCCGCCCCCACCAGGAGGCCCCAGGAACCGAACCCGGGGCCTCCCATATGGTAAACGGGAGCCCCACTGATTGAGCCACAGCCGCTTCCCATTGCCTTGCCTTTTATATTCAATTCCCCCACCCCCCAAGGAGTGGGGCTCAATGCCCTACTGACATGGCCCAGTCAACGCCCTAATCATAACTTAATCATGCCCAGATTAACAGATCAGTTTACAAGCATAATCCAATATCTATTTTTGAAATTCATAATTACATCAAACTTCCAAACGGTTACACAACATATCAAAAATTGCATAAAGCAGTGTGTAAAGGGCAATTTTTAGCATCAAATATTTATAATACTTATATTAGAAAATAAGAAAGATCTCAATTCAACAATCTAAGAGTTTACCTTAAAGAACTAGAAAAAGAACTCAAAGCAAAAAGAAGGAAAACAATAAAATCCCAAATCAATGAAATTGAAAAAAGGAAAACAATAGAGAAAAAAATCAATGAAATTAAAACGTGGTTCTTTGAAAAGATCAATAAAATTGATAAATCTCTAGCAAACTGAAAGATAAGATTTCATTAAAGATACTGCAAAAGTATGAAAAGGAAATATTATGAAAGACTTTATGCACATAAATTTGACAACTTGTTTAAAAATGTACACTTCCCAAAAATCACAAATTGTCAAAACTTACCCAAAAGAAGCAAACACTTGCCAACTTATTCTATAAGATGCAGCCTTGCTCTGATACCAAAAACATAAAAAAAAAAAACCAATATGAGAAAAGAAATCTACAGATCAATATCTCTTATGAGTATATAGGAAAAAATCCCTAACAAATCAAATTCAGCAATATATAACCAATATATAACCCCATGACCAAATGGGATTTATCCTTGGATTGTGTGTGTATACATATACTTAATACAATTCCAATCAGAACCCAAACATTTTATATTAACTAGTTCAATTATTTTACAATTTATGTGGAAAAATATCTAAACTATTTCTGACAAAGGAAAATCATTCCATATTTGCTTTATCAGCCATTAAAATTTGCCATGTAAAACTTGTTGAAATGTAATGTATTATCTTGGTATAATAGTAGATATATTAGTCTACGAGGCAGAGTTCAGACTCTATACACACATCCCGAGACACGTGAGAACGTATTTACGTCACAGCTGGCATTTCAACCCGGAGGTTTATTGAGCCTATGATGCTGGTCTAGCTTGTTCTTTATCTGAAAGAATGCGGCGTAAGGGTTCCCAGCCTCACTGTGCATTCAAGGATATACTTGATGGATAAAATGAAGTTATTTTAGAGTAGGGTGCTTTACCAAGGGCACGTGTACATTTTTTCTTGATAGCATTTTTTTTTAAAGGATTGTAACGCTTTAATGAAATTTCTTCCATTTTCTGAGTCCCTAAATCATCCTTGATGCTCCATTTTAATCCTCTTTCTCTGTACATCAAGAAGTTTGTTTTAACATATTTCATTATATTAAGATTTTAAAAATCTTACTCCCCTGCAGTTGCTCAGAACTTACCTCCTCCTGTGTGTCTCAGATGCATCAACAATGGAATGTTCTTGATAGAATTTTTTTGTCCGTTGAGAAGACACATGCTTTCACCTTGCTGCTTTAGAAGATGCAATGGCGCATGCTTTTATAACAATCCAGAACTTGGGGATGAGAGAAGAAAGGATCGGCTCTGCACACTTATGTACACACGACCACGTGCAGGGCACACACACAAACCTGCTGAGCTCAGCTCTAGCTGTTACCCCATCTGACCTAAGCACCCCTTTCTCTCCAGCAGGTGCGTGTTGCTGCTGGGGGAGGGGCGGGGGAGGGTAGGCAGAGAGTGATGGAGAAAGGAGGGGGGTGATCCTGGACTGGATTACTATTATTATTGGAACAATTGAAAAAGCTGGAATATAGACTGCAAGCTTTATAGCAATGTCAAATCTATTTATCTACTTATTTATTTCATTTATTTATTTTTTTGAGGTACTGGGGCCAGGGATTGAACCCGGGACCTCGTATTGGGAAGCAGGTGCTCAACCACTGAGCCACATCGGCTACCTGAGTTGGTTTTTTTATTTTTACTTTTTAGTTTGTTTGCTTGTTGTTTGTTTTTGGGTTTTAGGAGGCACTGGGAACTGAACCTGGGACCTCCCATGTGGGAAGCAGGCGCTCAACCACTTGAGCCACATCCGCTCCCCTTTCAATGTCAAATTTCTTGAACTTGGTAACTGTTATTAAAGTGGTCACACAAGTGAATATCCTTGTCCTTACGAAATGTGCATGGAAGTACTAATTGTTCAAGGACGTGATACATAGAAGCTACCCTCAAATATTTAGGAGATGGAATGATTTAACAAATGTGGAAAAGAATAAAAGCTGGAAAATCTGGGTAGGGGTATATTGAAATTCTCTGCATTGGTTTTGTGTTATGTTTGCAACTGCCCTGTAAGTTTGAAATTATTTCAAAATGAAAAGTTAAAACAAGAAAGGAAAGGAAAGGAATGGGAAAGGAGGGAAAGGAGTGTGACGGGCTGGAGCCGGGGGCGCTCTCTGCAGTGGCGAGGACGGCAAGGGCGCCTGCTGCCCCCCGACTCTTTCCTCCGGGTGCTGATTAAACTGAAGCCCTGGAGGTCTCGGAGCATCTGGTGCCTGGACTGAGCTACCCGTGCCCAGGGCGTCTCACGCCAAGCTCCGGCAGTCACTCGGCCCTGGCCTCTGGAGGCCCGCGGAGCTGCGGCACATCGCCGCCTCCCCCCGGCCCTCGTGGGTGAACCGGTCCCCGTGGCGGAGTCCAGGGGGGCCAAGCGTGGCAGTTGCGAGGGCCCAGCTAACCTGAGACGCTGCGGGCTGTGAGTCACGGTCACCCTGGGAGCCGGCGAGGGGAACAACACTGCCCGGGGGTGGTGGCACAGCCGTGCGGCTTCTCGGCGCCTTCGAGTGCCTTGCATCTCTTCTAAGAATTTGGCGATGTCTCCTGCCTTGGGTTGCAGCGTGCTGCTGGGTAATAAGCCATCCTTGTGCATTCATCTCAGCAACAAAATGTGCCACCGTTTTCCTGCCTGTGGGTCTCGAAAGCCCCGGGCTGTTGCTTTGAAAGGAACATGAGATTGCAATCATTCCTTCCAGGACAGGTCTGTGCCTCATCAACCCAGCAGGTTCACCCCACGAGTCTAGTTCCACGCCTTTGTGAAAGCACGGTGGCTTTCCTGTGTGATTGCCAAACTGCACTGAAGGCGTTCTGAAGATACTTTATTTTATTTGTTTTTTTAAAGATTTATTTTATTTATTCACCCCCCCCCGCCCCGCATTCCTTGCGGTCACCGTCTGCTCCTTGCGTCCCTTTGCTGTGCGCTCTGCGGCTGCTCACCTTCTCTTGAGGAGGCACCGGACACCAGTCCTGGGACCTCCCATGGGGTAGGAGGAAGCCCAGTTGCTCAAGCCGCATCCGCTTCCCTCTGCGACATTTTAAGTAACAAGCTCACCCTGTGTGGCCTGCCAGCGGCAGGAACAGCCACTGCCAGCGTGGCTCCTGGCAAGCGCCAAGCTCCTTCTGCCCGCAGAGTGCGCAAGACACAGCCTTGGCCTGGAAATGCCGAGCCATGGAACCCCGCGGGGCGGCTTCCTTGGGGGTCGCTCGCCTCCCCCAAACGGCCCCTCCTGGCAGGGCTGCTCCCGAGCCCCCCGGCCGGCGACGAGCCCATAGACAGGACGCCCCCCCCGGTGCTGGCTGAGGAGGCGGCCCTGAAGGCCGCGTGGCCCTGCCCGGACACCCGAGCGCCCGGGATCGCTGCTCCGGCTCTCCACGGCCGAGGGCCCGCCCTGGGCGAGCCAGCTCTGCGCCTTTAGCCCCCATTCCTGACAGAAAGCCCTGTAGGCCCAGCCAGCCCGCGGACGGCTTCCCAGTCCACGCCCTGAGGCCAGATGTCCCCGCGTCCTTCGGGCAGCTGTGGCCAGGGGACGAGGCGCCTGGCACCCAGCCCTTCCTCCTTCCGTTATCTGGACAGAGAGCTCCAAGGGGCCTCCCGGGCAGGAGCAGGGCCCTTTAGGGCTGCTTAGGACCGCGGGGCCGGCCCAGGGTCTCTGAGCGAATTTCAAGGAAAAGCTCAGCTTCCAGAGGCGGCTGTGATGGCCACGCCCTGTCTGGCTGCCCAGATTGACAAAGGGAGAGAAGGAGGGACATGCGGCTGACTTTACTCTTCGCTTTGATGTGGCGGCTTTTTGTCTGATATGGTCCCACCTACACCTGTCACACATGGGACACTTTTCCTGAGAACCAAAAAGTCTATCCAAGGTATCTCTGCCTTCAGCAGCACCAGCCATGAGCTTCTGGGTCCAGAGGGCCCCTGGGGCCCCTGTTCTTGGCAGATTTCTCCTCACTGGGCCATGTTTTCTTTTCTGTTTTTCTTTTTTTTGACTTTATTTTGAACATTTAATAATTGAAAATATAAACAATTAAAAACTAAAAAGTAAACACAGATGAATAAATATATACATTTCTCAATTAAATGTAATGGATATATACAAAATTTTTTTTTAATTGAACAATATATTACACAATGTATTTGGTTCATAGTAACGCATTCATACAGTATTTGTCCTTTTGTGCCTGGCTGGCTTCACTCAACATAAAGTCCTCCAGGTTCCTCCATGTTGCCATATGCTTTACGACTTCATTTCTTCTTACAGCTGCATAATATTCCATCGTGTGACTAGACCACAGTTTGTTTATACATTCATCTGTTGATGGACACCTGGGTTGTTTCCAGCTTTTGGCAATGGTGAATAATGTGGCTATGAACATCGGTGTGCAGATGTCTGTTCGTGTCACTGCT
This sequence comes from Tolypeutes matacus, assembly GCA_026826555.1. Classification (NCBI taxonomy): domain Eukaryota; kingdom Metazoa; phylum Chordata; class Mammalia; order Cingulata; family Chlamyphoridae; genus Tolypeutes; species Tolypeutes matacus. The sequence goes on along the minus strand of JAKSZT010054335.1, from coordinate 7,820,600 downwards.
CTCAGTTCTTCTGGGTATATACCCAGTAGTGGTATTGCCGGGTCACGTGGCAAGTCTATATTCAACTTCTTTAGGAACTGCCAAACAGTCCTCCATAGTGGTTGTGCCATCCTGCATTCCCACCAACAGGGAAGAAGAGTTCCTATCTCTCCACATCCTCTCCAACACTTGTAGTTCTCTGTCTTTTTAATAGTGGCCATTCTGATAGGTGTGAAATGATATCTCATTGTGGTTTTGATTTGCATTTCCCCAATCATGAGTGATGTTGAGCATTTCTTCATGTGTTTTTTTTGCCATTTGTATTTCTTCTTTGGAGAAATGTCTATTCAAGTCTTTAGCCCATTTTTAAAATGGGTCGTTAGTCTTTTTAATTGTTGAGTTGTAACATCTCTTTATGTATCCTGGATATTAAACCCTCATCAGATATGTGATTTCCAAATATTTTTTCCCATTGAGTTGGCTGCCTTTTCACCCTTCTGACAAAGTCCTGTGAGGTGCAAAAGTGTTGAATTTTGAGGAGGTCCCATTTATCTACTTTTTCTTTTGTTGCACGTGCTTTGGGTGTGAGGTCCAAGAAATCACCACCTCCTACAAGGTCTTGAAGATGTTTCCCTACATTTTCTTCTAGTAGTTTTATGGTCCTGGCTTTTATATTTAGATCTTTGACTCATTTTGAGTTGATTCTTGTATAGGGGGTGAGATAGGGGTCCTCTTTCATTCTTTTGGTTCTCCCAACACCATTTGTTGAAGAGACTGTTTTTCCCCATTGGCATGGATTTGGTAGGTTTGTCAAAACCAGTTGACTGTATAGGTGAGGGTGTATTTCTGGTTTCTCAATTCTATTCCACTGATCTATGTGTCTGTCTTTATGCCAGTACCATGCTGTTTTGACCACTGTAGCTTTGCAATATGTTTCAAGGTCAGACAGTGAAATTCCTCCCACGTTGCTCTTATTTTTCAGAATGCTTTTGGCTATTCGGGTGCACTTACCCTTCCAGATGAATTTGGTAATTGCCTTCTCTAATTCTGTAAAGTAAGCTGTTGGGATTTTGATTGGTATTGCATTGAATCTATAAATCAGTTTGGGCAAGATTGACATCTTCACGATATTTATTCTTCCAATCCATGAACATGGAATGTCTTTCCATTTGTTTAGGTCTTTTAAAATTTCTTTTAGCATTGTTTTGTAGTTTTCTGCATATAGGTCCTGTACTTCCTTGGTTAAATTAACTCCTAGGTATTTGAGTCTTTTTGTTGCTATTGAAAATGGAATTTTCCTCCTTAGATTGTTCAGTACTGGTGTACAAATCATTACTGATTTTTGCGTGTTGATCTTATATCCTGCCACTTTGCTGAACTCATTTATTAGCTCAAGTAGCTTTGTTGTGGATACTTCAGGATTTTCTAAATACAGGATCATGTCATCCGCAAACAGTGAGAGTTTTACTTCCCCTTTTCCTATTTGGACGCCTTTAATTTTTTTGTCTTCTCTAATTGCCCTCGCTAGAACTTCTAGTACAATGTTGAATAACAATGGTGACAGTGGGCATCCTTGTCTTGTTCCTGATCTTAGAGGGAAAGCTTTCAACCTTTCCCCATTGACTATGATGTTGGCTGTGGGTTTTTCATATATGCCTTTTATCGTATTGAGGAATTTTCCTTCTATTCTTATCTTTTGAAGTGTTTTTTTTTTTTTTCAAAAAAGGATGTTGGATTTTGTCGAATGCCTTTTCTGCATCTATTGAGATGATCATGTGGTTTTTTTCCTTCAATTTGTTAATGTGGTGTATTACATTGATCGATTTTCTTATGTTGAACCAGCCTTGCATACCAGGAATAAATCCCGTTTGGTTGTGATGTATAAGTATTTTGATATGCTGTTGGATTCGATTTGCAAGTATTTTGTTGAGAATTTTTGCATCAATGTCCATTAGAGAGATTGGTCTATAATTTTCTTTTCTTGTAGAATCTTTATCTGGCTTTGGTATTAGGGTGATGTTGGCTTCATAAAATGTGTTGGGTAATTTCCCTTCTCTTCAATTTCTTTGGAAGAGTTAGAACAGGATTGGTGTTCATTCTTTTCGAAATGCTTGGTAGAATTCACCTGTGAAGCCATCTGGTCCTGGACTTTTCTTTGCTGGGAGATTTTTGATGATGGATTCAATCTCCTTATATGTGATTGGTTTGTTAAGTTCTTGTATTTCTTGTAGTGTCAGTGTAGGTTGGTTGTACATTTCTAGAAATTTGTCCATTTCATCTAGGTTGTCTAGTTTGTTGGCATATAGTTTCTCATAATACCCTCTTATGATTCTTCTTACTTCTGTGGGATCATTTGTAACTTCCCCACTTTCATTTCTGATTGTATTTATTTGTATCTTCTCTCTTTTTTTCTTTGTTAGTCTAGCTAGGGTTTTGACAATTTTGTTGATCTTCTCAAAGAAGCAGCTTTTGGTTTTGTTGATTTTCTCGATTTTGTTTTGTTTTGGTTTGGTTTTTTGGTCTCATTTTCATTTATTTCTGCTCTAATCTTTATTATTGCTTTCCTTCTGCTTGCTTTGGGATTGGTTTGCTGTTCTTTTTCTAGTTTCTCTACTTGTTCAGTTCAATCTTTGAGTTTAGCTCTTTCTTGTTTTTTAAAATAGGCATTTAGGGCTATAAATTTCCCTCTCAAGACTGCCTTTGCTGTATTCCACAAGTTTTGATACGTTGTGTTCTCATTTTCATTTGTTTCAATATATTTACTGATTTCACTTGCAATTTTTTCTTTGACCCATTGATTATTTAGGAGTGCGTTGTTCAGTCTCCACACATTGGTGAATTTACTTTTTTCCTGTCTATTATTGATTTCTAGTTTCATTCCATTGTGATCTGAGAATGTGCTTTGTATAATTTCAATCTTTTTATATTTATTGAGAGCTTCATTGTGACCTAACATGTGGTCTATCCTGGGAAAGATCCATGGGCACTTGAGAAGAATGTATAACCCGCTGAGTTTGGATGCAGTGTTCTGTATACGTCTGTTAGGTCTGACTTGTTTATCATGTTGTTCAAGTCCTCTGTTTCCTTGTTGATCTTCTGTCTAGTTGTTCTATCTAATGATGTGAGTGGGGTGTTGAAGTTTCTAGTGATTATTGTAGAAATGTCTATTTCTCCCTTCAGTTTTGCCAGAGTTTGTCTCATATATTTTGGGGCACCCTGGTTAGATGCGTAGATATTTATGACTGTTATATCTTCCTGGAGGACCGTCCCTTTTTTTAATATATAATGGCCTTCCATATCTTATATAACTTTTTTGCATTTGAAGTCTGTTTTGTCTGATATTAGTATAGCTACCCCTGTTCTTTTGTGGTTACTATTAGCATGAAGTATCTTTTTCCAACTTTTCACTTTCAGGTGGTTTGTATCCCTGGGTCTAAAGTGAGTTTCTTGTCAGCAGCATATGGATGGCTCATGTTTTTTAATCCATTTTCTCAGCTTGTACCTTTTGATTGGGGAGTTTAATACATTCACATTCAATGATAAAATGAAAATAACCATTTTATTCTTTGGTTTTCATATGCCATCTTGTTTTTGTCTGTCTTTTTACTCTTTTGGTTATCCTTTCTGCTTTTCTTTCTTCTATACTCTCCTCCAAGCCTCTCTCTCCTGTCTTTTTCTTTCAGGTTCTAAGGCTTCCTTTAATATTTCCTGCAAAGGTGGATTCTTTTTTGCAAACTCTCTTAGTTTCTGTTTGTTTGTGAATATTTATACTCATCTTCATATTTTTGCTGGATAAAGAATTTTCGGCTGGCAGTTTTTCTCTTTCAGTTTCCTAATTGTATTATACCACTGTCTTCTCGCCTCCATGGTTTCTGAAGAGAAATCTGCGTAAGTCTTGCTGGACGTCCCTTGTACATGATCGTTTGCTTCTCTCTTGCTGCTCTGAGAATTTTCTCCTTATTTTTGACATTGACATTCTGAGTAGTATGTGTCTTGGCGTAGGTCTATTTGGATTTATTCTGATTGGGGTACGGTGTGCTTCTTGGACATGTAAGTTCATTTCTTTTGTGAGAGTTGGGAAATTTTCAGGTATTATTTCCTCAAATACTCTCTCTGCCCCTTTTCCCTTCTCTTCTACTTCTGGAACTCCCATGACACATATGTTATTGCATTTTGTGTTGTCATTCAACTCTCTGAGCCCCTGCTCAATTTTTTCCATTCTTTTCTCTCTGTGTTCTTTTCTCTCTTCGATTTTAGCTGTTCTGTCTTTGGTATCACTTATTCTTTCTTCTATCTTTCAAGTCTGCTGTTGTATGCCTCAAATGTGGTTTTGATCTCACCTATTGCGTCTTTCATTCCCATGAGCTGTGTTACTTTTCTGTTCAGGATTTCAAATTCTTCTTTGCATTTGCTCAATGTCTTCTTGATGTCATTTATCTCTTTAACTATATTGTCTTTCAACAATATAATTTGATTTTGGAAATTTGTGCTCATCTTGCTGATTAGTTCTCTCAAATTCTGCATCTCTTTTGGGACTTTGATGTATTCCTTTTCTTGAGCCATGTCTTCTGTTTTCTTAGTATGGCCTGTAATTTTTTGCTGGTGTTTAGGCATCTGGCTAGGATATAGTTTACTTAGATGCTCTATCTCTTTCTATTTTATAGGGATTTAGTGGCAGGAGGCTGTGAGTTACCATAGCTCTTTGATTTTTGACTCGACCTGGATTGTTAGGATTGTCCTGCTGGTTGCTCAAAACTGGGCACTGGACTCAGTAATTGGTTGTAGAGTCGTTTCCTAAGTCCTTGGGCAGGGAGGCTATAGAGGCCAGGAAAAACTTCTACTTATTTTTAGTTTTCTTATGTGCACCTCTTTGGTCTGCCAGGAGATGGTGCTCTTTGGCAGCTCTCAATTCAATGCTTGTTTGTAGTGTATTTGTTGTAAACAGACCAGATCAATGTGATAGAGCTTCCTGTCTGAAGGTTTGGAGCCTTGTAATTCAAACTTTCTCTGAGATGGTTCTCTAGCCTTCTCTGGCAGCTCCCTCCCTTTTCCCAGCTAGGAAATATTTCCACTCCCCTGTGAATCCTCAACAGTCAGTCCCTGTTAGTAGAGGAGGAGATTGGGAGGTTTGTATATCTTTAGCCCCTTGCAGGCTCCAAGGCAAACAATGGCGCAGCCCCACCCAGCCTGGAAGGGCTCTCGGGACAGGGCAGACCAAACCTGGGAGTCCAAAGCAGGGTCAGCCCCAGGCTCTCTCTCCCCTCTCCCGTGGTGTCCTCAACAATTAGTCCAGGCTAGAAGAGAGGGAGATTGCGAGTGACAGATCTCTCCAGTCCTTTGTGGGCTCCCAGGGCAAACCACCATGTGGTTCCACTTGGACTGAAAGGGCCCGTGGGGCACAGCAGCCCAAATTTGTGGGTCATAACCTGAGTCAGACTTAGGCTATGTCCCTCTCTCTCCCCTTTCCTAGAGTGGTAGATCCCTGGTCCCCCTTTGTCTGGATCTATGCTGGCTCAGAGGCCCGAGAATTCTAAAGAGTCTAAAGAGTGTGGGGGAGGGTTCCGGCAGCAACAGCCACTGCTGGTTTCAACTCACGGTCCTTTCATCACAATTTCCCTCCTTTGTCCCTCTCTCCTCTGGGTGGTGTGCAGCCTTCACCTGCTGTCCTAAACCCTAGAAGATCTTTTTCAGGGCTGTTTCAGCGTGTCCTCTAGCTATTTTTTCTGGAGAAGAGATTCCTGTGTCTTACTATTCCGCCATCTTCCCGGAAGTCCTGGGGCCATGTTTTCTGAACAATCTGTGGCTGAGTTCATGAAAGGATGCAAATGGATGGATGTGTCACTAGCTGTTTCTTCCAACGGAGACTATGGCTGTGGCACATGGTGTCAGAAGGCCGAGGAAGGGGAGGTGGTAGACCTTTTATCCATCTTCTAAGCCCATCACAGATGGACAGTCAAGAACAATGTCTATAAAACTTCAGGGTGACTTCCTGGCCATGGGTCATGGAGCAAATTTGCCACCTTTGCAAGCCTTTTGGAGACGGAGCTAACACGGCCTGTTTAAGAAGGTGGGTGTTTTCAGAGTTAGAGAAGTTAATGTGTATAAAGGACCTGTGAGTTAGTTGGATCAGAACCTGGTTGATTGGAAAGTCAGCATCAAGTACTGGAAGGAGAGATGGACTAAGGGGTCTGCTGGAGAAGCTGTTGCATAACAGCTAATGGTCGGAGCCTGGGAGATAGTGCTCTTTCATTAACTTTGGAATCCTTTGTGGTTTTGTGGGGATTAAACAACATAACGTATGAAAGGCGTTTGGCACTGGGACTTCCATGCTAAGTGCTCAGTGAACATAAGCTATTGCTGCTGTTTTAGCCGATAGTAATGAAAGAGCGGCATAGCTTTCCAGAAAATCGCTAATTCTCCGTGGTGCGATGGCCGTTCCATTTCCCCATCAGCACTCATGGACAGTCCTCATGAGGAGAGTCACAGAAAGCCATGTTCTCAGAGACCTGGCCACACTTTCTCCTGGAAATGACCCATGGAGTTCACATTTTGTACTCGCTCAATAAGAAGAAGACGTCTGTCTGGTGAGTTTCTCCATGTCTAGGCCAACACGCTCATCATCTGCTCTTACGTGCAATTACCTCATTTACTTTGTACTGATAGGATTCCAGGAATTTTCCACAAAACGTAGTGACAGGTGATGTGGAAGTAATCACGGGCAAAAGTAAGGGTTGAATGCCGCTTTCTGAAGATGAACGGTTTGTGCAAACATGGAAATTGTACCAATTCTGCAATAGGGGCTGAGTTAAAGAAAGCCTGGGTTATCTTGCATTTATAGAATTGGGTGGGATTTAGGGAAATGCATTAAGAAATAGATAAGACTGACTTCTAATG
>JAKSZT010054335.1:7799798-7810845 GCA_026826555.1 Tolypeutes matacus | reverse complement strand
CCCCCAGACTCAATTTATACCATGTTTTGGCCCAGCACCCACCAATCTCTTGACTTAAGAGGGGATGTTTTTCCCCCAAAGCAAAGAATATCTACAACTGCAAGCCAAACAATTCCTTCCATCTGCCCCATAAAATCTAATCCCCCTCTCAATCAGAAGCAGAGCAGGCTTCACCATTCCCCAAATCCTCAAGACTGAGGAATGAGCAAACCTAAGGGGGGATGCAACCATGGACCAAAGTAGACTCACTATTATTGCAGTAACAGAAGAACTTGCAGCATTGACATGAAGATAGTGGTTCCCAGAGGTTCTGAGAGGAGGGGAAGGGAAGAGTAAGTGGAACATGGGCCATTTTTAGGGCACTGGAATTGTTCCGCATGATATTGCAATGACGGATATAGGCCGGTACCCATTTTGTCAAAATCTGTGAAATTCTGTGGTGCAAAGTGTAAACCATTACGTAAACTCTAGATCATGGTTAGTAGCAATGCTCCAATATTTGCTCATCAATTGTAACAAACGTACCACACTAATGAAAGATGTTGTGAAAGGGGCGGGGGAAGTGAGGAGAGGGAAGGGATATATGGGAATCCCCTATGCTTTTGATGTAACTTTTTTGTAATCTAAAACTTCTTTAAAAATAAAATTAAAAAAAGAAAGAAAAAGTAGATGGTAGAAACAGAAAGAAAAATAAAAGAGGGACTGTATGGTGTTCTAAAACTTCATTTCATTCCTCTCCTATGTCCTGCCCTGAACTGGCCAGAGGTGAAGGATGAGTAAGGGAAGACAAGGGCACAGAGGTGGAAGAAACTATTCGCTGTCTCCCCAAATCCACAATTTGCTTCTAAAAATATTAAATATTTTAACTAGGCATTTGGTTTCTATTATTCCCAGTCTATCTTGTAGCTAGGTATTCCGATGAAATTAAATTCTAGCTAATGAGATGCAAAAGTGTCCTATGGCAGCTTCCAGGATTTTTCCTTAAGAGAAAATTGACACTTTTCTCTTCAATCCTTCCTCTACCCTGCCGACAGACTGCAAAAAGTAGATGCACATCCTTGAGCACCTCTCGTCAAAAGGTGGAGTCTATTTCTCTCACCCACTGATTTGACTGTGGCCGTGTGGGATAGTTGAAAGCACCTGCCTATTGGCCTTGCCCTCTCCGTGTAACTCTGAGATTGTCACGAGAAGAAGGCTGAGCCAGCTCCTGGGGGTGAGGGGCCAGGTGGTAAGAGTGAGCCCAGCTATCCCGGGCATCCCAGTCTGGCTCAGGTGAAACTCTGTGCGAGTGAGTCCATCATCGAACATTCAGCCCCAGCCCAGCTGTCCCAGATGAGAACCACCCAGCGGAACACAGAGTCATGAGAAAACAGAAGTCACTATTGCTTTAAGCCACTAAATTTAAGGTGGCTCAATGCACAGCAGTAGATAGCCCACACTCTACAGTTACTCTTCCCTCAAGGCATTTCCCAATTCTGGGAATAATCACTAGCTGCTGAGAGCAAGGCAAACGGTCTGGATAGAGAAATCAGCAGATCTTTGGGCAGGCTTCTGGGGATGGAGAGACAATTAAAAAAAAAAAAAAAAGGATTTGAGAGGACATGATTCCGTTGAGAAGGAAGAGGTAGGAAATGGAGTCCCACAGGCTGCTGGTATTCCCCTAAAGACATTTGCCTAAATCTCCTGCGTGGACAGGACACTAAGAAGTCAAGAGGAAGGCTTCTGGAAGCAGAGAAGAGCTTTTGGCTGTCCTCAGCGCTGCAGAGAAAAGGGTAGAGCTCAGGACCCACTGGGGGAGGACCTTGGCGATCTGCCAACATTCCTGTTGGAACTCTGGAGGATTAACTCCTAGGAGCAGGGGCAAACCTGCCGGCAAGCCTCAGCTGGAGGAGTCACCTTCATTTTTGAAGGGTATTTGAAGTATAATATAGCCTTTGGCTAGATCAAAGACATTTCTACATGTCTGGCAAAGAAGGGGTGGCCCGTTCCGGGGGAAGATAAGACCACAAAGAGCACATATACTTTTCATTCTCATTGTTTGCATTCAATAAAAATCACCAGGAATGCCACAACACAGGGCCAGATATCTGAGAAATGGGGGATAAAATTAGATCATTGACACAGACCCAAAAGAGGTCTAGATACTGGAGATATTAGACAAGCATTTAAAATACCTCCATTAGTATGTTCAAGGAAATAGACGAAACATGGAAAAAATAGGACAGAAGATGGAATTCATAACAAAGAATCAAATGAAAATTTTAGCACTGAAATTAGTAACTCAGTAAATGTGTTTAACAGCAGATTAGACATCAGAAGAGAGAGTTACTGATTGGAAGACAAGATGGTAAAAAATATACAGGCTGAAGCAAAGAGGAAAAAAAGATGTAAAATATAGCAAAGAGAATAAGATACATATGGGATGTAGTGAAAAGGTCCAATATAAGTGCAATTGAAGTCACAGAGAAAGAAATGGGAAAGAATGTGACAGAAGCCATATTTGAAAAACTATGGATAAGAATTTGCCAAAACTGATGGAAGAGTCCAATCAGTCATAGATTAAAGGAGTTCTGTAACCCCAAACAGAGTGAATACAAAGAAAATCATATACATGTTATCGGAAAACAGCTGAAAATCAAAGACCGAAAGAAAACCTCAAAAGCAACCAGAGAAGAAAAACATGTTATATTCAAAAGAATGACAGATTGACGGGCTAACTTTTCAACAGAAATTATAAAACACATCAGAGCACAGTGTAATGATATCTTTAAAGTACTGATAGAAAACAACTACCAGCCTAGAAGTATATACCCAATGACAATACCCTTAGAAAATAAAGCTGATATAAAACATTTTCAGTCAAACATAGGAAATTTGTCACCCACAAACCTAAAGTAAAAGAAATACTAATGGGAGTTTTTGTGGCAGAAAGAATATCCCAGAAGGAAAAACAGAAATGCAAGAAGAGATAAAAATCACCAGAAGATAAATGTATATAATTTAAAATAATTGTACAGTGAATGAATATTGACTCTACAGAAACTAATAATGAATTTGGAAGATTAAAATATCCATAGAATTAAAAATGCATGACAGGGGATGGATGTGGCTCGGGTGGTTGGGCGTCCATCTCCCATATGGAGGGACCTGGGTTCAATCCCTGGGACTTCCCGGTAAAAATCTAAAAAAAAAAGAAAAAAGAAAAAAAAATGCACGACAACAATAATACAAAAGATGGGAGGTGATGAATGGAGTTAAACTGCTGTAATTGCCTAGCATTGAGAGAGAAATGATAAAATTAATAATTTATTTTAGACTGAAATAAGTCAAGGATGCATGTTTAAAACTCTAGGATTACCATTGAAAGAATAATTTAAAAAACCTTATAATTAACAAGCTAACAGTGGAATAAAAATATCAAACCAAATGGAGGAAAGAAAGATGAATAAAAGGAGTATGAAATAAGTGGTACAAATAAAAAAAATGATGGTAGGTAAAAAAAACTCAGTCATTGTATTAAATGCAAAGTGACTAAATAATCCAAATAAAAGATTTAGAGTCTCAGACTACATGAAAAGAAAAAAATACACTCCTATGTTGCTTACAGGAGATGCACTTTAAATCTAACGACAAAGTTTGAAAGTAAAACTATGGGGGTGGGGAGGAATATACCATGCAAATGCAACCAAAAGAAACCCCAGATGGCTGCACAGCTGAATTCTTCTCAGCTTGTAAGAGCTAAAGACACTGATCTTTCACAGTTTTGTCGTGGGAATAGAGAGGGAATGCTTCACTTCCCAACTCTTTGAGTAGGCCAGCTTGAGACTGATACCCAAACCTGGCATGGAGAAAGGAAAGATTACAGGGCCAACAGCTCTCAGTAATGCAGATGCAAAACCCGCATGCACAGTACCCATCAATCAAGTCAGCCGGGATGCTATGTAGATTTACGTGCATCTCTACTCCACTGCTGGGAGGAGCTACGGGGGGCTAAGTGCCACCTTTCTGAGCCTGAGGGGCCTCCTCTGTAAAAAGAGGAAGAAAGCCAGTTCCCTGTGGGGTTTCGAGAGAGGCTGCAGGGAGATTCCTGCAGGACAGCTCGTGCCATTTGGCTCCAGCAGCGGGACTCGGGTTCTTCTGCAGCAGAAAGGCTGTGGCCGGCGCTGCCTGCGTCCTGCTGTCCCTCGTCCACGCAGGAGGAGCCACCCCTCCACGGCACGACCTGTGGGCGCCTGGAGGCCCGTGGGCAGAGCATGAGCAGACACTCAAGAGAGGGTGGGGCCGGGGAGCAAAGGGGTTCGGCTGCCACCCCATTTGATGGGGAGCCTGTGGCTCAGAGGGTCACTTGGGCACTACTGAGGGGACGTAAGCGAGGGGCCCGGGAAACTGCTGGGCCCTGCCCTGGAAATCCCTTCCTCGGGTTGCCTGGAAAGAGCTGCCCCATCTCTCATTATCGTTAAGATGCAAAAGCGCACAAGGGCTGCCTTGTGTTCTGAAGGAAGACGAGCAAGCGCCTGCCCCTCTCACGTCCGGCGGGTAGAGAAGGGGCCGCAAAAACACTTTTTAAAATCTGTGAATAGCTATTATTGATGGTAGCTTAGCAGTCATTTATCAATGTTAAAAATACCGTGTGCTGCACGGCAAAGTGGGGAAGGGGTTCTGGTTCCGATGAGCAGCTTCCTGAGAGGGTGGGAAAGCTTGACCTTTATACTTCAAAAGGAGGTTTTGGCTTTGTGAGGTGCTGGTTTATGTTTGCTGTTTATTTTTATTTCCTCATCGCCTGGGAGGTGTGTGCCTTCCTATTTCCCGCTGGTAAAGGCTTACAGGAAAGCTTTTATTTCTTTATTTAATTTTAGGTTGCGTGGTGAATTCGTCTGGTGGGAAATGAGGTTTGTAAGTAGTTTTCCTTTGAAATGATATAATCCAAACTGTCAGAAGTTCAGGATAATGAATAATAAAACAACTTGTTATATATTGTGTTTGTAAGCATTCCCAAAAGTATTATAATTAACACATTTTGCATAAATTGCAAAAGCAGAAACGGCGATGTTTGATTAGCAATATGGTCCGTTAACAGTCTCTGTGAGGTGTATGTCATACACACAGTAAATTTTTACTCAGGAGAGAAAATAAAACTCTGTGAGTCCACATACATTACGTGAAATGCTTTTCCCTGGAAACCGAATCTCAGAACAGCTACAGCTCACAGCAGCGAGCACTCGGCGTCACTCCGCGTCCTGGGCTACTTGGCTGTTAATTATAAAAATGACGATTTAAATTAAGTGAAATTGTTAAATTAAAAGTGGAGCTTAATGGGTCCTAACATTCCACACATATACTTAATTCATTACTACAGAGATTCATCCCAGTCGAAATTAACCCTAAATACTGAAAAAAAGGCTGTCGGCCCACTTAGCACGCCCCGGAGCGCCTTAGTCGGTTCACACTGAGAGGTCGCAACAGAAGGCCCGACACGACACGACACGCACAGCACAGGCCCCTCAACATCCGCCCGGACGCTCGTGGCTGTTCCCGTCCGCCTCCCTCAGCCACGAGAGCACGAGCCGCTCCCTGCCCTGCCTCTACTTCTGCCCCCTGCCCTTCCTGGAATCACAGCGTTCTGCTGCTGTTTTTCCACCTTCTTCTCATCTCTACTGACAGCTCATGCCCAGGACTTCTTCACAGATACGGAAACCCACACGCACACTCACTGTGAAGGGCTTGTGTGGCTGCTTTCAACTTCTCCACTGGACGTGACAGTCCCCACGTGTGCCGGCCCCACTCCTAGGTGGGTGACAGAGCTGTGACGGCCAGGCTGAGCACCCAGGACTGCACTCAACTCAGATCAGCCACCAAGGACTGTTAACAGAAGTGCAGACTTCCTCCTGAAAGACGCCAGCGCCCTGCAGCCCGGGCGCCATTCCCCCCCATCCCTGCCAAGATGACCAGTGAGTTGACCCCAAGTGGCTCGGCGGCTGAGCCGCAGCCAAGAGCCCGGGAGATACACTTGCAGAGGCAGGAAGGTCCCCCTCGGATGACCACTTTCCCCCGTGAAGGGGGTGTGCCGTCCTGGGTTGAAAGTAAACCCTGAACTCACTGGCTGTGTGAAGAACAAGCTGCTTTTACCCCTTCTGAGCTTCGTGATTCTCAGATGTAAACTGGGCTGATGTTTGCATGTGTCTCTGTGTGTGGAGTGTTTAGACTCCCTGACTGGGGTCTGTGCGGAACCCACCTGATTCAAGGCCGATGCTCAAGCCCAGGGAAAGCCCAGGGACGGTGAGACGCAGAGGCTGCTTCTGGGGAAGGTGATTCAGAAAGACAGATGAGGAAGCACGTAATCTTCTCTGGAACTGACTCCCCTGCGCCTCCCCCTCCTCTGCCCTCCAAGGCCTTGGGCATCCTCCTCGGAACGGAACGCCCTTTCTGACACTGCCTGGCAGCCTCCACTATGGCTTTAAACAAACTGATTTCTCCTTCCCTGCACCAGCAATTCCCCCAGGCTCTGTTGACAGAGCAAAGCGCTCGCTCTGCTTCTTCCCAGCTCTGCGTCAGCAGGTGCCTTCCTTTGGGGAGAAAGCAACGCTGGAATCCTGCAGGATCTCTGCATGTCACCTGCCCATTCCTGGCTGAGGCGGGCAAATCAGAATCGTGCAAGCTGGGGGATAGCTGGGAGTCGAGGTCAGGCCCTGGGGAGATTTGTAGGCTCTTTACTTCATGCTAAAGAAAGGGAGTCAGAGGAAACCCAGAGCTCTGGCTCACACTTCTTCGCCCTGGGGGCTTGTGCTGTTTCCCACGCGCTCTGCTTGGTGGGGGCAGGGGGCTGCTGCCAGCTCTGGCCAAGACGACCCCCGGGGGACTAGATGCTGCCTCCTTCAGCCCTGGTGACGCAGCCGGAGCCCGGACACGTGGGCGGTGGCAGCAGGGCCCAGCCACACATCAGAGGGCAGCAGAGCAGGGATTGCCCGTGTCCTCGGGCTTTCCTCCGCAGCAGCTGCCTCCGACGGCGGTGTAAGCCTCTCCAGTGTCCACAGCTTTCAACTTTTGGAAAAGTGTAAGTGAACACTCTGAGAATATAGCTAGCACAGACTTGTGCCTGCCCCTGTTAGTGCGTCTACACTGCACGCCCATGTGCACATACATTGTGTGTATTTCCTTTTCTTCTTACAGCTGTTGATCCGAGTAAATCTGCTCAATGCAACCGGCTCAGCGTGCTGGGAGAACCTCCAGGCCGGCCTGCAGAGCCCCGGAGGCGGCCTCGAGGGAGGCCTGGAAGAGACGCTGACAGTGGTGTCTGGTGGGCGTGTGGACTAGGCAGCCCTGCCCGTCTCTGAGAACTCCCAGCTCTGATTTCATGTCATTTTCAAGGAGGTAAATCCTGAAACCAGAGGGAAGAAGCGGCTCCACTTGCACTTTTATCAAATGAAATTTTAGGGCATTTTCTTGGGCCAGTATAGAACATGGGTTGCTGAAAAGCACTTAGATTTGGTGACAAGACATCTGCTGACAGCTCGGAGTCCTGGTTTCCTCACCTCTAAAACAGGATAACATCTCCCCACTGTTGCTGTAAAAAATAAATGAGGGGATGCAGAAGAGCTTTGAAATATAGTGGACCGTCCACGGCTCAATAATGAAACGGGAGACCATTTAAAGGGGAGCCCCGGAGACGCAGGATGTCTTCTTCGTCCTGACTTACCCAAGCATGCCCTCTACGGTGCAGGCAGTGAAAACCTGCTGACTGTGTAAACGACGACGTTACTCTCAGGCCCAACCAACTGTGAGCTTTGAAAACGCAGACACCACACATTGTTTTCCTTGTTCACACATTAAGCCTCCAAAAATGTTCTGTGATCATTAAACTTTGAAATTCAAAAGGAAGAGTTTATTCATGAGCAATTCAGATCTAGAAGGTTGAATACTTTATAAAAATGCGAACTCTTTGGTTTTTCGTTTTTACATGCAGGATTTAGTATTTTTAAATTCTTTCTTTTTATAAAAGGATTCAGTTGAATGCTGGGAGGGGGAAGGTAAATTAAAAAAAACAGACTCAATATGTAAAAATGCCCCACAATACATTGAAGAAGGCAGTAAAAAGAAGAGAAAAAAGTAATCTTTCTGGAACATTATTTTTCAGTAATGTAGAAACACTCAATGCCAGGAAGATTTCTATTCCTGTAATTTTATCATCCGAGCTTCCCACTATTTATCTTACTGGAACAAATGCTGAAGAAAAGTGGTCGCCTTCATTTGCTGTGAACAGTTGGAGAAAGCGGCCAGCGGGAACCCAGGAAATAGGTGTCATTCTAGACCACCTGTGAGCCAGATCCACAAAGTGCCCAAGTCACTTCTGTGCCATTCCTCTCAGTATGCCAGAGATTAAAATCACAGTGAATAGCTTTCAGCTATTTCCATGCCATCTAGCTGCATTTTCAGAGCAATAATTCACCCACTACTGAAGTCATTCACATCTCACTTGGGGGAAAAGAATAATTCTAGTCCACTCAAAGAGGACACATAGGTCTATCTTATTCCTTCCAATATTGCCTATAAAATAATTTCTCATTTTCTACTGTTCAGTTTAATGTGACCTTTCTCTGTAATGAATAAAAATGTGTTCATCAGCTAGTCTCAGTGAATTTTCTTTCTGAAAATGAGTCCTGTGACTCTATGGAGAGATTTTCTCATTATATCAACAGAAGGAAAAAGGCTGAGTCACCAGAGACTTGTGATTCACGACTTAGCAGGACACCGAGTCACCTGGCTGGTGATTCTAAGTATGGCCAGGGACACCAGGAGACCACTGCTTCCTGAGCTGCCAGGGATGAGGGAGCAGGTCTAAGGACAGGGCCAGAGCAGGGAGGCTCTGTGGTCAAGGAGATAGCTGGACGTCCCCAGAGCATCCAGCGAGAGCAAGAAGCATCCGCCCAGATAACCAGGAGGCTAAGGAGATGAGCGAAGGTCTGCAGAAATCCCAAAGGCCTTTGATTCTGGAAATCAAAGCAGCTCTTGCCCTGGGAACAAAATTGCACTGATAGAGTAAAACAGTCCTTTTCAATGGAGTACTGAGTAAAAATGGGCAAACTCGTTCCTAAGAGACTATTCAGGAAAGAAATACAATTGGGTTCAAGAAAACTAGAGCGACAGGAAATATTTAGTCGGCACCTACTATGCGCGGCACCATACTTACCATCCCATTTCATCTTCCACACCCCTGGGGGCTATGGGGACGACTGTGGGCTGGGCAGGAGGTGATGAAATGACATTTCCCTGTTTAGTGATGGAGCTCAGGTAGGTGCTGGGTAACTACAAACATGGGACCCAGTTCCAGGCAGGAAGAGATTCTTCTTATCATCTTACAAAACAGCTAGTAGGACTGGTGCACAGTTCAGCAATATTATACAGATTTGCCTTTGGTGTCTGCATAATGTGGGTCTGCACAAAAATATAGCACCAGAGATGTCCTCTGTACAATAACAGAAAACTAGACAGGTAAATGAAGCCCAGGCAGCGAAGGAAATGAAGATAATGAAATTCTATGCGGTTCTTGCAAATGGTTTTATGAAAGAATGATTATAACATGGTAAAAGAACGTTTGCAATATTTTATTGCATGAAAAGTTACAAACTGGTATGTAACAGTGTACTACAGCATGTGTGTGTGCGAGAGATTGAGAGCGAGATTAAAGAATGGAAGGAAATACAGTAGAGTATGAGAGGAACACTCTTCCAGCGGCTGCTTTACAGGTGCTATACTGTTGTCTTTTATTTCTCTGAATTTTTCTGAAGTCTCAGTGTATTAGTCAGCCACGGGGGTGCTGATGCAAAGTACCAGAAGTCTGTTGGCTTTTATAAAGGGTATTTATTTGGGGTAGAAGCTTACAGATACAAGGCCCTAAAGAGTCCAACTCAAGGTCCCATAACAGGTACTTGCTCACCCAAAGTCATTTGCAGAAAGAAGGTGGGCGATGTCTGTGAGGGCTCAGCCTTCTTTCTCCCTCTTAAGGCTCCGTGGTCCCAGCTTCTGCTCTCAGCTGCAGGCTGGCATAAGGCTCGTCTCTCTACCTGGGGCTCATTTCTTTCCCGGCTCAGCTGCCCTGGTCTCTCCACAAGGTCAGCTGTGGACTGTCAGGCTCATCTCTCTTCCCGGGACCTCTGCCGTATCTAATGAGCTGTCTCTCTTCCTCTGTGTGTCCACTTCCACCTGAGAGTCTGTTTTATCAGCCCACCAAAGGAGCAGAGATTCGACGCTGAGATGTACTCTAATGTCGTGGCTGAATCAAAGCTCTAATCATAACGTAATTCAATCAGACATCTCAGCTGAATCTAATGCAATCAAAGGGGTACCACGCCCAGAGGAACAGACCAGTTTACACACATACTCTATGTTTCTTTTTGGAATTCATAAATAATATCCAACTGCCACACTCAGTAAGCTTGTATTTTCTGTAATAATAACAACAACTCAAGTTATCTCTAAAAAAGTCAAAACGCCCTCCCCCTCCCATCCCCCCTGCAGTAGCCAGAGGAAAGGACATGGAAGGGCGTGCGACTGGCCACGCAGTCCACCGTGCTGCACACTGGCCCCTGGCACGCACACCCGGGGAATGCAAAGGCCAAAGACGCGTAGGTCAGACCTGAGGGTGCAGAGACAAGTGGAGCGGCCTGGGCCTGGGCTGGGCCAGGTGGGACCTTCAGCAGAGGATCCAGGTGGAGGAGCTTTTAGGCTCGGCTCCAGCAGCTTTGAGAGCCTGACGGCACCCGCGACCCACCCTGGAGTTCACCTCCGAGCGAGAGTCCAGAAGAGGGAGCTGCCCGCCAGGCCCGCTCCGAAGGGGAGCTCAGATGCTCTCAACAAGGTCGTCGATCCTCTTCCCCGAGAGCCCAGTACAGGTAATAATAGCAGCGCCAGGAACGACGGCGCGGGCTGCTGGGACGCGCGCGCTCGCTCTGCGCGGAGCGCGACGCTGTAGGTGCTGATACGGAGCTGGCAGCAGCCCTGCGAGCAGGGGCTGTGCCCCCGCGGCACACCTGGAGGGCCCTGCGAGAAGGGG
>JAKSZT010054335.1:7788507-7799788 GCA_026826555.1 Tolypeutes matacus | reverse complement strand
GGGCCCTGCGAGAAGGGGCTGTGCCCCCGCGGCACACCTGGAGGGCCTGGGGCTTAGCGTGGAGAGGCGCTTTCCGCACACATGGCCCTGCGTCTTCTGGCTCCCAGGTGCTACGTGCAAGTACCTGGACCCTACCTGGCAATTACAGTCAAGGTGAGGGTGGCCAGAATGGAGCTGCCTTCCCTGCACTTGCTCCTGAGGAGCGCTGCTTCCTCCCGAGCATGGTACAGGTGAGGGCACAGCAGCCATTGCAGAGACGACGAAGTTTAGTCCCCGAAGGTTGCAGTGACATAGCCAAGGTCGAGTCACCATCATTGTCGAATTAGCTTTCATGTTGCTACAGAGAAAGCGGATGCCAGCCTGACTGTGTTTTGTTTTGGTGTGTTTGAGCTACCTAGTCTTTGCCCGGAGAATGCTTCCGTTAGTTTCAAAGTCTAATAGGATATATCCTGAATTTAATTATTCTGGGTCAGTTTAAGATTCAGGACTTCTTTCATTTTTGGAAAAATATCTTAAGATTATAATTTCAGATGCTAATTGTGTTCAATTTTTAGAAAATTCTTTAGAGACTCTGGTCATAACTATGTTTGGGCTTTTTTGTCTGTTTTCTATTGCTATTACTTCTTCTTTCATCTTTGTACCTCTTTATTTTGCTTTTGTCCTTTTGAATGTTTTATTCTTCTCCTCAATGCCTTTGTAATATTTTTTCATATCTATTCTCTTTTGTGTACCTTATAATTTAGCCTTCATTTTTCTGAAGTGATTTTGCATTTTTCTGCAATTTCTGTCTTGAATTTGGTCGACTCCCATTTCTTATTTCCTGTCTTTTGTCCATTTCTATTCTAAGTTTTTAAATATCTGATTCAAGATGATTTTTCATAATTGCAAATGCTTGTTTATGAATATTTAATTCAGACTGGGCTGCCACATAATTGCTTTTCTCTATTTCATGGCTCATTTGTAGGGAAAAAGATTATTAGGCAAAATGTTTTCATTCTCTTTTTTTTAAATTTATTTTTATTTTTTATTTATTTATTTTTAACCGGGAGGTCCCGGGGATCGAACCCAGGCCCCTCCATATGGGAGACGGATGCCCAACCAGTTGAGCCACATCCGCCCCCTTTTCATTCTCTTTTAAGATGTTCTCCCTAAGGTAGTTGTTTATAGATGTTGCTCGCCATTTTCTGTTCGTTTTTAAAATGCTTGTACTTTTCTAGACCAGAGGCAGCACGCAGAGGCAAGGGGTTTGGGGCACTTACTGGCTTCCTTGGCTCCACACCGCCTTCTTCGTTGGCCCTGGTAAGGCACCGTTTCCTTAGTGGTGGCCTTACAGGGAGGGGGAAGGAGGGACTGGCTGGCTCCCTAATTTTGTGAGCCTTTTGTTTCTTTAAGACCTTTAACTCCCACCTCTCACTTCCTTCCTTCTTTGCTGCCAAGATTCCAGAGACTTCCCAAAGCCTTCTCCTTTTCATTGTCTCCCCACTTTGATCCTGCACCCTGTCACGCATCTGCCTTTCGATTTCCCCTAGCCAGGGCTCTGGGTCACCAGGTCTGAGATCTGGTCTTACTTTTGTCTACCTCGGGTGGGACTACCTCTTTCTGGTTCACTTTATTTTGTGTTTCATCACAGGTACGCCCCTACTGTCTTCTTCTTTTCCATGCAGTCTCTGCCTGATGCTTCATTTGAGTGGAGTCTGGAGCTGGCCTGGTTCTGCAGTTTTGAATGTTTCGTCCCCTTCTCACGTGTAAGTTGAAGTTGGTGGTCCCTGTCTCCCGGTCACACCAGCATGGCAAGGGTGGTTTCCTCCGCTCTCTTTAATGATCTGCATGTTTTTCAGGGATGTGTGGATAGATTCAGACCGAGGTGGTCACCATTACCCTACCACAACCTGGACGCTCTGTTCATAGAGTTTTTTGAAGCATCCACATCTTTCCGAGGAGCCAGCTCTGGTTTAAACTTAGGAATGTAGGCTGTTGGGGGCTCAGACCCTCGTCTGCTCAGCCTTTTCCTATTCGTGGATCTAGTGAACCCCTCCAGGGAGTGCTATAAAGATCCTTGGACTTGGTGTTTTCCGTGGGCCTTCCGAACCCTGAGTTTCTACGATGACACGACTGGGAGCTTACCGCGAAGACTTGGCTAACTGGAACGTCATCTCATTCTTCTGCTCAGCTGATGTTTCAGGGGTTTCCCTCCTCTTCTCTGTACTCTAGATTGTATTGTAAACAACCGTGAGAGACCCAAGGAGTGGGGTACAGAGATAAATCACCACCGTGCCTTGTGGACCCCGACTAGTGTGCTAAGCTAAAATCCTTCATTGAAATGGGCAGTTTTCATTCTGTTGGATAAACTCCTTTCCCTGAAAGAGAATCCGTATAAGCTTCCTCAGGGAGCAGGTGCAGCTCAGTGGTTGAGCACCTGCTTCCCATGTACAAGGTCCCAGGTTCAATCCCGGGGCCTCCTTAAAAAACAAACCACATATATGCTTCCTCTTCAAAATCATCTTTTTCTGTAGGCTCCTTGCTCTTTGCTAGACCTGCTAAAAATGGCCCCACAGTGCCTCCTTCTGCTTCTTGTGAATTGGCTTCCATAAACTTTTGTCTACAGTAGCAAATTTTAATTCCCTTCCGAGTGTCTGGCCTGATGCTCTTTACACAGAAATAAGAAATCTTTCTTAGCACAAATATAGTGCTTTCGCTTTTCCCCTAAACCTTTTCAAATCCATTATCACATCAGACCCATTCTCACTGAGTTAAGCTGGGTAGGCATTCTCAAAGGAGTTTTATTTTCCAAAGGCAAAACTAAGGCCAAGAGAAGTAAAGTGACCCATCCGAGGTCTAGTTGAGAAAACCAGATTTATAATTCCATGTTTCCTCATCCCCAGACAAGTGCATTCTGTTCACTGGATTTCCTGGAACTTCAGTTAACGGAGCTGACATCAATATGCATTCCATCTTACATCCATGATAACAGCGCATTGGAGCGTATTGGGGTTCAGGGCACCTTAATTGTGGGAAGGGCTTTGCATCAAGCTCCCACATCTGCTCTAGGGGTTACTTGCCCACATGAACCACATGAACTGCCACCTTTGCTTCCTGACACATTTGGGGGGGTGATGAGGTAATTCAGGGGACTAAAGAAGATTGGGTGCGGGAGGAAGAGAACTAATGCAAAGGTCTGGGACCCTGCCTGGTTCCTCCAGGTCATCCTGAGCACGAACCCCGCCCTCTGGCCTCTGTAAAGGGTAAGGGCAAGTAGCAGTGGCCAAGCGGGAGTGAAGGACCACATCACTGTGGTTCGGTTGGGGCAAAACTTGACTCCAAGTCTAAACAATTATCTTTTTGCCTTTACCCCAGGACATGGTACAAGGAAAGGGCAGCCCTCCTCCAAACATGCCCAGGAAATCTGGGAAGACCCATCAGTCTTCCACTCATGGAAAATGTGGCCACAGAAGGCCAGTCCTCCCTAACGCAAACATGCTTGACTGAACACTTCTGGGGTGAGGAGAAGGAGAACCCAAAGTGGGAATCAAGATGAGCCACTTCACATCCATTATCTACCTGGAGCCGCACAATCACCTCTCAGGTGGACAGCAGTATACCAGCCTTGTAGATAAGGAAGCTGCGGCTTAAAGAAGTTAAGAAGTCACTGAATGTAAGAAAGCTGGTAAGTGGTGAGGATGGGAAGGGCCCTGGGTTCGTCTTACTCTAAAGCCTTGACTTACCCTCCAGGTTAAAGTGCCTTAGGATCCACCACTGCCGTGAACAGGTGCTTCGCCTCTACAAACCTCACACCCTTCCCCTGCAAGCAGGGGTACTACTGGCTACTTTACAGCAGTGGCGTGAGGATTGAATCAGGAATTTATGGAAATGTCCGGCACACAATAGAAAACCCTCCTCCATTGACCGACATTATTTGACCATCAGGTTTTCCTTCCACGGATGCAAAAACACTTTATTGAGCTAATGCAATCAGCTCTCATCTGCTCATCAGCTTCTGCGTGCTAGGCCCAGTTCTTGGTGACTTTTAGTCACTATTTGATGTGATCCTCACAACACCCCTACACTGCAGGGTTATTATCTTCCTTTCACAGACGGGGAAACTGACTCAGAAAGACTAAGTGGTGGAAAGAAGGTCAGTTCCCTGAAGATGAGTCCCCCAAACCTGTTTCACAAAACAGCAAGTTGCTGAATTAAGGGTTTGTTTTTGTTGTTGTTGTTTTTGTTTTTTATTTGGAATGTTAAACCACCCGTATATATTTTATTTATTTATTCATTTTTGTGGGTAAAAATCAAAATTTTCACAATACATACCAATATTTCTAAAATATATATGCATATATGTGCATTTGCTTACATAATGTTATTTTATATATATATATATTTTTTTGAAAGGTGCTTAGATTACCGGCACCCACTCTGCCGCTTGTGGGAAGCCAAAGAGCTGGTGTCTTACTCCAATGTCTTTTGCCTGAGAGTTTTCAGTGAATTGTTATTCAGTCAAAATATTATTGCTTGATCAGTAGAGAATTGGATGCGTTAATCACAGGCTATTTGTTGATGGCAAATTGAGCTTCAGCCAGTCAACCCAGGGCCAGGCTGGCAGCCAGGTTTGGCGGCAGCGTTGGGGTGTCCGCCAGATGGCAAGGCTGACAGCAGGGACCTGCCAGGAGCAGGGGGAGCGCTCGGTGTGTTTGGGGTTTAAACAGAACCTGTTCGTGTGTGGGGCTCTGGGTTCAGAGGGCAGGATGATCTCTGGGGGAGCAGATGTGGCAGCTACCCAGCCCCGTGCGCATATAAAGGCCCATCGTGCACACGGTTTATTTTTAGCTTGGGCTAGTCTCTCTTGCAAAAGTCACTTCCTATAAGAGAAAGAATGGGGTTGGCTTTGTTTCCCTCTCTCTGTCCTCTTGTCTGAACCACGAATGCTGGACTCCTTAAGCTCCTCTCTTTCTCCCCTTCTTCCCCTACTTTCTGTCCATTTCTGCTTCTTAAGTTCCTCGTGACACAACCCATTTCAATCTAACCTCACCAAAATTACCCGAGGTCTTGCCTCATTGCTAAGACAACCTTCCAAAAATTCTCTCACCTCTGGCCCTCTCCCTATCCCAATCCGTTCTCCATACCACAACGGAATGATCCGTCTAATGTATAAATGCCACGTGAGGCCACTTGCTGCTGGGGCCCCCCGTGGGCTCCTTTTACCTTCAGGATCAAGTCCACCTGCAAATGCCAGCGGCCACGTGCTTCAGAGCCAGCACCCGCCTCTCCTCCACCTGCTCAGCTTCTGCCCCTCCAGGCTTGGCACACTGTCCCCTCCTCTTGCTTCTGCTCCTCCAAACTGCTACGAGCAGCTTCTCTGCAGCCACAAGGCACCTTCCTAAGGACGCTTGCCACACCGCCCTGCAACTGATGGTCCTTGAACGCCTTCCCAGAGCTCACTGGGGCGAGTACCCAGGACAGGCCAAATCAGTACTCGTTTAAGGAACGAAATAAAATGAAAAGATTGGCATTTCTGATCACGGGGGTCTAGGCCATTTGGATCACTCCCTCTTCCCATCTGAAGACGACTGGACACTTGGATGGATTAAGAAAAAACTCATGAAGGCACAGAAGAGCTAGCAAGGCAGTGAAGAACGACTGGGCCAGATGCTGGGACAGCGGCGGTTGAGGGATATGAGCCCGACACACTTTACGAGGCCAGCGTAATCGACACACCAAAATCTGACATGGGTATGGCAAGAAAGAAAACTTACAGGTAAATCTCATTCTTGAATAGACATGCAAATCCCCTAAATATCAGGAAACGGAATCAAGCAACATTTCAAAAGGGCAACCTAGGGAAGCAGATGTGGCTCAACCAGTTGGGCGCCTGCCTACCACATGGGAGGTCCCGGGTTCGGGTCCCGGTGCCTCCTAAAGAAGAGGAGCAGATGCCCGCACCCACCACAACGAGCAGACACCCACCTAAGTGAGCAGATGCCACAAGCCAGCAGACGCCGCAGCCCATGGGGAGCGCATGTGGCTCAGGCTGTTGGGCACTCGCCTCCCATGTGGGAGGTCCTGGGTTTGGTTCCTGGTGCCTCCTGGAGACGGCGAGCAGACAACGAGCAGAGAGACGAGAGAATCATCGGGCGGTGGGGGGGAGAACTTAAAAATAAATAAATCTTTTTAAAAAAAGGACAACCTACATTAGCCAAAGTGGTTTTATTCTAGGAATGTAGGGTCAATTTAACATTTGAAAAATGAACACTGAAACCCTCCACATTAACAGAATAAAGCAGAAAAATCGTGTGACCATTTCAATAGACACAGAAAGTCTTAATACAGTTTGTAAAAACTAGGACTTGGAAGAATGTTCTTTAATCTGAAAAGCGGTATCTACAAAACCCTCCAAGGTCAAGTAGGGAAAGCTTTCTCCCTGAGCGCAGAAACGAGACAAGGACGCCCACTACCACTGCTTCCACTCAGCGCTGTTTTGGAGGTCCTAGGCAGACCCTCAGTGCAAGAAAAAGAAGTAAAGCTGTGGAGGTTGGCTCTGAGTAAGACTGACATTATTCATGAGCAGTAGAATTGTTCATATAAAAAGTCTTAAGACTCTAGGAACACAAACACTGTGTTAGTTTTCTACTGCCTTACAAATTGCCACAAAAGTAGCAGCTTAAACAGCACACTCTATAAATAGTAACTTTATTACCACAATTGTCTTATAAATAACATAGTCACAATTACACACTACCAGTTACGTCTGTCGTGGACCCTGTCACAGCGTGCACCAGGTGCCCCATGGACTGCACTGTACTGAGGCTCTCACCACGTCACTCTGCACGTCTGTGGGTGGGCAGGCCGGCCCCCTAGCTGGGCCCCTGCCCAGGGCTCCCCCGAGGCTGCAGCCCAGGCACCCACGGGGCGGGGCCTCGCCTGCGTGGCAGAATTCACCTCGCAGCTGCAGATCTCATGGCAGCTGGTTTCTTCTGAGGCAAACAGGGAGGACCCCAGTCCACCCTTTAAGGCTCTCTCGAGATCAGGCCTCCCGGAAAGACCTCTTGATTACTCAAGTCAGCTGGCCAGGGGCGCGGATCACGTCTGCGAAATCCCTTCTGAGCACTGGATCAGGGTCTGCACCGCGGCTGAAGTTCAGCCAAACCGACACAGGAAAACGCCATGGCAGGTTGACAGGCTTATGAATAAACTTTACTAGTTAATTAAGCTGATTAATAGAATCATATTACCAAAAATTAATATATAACTATATATAAATCAATTAATTAAAATTAATAGACATTAATAAAAATCAACTGTTTTTCTCTATCTCAGAAACCATTACTGATGACATAAAAATATAAAATAGATAGCAAATATTCTAGCAAAGATGAGCAAGATGTGAGAAACAATACTTTATTATTGAGATAAAGAAGTGCTAAAGAAAGAAGGCGATAAGCCATGTTCGTGGACTGAGATCATCAATACTGTAAAATACCAATTTTCCTAAAGCTGGTCTATAAATGCAAAGCAATTCCAATAAAAACCCTAAAAATGGCTAAGGTGATTCTAAAACATATGGAAATACAAAGGACCAAAAATAGACAAGACAGTCTTGAATAATTAAGCAAGTTGGAAACTGCTACACAGGTTATCAACATTTATTATGAAACTAATGCAATGAATTGTTCACACAAAAATGGACAAATAGACCAATGGAACAAAATTATTAGCCCAGAAACAAACCTACATTAGGCAGCAACTTGATTTATGACAAAGGAGCCACTGCAGAACAGTGCAGGGTGTTATAATCTTTTAAAACAATTGAACTGGACAGTATGAAGCTTGGAATCCACTTCATACTGCACCTAAAAGTAAACTTCAGAAGAAACTGTAGATCTAATTGTGAAATATGACTCAATCAAGTTTTAGACAATAAGAGACCAGCTTTGTGATCTCTGAGAAGGGAAGGACCCCTTAAATAGAGTATTAAAAGAGATAGTCATAATGTGTAGATTGATGAATTACACTACATTAAAATTGAAAACTTCTGTTCACCAAAAGACAGCATTAAAAAAGTCAAGTCACAGAGTGGGAGAAGATTTTTGTAACACAGAACTAACAACCTGCTCAGATCCAGCATATATAAACCAAGAAGGAGAAGACAGACAACCCAAGGAAAAACTGGCAGAGATTTGGACAGGTATCTCAGAAAAGAACAGAAACAAATGCCCAACAAAGAAATTAAAGTGTTCACCCTCGTTGCTAATTCCGCCTCCCTCCCTGTCTCAGGGAGATGAAGCGTTGCCACAGGAGTCTGCCCGGGGGCCGCTGACAGTGGAGGGTCTGGGGGAGGAAGGTTCGGGGTCTCTGGGATGCTGGAGGTGGCCCCTCTCCCATCCCTCCTGGCGGAGCGTCACTCGATGGACCAGTTTGTCCTCTCACCGTGCCTGGGCCCTGCTGCCACCGCCCACGTGTCCGGGCTCCGGCTGCGTCACCAGGGCTGAAGGAGGCAGCATCTAGCCCCCCGGGGGTCGTCTTGGCCAGAGCTGTCCCCACCAAGCAGAGCCAGTGGGAACCAGCACAAGCCCCCAGGGCGAAGAAGAGTGAGCCAGAGCTCTGGGTTTCATATGACTCCTTTGTTTTTCTCTTTTTTCAAAAAAATTTTATTTTGAAAGACACTTTAGATTACATAAATGTTACCTTGAAAATATAGGGGGATTCCCATATACCCAGCCCCCACATTTTCCCCGTCAACGACATCCTTCATTAGTGTGGTACTTTTGCTACAATTGATGAGCACAGACTGAGGCATTGCCACTAGCCATGGTCTATAGTTACATCGTGATTTACACTTTGTCCTGCACAATTTTATAGGTTTTGACAGAATGTATAATGGCCTGTACCCACCATTGCAATGTCATGTGGGACAATTCCAATGTCCCCCGAATGCCCCATGTTGCACCTATTCTTCCGTCTCCCCCCACCCTCAGAACCTCTGGTGACCACTGCCTCTACATCATTACTAGAGTAATAATAAGTCTACTTTAGTCCATATTTGCATTCCCCCCTTATGTCTGTTCCTCCATCAAGGATTTTGGGATGGTGATGCCCACTCCACTTTAGACTGAGAGGGGGCTTAGATCCCATGGGGCGGATGGATGGAGCTGTCCTGCTTGCAGGACAGATACTCTCTGTTTTTGGGGGGATGGGCATTGTCCATCATCATCTTTTTTGCTCGTCATCGTGGACAAGTCCAATCAACAGGAGAGTGGGTGCTGGCTGCAGCTCTGCTGAGATTCAGGGCTCGCCAGCATGTGAACAGACCGAAGATTGAAGTCTCTGGGACACAGATTTAACAGGGATAGTGCTAATTATAGGCTCAAATAAAAGGGGCAGAAGAGCCATGGGTAGGGAAATTATAAATGAGACTCCTTTTCTTTAGCATGAAGTAAAGAGCCTACGAATCTCCCCAGGGCCTGACCTCGACTCCCAGCTATCCCCCAACTTGCACGATTCTGATTTGCTCGCCTCAGCCAGGAATGGGCAGGTGACATGCAGAGATCCTGCAGGATTCCAGCGTTGCTTTCTCCCCAAAGGAAGGCACCTGCTGACGCAGAGCTGGGAAGAAGCAGAGCGAGCGCTTTGCTCTGTCAACAGAGCCTGGGGGAATTGCTGGTGCAGGGAAGGAGAAATCAGTTTGTTTAAAGCCATAGTGGAGGCTGCCAGGCAGTGTCAGAAAGGGCGTTCCAAGGACATTCCAGGTTGAGGGAAGGAGGAACAGTTTGCAAGCTTTTGTCCTGCCTCCACTTCCGAGTAGCCTGCTGCCAAAACATTCTTATTCCCTAATCTTGGCTCGCAATGGTAATAGCTGCTGTTTCTTGAACACCTCGAATGTACCTGGAACTTTGCACACAAGGTCAGTAGTAATACTAACCTGAGTTAATGATTTTACTACCAATACTACTGCTACTAGGTCATTTCAAATTTTTGCAGTGTGTTTTTGGAAAAGTTTTCTAGAAATAGGATTGCTGTGTCAAATAATGACAGTTTAGAACAAAGGAGCTGAAGCACTGCAAGGGTGGTTTCTGGGGTCTCACATGCAAGTGGAGAACTTCCGTGGATGGAGGCCCATGGAGGGCCGGGGTGAGGTCACCCCCGGAGGCCCATCCCCACTGGCTGTGCAGACGTGCTTGGTGCTGCAGCCTAACCTGGGAAGCCGCCTCTCCTCTCCATACTCTCCAGCTCTGTGCATGTGCACTCAGAGAGGATGGCGGCAACACAAACAGGGACGTGTGCTCTCCACTAGGGCCTTTGGAGCACAGGGCGCAGAATCTTTGCCAGGGGGGAGTTGCCTGGATCCCAAGCCATGGCCAATGTACTCCTCCTCCCTCACAGGGTCCTGAGGCCTTCTATCCTGCCCCACAAAGAAGGACTTTCACAAGGAGGCCCCGCATCTCGAGGATCCCTTGTCTGCACTGTTCGCCCCACTCCCTGAGAGGACAGGGGGTCTCCTCTGGGCTTGCTTCTCCTCCCCTCCGCCCACGAGTCGGAACAGCTTGTCCTGGCTCCAAGGATCCAGTGGGGATTGTCCAAGGGGAGGTGGCGGCAGGCGGCCAGTTAGGGGAGCACATTCCTCAGTCACAGTCCTGCTGAGGACTCGCAGCTGCAGCCAGTGAGGACAGGACATGGAGGCAGTGGAGATGGTGAGTCGACCTCCTCTGAAAGTTGCAACCAACCTCTCAGCAACCTGGCTGCCCCCAGGAGCAGCCGCCCCGGGCTGCTCTGCCTGTGCGCCCCACCCCTGCCCCTGGACAAAGCTCTTCTCTTATTCCTCCTCGTACCCCTTGAGACGAACAGTATAGGAGGGGCCCATCTGGGGAGGGGAGGGGGCCTTCCTTCTGTCTCTGGGAGTAGGCGTGCAGAGGAGGGTGCCCTCGAAATACCTCTATCAGGACCCCTTTGCTGATTAAACCCACCCAGGGACCTCACTCCAGTCATGTCTCCAAGCAACGGCTCCGTTTGGCTCAGGCCAGGTTAGGAAGTAGGAGCTCTGAGCTGAGGCCCAGATGCTCTCTTCTGTCCCGCCCAAACCCTGGTCTGTCTTGATTGATTAGCACCCTCCCCCCAGCCTCTCCACCTAGCTAGATGGATATAGACATGATAGATAGATAGATAGATAGATAGATAGATAGATAGATAGATAGATAGATAGATAGATGATAGATGATAGATAATGCTGATAGACAGATGATGGATGATGATAGATTACTAATAATGATAAATAGATGATAATAGATAG
>JAKSZT010054335.1:7768409-7788497 GCA_026826555.1 Tolypeutes matacus | reverse complement strand
GGATGATGATAGATTACTAATAATGATAAATAGATGATAATAGATAGGTGATAGATGATAGATGATGGATGATGATAAATTAATAATAATGATAAATAGATGATAATAGATAGGTGATAGATGATAGATGATAGATAGATAATAGGAATATATTTAGTTGAAATAATCCATTATACCCCCAATTTCATTTTCTGCTCATATCTGCCCCCTGACTTCTAAACCATTATCTATCCTGGACGTCTTACCTTGGATCTTGGATGGACTGTGGTCACTTCAGATTTAAACTTCAAATATTGGATTTCTATTTCCAGTCATACTTTCTCCACCACTGAGGAAAATCATTAAAGTTGATCAGAAGATATTTTTTAATTTGCTTAGAGCACCAGAGAGCTAAATAGCAGTAAAAAAAAAAAAAAGACCAGTATCTAGGAGAAGGAAGAAACCCATAAACTGAGATTCATTCTGGGGCTGCTTTTCTCGTGGGGCCATTGACCTGTTCCAGGAGGGACGGAGAAGCCGCAGGCCACCGCGCGGAAGCTGGCGAAGGCTGCATCCTCCAGGGCTCCAGCGTCGGAGCAAGCACAGGGAGGTCTTTTAGGGATTAAAGGCTGGATTTCGATGATCTCAGTCTTTGAAATCAGGTCAGGTTGTTCCTATATTTCTGGTGCTAGATGCCTGGGGAAGAAAATAAATATGAAACCTCTCTAGGGGCATCGTAGGTCTCTCATTTTTATACCAAATGCCATATCCTACACGCCTGTGAGGAAACAAGAACATACAAATAAAAATAACAGAACATAAAAACAGTCATTAGATGGGAAGTGGCTGTGGCTCAATCAGTGGGGCTCCCGTTTACCATATGGGAGGCCCCGGGTTCGGTTCCCCGGGCCTCCTGGTGAAGGCGAGCCTGCCCGCGCGGCACGGTTGGCTGACACGGCGAGCACAAGCAGCAAGGGGGGGATAAATGAATAAATAAATAAAATCTTAAAAAAAAAAAAAAAAAAAAAACAGTCATTAGAAACAGATCTACTTAGGATCCTGAATTCAAAGTTTTAGGCCCAGGTCTTAAAATAATTATGCTTAAAATGGTTAAAGAGATAAAATATAAGATCGAGAACTTTGGCAAAGAATGGGAGAAATAAAAAGGATGTAACTAATTTGAGAAAGAACCAAATGAGGGAGAAAACAGATAGAGCACAAAAGGGCGAGCAGGGCATAGATCCACAGCATGTCTGACGGCGTGCCAGGGGAAGGAAGGGGCGATGAAGAGCGATTTATAGAGAATGCCACAAACCTGCCCAGAAATGTTACGCAGCAGAGTCCAGACCATTCCAAAACCAAGCAGGATAAATACAAAGCAGCCAGCCGAGGGCATCAGAATTAAATGGCTGAAGACAAAGATTTAAAAATCTATAGAACTTTTAAAAGCAAAAACGAGACTGGTAGTGGGTCTCTCACCAGAAACGGAATCCAAAAGACCAAGGAATAACAGCTCCGAGGTGCTGGAAGGAAACAGCTGTTGATGTCGAATTCAGCACGCAGCTCCCCAAGACCACAGGGACTCCCTGAAGCGGCCGCCCTTCCCAGGGTCTTCACCGGCACAGCTCCCACCTTTTTAGAAAATTTCCCTGACCTGCTAAGCAGGCCTAGTAGGGTCTCTCCTTCAGAGCGTGCTTCAAACTGCCCCGAAAACGCCTGTTCCTTTGTCATCTCCCTGTTGGATGTGAGTTCCTGGGGTTCACTGCTGTAGCCCAGAGCACAGTGCCTGGCACACAGTCAGAAATCGGGAAACAGACGCTGAGGAGGATAGAACGGTGAAATGACATGGGGTGTAGGTATGAGTAGCTCATTTGCTTTGCGCTCTGCTTTTATTTTTCCTCTAGCAAATATGAGATGCGGCAGACAGTTTCACTGTTCATTTCGTACCGAGCTATTTCCAGAGGAAGATTCTTTAGGATCACCTAGTCCAAATTCTCCCTACCCACTACGTGAAGGAATTCTTTCCTCATAAGTTTAGCCTAGCAATCCATTATTGAATATCAGCAATATCAGTCAACATTTGTTTTCACCTTTAAAATATGAATGCTCATCTTAGCAACCAAAGTACAAATAAAACTACACCAAAATATCGTTTTTACTGGTAAAATCAGCAAAGATTCAAGCAGGTGAAAATGTATGGCTACCGCTATCCACATGCAAAGAATGAAGCTAGGCTCCTACCTCACGTAATATGCGTATTCAAAAACTCTGAATGGATCAAAGACCTAAATGTAAGAGCTGATATCTTAAAACTCTTGGAAGAAAACAGCACAGGCAAAAAAAGTAAAAAGAGAGAAACTGGACATCATAAAATTTTAAAATCTTGTACTTCAGACGCCATCAAGGAAGTGAAAAGGCCATGCAAAGAATGGGAGAGAACTTTTGCAAATCAAATATTTGATAAGGGGCTTGTACCCAGAATATATAATGAACTCTGGTAGTTTGAGGCTTTTATGAACCCCAGAAAAGATCACGTCCCCAGAGCTAATCCATTCCTGTGGGTGTGAACCTCAGGTAGTGGGACCTTTTGATTAGATTACTTCAGTAAGGCCTGGCCCAGGGTGGAGCTTCATCCTTTTACTGGAATCCTTTATAAACAGGATAAATACAGAGAGAAAGAGAGAAAAGACTCAGGAGCTTAGAGAGAGACCCCTGGAAGCTGAGAGAGAAAGCTGAGATCAACAGATGGTAGAAGTAGAGAGAAAGCCACGGAGCAGGGAGCTGAAGGCAAGGAAGCTAGAGCAGGAGGGAAGCCCAGCAGATGCCCCGTGTAGGTGCCTTCGCCATGTGAGAGACGAGTCCAGGGTCTCAACAGCAGATCTTGGGAGAAAAGCACCGCCTGACAAAGGCTTGATGTGGGCATTTTCATGGCCTCAGAGCGGTAAGCTTACAGGCTAATAAATCCCCATTGTAAAACCAGCCCATTTCTTTTATATTGCTTTCAGCAGCTTGCAAACTAAAGCAAACTCTTACTACTCAAAAAAAAAAAAAAAAGACACATAAATGGGCAAAGGATCTGAAGAGGCATTTCTCCAAAGAAGATACACAAATGGCCACTAAGCACATGAAAATGTGGTCACCGTCACTAGTCATTAGGGAAATGCAAATTTAAAAAAACACAGAAAATAACAAGTATTGGCAAGGTTGTGGAGAAATCTGAGCCCTCATACATTGCTGGTGGGAATGCAAAATGCTGAAGCTGCTTTGGAAAACAGTCTGGCAGTTCCTCAAATGATTAGACAAGAAGTTACCACATGAGGGGAGGGGGTGTAGCTCAGTGGTTGAGCGCCTGCTTCCCACGTACGAGGTCCCAGGTTCAATCCCCAATACCTCCTAAAAAACAAACAAACAAGAAAACAAAGAAACACCCATTGGGGAGTGGAGGTAGCTCAGTGGTTGAGTGCCTGCTTCTCATATACGAGTTCCCGGTTCAATCCCCGGTACCACCTAAAAAAAAAAAGTTACCGTATGATCCAGGAACTCCACTCGCTGATATCTACCCAAGAGAATTGAAAACATATGTCCCCAGAAAACTCGTACACTATCGCTCACCTCAGTGTCGTTCATTACAGCCCCAAAGTGGAAACAACCAAATTTCTACCAACTTATAAATGAGTAGGTGCTGTGATATCCATGAAACAGAATACTCTTCAGCAATAAAAAGGAATGAAGTACGGATACAATGTGACAAGATGGACCGACCTGAAGTCATTATGCTGAGTGAAAGCAGCCAGTCCCTAAGAACTGTACATTGCATGATTCCACTTACACGACGTGTCCAGGGCAGGCCAGTCGAGGTTAGCGGCTGCTTAGGACGAGGGAGAACGGGGGGTGGAGTGACAGGTGAGCAGTGCAGGGCTTCTTTTTAGAGTAAAGAGAAAGCTCTAAAATTGAGCATGGTGGTGGCTGTACAGTTCAGTGAGGACACCAAAAGCCATTTGATTGTACATTTTTAAGGGTATGGTATGGAATGTGAATTGTGTCTCAATAAAGCTGTTAAGAAAAAATTTAAAATACATTTCAACCAGCACTCTTCTCTTCTTATATTTTTCCAATAGGCACAAAAATGGATACAACTAACTTGGATAGATTCATCAATCATACTAAAGGGTTGGATGTCTTTTGGTAAATATTTGAATAAATATCTCTATCATGGTACTGCTCATAGTAGTTAAAATTATAAGCAAGTTTTCAAAGATTGGAAAGATTACAGGGAGATTATAGTTGTCCTTGCCAAACTTAAATGTGCTCATAAAAAGGTACTCAGCATCACAAGTCATAACCCCTGAGATACCACTGCACACCTCTGAATGAGTAAAATGAAAAGAAGCAATGCCGAGTGTCAGTGAGGAGCAGAGCTGGAGCTGGCGCCATTGCAGGCAGACGTGCAAAGGCGCAGCCACCTTGGAAAGCCCCTTGCAGTCCCTCATAAAATTAAACGTGCCCTGGCCTTGTGTTCATGCCACACGGATGTTTAGAGCGGCTTTACTCATAATCTCCTGAAACTGGAGACGGCCCCAATGCCTTCGCCTGGGGAACAGACAGACAAACTGAGGCAGGGCCAGGCACTGGAAAACGCTTCGGCAATAAAAAGAAAATAATACTAATCCGTGCACCACGGACGGATCTCACATTCATCAGGCTAAATGGAAGAAGCCAGAGTCAAAAGGCTGTACACTCTAGGGTTCCAAATGCATGACATTCTGGAACTGTCAAACTGAAGGGACAAAGCACAGGCCAGCAGTTTCCAGGAGCTGAGAGCTGACGGAGAGGCTGGCTACAAAAGGACGCAAGGGAAGTTTTAGGGGTGGATTATTCCTATTTTAATTGTGGTGGGGACTACATGACTGAATGCGTTTGTCAAAACTCATAGGACTGTACATTAAGTATACATTTTACCTGAATAAAATTTTTTAAAAAATAAGTTTTTAAAAATCCTTAAATATGCAAAATTAATATGATACTCTTTTTAAAAAATATGCCTACCAAGGCTATAAAAACATGAGAACATACTTATGATAAAATAGTATGTTTTAAAAACTCAGTAATTATATATTTATAGTACAAATACAAATATTGTATTTAAAAATCCTCACATATTAGGAAGAAATATTTTACCAAAATATCAAGAGTAGTCATTTGGCATTCGGGACAGGGCGCAGCTGGGGCAGGGTGTGAGTCATTTTTCAGACTGTGTTGTATCAGTGGGTGGAGACCCACAGAATGAGCGGGAAGGAGATGGACTCCCATCCTGGGGAGGACCGATTTGTTCACAAACAGAGGGGCGGGAGTCTCTCAAGAATAGGGTCTGTTCCTAACAGGGGAGGACAAACCGGTGTGTCAAGACCTCAGTGCTGTTGCAAGTAACTATGAATCTTGTCATCCAAGGAGTGAAGCCAGGGGGTTGCCATGGGCCCCGAGGGGAGGGGGTGGGAGGAATAGAATAGATGGAACAGGGGGTACTTAGTGGGCAATGGAAGTGTTCTACATGATCTTGCAATGATGGACACAGGTCATGTTAAATATCATCAAAATTTATAAAAGTGTACGGTCTAAAATGTAAACCACAATGTAAACCATTGACCATGGTTAGTAGCAATGTTTCACTGTCTGTGTATCTGTTGTAACAAAGGTGCCATCCACATATAAAAAGGTATTAATATGGGAAGGGACTAAAGGGCAGGATGTTGGGTATATAAGAGTCCCCTGAATTCTGTATGTGACTTTACTGTGACCTAAAACTTCTTTGAAGACAAAATTTTAAAAAGTAAGACACTGGGGAATAAA
Organism: Tolypeutes matacus; assembly: GCA_026826555.1. NCBI lineage: Eukaryota > Metazoa > Chordata > Mammalia > Cingulata > Chlamyphoridae > Tolypeutes > Tolypeutes matacus. The sequence goes on along the minus strand of JAKSZT010054335.1, from coordinate 7,782,671 downwards.
TGGAAGAAAATGCCACTGTACATATAGAAAAACAGGTATTACAGTGATAAAAAGCCAAAATGTCAAAAAAATTTTTAAATATTTTTCATTATTTTTCAATATCCCAATTTTTAAATTTTATTTTATTTTTAGTTTTCTTTAAATTTTAATATATTTTACTTCTTATATTTAAACCTGCTATTGTTATTTCGTTTTCCTCTTAATTGTATTTGGCTATTTTTTTGGCTTCATTTTTGAAGAAGCTTTAGATCACAGAAGGATTGCAATTGGGGCAGGGGAGGATCATTGGTGTGGGGTGTCAGGGATGGGGGATGCATGGGAGGAAGTTCACCTGGACATACATATAAGGTATATAAATGTGTTCAGATGTTCACGGGGCATTGTCACAGTGGGTGGAGATTCACACAATAACTGAGAGAATATTGAATTCCCATCCTGGAGAACTCTGTCCTGTACTCTAACATAGCAGCAAGTGCAGGGACAATGGCTGGCAAAGGAGGATGGTCCATTGATGGGCCCTGGATATTGATGACTATGCTCATGAGCCTTTGCTCTTGAAATTGAAACTTAGCCTAGAGTTGTGGGGTACATGAGAGTTGCCTCCTGAGAGCCTCCTTGTTGCTCAAATGTGGCCTCTCTCTAAGCCAAACTCAGCATATAAAGGCATTACTTTCCCCCCAGCATGGGACATGACTCCCGGGAATGAGCCTCTCTGGGACCATGGGATTACTACCAAGCACCAACTAGCAATGCAACTGGAAACAGACCTCGAATAAAAGGGGGAAAAGGTAAAGACAAATGAGTTTATATGGCTAAGAGACTTCAAAGTGAGTCGGGAGGTCATCCCAGAGGTAACGCTTATACACATCTCAGCAGGATCTCATAGACTGCAAAAGTGGGTACTACCTCAAATAGTGGGGCTCCTGAGGGCTCTGGAGATACCCAGGTCCTATGGTCAGAGCAGGTAGCTCTGGAATTTGGTGTCTTGCCAGTGGGCCCTACTTTGGAGTTTGTGCTCCTGACAGTGACAGAGTTGGACTCAATTATGGCTTCCCTACACATGGCTCATCTGTCCCTTCTATTTGAACCTATACTTGGTGCTGGAGTTGTAGGTGTACATCCAAGAGACTTGAATCTTTGGGCTGTCCATGTGCCAGCTGGGCCCTGAGCCTTAGCAGAGTTGCAATACCTACTCTCCAGTTCATTGCACTCACCCAGGACAACTAACAAGGAGGTGAGGATTGACAACCACCATACCAAGGAAACAAGAGAGCCTACAACTGCAAGCAAGAGAGTCCCATCCATTGGCTGTATGGGATCGAAGCTCCTTCTCAATTAGAGGTGGAGTGGACATCACCATCCCAGAATCCTCAGGATTGGGGAATGAACTATGGACTAGAGTGGACTTACTGGTGTTCTGCAATAGATTTGTGATTCTAGCAATGGAAGAAATTATGCCTTGATGTGGATGCAGTGGCCCCTGGAGGCTCTGGGGGCAGGGGGAGGGACTTGGGGTCCCTCTGCGGGGTTTTATTCGGGACTTGGGAATTGTCCTGAATGGCATTGCAGCAACAGATATATGCCATTATATATCTTCCCATAACATGCAGAATTGTGTGGGAGAGAGTGTAGACTACAATGTGAACTATGGTCCATGCTCAGTGGCAATGCCCCAGGATGCGTTTATCAATTGCAATGAATGTGTCACACTAATGAAGGATGCTTTTTATGTGGAAGGGTGTGGGAGGAGTGGGGAGTGGGGCACATGGGAATCCCTATATTTTTTTGTGTAACATTTGTATAATCTAAGTATCTTTTTAAAAATTATAAAAAATATTTTTTAAAAATAAAATAAAAAAAGAAATCTTGCAATAAAATAACCTCGTCATTTGTGGTTGCAATTAAGGGGACCATGCCTGATTTTTTTTCTTTTTTCCAATTTTATTTGCTTTTCAATTATATTTAAAAGAAATGTATTGCTTTTCATAAAGAAAATGACATACTACATTAATGAAAAGTAATATGTGGGTCCAGAATAGTACTTCCCAAATATAAAAGTACTTCCAGAGTATAAGCATATGGTTTAATTGTATAGTAGATGTGCATTTTATAAATAGCCCATTATTCTTTGTGGCTTTTGTTTACTTTTCTGCAAAATAAGAGGAATTCGTTTAATATTTTTGCTACACTCACCCTGAAGGCAAAATAAAGAAATAGCAGCTAATTCAGAGTGGGTGGAAAAGGCAAGTTTGTTAAAACAGGAGCATTTGTTTTCATGTCTGGACTTTAATTCATAATCTTGATCAAATATTTTCTACAGTTTCAGTCTTTCCTTCCTAGTGAGAACAGTAAAGCTCTTCCATTGCTAAGCAGTATTTTTATATGAGCCACACATTCTCACTCATCAAATCTATGCCAACATTCCAATAAAAGAAGATCCACCAGCCCAGTATTTTTTCCATAGCGCCAGCCAACAGAAAGTTTTGTTGTGATCGATTCATTCTGAGATCTCACTGACATGGCAGAGTCCTGGAATATGAAAGGCATTTACTACAATGTTCCTTTTTCATGTAGGTTCAGAATGTTTTGTGAAAAACCATAAGGCAGCTTAGTCAACTGCTCTGGAGAGGACTTCTAAGAGTATGGCCAGAGAGGACCAGTGGGATAGTAGGAATATTAGAGGTGGAAATCAGAGGTAGAAAGTGAAGTCTACAATGTCTGGAGAGAGGTTCCTGATTCCACGTGTAAAAGTTATGAAGACAGAGAAGTAATTAGCCAACCCATTTTAAAGGGTCAGCTGAGCCTGGTTATGGTATATTCTAGTTGAAAGATAGGTTCACATTGTGTCCAGTTCTCTCATTTTTTACGAGAAAAAAAATGAAGCTTAGAGAAGGGAAAGGAATTTCTCAAGGTCACACAACACATGGGGAGTAGAGGTGGGACTAGGACATTCCCAGCCTGTTTCTGGGAGGGTGGGGTAGTGAGGTACTGCTGACCCTTCTTTGTGAAATGCCCGTATAGACAGACCCTGTCCTAAGTGCAGAGCAAAGCCAGGCATGGACCCACCTCCTGCAGGTATAGACCGGGCGCTGCCACACCGCCAGCCCGTCAGGGGCATGGGAGGGAGCACACACACACATTCACACGGAGATGCTCACATGACATGTGTTCCCAGTCTCTTCTGTTTCTCATGAGGTGTTTTTTGGTAAAGAGGTGCCTAGTCTACTCAGCAAGAAGATTCTGGGTCTTTAGGAGACCACTGAAGATGGGTGAAGGTGCTTGATGGAGAGGAAAAGAACGGCAAGAATCCTGGAAGGTTTTGTCTAGCCCTGTGACCTCAGGAACATCACTTGACCATCCTATTTTGGTTTTCATTTTTTATTCCATCGTCTGGACAACCCAAGGCCTTCTTAGCTTGGGCCTACAGTGAGATCATGGGAATGCTAATGGATGAATGAGTTAGAGCGTCCAGTCACTTATCCTGGACTCCAAGCCCTTCTCAATATTCTCCCCTCTCCTGAGGAAATTCTGGGTATTCTTAAGGAAGGTGTCTGGGTGTCTACAAAGAATTTGAAGCCAGTCTTAGCTAATCGTCTTGATGGTACACCCAAGCTTCTCTGCTGCTCTAGGTGTCTGGTGCCTCATACCTAAGGTAGAGAGGGCTTCCCATCCCCCTGAATCCTGGACTGTGTGCTGAGTGCAGGGTCACAATGGGACTTTGGGTTGTCTCTCTTGCAGAAGAGGTTGAGGATCTTCTCTACGTGAGGGGAAGAATAAATTGGATATTTGATAAACAGAGTATAGAATGATGGTGATGACCATTATGTGTTCATCAAAGCCTCTTTCTTTTTTCTCCAGGACACACAGTGAGACTACATTTTCCAAATTTCCTGGGAATCAGGCATGGCCACATGACTAATTCTGGCCAGAAGAGGAGCAGAAGTTCTGCATGTCCTGGATGAGTAGAGAGGAGTCTGAAGATTGCACGAGGTGGAGCCCTACGACGGGAAGAGCCTCTTAATTACAAGAGCAAGAAGTCGCCTACTGTGTCATATTGCTGAGGGTTAGAGGTCCATCTGTGCACTGTGCAGCCTACCCTACCGACCACATTTCATCAGTCCTAAAATGCATGTATTTCCACATTTATCATTCCATATCAGACTTGATGAAAGACAGTAATATAAGAATGCTAAGAGAGGCTTATCAACATGCTCACATTTACACAGCTCACGTGAAACCAATATTCCACCCAAGTTCTTCTCACTACTGGACAATGTCTGAGATCCGTGTGGAGCTGATGAGGCAGGATGAAGTGTCCTTGTCACAGAAGCTGGCACGCTTGACCAACTCATCCCCAGCTCACAGTCAGCGAGCCAGAAGCCATGCTGTAGCATCCTTAGTGTTTTAGATGCGAGCTCTCCGGATTCTGTGACCTAGGATGACCCCCAGCTGGCCGGGGCCGGGGCGAGCTGAGCTCGCGTTCAGTCTTGTCAGAGTGCGGCTGTCAGTGCGTCCCACCCAACGGCCTTGGGTAGTAGACCTGCCGCTCTCCACCACGGTTGCCAGGGTTACAGTGCTCTCCCCGCATGGAAAATCAAACAGCTGGATAAAGCCTGCAGGTGGAGGTCACAGGGAATAGGGATGTGCCTCTTTCTAGGGCACAAACGGAAAAACACAGCTCTAGGAAAGCAAGCACTTCAGATTCCTGCTTCGGGGACCGAGCTGGTAAAGATGATCTAGGTGGACATTTCAGAGAGACGCTCTGGTGAGTGAGTGTCTTGACAACGCAGCAGAGAAATCCTCCAATGGACACTGGAAATGAAGCCCTGGAAACTGAGCCAGACCCCACATCCTTGAAGGAACGTGGCTCCACATTCTCCATCCTCAGCTCGCCCTTCACCTTGCCCAGCTTTTAAAATGAAGTAAGTCCCTATGCCCAAGGAACAGGAAACTACAAAAGCCATAACACAGCTTTGGAAGAATGGCATTCCCTGGATTCCGTGGGTCACTTAAGGAATAGTTTGATCTTCTTCAGGACTCAGGCAGCCTTGAGGTGCTGGGAACGAGGGGACGAGGATATGCTCGGCCAGGATGCTTTGGTTCTGCAGCCCAAGCTTGAAGAGCCAGCTCCTTCCGGGCAGGAGACCAGGGGAGTAGCAGACTTCCTACAAGCTCCTAGGGAAAGGGAAGGAGAGCTACCGAGAGCCCTCTACTCTTCCTACTGAAATGTCTACTAGTGTTGACGCTTCGAGTAATACTGCCAGCACTTCTTCTCATGCTACTAGTATTTAGTAGTAAAAAGTAAAGCTGTACGAAAGCCCACAAGAAGTTTCCTTCCTCTCACCTTGACAAAAACCACTCCCAGAAGTCATCAATTTTAAATGTTTCTTATGTTATTTCAGAAATATCCTATACTTATATAAGGATATATAAATATATTTTAACAGACATGGGATTTCATATACATACTGTTCTGAACATTTTTTTTTTTAATCACCTAAAGTTGTATCTTGGACGTATTTCCTTGTTAACACCTACAGAGCTATATATATGTGTGAGAAACAAGTTTGGGCGCACGGCACAGTAGAAAAAGCATGGGCTATAATGAAGGGAATGGGAAAGCGTTGGATCGGAAGGGGATAACAGCAGCATCCTTTACAACAGCAAAATTCTTGTAACAACCCAAGTGTCTAGTAAACGGAATTCCATTATGCTTCGGTAGAAACATGGAAAGCCACTAAAACCGATGCTGCAATGTATATTGTTCTAGAAGGCTGTTAGTGATGTACTGATAAGTTAACAAAAATAATAATTTTGTTATTGTTATTCAATAAATTGAATATATAACATATTTCCACTTAAAACAGCAACGCAGAGATCTGTTTCTGGCCATGGCAGTCTAACCTGCTTTCAGGCCAATCTTGCTAAGATAGAAAAGCTGGACAAAATATTAAAATCTACTTGAACTGGTTAGGCATCTGCTAAGTTAGAAGGCCTCGGGGGGAAGCCCCCAGGATGAGCCTGACATTTGGTGCGTGGTGTTTGCCGTCCCAGATGTTGGGCCATTTGCTCAGAGAATTTGCTGATTTGAAAGCATCTTCTACGAGGCCAAGAAATTGAGCAGAAAGTGGCAGCTAAGATGGATATTTTGAACCACTGTGGCAGACTTGGGGGCTGGGTGCAGACTTTGGAACCGAGGTCCTGACAAGGAGGAAGGAGCATGGCAAAAATTTCTGGCTGGGACCCAGAAGGGCTACGTCCTAGAAGTAAAAGTGAGTCAAAACTAGACAGCTCTCAAAAATACTCAAGCTCGTCTTTATTACGAGGGCTTCGCGGGTAACTATCTGAATCTCTAAGCCCACTCCTGCCCGTGTTCTTCCTTTTGAAAATTGTCATAGCTATTTACAAACCTTTATTCTTTCCTGTCAATCTTGCTATCAGTTTTCAAAATCTTTCAAAAACGTCCTGCTAGGAGTTGGAATGAAATTGCATTGAAACTGTAGATTAATTTGGGGAACACTGACATCTTCCTGTCATCATCCATCTTTTAACATCTCTCCATTTCCTTTTTGCCTTTTAAAGTATATTAAAACTGTACCTCAAGAATGTCTTGTCCATTCTTTGTTAGGTGAATTTTCTGTGTTGTTTATATTGTTATTACTACTGTCACGCGTTCTTTCCTTTTAATTTCTGGTTGCTTATTGCTGGTATAAGCCTGTGCCATTGACCTTTGTAAGTTGTTAATCTTGTTTCTGGAAAAATTTACTGAATTTTCTTATTAATTCTCACCGTTTGTTAGGTGCAGTTTTGTCTTTTCCCTTTCAACATTTCTTCATCTCTTAATTCTTCATCTCTGCTTGCTTGGCCACGCCACCAGCATCTCAGCAGAGGCAAAACAAGTATTTTTTTTTTTCCTTTGTGACATGATGTGGAATATGTCAAAGCCTTCTCCACTAGGCATGACTGTTCATATTTAACTCGTGATTATTCATTAATTAATTCAATAAATATTTGTCATATGCATACTATTTGCATTTCATTTTCAGAAGATCTGCTGGCAATGAATTATCTTAGTTTTCCTTTATCTGACAACGTCCCTATTTTGCCCTGTAACTTTGTACGGTGTAGCTCTCTATTTTTGAAAGCTATGTTGGTAAGTGTAAATTGATAAGGTGTTTATCATCATGATATCTCCTTGTTCTTTTTACATATATAGAGTGTCCTTCCTTGATCTTTACAGGTAATTGTTTTTCCTTTGATATCAAATTTGCTACCTAGGTACTATTAGGTTTCATCCTTTTATATGTATTGTAACTACTGTTATAATGCTGTTATGTTAGAACTTATTTCTGCCATCTTAATTTATATATGCTATTGATAAGTTTTTTTTTTTATCTTGACAGGGGACATGTGCTTTCTTGGGCAGGGGCAGATTATTTTTACTTATAATAATCTCCCCCTCCAGATGATGCAATGAGAGCCAGATGTCGTCCTGCACATGTCAAGGTCTGTACTGTGGGCAAGGAACCCCTAAAATAGGAGCCTGGGAATTTATATAGGACCCACTTCACTCTGTTCCCTAATATAAACAAATCTCCTTGAGAGAGAAGAAGAAAAATCCAAAGAATGGAAACCCCACCCTTTGGAATGTAAATAAGTGCCTCCAGGGGAAAAAGAAGGCAGCATCTCTGAGTTTGCATCCCTGGACTGTCTCCAGGGTTCTGGACTTCATCCTCCTTCTGAAATGTAAACACATGCCTCCCAGGAGGTAAATCCGTTCCTCTCTATTCAGTCATCATTGAACTCCCAAGGCTTGTCTTTTGACCCAGGTCTCAGTAAAAATTTCCCAGAAAACCCTAAATATGCAGAAACATAAAAATATCCACTCCTTGAAACTATTTACTACACTATTTTGGTTCCAGTTTTTGCTCTTCCCCAATTATATTAACTAGACTTTACTTTCTTCTGAGGAGCATGTATGGTAATTTGTACTGCTTTTGAGGTTTGCTATAATTTATTAAGACCCATGACTATGCATGTTCCCTCCATTGCCTAAAGATTTATCAAGACTGTTGCCTTCCTTCTGAGCCATATAGAACTCTGCACTTGCACCTCCCTCGTCTCCTCCAACCCTGCCACGTTGCTATCCCTGAGAGTTCTGGTGCAGAGTGTTCTGAATTTTCCACTGACGTGGTATATCTACCCTTTGCCTTAGCCTGGGCTCCCCAGAAAACTGAGTCTGTGGCACGTTTTGTGTTCTGTGACTTTAGCGCAGCTGGGAGCAGGAATGAATATACAGCAGAGCGAGGTGAGGAAACAGGGAGAAGACGACGAATGGGGCATCATTGAGTGGCCGTCACCTGATAAGAAACATGACTGACTGTTCCTTATCCTGGGCCATTCTTGTCACAGTTTATATAAAAACCTGTTTTTCAGGACAGAGCCTCTGGAAGATGGAAAGATTTATCCACTGGCTCCCGTCTCCCACCGGTCAAAGATTACCCCAATGGACATAAATTTCTCTGCTCTTTTGGATGGTGTGTGTGGGCACTGAACATGGCCTGTGACAGTTCATGCTTCAGGGTCAACAGGGAAGCACTGGGGTGGAAGCGAGAGGTGAAAATGTGGGGTAAGGCAAGAGTCAGTGGTTTGGTTGCTGCCTGCCAAAAGTTGTTAAAAGTCCACCTAGATTGGTCCCCACAGAGGCACAGGGGCTGAAAAGGAGGCTAACTCTCTTGTAGACAAGTGAGGCCAAGGGAATCGAAAGTGGTACGTAAGAGACACCTGTAGTGTTTCCTCTACGCTTCTTGGATCTGCCGGTGAGCTCCCATTATATCTTGTTCCCCTTGTGTAATATAAAAACAAGATGCCTTGTTTCCTTCCTGAGAGTGCAGGAAGAAGTCCTCCAAGGAGCCTCTTCAGGGTGGAAGCAAGCCAAGACTTACAGAAAGGCTTAAGGCAAGAGCGTTGGTACAACAAGCCATAACCCCTGCTCCTCCACCGTCCCGTTTAGGTTTTCCTCCTGTCGGCCAGTGTTTGAACTCCTCTCGGCTGCTTGTCTAACGGGCTTCCCTAGAGCTTTACCCAGAAGGATCTCAACCCTTAGCTGACTCGCCCTTGTTAGGCCATGTTGTGACAATTAGACTGTGGGTTCCAAAACTACCATTTACTACTATCCCTAGGTAAGAATGGAAATCCCAAGAGATGCCCCAGAGTTCCAGCTATCTTTTGTGGTGTGACAAACCATGGGTTTTCCTTTCCTGGCCGCTCAAATACCATACAAAGGGTTGGCTTAAACAGTGGGAATTTATTGGCTCATGGTTTTGAGGCTAGAAGTCCAAAATCGAGGCATCAGCAAGGTGATGCTTTCTCCCTGGAGACTGTGGCATTCTGGGACTGGCTGCCAGAGATCCTTGGTCTTTGGCTTTTCCATCACACTGCAATGCACATGGCAGCATCTTCTCCTTCCTCTTCTAGTTCTGTTAACTTTCAGCTTCTGCTGCTTCCCGTGGCTCCTCCTGTGTTCAATTTCCTTTGCTCTTAAGGACTTCAGCCACGTTGGATTAAGGCCCACCTTCATTCAGTTTGGGCATATCTTAACTAATAGCATCTTCACAAATGGGTTCATACCTTCAGGACAAAGAGTTGGTCCTGAGCGTGCTTTTTGTAGGGGACATGATTCAATCTCCAACACCATCCCAAAACTTCAATGGCTTAAAACAACAAAAACCACCTTTTTTGCACATGAACTTGTGGGTTAAAAATTTTGTCAGTGTTTGGCTGGGAAATTCTCCTCCATGTGGTTTCAACCTGGATCCCTTGGTGTGTTCAGCTGATTGCTGAGATGGTCTGGAGGGTCCCAGACCACTTTACTCTTGTATCAGTGCCTTGATGGAGACATCTGAAATGCTGTGCTCCGTGGGCCCCTCTCCCTTTCCATGTAATGTCAGTGCCCCTGAGAAGGTCTCTCCAACAGAGTAGTCAGCCCCTTACCTAGAGGCTTCGGGTCCCAAGAAACTGAGCAAGAAGCTTTAAGGCTTTTGTGATCTATTCTTGAAAGTCACACAGTGCTGCTTCTACTGCATCCTATTTGTCCCCCATAGCCAGCCCATATTTACATGGGAGAGGATTGCACAGGATCGGGCTATTGGAGGGGTAGATTCTTTGGGGAGTGGGGAGAAGGGATCACCACTTCCATTGAATCTCTGGATGAATCTCTAGACATTTTTTGGCCTGCTTCCACTGTGTAGTAGCTACCTTAGCTCCTTATGATAACGAGGGTCAATGAAACTGGCAGTATAGTAGCTCCATTCTTTGCCTTTGATTACCATGTTCTCTGGAGGAAGCACCCCCCTTACGGGACTCAGGACATTTTACCAGAAAGGCCAAGGTTGTGGGGATGGAATGGACACATTTCATGGTTGGATAACTGGGAAGGATTGTTAGAAGGGTCAATTCCACTTCCATCCATTGGTTCCCAGATCCAAATTTTCAAGCTCTTGGGAACACAGTATCGTATACCCATTGATTCAGAGCATATACGGTATTGCAGAAGGTGTTACCTCATAAGGTGTACCATATTGCCTCATAAAGTGTACCTTTAAGCTGGTATCTTAGCTGAGCCTTTATGTTAGGTAAACTTTTTCTGGGAGATCGTAAGGCCAGTGGATTGTCTGGTCATGCGCTCATTGCCTCACTTCATTTTTGTAAAACGGGTGCCTTGATCTGAAGCAATGGTGTATGGGACACCAAGTCAGATCAGGGCTCCTGTAAGCCTTGATAATGGAGGCACTGGTGGAGGCTCGGCTTGCCAAGTGGCAAACGTAGATCAAGTGGGATGAATCACCAGTTTTCAGATGTCTTTTTTGTTTTGATCTTTTTTTTTAGATTTATTGATTTATTTGTCCCCCCTCCCAACCATTGTTTTTGCACTCGTTGTCTCCTCTCTGTGTCCATTTGCTGTGTATTCTTCTGTGTCTGCTTGTCTTCTCTTTAGGCAGTACTGGGAACTGATCCTGGGACCTTCTGGAGTGGAGAGAGGCGCTCAATCTCTCGTGCCACCTCAGCTTCCTGGTCTGCTGCGTCTCTTATTGTCTCTCCTCTGTCTTTTTTTGTTGCATCATCTTGCTGCACCAGCTCTCCATGCGGGTGATCTCTCCGCGTGGCAGTTTTGCAGTCCTGCAAACTGCATGGGCCAGCACTCCGCGTGGGCCAGCACTCCGCCTGGGCCAGCACTCCGCCTGGGCCAGCACTCCGCCTGGGCCAGCTCTCCTGCACGGGCCAGCTCTCTGCTCAGGCCAGCTCACCTTTCACCAGAAGGCCCCAGGAATTGAACCCTGGACCTCCTATATGGTAGATGGGAGCCCAATGGCTTGAGCCATTTCCCAGAAGATGTCTTAATATCATTAAAGTTTACAAGAAAATTGCTTAAGCACTATGAGGGGAATGCTAATTTCTTCCCAGAAGGAAATTTCTAATTATATTACACAAAACACTTCCGTCTTAGACCAGATTTAGAATAATTTTTCTTTATGATATTCAATATTTCTAATTGATTCTTTTCCATAATTCCTAATTCGAGCTTCATGTTTCAAAAGTCCTTTCTTATTGCCCTGAGGATATGTGTTAAATGCATTTTAAATCTTCATTCTGTACGGTCCTTTAATTTGGCCTCCTGTGGCATAGTTCCCTCAGTCTGTTTTTCTTTAAGTGCTTACATTTCTTAGATAGTGGGTGAGTTTACCTGGTGAAGTACCTTGGCTTGCAGTTGACCAGGAGGCATATAATAAGCCTAAACCCTAACTTGTGCAACTCTAGCAGAGTTAAGAAATGGGGCAGGGACATCTCAGGATGGCTTGACCAACACTTGCTAGCACTTTCTTGACTTGGTGAGGTCACCATTACCTTCGAGGCACCTCTGCCCGGGAGCTCTCACTCTCCCATGAGAGCCCCAAATCCCGGATTGGGGAAGGAGGGAGGACGGCAAAGAAGAGCAGGTGCTCGGAGGCTTTCCAGTATGCCAGCGGCTATCGGCATCGGCCCTCCCACCCCAGCCCGTTCTAGCACTGGAGGGGCCTGTCTCAAGTGCGAATGAGAGCGCAGCTCTCCTGCCCGAAGCCCTGGCAGCTCCCGCGACGCTCCAGCGTGCCCAAGGCCATTCTCGCGGCCCAGAGGCCCTGTGCGATGTGACCTCTTTATCTGTTTATTTCTCTTGCCTCATCTGCCCTTCCTTCTTCCAACCGCCAGGAACTCCCCCCAAACCATGAGAGGCCGTCGAGGTAACGCACAGAAGTCGCCTCCTACAGAAGAGAGCACAAGGGAAGGGGTAGAGAATGGTCTGAAGGGAATAGACGGAGTCCAGCGCCATGATCCCCGAAGTGAAGGAACACAGGCTTACAGAGCTGGTGGGCACTTATGGGGGCAACCAGCATTGATGTGTTTGTTTTGAGGCGCTAACCCTGTGCCTCAAAGGGTTAATGCCATTTAAGGTGGGGTGGGCTGCGGGGACGCTGACACGCTTCTCTCTAACCCTCCACCCAAGGGGGATCTGAAAAGGCCCAAATAAAGCGAGGACGAGCTTTTCATCCCTCCAAGCAGGCACCGGGACACTGCAGGGGCACCAGACTTCTCCTCCGCAGCCAGCAGCTTAGTCTGGAGGCAGGGGCCACTCATATTATCATTAAAATCTTAGTCAGAGGGGCCTTTTGTCATCAAGAGCCACGGTGTCCAAAAATTCCTTTATAAACCGTCTAGGCAACCCTATGCATAACTCCGTTCTTGTGTAAAAAGACCGGAATGTGGCGTTCTTCTGTCTAAGGTGTGTGTGAGGAAGCACCTGCGGTCAGCCCACCTCTCCTCCCCCGCCTTATCGCAGCATCCCTTGAGATAGCAGTTTGGGAAATAAATTAGCCTCTGACTTAGTCCAGCCTCACTGCATGGACAAGAGCCCCCCACCCCCACCCCCCCGAGACTTCCCTCCAAGCTCACGCAGGGCCTGGAATTCTGAAAGTCTCGATTCTTGGTCTAAGGCTCTTCCAGGCACCAGACCCCCCTCCCTCCCATGCAGTCTCTGGTATGATCACAAAAGAAGGAAGCAGATTCAACGCTCCTTGGATCTGGAAACAAATCACATAGAGAAGTGGGGTTAGGGTGGAAGAGGCAACAGGACAGATTGGGAGAAGAAGTGAGGTGCATGCCAAAAGAAAAAAGAAAGATACGGAGCACATATTAAGTTCAAAATGGGTTTGTTGCTGACTTTTTAAATCAAATATCCCAAACACTAATTTTTAGGGATGAGCAAGTCTTTGTGCCACCATTTTTCCAACTCATTAATCAAGAGGAAAGGCTTATAATCCTCACCGATGTTAAGGGAGAATCATTCTCTAAACACGCAGGCGTGGATGGCAGGTACTCCATCGCCTCTAAGTATTTTTGGAAGAGTGGCAGTCAGTGAAGGTCGACCTGGTGACTGAAGTCCGTTGGAATGCCCAGCTCTTTCAGTGGTCGCTACAGAAAGCAGCTGCTACTGAAGAAATGATTGGCCTGTTAAAAAGTTATCTAATTAGCAACTGGTTGTATGGGTTTATTTAAGTCCCCAAATAATGACAGACTAAATAGAACCTTACTAAATTTTTTTTGAGACTAGGGTCAGCCTCCCTTTGAAATTCAAAGTACAAACCAAGCGGTCCACACAAATACCTTTTGGGACATTCTCTTCTTGTGTCTCCAAGCTTTAGTGTTTCCAAATTTAGTCCACACACTACCCTTTTAGATGTGTATCATTTTATTTTCTAGAAAAGCTTTAAATATTTACTCACATTTATTATCAAAATAGTATAAGGAAACAGTTACTACACTGATGCTGTGTTACAAGAGAGGACAAGAAACCCACGTCTGGCTCCTGGACACTTGATCACTCCCATTTCTGGGAGATCTTGGGGAGCTACTCAATGAAAGATGGTTACCAAGTCTTGCTCCAAACCTAAACCACCTCTGTCTGTTGACAATCACCCAATTATCTTCATCTCTCGTTCCTTCTCTTATAAAAAGATGAGAGAGTTTAGTCTGTCGTCTTCCCGCTCAGAGCCTATTCATCCCACGTGTCTTTAGATAAGCTTAGCCAGTGTGGCAGGATGGCTCCTGGACAGCACTAACGCATGCGAGAAATAGAGAGCGCGATGGGCTTCTGAGAGAAGCAGCAGCGGCCTGGAGAGCCTGTAACGGTGGGGCCACGTCTCCGGGGACCCGAGGCCAGGCTAGCCG
>JAKSZT010054335.1:7736686-7768399 GCA_026826555.1 Tolypeutes matacus | reverse complement strand
GACCCGAGGCCAGGCTAGCCGAGAAGGAACAGGGCGGCTTGGCTAGAATTAGGACTTAGCTCCCTGTTCTTTCTATGCAGGGCCGACAGGAAACGCCAGGGTCATCACCTTACAGCTCTGAGGCTTTTTTTTTGTAAAGTCTAGGAAGGGGCTGATAAACTTTTTCTGCCTTAGGATTGTTGGAATCAACATATTTACGAAATCACCCTAAAATTTCAAATGCTATTCATGTAGCATACAGTATATGTTCAAAGTCTACTTAGAATAAACACTGTAATAATTTATATAAAATACAGAAACTTTGCAACATAGGTTCATCGAGTTGCATGATTCTTTTTTTGTGTGGAATTAAAAGGCTATTTGCTGTTTTTAAGTTTATTTCTCAGTTGTGAAGATTATTTCCCCCTCCCCATGTTTTTAGAATTTCCTGTGTTCCCCTGTTCAATCCTGGCGGCCACAACCAGACAGACAGAAAGCAAGGACCTTCTTCTCCTGTCCTCGTAGTGGAAGCCTTAGCAGCAGGCACTGACTGCTCCAGAGCTGTCAGAGAAGTTGTGTCTAATTCTTTGTATTAGAGTTATCAAATGTATTGAATTCACACACATTGTAAATCCAAAAAGGTAATGCTGTAATTTTCACTTTAAACAGTCATATGTATTTTAAATAACTTAAGAGAAAATTTGTCTTTTGGAGTTACCCAAATATTTACCAATCCCAATGCTTTTCCTACATTCCTGAGGATCTGAGTTTTCCTCTAGTATTGTTTTCCTTCAGTCTGAGGAGCTTCCCTTGGCAATTCTTGTGGCGCACATCCGTTCGTGACAAATTCTGTTAGGTTTCTTTTATCTGAAAATGTCTTTATTTTGCCTGGATTCTTGGGGGAGATTTGTGCTGGATGTACAGTTCTGGATTAACAGATTGCTTTTTCCTTTCAGCACTTTACAGGTGTTTCCCATTGTCTTCGGACACCCATGAATTGGTATTTCAAATCACCGTCTTGTATGTAATGAGGCATTTTTCTCTGATTGTTCTCAAGGTCAGTTCCTTAACTCTGAATTTCAGCAGTTTGAGTATGAGCTGCCTAGGCATGGTTTTCTTTTTGTTTATCCTCTTTAGTATTTTCTGAGAGTCTTGACTCTTCAAATTTATTTCTTTCATCAAATTTGGGAAGCTTTCAGCCACTCTGTTAGGTGGTCATTCCACCAAGCCACAGTGGCTCAGAACCTGCAGACTGGCAGAGCTCCCTGGAGAAGTCACGCTGTGTGGCCTGTGAGAGTCAGAGTCCCGGGGAGCCGAGCACAGAACACAAGGAGTCCCAGCAAGGCTCTGTGTGGCTCCACTCTCAAGGAGGGAAGGCGGGCACCTGGCCAGCAAATCTAACGGGTGTGCTGCTGGGTGGGGGGTCGAGTGGAGCCCAGGACGCTCAGGAAGCCGGGAACGTTTCAGCTGGTCCGTCTGCCTGTCCGTTACAGCCGGCCTGGTTCTGCTCCCCCACTTGAGGCAGACAGTGGCCTTGAGATCCTGGGCGTACCCGTGGCGGCTTCGAGGGGCATACGGGGGCCCCCTCCGTTTCAGAAGCCTTTGTCAGCACAGATAGAGTCTCACCCACCTCAGCCTGAGCTCCTGAGCTGAGCCCGCATTGGCCCTTGTAAGCTCAGGGCAGCTTCCCTCTCTTCCCACCCCTGATAAGACGTTGGGCCAAATGAACTCTGTGCAAGGTTAATCAGGCTTGGTTGTGGACACAAAGGTAGCCCTCTCTGAGTAAAGTAGGATGGGTCTCTTAAGCCAAAAGAAACAGCACCCAAATTCAAGCAGATGCTGACTAAATATTTTAAAACGAGAACACCCGTGCTCTCACTGAGTTCTCAGCGGTTACCAAAAATCTACCCAACCCAGCAAGTTCCTGCTATTAAAGTGGACAAGCTGTCAGAGAGTCACAGCTTTTCCTCTGCAAATTATTGGTATCAAAAGATAAATCGTCAGTGTGTGCTCCTGACTGTACCTATGATTAATCAGTAATGAGCTTTATTTGACAGGAAAATGCACACTGCCTTGGAATAATAAGGCATTCAACCCAGGCTTTTCTAGGAGTTCCATGGGTTTTAATGCAGGAAACAGAACATTTTCTTCCATTTTCAAAGAAACAAAGCCACCCAAAAACCCACCCTGAGAATTTTCAGTTCTGGTACCAGTGCTTAGGTAATTCAGACCAGCCTTGTACTAAGGACAACTAGAAAAGCAGGACAAAGCTTTTGTTTCCCTTTTGCCTTTTCCCCTCCTGTTTCTGTGTGTGTGTTTTACTACAGCGGCTGTAGGTTTACAGAAAAATCGTGCAGCTCATACAGAGTTCCCGCATACACCCTACCCCAGAACAAAGCCTACCAGGACCGTGAGGAACTACTGGCCCAGGATCTGGGAGAAGAACGGGGTGGAGAGAGGGGAGCCCAGCATTCGGAGCTACTTTTCTCTTGCTTGGCAACTGGGAGGAAAGACGTAACTGACTTTTAAACCAAGCTGAGGGGACTGGGTGGAAGCTGCCTAACCAGCAGCTTTCCCTCCTATTCCCCTCGAATCTTTTGGGAAATTCCTAGTCCACTCCATGTGTCACTAGTGGGAGTTTTAATCATGACTCCTAGCAGGGTGGGCAAATGTGCCAAACCGGGGTGATCAGAGAGTAGGCCACACAGGAGAACGGTGTTAAGAGAAATAACTAGAAATATTAGACTCGTTAGAAATAACTGGTCTAGTACAGAAAATTGAAGAATTGCAGCCCTTAGAGATCATCAGGAGATGAGTACTTGGGAAGGAGTCTGAGAAGGTGTAGTCAGTAAAATTAGGAGTATGTGGTGTCGTGGAACCCAGGAGAAGGGAGTGTCTCGTGAAAACCAGGCTAACTACTCCAATTGTGCCAGAATTCTGCCACTGAGAGGTCAAAGGACAACTGAAAGGTATCCATCGTATGTGGTAACATGGAAGCTGTTAGTGATTTTTGACAAGAGAATTTTCAGTGAAGTGGTCATGGAAAAGCCGGACTGGTGGGGGCAGGAGAGAAACCTGGTGGTGAGGACACGGAAACGCATCTGGACAATTACATTGCAATTATGCTTTGAAGGGGGTAGGAAATGTGGCCATCTCTGGAGTTAAATATAGAGTCAAGGGAGTGTTTGCTTTATCTAAGCTGAAAGATATTTGCTCATCTTTATACGTTCTTTCTGAAGTCTAATCCATGTTTATTCAAAGTGAAACCAGCTTTTGTCTTAGTTTTAAGTTCTTCTCAATGTTCTCTCTGCAACCAATTTCCTGACGTCAGATGTGGACATCTGGTAAGTTTGAATGTCCTACGCTTGGACATACATTTGGGAACTTGAGAATCGTCTTGAGGTGGCCTTAGGCCGTCTGGTCCACCCACAGCGTGCTTTGCTCAGGCCCTTGTGCCGGAACGAGGACAGGAAGTCCTCCTTGAGGACCAGCGAAGCCAGACTCAGAACTTCGACTTTACTCTGAATCCAGAGGCCGCCAGGACTCAGACGTACTCTCGGAACCCTGAAGTCTGCGTCACCAGTCTCCTGAGCGTGAGGAAGGTGTGAGCCTGTTCCTTGGAGCCTGATCTTCCTTGGGGTATTGATAAATGGACTATCTGGAACTGCAAATCCTGGGGTTGGTATCGTGTCCCCCTCAGCCAGAGCAAGGCTCCCCCTGAAAGAAGAAACAGGGGAAGCCCCAGCCGGGATTGTCCCAAACTGCCCTTGAATGGGGCCGGTGTGATTCCAAAGAAGGAGGTGATAAATGCCTCGGTGATCAGTCCGAAAACATTTATTAGGGAAATTACCTTACAGAGAGCTGCAGTTGCCTCGTGATGGACAGCAAAATGGCGTGGCATCCACTCAACAGCGTCCACGCCTTGGCAACTGCTCTTCGGAGATTATATATGCTTGAGGAACAGGTGGCTAAGTGCCAGGGGCTTGTGTGCGAGTATTGGGAAAGCATTTTGGCATGTGCACTTTTCTCAAAACAAGACGTGCGTGGGGCACTCGAGGTTACGGCAGCCAAGGCTGGGTGTGCTTGCAGGGCATGACGAGAGGCTGTCTGAGGAGGTGGGCAGGGGCGAGGCCGGCCAGGCAGGCAGGAGGTGCTGTGTGCAGCACACGGCTGGACCTTAGAATTGGCAAAACCTTTACTGTACTAATGAGCCCCTAAGCTTATTATCAGCCGGCCGGAAGCCTTAGCTAGCATTTTTATTCTTTTATTTTTGGCCTCAAAATTCAATACTCTCATTTCTTAGTTAAATTGGCCCAAAGAGGCTCCCTTTGGACACCAGGTACCAACTCAGAGTTTAGACAAAGTTGTGGGCAAGCAATTAGTACATTAAGGCTTATTTAGGAACTCTTCTTCAGTAGGGAAGTGGCAAATAAGAGCAAAATGTGTGACTGGGAAAACAAAAACAAAATGAAAGCATAAATTAAAATGAAGTAAAGCATTTGAAGCTTTTGAAAAACTTCTCTTACAAGAGAGCAAATGGATGAATTTCTCAGGCAATGGTCAAACATCATATTCTGCCTGGATGGTTGAATATCATATGAAGACCTTATAGAGCAGAAACAAAATGAAAATTTAATATCTCTTTGAGAATTTGATTCTTAAGTCCCTGCCATTGTCTATGAACTTTTCCACAGATAGAAAATTACTTGAAACAGATCCATGTGCTCATCTCAGGCAAGCCACCGGATACAAGTACAGCTGACACAGTGCTGAGGAAAGCAACACTTTCAGCAGGACAGTAAACACCTGGCTCAAAACCTGAAACCCATGGACTGCCAGACTGCTATGTCTGAAAGGGGTAGGCTGCTGACCACATGTGGCATGCAGGCTGGGGGGCGGGGAGAAAGAAATCATTCTATATTTGAGCAAGGCATCTTTTTTTTTTTTTTAACTTTCAACTTTTTAGGACTTCCTGTTTTCTTTTGAATTTTCCAGTTTATTGGATAAATTTTCTTAAGATTCTCCCCCACCCCCCAAGGAAGATATAAATAAGCATATGCATGTGAGCACACACACGGTAGATGAATATATTTTTTCCAGAATGATCATTCACACAAATTTTGATGAAAGGCTAATATGACAGCTCCTGTGTGTGCTGGGAGCACTGAGTCAATAACACTGGACCCCTTTCGTTAGGGAAGGGGCAGTGATTTGTCCTTACTGTGGTGGGCTCCTGTTCCAGGAACTGCTTTGCCTTCTTTGCCAGGGCCAACACCACCATCCAAGATTACTAAATGCTTTATACCCGTCAAGTTCCCTGACCGCGTAGTTCTGACCAAGGGCCCATTTTGCTGCACCTGGCTTTCCCTCCTGGAATTCAGTGGACTCATCACCTGCCCCATCAGTGAGAGGGAGCCGCCACCTTAAAACAGTGTGGGGCCAAGTGGGAAACAAAACCCTGCAAAGTCGGGGTGCTGTCCTTCAGAAGGTGGTAATATATTTTTAACCTGAAGCCGATATTTAGAGCCTAAGAATACAGGGTTGTGAGTGCTTGGGACCCCTCTCCTTGCTACATTGAATAACCTGACAGAGGTTTTGCTTCCCATCCCCAGAACCCTGGACTCTGTTATCTAAAGGTTCTTCATTCCCAAGGGAGGAACCTTCCATCGGGGACATACAATTGTCCCACTGAATTGGAAATAGAGGCCACCCTGGGTTCCCCCTGCCTCTGAGACAACACTCAAAGGAGGGACTCATTGGTGGCTGGAGTGATTGATACTGATTAGCAAAGGAATATTGGGCTTCTGCTATGAAATGGTTTGGAAGAAGCTTCCCGATGAGGTTTTATTCTGCATTACTTTACCATCTCCTGTTTGGGCTTCTCAGATTTCCCATCACCTGTGCAGCCAATTTCCTGCATTAAATGCCCTCTTTTAAATAGTTGGAGTATTTTCTTAGGACCTTGACTGACACAGTTTTTGGTATCAGAAGTGATCCCAGGAACAACCTTTCAAGATGGGATTCTAGGAGTGACTTCTCATCTGTTTGAGCCAATGGCAGGACTGTCCTTCTTAACAGGTGGACAGTGGGGTCCCAGTACCCTCGGCATGCAGTGCTGTCATGATTAGTTAGATTGTCTTCCGTTTTCCTTGCAAAGAACTGCCCACTAAGGGCAAGAATTTTGGAAATCCCTCAGCTGCTTCACTTGCTCTATTGCAATAATGATTACTGGAAGTGCTCAGGCTGGATGTTTTTCTGAACTGCTCTGAAGAGTTTACAGAATGAAAATTTTAAGCACAAAGCTTTGATTTTTTAGACTTTTTTTTTTTTTTTGATTGGTCTTTGATTATACACTGAGTATCCACTTTTAATGTTTACCTTTAATTTGTGCTTACTATTCTTTAACCTTATAACCATGGTTTTTTTTCATATAATAAAAAATTTTTTGCTCCTTTATTTTTAAAGGAGCTTTAGATTACATAAATGTTATATCAAAAATAAAGGGGATTCCCATATACCCCATCCCTTACCCTCCCACACTTTCCCCCATTAACAACATCTTTCATTAGTGTGGTACATTTGTTACAATTGATGAGCATGTATTGAGGCATTGCTACTTAAGCATGATCTATAGTTTACATTATGGTTTACATTTTGCACTGCACAATTTTATAGGTTTTGACAAAATGTATAACGGCTTGTATCCATCATTGCAATATCATGCAGAACAATTCAAACATCCCCAAAATGCCCCATGTTGCACCTATTCTTCCCTTTCCCTCCCCTTGGAACCTCTGGGACTATTGTCTTTATATCAATGTGACAAGTTCTTCCATTACTAGATTAAGAATGAGTCTACTTTAGTCCATAGTTGCATTACTCCCTATGTTTGTTTGTACCTCAGTCTTGAGGATTTGGGAATGGTGATGCCCACCCTGCTTCAAATTAAAAGGGGACTTAGATGCCATAGGACAGATGGATGGAACTTTCTTGTTGTCCATCATCATCCTTTTGTTAGTTGTCCTAGGTGAGTCCAATGAAATGAAGAGTAAGTGTTGGCTGCAACTTTGCTGAGATTCAAGGCTCAACCGGCATATGAACAGCCAGAAGACTTAAGTCTCTGGAACATATATTTAATGGGTATAATGCTAATTATAGTTTCAAAAAATGGGGCAGAAGAACCATGTATAGGAAAATTATAAATGAGTTTAACTCTGATACATTGGAGAGATGGGTTATCATTATTCCAAGGTAAGGCCTGCCGACGGGGTGCCAATTTCCTGGGGTTGTCTGCCCTGTCTATGGTGTCTAGACATCTCTAGAGCCCTCAGGAGCACCACTGCTTGAAGCACTGTTTACTGTGACAGTCAGTGACATCCTCTTAAGACATGCATAAGCATAACCTCTGGAATGTCCTCCCAACTCATTTTGAAATCTTTAGCCATAAAAACTCATTTGTATTTAATATTTTCCCCTTTTGAAGAAAGTCTTTTTCCAGATGCATCTCTACTTGGTGCTTGGTAATAATCCCTTGGTGCCAGGGAGGCTCATCCTCAGGAGTCATGTCCCATGCCAGGGGAAGGTAGTGAGTTTATATGCTGGGTTTGGCTTAGAGAGAGCCCACATTTGAGCAACAAGGAGGCTTTCAGGAGGTAACTCTTAGGCAATATATATTACTAGGCTAAGTTTGAATTTCACAAGAACAGGGTTCATAAGTACAGGCATCACTAGCAAGGGCCTGGCATATTGGTCTGTCCTCCTTCACTAGGCACTGCCCATGTACTCTAGAGATTCTTGCCACTCTATGAGAGAATGTAGCAGGGCTCCCCATGGTGGGAATTCAATATTCCATCAGTTATTCTATGGGCCTCCATTCACCAAGACAATACCTCACGACCATATGAACATATTCATACTCCATAAAGGCATGTCCCAGAAACCCCCTCCCCACATATCCTGATACCCTGCACCAGTGATCCTCCCCTGCCACAGTTGCAACCTTTCTGCTACCCAAAACCTCCCCCAAAACAAAGCCAACAAAAATAGTAAAGTTTAAAAATAATATATATATATATATATATAATTTTTTTTACATTGTGCCTTTCATCACTGTAAGATCTATTATCTTTTATGTATATGGAAATTTCTTCTGAATGTTCCCCCTGTGTCTTATTTTTTTTCACTTTATTTTCCAAAAATAAAGAAAAAATATTTTCTAGGTTAGAGAAAGTCACATAAAAAATATAGGGGATTCCCATATATGCCCCCCTCACATCCTCCTCTACCAGTAACATCCTACATGAATATGATACATTTGTTACAATTGATGAACAAATATCAAAGCATTGCTACTAAACATGGTCAATGGTTTACATTATGGTTTACCTTTTGCACTGTATACTTTTATAGGTTTTGACAAATGTATAATGGCCTGTATCCATCATTGCAAGATCATGCAGAACAGTTCCAATGATCCAGAAATGCCTGATATTCCACCCATTCTTTCTTTCCCCTCCCCTCAGAACATATGTCAACCACTAGGCTTCAATTTTTGAAGAATAAGGTTCATAATTACATGCATTAATACTGAGGACTTGACATACTGGTCTGTTTTCTATTTTTAGGCACTGTCTATGTTCTTGAGAGGTTCTTGACCCTCTATTGAGAATGTAGCAGGACTCCCCAGGATGGGAGTTTAATATTTTCTTGTTTATTGTGTGGGTCTCCACCACTGAGATAACATCCTGTGCCAAGATGAACACATTCATATTCCATAGAAGCATGCCCCGGGTACACCCTTTCCCACACATCCCCCACCACCAACATCCAGCACCAGTGACCCTCCCCTGCCATATTTTCCAAAAGAACATTCCCACCATTGTAGTTTCAACCACAGACCTACAAATCTCCAGAGTTCACCTGTTCCTTCGTCCAGCCCTCACCTCAGTTCCATGGATAGTCCATCCCAACCCCCCCACCCACTCACCCTCACATTCCAGCTCTATCGACCCCACTCACATCCCTGCATCACCACCAGCCCTCTCCACTGCCTAAGCACCCCCTTCCACCTTATCATAGGTTTTTCCCATATTGACCTCGACTCACCACACTCCTTTTCTGTCTCCTAAGAACCTATCTTCCAGATTCTAGCTCTGTGAGTCTGCTCAATATGCTTAGGTCATATCAGTGAGGTCATGTAATATTTGTCCATTAGTGACTGGCTTACTTCACTCAACATAAGGTCTTCAAGATTCATCCATACTGTACCATGTGTCAATACTTCATTCCTTCTTACAGCTGAGTAATATTTCATAGTATGTATATACCACATTTTGCTTATCCATTAATCTGTTGATGGGTACCTGGGTTGCTTCCAGCTTTTCGCAATAGTGAATAATGCTGCTATGAACATTGGTGTGCATATATCTGTTCATGTCACTGCTTTCAATTCTTCTGGGTATTTACCAGCAGTGATATTGCTGGATTATACAGCAATTCTATAGTTAGCTTCCTGAGGAGCCGCCAAACTGTCCTTCTCAATGGCTGCTCGATTCTACAGTCCCACCAGCAGTGGATGAAGGTTCCCTTTCCTCCACATCCTCTCCAATACTTGTAGCTCTCTGTTTTGTTTTTTTTTTTAAATAGTTTCCAGTCTAATAGGTGTAAAAAATCTCATTGTAGTTTGGATTTGCATTTCTCTAATAGCTAGTGATGTTGAGCATCTTTTCATGTGCTTTTTAGCCATTTATATTTCCTCTTTGGAAAAGTATCTATTCAAATCTCTTTGCCCATATTTTAAATGGGTTGTTTGTCTTTTTATTTTTGAAATGTAGAATTTCTTTATATATACTGGATATTAGGTCCTGATCTGATAATTGGTTCCCAAATAGTTTCTCCCATTGAGTAGGCTGTCTTTTCACTTTCTTGACAAACTCCTTTGAAGCACAAAAGTTTGTAATTTTGAAGAAGTCTCATTTATCTATTTTTTCTTTTGTTGCTCGTGCTTTGGATATAAAGTTTATGAAACCATTTCCTACTACAAGATCTCATAGATGCTTCTCTACATTATCATCTAGGAGCTTTATGGTCTTGGCTCTTATATTTAGGTCTTTGATCCATCCTGAGTTAATTTTTGTATAGGATGTGAGATTGTATTCCTCTCTCATTCTTTGGATATGGATATCCAGTTCTCAGCACCATTTGTTGAATGCCATTGAAGGCCATTCTGTCCTGGTTGAGTGGGCTTGGTGGCCTTGTTGAATATCAGTTGACCGTGTATGCGAGGATCTATAACAGAACTTTCAGTTCAGTTCCATTGGTCGGTATGTCTATTCTTGTGCCAATACCATGTGGTTTTGACCACAGTAGCTTTGTAGAATGCTTTGAAGTCAGGTAGCATGATTCCTCCCATTTCATTTTTGTTTTACAGTATGTTTTTGGCTATTTGGGACCCCTTGCCCTTCCAAATAAATTTCATAATTGGTTTTTCCAAGTCAGTAAAAAATGCTGTTGTGATTTTTATTGGGATTGTTAAATCTGTAAGTCAATTTGGGTAGGACAGACCTGGCACACCTGCTTGGGGAGTGCCCCTCTGCTCACCAGCTACCTCTGCTCCTCCCCAGTCTCCCTCGGGTTCTCCAGGTTGGCTCAGGACAATGAGGTGCTTTCAGCTTTCCCCTTGCTGGTAAACTTCAAAAAAAGCTCAAATGCCATTGCCTCCAGGAAGCTCTCTTTGATCACCCCTAATCGTGTTCAACTATACCACAATCACAATTGTAACATTGCATCCCATTGTGTGGTTATCTCATGAATGTGTTGTCCCCACTAATAGGGAGATAACATTTGTTTTCACTCTCTAGTTTCATCCTAGAACCTAAGACAGTACCTGGCCTACAGGAAGCCTTGTAAATAGTTGTCCAATGAAAAAAGGAGTGTTTTGAGTGTATGAATCTCTTCCAGGGACCATTCCTACGACCCCTTTCTTGGTTTCCCCAGCACAGTGTGCTAGGATGCCCCGGCGTGCCTTTTGATACGTGTTTCTGTTGTATGGTACCCTGGGCTAGATGATAGGGAATCAGAGTGTACTTTTGATTAAATTATTTTTAACGTGGAATATATTATCAGTTTTCTTCAAAGGTTCTGACATAGTTATATTAGTCTGGGGACTATATCGGAAACTTAACAAATTAACAAAATTTCTTCTTAAGAAACAGAGAAAGATTAAGTCATTTCTTATTAAATTTAAATTCCTAAAAAGAAATAAATAATGCTTTATTATTAAATATAGGTTTTTGGAGACTAGATAGTTTATACTTTATTAACTAGTAGTTTACACACTTATTTATTCCCTGTATTTTTCAATGACACATTTCAGGAAAGCAAGATATTTGTGTTCTATCAGACTCTTACTCCTATGAACTGAGTAAACTATAGTTAATTTTGAAAAGAAATATCCTGAAAATCATATACTTGACAAGGGACTTGTATCTAGAATATATAAAGAACTCTTACAACTCAACAATAAAAAGACAAATAGCTCAATTAAAAATGGGCAAAGGATCTTGATAAACCTTATCCAAAGAAGATACAAATAGCCAATTGGCACATGAAAAAATGCTCAACATCATCAGTCATTAGGGAAAAACAAATCAAACCCACTCGAATGGCTATAACTAAAAAGACAGCTGTAAGTGCTGGTGAGAATATGGAGGGACTGGAACACTCGTGCATTGCTGGTGAGAATGTAATATGGCACAGCCACATTAGGAAGTAGTTTGGCAGCACCTCAAAATGTTAAACATAGAGTTACCACATGTCCTAGAAACTTCACACCTACATATCCACCTTTCCAAGAGAAATAAAACCTATGTCTACACAAAAACTTGTACGTGAATCTTCATAGCAGCATTATTCACAGCAGTCAGAGTGGAGAAAGCCAAATGCCCATCTACTGCTGAATGGATAAATAGAACGTGGCATATCCAGAGTGTAGTATTATTCAGTAATAAAGAGGAAATACTGATCCATGCTACAGCATGGATGCACCTTGGAAACATTATGCTAAGTTAAAGGAGCTAGACGCAAAAGGTCACATATTTTGTGATTACATTTATATGGAACCTCCAGAATAGGCATATCTACAGTGATACAGAGTAGATTAGTAGTTGTCGGGAACAGTGGGGAGGGGGACATGGGCAGTGACTGTTCATGGGAATGAGGTTTCTTCTTGGGGTGATGAAAATGCTCTAAAATTAATTATGGTGATAGTTGTCCAACTCTGAGAATATACCAAAAACCAGTAAGCGGTACAAGTTAAATAGATAAATTGTATGGCATGTGAATTACATTTCAATAAAGCTGTTAAAAAGAAACATGTTTTAAATATCCTTTGAAAATATTAGTGAAATATTATTCAAAGGCCTCTATACCTTATAATGTAGTAAAACTGATCTTGTTCTGCTTTATGTATCTAATACAAATTATGACAAAGTTGCCAGAAGAAAACTATACATCATTCTCACAAATATAGATATAGACATCCTAAATAAAACACAAGCAAAATCAAATTCAGCAATATATGAAAAGAATAGTAACACGAGAAGAGTTATCCCAGGAATGCAAAAATGGTTTGACATTAGGAAATCTAATAATAAATAGAATATCACAAGAGTGACAGAAGAGGGAAAACCACATTACCGCAGTAGAAGACGAAATCTTCCCATCTTTAACGTCCAACATTGTCTGCTCTCTGCAAGGGCTTGCCATTGCCTGATCGTAAACAGCTCGGTTTGCAGCGTGCCTTTCCAGGCAGATTAAGTACCCCAGAAAAAAACTTAATCTT
The DNA here is from genome assembly GCA_026826555.1 of Tolypeutes matacus. NCBI lineage: Eukaryota > Metazoa > Chordata > Mammalia > Cingulata > Chlamyphoridae > Tolypeutes > Tolypeutes matacus. The sequence continues at coordinate 7,755,579 of JAKSZT010054335.1, read as the reverse complement.
AGCCCCACTCCCGTGGCTGTGAACCCTCGGTCACCAGAGCGCTTTGAGTATTTCAGTCAAGCCTGGAGACTGGGTCGGGAGGGGTCTTAACCCCGTTACCCCTAGAGTGGAGAAAGGAGAGGGCATTGCCTGTCCCAGAGGCAGGGCTGAGGGCCAGCGCGCTGCCTCCCGGGAGGCCGCCAGCCTCTGCAGACAGAGCCAATTAGTTCCCGCTGCCAAGCCAGCCCGTTGCGTGGCGTCTGCTCCGGCCGCCTGGCAAACAGCTTTCCAGGGCGCTCGCGCCCAGCCCGCCAGCGGCGTTTTAGCTTGAGAGGAAGGGGCCAGGAACCGAGGTGCCTGCCACGTTGTGTTTGCTTTCGGGGGCGGTGGCAGTGGTGGAGAGCAGGAAGGATCCCAAGAATCCACGCGGCCAGGACAGCCTGGTTTTCAGAGCCGCTGCGTTTAGGAGAAAGCAGCTCGGGGGACACGCGGTCCAAGTGGGTGCTGAAGACCCCGCGGCCAGCTGGCTTAGCCAGTGGCTGGATAACGAGATGCCGCCACTCGACACGCTTCCCCTCGGTGCCAAGTTCTGTTGGGATGCGCCCGAAGCTCGAAGAGAAGGGTAACAGGTGGCAGAGCGATAGCCAGCTTTCTCACCTGAGCGGTATTTACAGTGTCCATTTTGATGCTAGCCCGAGACGGCCACAAAAGCAATGAAATCCCCTAGTATTCTGCAGCCAGAGTTCTACAAATCAATATTAAAAATTGGCATAGGGGAGGAAGTATACATACATAAATGGCCTATCAAAATAAACAGAAATGGAACTAGGATGTCATTCTTTTCTTATCAAACTGGAAACTATTTTTGGGGTGAAATGGCCCACTCTCTTGAAACTCTAGGTGGGAGGGTAAGTTTTCTTTTAATTCTCTGGGGAATAATTTGTAAATATATTTCAGGAATTTTAAAATCACTTAGCCTCTTTAAGTCAAAAATTTTACCACTAGAATTTATCCTGAGGGAGAAAAATTTGAGCTGCCCATAAAGAAGTATATATGGAGACTCATTGCAACATTAATTATAACAGCAAAAAAGAAATGAACAAATGTCCAAGAATAGGGGATTGGGTTTTATAGGTTATAGGATATCTAAGTGGTTGCAATATAATTTTAGGTGAAAAGGCAGAATACACAATACCTTAAAGTATTTAATATACTCTAAGTATGAAATTAATGGCTAATTATGTATTATGAGTAAGCATATATGCATAAATAACAACTGAAAGGGAATAGACAAGATTTTTATAATTACTTGATTAATTTATATTTTTATATTTCTCTACTAATAAACTATATAAATTGTATATCCAAAAAATCAGACAAATTGTAGCTTTTTTAACAGTAATTAAGTCATAAGGATTAGTTTTAGGTTGTCAGGAGTCCAATACAAAAATATTTTTGACACTAATTTTGTAAATTTAACCGAATCTTCTAATGTGAAATATTTTACTTTAAGATATAGAAGCTTTTCCTAGTATATTTAACAATAAAAGACTTTCGTATCTTTTTTTCCTGAGCATCTCTCTGAAGGATGAAGATTATAATTGAGGGTAGAGCAAGTAGCACATTTATTTAGTCAATTCAAAATCAGGCTTCTGGGTAAGCACAGAAAACTGAATGTTCAGATTTATCTCCGCTTCCTCTGAAAGCCCCCTAAAATTTAGACAGTAAAGTAATTTTAAAAAGTTATAAATCCCCGAAGACTAAGAAAACAAGGGACTTGGAAACAATGTAACTGCCTCACCAGGAGTATGGATAAATAGGGCTCTATAACCGTAACATAGAGCTGGATGATCTAGTCCAGCTCTTTCCAGTCAAAATGTAATGTAAGCCACATATGTAATTTTAAATTTCCCAGTTTACCCATTAAAAAAAGTAAAAACAAACAGGTGGAATAATTTTAATAATATATCTTATTTCACCCAATATATCTAAAATGTCATCATTTCGATATGTAAACCACATAAAAATATTAATGAAATATTTCACACTCCTTTTTGTCATACCAAGTGTTTGAAATCTACTGAGTATTGCTGGATTTTATTAAGTAGCATTTTATTGAGGTCTTTACATTACATATTTGTAAGACACACTTGTCTACAATTTTCCTTTTTTGCTGGTAGGTTCATTGGGTACGCATAATACCAAAGTTTGAATGTTATAGTATCTATATAAAAAGTTTCCATCTTTTGTATCCAATGTGTCACTTTAGATAATGTGGGAATCAAGAGGTTTCCAAACATTTGAAAGTGGTCAGAGGTAAAATTACACGAGACCCGAAGCTGGTTTGTTTGTTCATCACGCCTCAGAAAATTTTGGTGAATAGGAAGAATAGTTAGGGCTGTTTGGGAACTAAGTGACAGAAACCCAGCCTGAGCTTAAGCACAGTGGAACCTCCCGGCCCATGGGGCCGACCGGGCGGTGGGAAGAACAAACGCTTATAGAGGTTCGGCTCCTAGGAGCCCCGAACTTGAAACTCCCCAGAGGCCACCACTCAGCGGTTTCCACACCATACAGCGGACCCTACTCAGCAACAAAAAAGCAAGATGCCACGCTGCACCCGGAGCACACGCTTGGCCCCGCTTGCCCTCGGCTTGCTCAGAGCAGAACTCGCCCCAGCTGTGGCCCTCTGAAGGGTAAGTCGGGTCCCTGAGCTCGCTGCTCGCCGCCACCTCCCAGGGGACCACACCCTGAGGTGCGGCCCGCATCGGGGCCCCTCCGTCCTCCAGACCCCGTCTCCTTCCCCCCAGGGCCCTCAGAGCGGCCCTTGGCCGCTGGAGCCTCCTCACCTGGAGACGCCTGGAGGCTCGTCGCCTCCCTGTCACCGGGTGGCGCTGACTGACAGGGGCTGACACGACTCTGTCCCCTTGCCTGGGGGCCTGTCAATGCCGGGCTGTCCTCAAGCCGGGTTCCCCAGGACCTTGCCCAGCTGTCCTGGAGCGCTCTCCACCATAAGCCACATGCGCCGCAGGGCACAGGCTGCCGCAGGGCAGAGGCCGACGATTTGGCTGGAGAAAGCACCAGCAGCCCCGTTGTCGTGCCGTTCATGTGGCTGCTGCCCATTTTAGACAAGTGCCTCACCATGGTGTGCAGGTTTGGGAAAAGCAGAGCCTTAGGTCTGCAAGATGGAAAAAGAAATCAATGCAGCCTGGGTATGGCTTAAACCCCCAGAAGCCACTGCAGCCAGGCTTTGCCTTGGCATATTGTCAAACCGAAGAGTTAAAAGTTCTGGAAACCAAGGCAAAGGAGAGAATGCCAAGATAAGAGGCCTGGAAATCTCACCTGGAACTTATTTCTGCACCCAAAGAGTAAGGAGCTGCTTCTTACAGGACCTCTTTGAGTAATTCTCATTTAAAGAAGCTTATTGTCAAAGTTCCGGGGAAAAGGGCAGCTGTTCTCCAGGGGAAAGACACACAGCGCCTCCAGACCCCATGCCCTGGGCACTGCTTGGTGAGCCAGCGCGGAGCTGGGGAGCCCACAGGCTACACCATTAGCTGCCACACTGCCGTAGCTGGGCGAGGCTGTGCCAGCTGGAAAAGGGGCTTCACCATCCCACATGCTGCCTCCAGGAGCCGCTCTAAGAGAGGGGGACATAAACCTCTGGGAGACTCCGAAGCAGCCCAGTTCCTCCGTGGCACTTGATGTAAATCAAGCAGACCCTGCCCCTGGAAGCCTGGAGGGCAGATATGTGTTTGTCCCTTCTTTCGTGGTTTTTCCATGATCAGAGTAGGTGCCCCTTAGCCTAAAATTGGGGCCGCCATAAACTCTTTTGTCTTTATCACCCAAAGTATTCATGTGAGGGTTGGGAAACTTCTTGGACGAGCATGTTCCTGGCACTGTCCTCACTGCGGACTCTGGAGCCTCCAGCACACCCTGCTGTCCTTCCACGATCTTCTCACAACCTTCTCGGCCATTGTCACAGCCTCTTCAAATGCTCAGGATAATAACTAGAGGAGAACTTCCTGCCGAGTCACCTGCCAGCCCCCCCGTCTAGCTTAGCGGTATTGAACCAGCTCATGCCCTGACACAGGCTTAAAGGTCTTTGCCCCAGAGGGGAGTCTTCCAGTCTCGTTTCCGAGAGGCGCGAGCCCTGACGAGGGCCGTGGAGCGTCAGGTCCGGAGCACAGGCCCAGCTCCCTGGCCCCGCGACCCCCACCGTGAGGGGGCCCTCTTGCCGGGCGCTCACGGGGCTGCACTGGGCAGAGGCCCTCGCTGGGGGTGGGCTCTCCCGCCTCACCTGCAAGCCTCAGCAGCCTCTTCTTTCCAGGCTCATCCCGCAGACCACCCGAGAGGCCACTGCGGCCCCAGGCCCCGTGGCTCCCACGGCTCCGTGGTGGCCATTCCCGGCATTCTTCTGCCTCGACCACGTTCGCCATCGGCAGCACCAGGTTTAGGTCAGCCGCACGTAACCATGGCACTCTCAGCCGTTCAAATCCATGGCCGTGTGTGGCACCTCCGTTGGGGTTGACTGATCTCCCTTTCTCCGTGTCCTTTTCGGTCCTGAACTCCCACTCGAGTGGGGGTTGTCACGCAGCGCTCCCTTTTTGAATTCTGTCCGTTTATGGATTGGTCTTCCTCTGTAGGCCCCTTGCTCATTTAGTAACGATCCCCCAGAGTCTGAGGTGGATTCCTCAGAAGATATACATCTTTTCTTCTTCTTCTTCTTCAAACAAAAACCTAGAGAGAATGGAAGGAGCAAAGTCTGGGATGGGGCGAGGCTGCTAGTTCCTTCCACTCCCACCCTGTCAACCCAGCCCCCTCCTGGTGCCCTGGCAGGCAGCCGAGCCCGACGTGCCCCCATCTTCCCACCCCAGGGAGTCGGACTTCACGTTGGTTCTTCCGAAAGCCAGTATTCCATGAGAGTGGGGCTTTCTGCTTCCAGACTCCTGCTTTCAAAGCTGGGCCGTGAAGGAGTGCTTCTGTGATTTCTGTTGTGACCAGTAGCCTCACCTGGAGACGGACAGAGAGCTTGTTCTGGGAGAGGACAAGCTGCCACTTCTTGGTGGTCAGCATTTAAACCTAAAGCCAAAACCATGCACCTTCTGCCTAAAGACGGATTAGAATTAACTCGGTTCATTTCTAGTTCTGAGGTTTGATTCCGTGGATGACTGTCAGGGGGTACAAGAACTATAATTTAAGGTCTTCCTAAAGGCGCCACTCAGACCTTGCCCACTGAATGGGCAAAGTGGACTTTTTCTTCCCATTTTTAGGAAAAAAAAATTCACAACACTACATTTAAAAATTTTGTGCAGATCACCAACTTCAAAAAAGAAAGAAAAGGGGAAAAAACTATTAAATGACTACTTCACATTTCAACATGAAACCTCTTCATCCATCTGTCCGACAGTATTTATTAAACACACGCTCCATACCAGGCACAGAAGCTGGGGTGCAGCAGCAGCTTACTGGGGCCCACAGGTACTGATGGACCTGGGAGAGTGCTGGTGCTTGATCCACTCAGACGTCCTACATATTTTAGGGGATTTTTTTCCCCTAAAGACCAGAGGCACATCCTTTCTGTTTGCTGTTTACCATATTAACCAGCAGGCTCCTTTAAGAAGGTTGTGAGGAGAAGTTTTAGAAGTTCAGAAACACTAGTCAGAAGGGGTTAGGAGCAAAACCCAGTAATTTTTCTCCTCGAGATGCCATTGGGTAAAAACGTGAGGCTACCCCCCTCGGTTCTCTGGGGTGACACGCCCATCCTTTAGTGGTTTCAAGGGGGCACCTGCGCCTGGAGCCCACCTGCCCCAGGCTTCCGAAGGACAAGCGAGAAGGACCGTCCATCAGGAGGCACCACTGGCACCAGCTGTTCGCGGACTTTCCCCCAAGGCCACCTGCGTCCCTCTTCTACGTCCAGCCCAATTACGGCGCTCAGATCAAATTCCAGCCTCTCCTTTCTCGCTTGAGCCTCGGAAGAGGTATTTCAAAGTGGCAAGCAAGCAAAACTTTATGCGGCAGTGCGGGAAGTCCCGTTCATTCACCCTCTCCCTCTGCCGGAAGCTGTGCCGCTCTCTCCTGGTGCTAGCTCGCCACCCCACATGTTCTCGGGTCCAGAAGGCTGAGCAGATGGCAGATGGCCAAGTGAGGCCACCTCCCTTGGGCCGAGTGAGGAAGGCCGCGCCAGGGTCTCACGCACATCCTCGACTGTGGTGGGAAATACGGCCACCAAAAATTGCTGAGCAGTATTTCTTATGTATTCTACTACTGGAAGGAAGCTAATTTGATTTCTCAAAAAAAAAAAAAAAAAAAAAGAGGACTGGGGTGGGCCTGGCTTTAATCAGGCGGGACTCCTGGGACAAGCCACTGTGACCATGGCTGGGGCCGTGGGTGGCTGTTGGGTGGGACACCTTGGCTTCAGGGAAGGTGGAGAAGCTCCCAGAAGAATGAGTCTAAACAAAGACAAAGCAACAGGGGTCCACTGTGCCAGTCACTGTCCCTCTTCACCTGAGAAATTAATTCTGGATTTGAGGAACAGAGTTATTTTTGGCAAGATTGAAATGAAAAAAATTCAGACGTCTTTTTGTAATTCAACAAAAACAGGCAAAAAACTCTGAAGAATAGATACTGTTTGAAATTACACTGAGAAATCTTTGGAATCATCCCAGCTAGTGCACAATAAAAAGGTAAAATGCTAACAAATATCACCGATTTCAACAAACCTCAAAAAATGAATCTTTCATCTAACATAAATGAAACAGCACAGCTCGAGGTGAGAGCCACTTTCCCTGACCTCCTAAAACCCTTGTTTCTTCCCCCTTAAGTTCTCAGCTTTGACATCTCCGGGTCAGCAGCAGCAGAGTGGCAGCGCTCCTTAATTGCCCGTCTATGGAAGGACGTGACCTGCAGAGAAACAGCTTGAAAGTACCTGAACTTAGTCCCTTTATGCTATCAGTGGCAAACAGGCAGATCCTGCGTCTGGCCCTGGAAAGATTTTCATGTATGAAATTGAATTTAGCTCCTACAGGCTGCAAAAGCTCTAACTAGAAGACTTTGGAAGAGGCTATTTGAAAGAATGGGCTTTAACTTCGTTTTTATGGTGAAATTCCTCCTTGAAACAACAATGTGAAGAGAAATCTAATAACATTTTAATTTCACATTCAAGGATTCACGTTTCCAAGGATTAGACCTATAGTTAGATTTTATTACCAGTGTTGCATAATCCCTTCTTTTAAAAAATGAGGTTTAGCTTACCTTTATAACATACACCTTGATGCACTTTTGCATATCTATATCTACATCTGCACCTGCATCTACAGCTACATCTGCACCTGCATCTACAGCTACATCTGTGTGACCACCACCCAGATCAAGGTCTAGAATGTCTTCAGCACCCCAGAAGGCCTCTTCCGGCCCCTATGTGGTCAGCTCCTACCCCTGCCCATGGCTTCACAGAGGTAACCACTCTTCCAACTTCCATCGCCCTATGACCATCATAGAAATGGACTCATTCGGTGCATGCTCTTTTGCCTGCTTTCTTTCACTCAGGAGTGTTTCTCTGAGATTCACCCATGTTGTTCTATGCAGCAGTGAGTCATTTGTTCTCAATATTGTAGATTATTTCACTGTATGACTCTACCACAATTTAATTATCCATCCATTGTCTTTTGGTAGATGCATGCGTTCGTTTCTCATAAATGCGTCTCCAGTAGCAGAACAGCTGAGTCATTGGGTGGGCGGACACTGAGCTCTACTGATAATGCCTAACAGTTATCCAACCTGATGGACACACTCACACTGCAGCAAAAACAAGAGCTCCAGTTGTTTCACACTCTTACCAATTCTTGGTTATAATCAGTCTCCTTAATTTTAGCTGTTCTGGTAAGTATGTAACAGTATCTTGTAGTTTTAATTTGCATTTTCCTGAATGCTACTGATGTTATGCTTCTTTTCATATGCTTGATGTTATTTTTAATTTCCTATTTTGTAAAATGGCAGTTCAATTCTATTTTACTGGGTAATTTTTATTTTTTTCTTTTTGATTATGGAAAGTATATATTTTGTATAAAAGAACTTTGTGGGCAATATGCACTGCAAATATCTTCTCCCTGTCTGTGGCTACCCTTTTCCGTTTCCTACTGGTGCTCAATGAAAGCCATTGTATCACTCTTTTATATGGTTGATGCTTTTCTACCTTGCTTAAGTTTTTTTTTTTACTTTTTAATTTGAAGTAACTATAGATTCACAGAAAGTTGCATAAACAGCACAGGGAGTCCCATGCACCCTTGATTAGTTTCCTACAATGGTAACATCTTATACAATACTATCTCATCAAAACCAGGAACTGGACCTTGGTACTATCCACAGAGCTTATTCAGATCCCACCAGTTTTACATGCACTTATTGTGTATGTGTGTGTTTGTGTACTTCTATGCAATTGCATCACTTGTGTGGATTGTGTAATCACCACCGCAATTAAGATACAGAATTTTTCCCTCACCACAAAAATCCCTGTGCTTCTACCTGTAGTCACATCCGCCCTCTCCCCTGCCCCTAAGCCCTGGCAACCACTAATGTAAGGTTGTGATTTCAAGAATGTTGTAGAAATGCAAGCATACAATACGTAACCTTCAGAGGTTGGCTTTTTTCATTCAACACAATGTCCTCAAGAAATGTTCAGGTTGTTGTATGTATCAACAGTTCATTCCTTTTAAAAAAATCATTGTGGCAGCACACACAACACAAAATCTCCCGTTTTAAGTGCAAAATTCAGTGGTGTGAGTCACGTTCACAGCACTGTGCTGCCTTCACCACATTCTTCGTCACCCCAGACAGGGGCTCTCTAAATATTAGCAGCGGCTCCCCATTCCCCCCAACCCAAGCCCCTGGTAACCTCTGAGTACTTTCTCTTTCTATGAATTTGCTTATTCTGGATATTTCATGTAAGTGGAACCATACAATATTTGTCCTTTTGTGTCTGTCTTGTTTCACTCAACATAATGTTTCCAAGGATCATCCATGTTGTAACACGTATCACAACTGCACTCCTTTTTCATGGTTGAATAATATTCCATTGTATGGATAGACCATGCCGTGTTTATCCGTTTATCTGCTGATGGACATGTGGTTGCTTCCACCTTTTGGCTAAGCACATTCCTTTTTATTCCTGAGTGGTATTGCATGGTATGGTGCCAAAATTTAGGCATTAACCCATTTAAGGACATTCAGGTTGTTTCCAAATTTGAGCTTTTACAAGTGAGACTGCTGTGTGCGTTCCTGTATGGGTTTTTAATAGACTTAGGATGTTATTTCTCCGAGATGCCCAGAGACGAGTATGAGCACGATTGCTAAGTCATCTGGCACCAGCCGCTCTATTTCCGAAACCACCCAACTATTTTCCCGAGTAACTGTATCATTTTATATTCTCGCCAGCAACCAGCTTCTCCAAGTCCCTGTGTAAATTTGTTTTTTTTGGTTTTGTTTGGTTTTTAACATTTTTTTTACTTTATTTTGTACATTTAATAATTGAAAATATAAACAATTAAAAACTAAAAAGTAAACACAGATGAATAAATATATACATTTCTCAATTAAATGTAATGGATACATATGAAATTTTTTTTAATCAAACAATATATTACACAATATATTTGGTTCATAGTAACGCATTCATACAGTATTTGTCGTTTTGTGTCTGGCTTGCTTCGCTCAACATAATGTCCTCCAGGTTCATCCATGTTGCCATATACTTTACGACTTCATTTCTTCTTACAGCTGCATAATATTCCATCGTGTGAATAGACCACAGTTTGTTTATCCATTCGTCTGTTGATGGACACCTGGATTGTTTCCAGCTTTTGGCTATGGTGAATAATGTGGCTATGAACATCGGAGTGCAGATGTCTGTTCGAGTCACTGCTCTCAGTTCTTCTGGGTATATACCCAGTAGTGGTATTGCAGGGTCACGTGGCAAGTCTATATTCAACTTCTTTAGAAACTGCCAAACAGTCCTCCATAGTGGTTGTACCATCCTGCATTTCCACCAACAGTGAAGAAGTGTTCCTGTCTCTCCACATCCTTTCCAACACTTGCAGTTCTGTCTTTTTAATAGTGGCCATTCTGATAGGTGTGAAATGATATCTCATTGTAGTTTTGATTTGCATTTCCCTAATCATGAGTGATGTTGAGCATTTTTTCATGTGTTTTTTTTTGCCATTTGTATTTCTTCTTTGGAGAAATGTCTATTCAAATCTTTCGCCCATTTTTTAATTGGGTCGTAAATTTGTTTTAACTATTCTGATAGGTGTGTACTGTTGTCTCATTGTGATTTCAGTTTGCATTTCCCTAACAACTAATAATGCTGAACATCTTTTCATCTACTTATTTGCCGTCTGTTCCAGTAGAACTTTAGGGGGCAGGCTGGATTTGACCCATGGGCCATAGTTTGCTAATCTCTGTTCTAGGTTTTTATTCTTTTGCTTTTCCTATTTCCTTTTCATCCTAACTCTTGCATTCTTTATTCTGAGTAATATATATATTTTTACCTAATATTTCCACTGCTTCGTTTTTGTGATTGCTGGCTCTACATCATATTGCTGATATGCTCTTTACCTTAACGAGGATTTTGTTTATGCTTTGTTTCAATAGCTCCACTTCCTGCGGTAGATGTCGATCCGTTTTGTCTCTGGAACTGTGAAGTGGCGCAGTGTTTAAGAGTGTTGGTCCCAGACCCCTTCACCTGCTCTAAGTTAGCCCCTAAGACTCTTGTGCAGCCAGGGGGGGTGAAGTTCCCCAGAGCAACTGGGGTTGGGATTGTCTGAGCGAAGTGAGTGGGAGTCTGGGGCCACATTTAATGTGGTTTATAGAAATAAGATAATGTAATGTATCTTGCATTGTATGCTGTGGAGCCGATTCAAGATGACAACTTTACAACCAGCAGACACAATTACAATATCCTATCTAGTGTTGTTAGAACAAAAGATACAAAGTAACACATAGATTTATAATACTATCAAATAATCAAACCTAACTGATATTTACGGAAAACGATACCCAACAACTGAAGAATACAAATCTCAATACATTTTAAAGGACTGATATCATACAGGATATTTTCTCTGATCACAATAGAATTAAATTTTAAAAATCAATAATAAAAAGATACCAAGAATATCTCCAAATACTTTCAATTTAATCAACACACTTCTAAATATCCCCCAGGTCAAAGGAGATACCAAAACGGAAACTACAAAAGATATGGAACTCATGAGATTCAAAACCCAACATATCAGCTAAAGATGCTTAGCTGGAAACTTATAGCCTTAAGTGCTTATATTAGAAAAGAAGAATTTCATAAGATCAATGTTGTAAGCATCAGCCTTAAAAAGCTAGAAACGAAGAGCAATTAAATCCTAAACAGGCAGAATGAAATAAATAATAAAGAGCAGAAACCAGCAAAGCAGACAATTCCAGACCCAGGTGGCTTCACTGGTGACTATCAAACATTTAAGGCAGAAATAACCCCGACATTGGACAAGCTCTTTCAGAAAATAGCAGAGGTGAGACCATTTCCCAACTCATTTTATGAGGCCGGCAATACCCTGATAACACTAGAAAAGATGTTAGAAGGAAAAAAAAATTCAAGAGGCTGGAGCTACTGAGCTAAGGGAGTGTGGTGGCACTTTTGATATGCCAACTTTGCTAGGCTATAATCCCAATCACACTCTAATCCAGGTGTTGCTACAAAGGAATTTTCAGGTCACTCTAAATAAGGGAGATCGTCCCAGCCAATCTGGGTCAGCTGATGTAGTTGGAAGATCTTAAAAGCAGGGCTGAGGCTTCCGGGGGGCTGGGGGTGGGAAGAGGGAGGGGAGGGGAGGGAAAGAAGAGGAGAAGAGAGGAGAGGAGGTGATGGGAGGGAGGGGGCAGAGGGATGTCCCTTCCTAACTGCCTGTGGACAACAGCTTTGACTGGGGCCCATCCTGCCCAAGACCCTGCCTGATCTCAGCCTTGCTCAGCCAGCGCCCCACCTCCAGTCATGGAAGCCAAGCCAATTCTTAGTAAAGAAATCTCTCCTAGTTCTGCTTCCCTGGTGATCCCTCTCATGCTTTGAATCTTTCCAACTTCCCTGTCTCTTCGACCTCGAGACCCAGGTTTAGAGAGCTCATGTGATTAGGTCAGGCCCACCTGGATAACCTCCTTTTCTTCATGTCAGCTGTGCCACGTGCAGATGGGACAGGCTCGCTTAGGGCACGGGGAATCTCGGGGGCCATTGTAGGATTCTACCCACCACAACATCTATTCCTATATGTAATCTAGATAAAAATATAGATTGACACACAGAAGTGGCTGTTCCTGTACCGTGTGCACATTCAAATAGAGATCTTCTGGAAAGAGCCGGGCTCCGCCTCTAGAACAGGCAGACTGCGCTGGGTTAGATAATGTTGTCGTGACTGAAACACGCTGCGACATCCTTGCCACCTCTAATGGCAATATAAGTGGGAAACACAGCAAGGAACGATGCTCGTGCAGTGATAATAGCGGTTGCAAAGTATGTAAAGGTGAGAATTACTGTGAGGAAATGCAGAAGAGCGTGTTCTGCTGTTCTGGCAGCTGCAAGGTGAGCAGTTGTCTTAGATAAACAACTGGCTTCTGCTGTCTTCACCCCTCCGGGGTTTCTGCCCAGCTAAAAATAAAATTCAAAGTAAGTGGGCAGAAGTGGATTGAATCTGACACACATAGGCAGCCAGTGAAGCCAGGCTCCGAATGGCTTGCAGAGGCAGGGCCCCTGGGGAGGTGGGCCCAGTGGGAGGGGCTGCGGGAAGGCGCTCCAGCAGCCTCCCGGGGGCCAGGAGGCTGCGTCCGCAGGGCTGGCTGCGGGTCTCAGCTGCCCGCACCGAGCCCTCGCTCTCAGGCCCAGCTCCTGCGCTGACGGCGCCCGCAGCCTCCCCGCCGTCGTCCTGCCCGCACTGCAGCTCTCTTGCCGTCGGAGAACTGGAGGGGGAGGCGAGTGGACTTTGCCTGACACTTGAGAGCGTTTTTTCTTCCCAGTGGTAAAAGCCTGGGGCAAAGGCGCCGGTTCCTCTGAAGCTCGTAACTTACACCCACTTTCTTGGTGAATTTGTGTTCTGAGTTTTCTCAGAAACCACCTAGTAAACCACACGTCTCAGGAAGCCCCAAAACGGCCTTCAAAGAGCAGAAGCCGGGTGGGAAACCCAGGTTCCAGGAGGAACGCCGCCCCCCACCCCAGCTCCCAGGCTCAGCCTTTAAGGCGCTTTTCCGAGTTTCATAGGAACATTTTCAAGCTTTTAAAAAACATCCCTCTTTCCTCTTCTGACATGTCAGTGAGGGCTTTGAGGAGCAAAGTTAATTTTCCTGTTTTTGACATCTAAAATACCTGGAACAAACGTGGGCGGGGGGAGCAGGCAACCGGGATGCTGTGGAGAGACACAGGCTTCCTGTTTTGTTTTGCTTTTCTCCCACTCTAGAGTCCCGGCACTGACTTTCAATCAAATGTAGGTAGGAGGTTTAGGGCCACTATAGTCGAGGTGTTTTATTTGAAAACTTCCTGAATTTATTCCGCACAGCAAGGCCCTAAGATAATCTAAGATTCCAGAGAAACGGACTCACCCCCATTTTTCAGATGAGAAACAGGTTTCGTGAAATCAAAAGATCTATGACCAATGAAGACAAATGTTTCCTAGGAAAGAGGAGAGGCGGGAAATGCAAGGAAGTTTCAATTGCTAAATTCAAAGTCTCAAAGTTTTCTTTCTTTTGTCCAAAATAAAAATAAAATCAGAATCTATCTTTGGAACAACCAATTTGGGAACAGTCTGGCAGTTTCTTTACAAGTTAAGCATGCCCTTATCTTACGGCCCAGCCATTCCTCTCCTGAGTATTTGCACAAAAGAAACCAATGCTTGTGTCCACACAAGGACTTTACGTGAAGGTCCATAGCTGTTTTATTTGTAACGGCCACAAGTTAGAAACAGCCCAGGCGTCCATCAACAGGTAAATGAGTAAACGGCCTGTGGTGCATACAATAGTGGAATGCTACTCAGCAATGAAAAGGAATGCACACTACGAATACATCAAAAAATAATTATGCTGAGTGCAAGAAGCCAACAAAAAGGGAGTACAGACTGCATGCGGCCACTTATGGGAGATGCAGTCGAATCTAAACTGACAGAAAGCACATCAGTGGCTGCTGGAGGGGTGAGCTGAGTTGCAAAGGGCCACAGGGGAGCTTTGGGGTGGTTCTTGGTTGCTTTCTGGATGTCACCAGCTGTGCGCTCTGCCCATGCATGCACCTGACCGAGCCAGGTATACCTCAGGAAGCTGCAGAGACAGCAAACACACGACAATGATTTCCTTTCTGTTCGAAAGGAAAGAATAAGGAATTTGTCTTCGTCTAAAATCTTTGAGGTAATTTAGAAGTTTGTGATAAACGATGACTTCACACTGTCTTCAGCTGACTTTTCAGCGCTGGTTAGAAAGGCGGGAGATAGAAAAAAGAATTTCCAGTTATTTTTGTACAGTCCAGAAGTAATTGTCTGGCTGTATGGCGTGGATCTTGGATAGGCTTGTGGTCTCATCTGCAGCTTTTTCCCTTCGGATGACATGCTTGTAGTGTAGAGGGAGGGGCCATCTCCGTTTTTCCTACGGGTGGATATTCCTGATTTGGTACGTGGGATAAGACCTGCCAACACTTCCACCTCTCAGGAAGAGCTGGGGAATGGCTCCTGCCCTCGTCCCTTGCATGGGAAGAGGAGTGACTGACGGGACGGACAAGATGGCGAAGTGGCTTCCTCGGGCTGGCCTGCGGAGGCAGCCGTGCTGTCCCTCTCCACCTCCTCCCAGGTGCCCTGTTCATCTGCTGATGTGGCCTGAAGCCCACCAGGACCCCTCGTCCTGGGGAGCTCTGTCCCGTGGGCCGAACACTCCCCACACGTGGTCAGTCTAGATTTGAGTGGAGGTGGGAAGAGAGCATGGAGAGCTGAGCTTGGCCTCAGGTCCACGTCTACAGCCCAGCTGAGAATGAAGTGGACGCTGTGAGTAAATCCCAGCCTGAATTCCTCGTCTCTTCCTAAATTGGTTCAGATGTGGGGGGGGGAGGTGAGGCTAAAAGACCGGGGGTCCATGTCAGGTGAGCTGTGGCAGCACTTCTCAGAGGAGGCGATGAGAGGTGTGCCGCCTTATTCCTAACAGAAGGAAAACCTTTCTATCAATAACATAAAGAGTAAAGGAAAACACAACATGAAATGTTGTCGTATTACTAAGTTAAACAGATTTTCTCCTCTCACCTGGCATTTTGATATGACAATTATAAAAAGCATTACACCTCAAAATCAATAAGCTGAATAAAGAGATTAGTCACCCTTTTTAGCTAGAAATGTCAATGCGATTTGATGGCGTGCTATAAAATTTTGATATTTGGAGAATCTTTTTTTGTCATTTGGTTGCTAAATTGTCTGAGAATGACTTGGAAGGACGAGTTGACTACTTAGGGGAAACTTTATTATATAATTGTTAAGATTAGATGAGTTCCTGAATTCTTTATGATTCTGGTTCTCTAAAACAGAAAATCCAGAGTTCCTAAAATAAAAGGGTCTTATTAAAAGTCACCCCAAGCTCTTTCTGAGTTTATCATGCATCTCCCCATTAACTTCTGAACTTGTAATAGCATAAGGAAGGGCTGGAGACTTCTGCACTGGCAGAGCCAGAGAACAGAGCTGTCGCTTGCCCAGGCTGGTTCCCTCTAGGCTGGTGTCGGCCCCCCACTTCCCCTCTCTGACCCTCAGAACCGCGGCTCAGGAGCGAACCGGAGCGCGGTGGGCACAACCCGTGAGGCTCTCACGTCGCTTAGCGTGACGGTAGCTGTGGTAGTAACAGGCCCTCTCACAGGGCGCCTACCGCGTGCCAGGCATTCTAGGCGCTTTCACGCGCCGTTTCCTCTAAACCTCACACCTCATTCAAGGAACCTGGAGCAAATCTTCGGTCAGCAGAGGTCTCTTCTACTCCACATGACCGCGCCGGGGTCACTCCAGGTTTCCAGAGTGTAACGTGCTTCTTGCTTGTCTTCTTCTTTTTGAACTTGGCTTTAAGGATGGTCTGAAGCGTGGGCTGTGTGTCCCTGTGTCCAGGGCAAGCGAATGAGAGAGAGGAGCTCGAGAAAGGAGCGGTGCCCAGCTGGGGGCTCGCGCCCAGGGAGCAGGCCGTCGGCCCCGTGGCTGGGCGCGTCCTCCTCCTCAGCATCTCACCACCTGCCTTCACGTCGGGGTGCGCTCGGCTGGGACTCGGAGCTCAGACGCACAGCTTTGGGAACATTTCCCCCACACTGCAGTAAAGAGCGTGCCCTTGTCTTCCTCCATCACCTGCCACCAAGTCCAGAATTGCCACGAGAGACCCCATGTCCCACCAGCCTCGTTGATGCCCAGGCTCTCTCTTCCTCCTCCCTTCCTCCACCTCCCGCGTCCTCCTTTAACTGTCTTTATTTTCAGGCCAGCTTATTCAACGCCTATGATGAAGAAATAAGGACTTGGGAAGTTCTCTCCAGTTGCAGTGGGGAAAGTTCAGACTCTTGATTGGAGAGGAGGTACCATTTAAACAGTTGAGAATGCAATAATCTGTGTCACACTTACTTTCAGCTCATGCTGGACTAGCCAAAATAACCTTGACAGTTGATTGGGCTGTCTCAAAAACAATAGGATTGGGGTAAAATAATGTCCACAAAGAGAATGAGGGTAAATTAGGTGACCCGTCCAAGCTACAGAAAAGTCGGAGGCAGCCAAGGTTCGAATACAGCTGTGTCTGAGTTAGAGCAACTCGGTGACTCCCATCCGAGGGAGATCTCGCCATTACCGGCCCCAAGCAGGCCAGCGCACGCGACCCTCACTCTCCCGCTGTGAGCCTCGCAGTCCACGCCAGTGCCTTCGGGCCTTTTCAGGTGTGGCTCCTGGGGCCACGGCTCTTCTAGTCGCCCATGTACATGGATCTTCTCAGGTGTATCGGACAGGTCTAGATCCTAGCGGGCCTGCACTTTCGGCTCCTGCCGAGCGCCCTGTGCTGCCCCCACTCCCACCGGCTGTGGGCAGCCAGCCCTGCTACGGCATCGCTTCCTGTCACTCCCCAAACCAAACCCACCACCGATGCAGATTTGACTAAAGATTTCGTGAGAGAGGCAGAGGAGGTGGTTTATGTCAGACAACAGACAGCATCTCGCCAGAAAAACTCCTGTTTATCTTCCGAGCCTCTCTTCTTGGACTTGTAGTCGTCCCCCTCCAGCCATCTGCCTTCCAGGGGTCTCGTCAACCCTTCCCAGCTCAAACGTGGAGCAATTTTGCTCTCTCCCCGCCCCCATGTCTAAGTTACGTGCCTCCACCCACCAATAGTATCTAAGTGGATCAAACCCATTGTTTCTGAGAATAAAGGTTTTGTTTGGAACAAACCAAAGGTTCCTCATTTATGAATATCCACTTGTTTTAGAAGACAGTGGGGTGCTGTAAATAATTAATGGGGAAGGAAGCAGGCCGATGGGGCTCAGTTAATTCAGGACAGAGGAGATGGCTAAGCTTCCCTGGAAGCCACTCCTGAAATCTTCAGAACAAAGTCTTTAGACTCTTTTGCTCTCAGGAAGCAGTTGTTTCTGGAGAGGCTTCCTCACCCACAGAAGGATGAAGCGAGAGAAGGTCTTTTGCAGGTCATTTATCCCCACGAGGCCGCCATGGGGACCACCTGGTGGGAAAGCCGAGGCCTCCTCAGAAGAGGCCTCACACACGACCCAAACTTGGGTGTGAAAACCAGTCTTGCATTTGTTTCCAAAATACTTTTTAAGTAGACGTCTTGTCTAGCAAGGGCTTATGAAATATGGCAGAAAGCTGGTAATGTGGACCAGAACCAAAGAACGCTGTCCATGTAGAACACAGTCTAGAATCTTCCTCCCTATCCCCACTTCCTCCTGCTGATTTGACCTTCTGTCGGCTTTGGAGGACTCAGGAGGCTCCTAGCATCCTCCTGACCCTCCCAGTTTCCCAGGACCGCACCTTTCTTCCCTTCACCTGGGTCCCTTCACCTGGGTGAACTGAAGAAAGAGCTCGGCTCTGTGATGTGATGACGCAGGATCTGGTATTTGTAATGGAGAAGCAACTACAATGGAAGAATATTGTCGTCCAGGCGTGCTATGTCCAAGCACTGCCCATTTCTTTCTGTTAGTTATTGAAGATTACTGAGTATTAGCTCTCCTCTCTCTGACCCAGGAGAAGAACCTGAGAATCTGTGTTTCTCACAAACTTTGGTAGGTAGTTTTTATACAAAATAAATTTGGTAACCATCCTGATATAGAGAAAGGGCAGGAGTGGAAGCTAACACAGGAGGCCGAGCTGAGAAGGGCAGGGGTGGCAGCGGTGGCAGGCTGAGGACGTCTTGGCAGGCTGGGAGGCCCCTTTAGCGCGGGGAAAGTCCATGAGTCCACTTCTGATGGCCCCTCCAGACCTTTCCTGCCTCTTGCCACCTCCCCTGGAGTGACTTACTCTGGGCTGGATGCAAGCAGACCTACACAGAGCTGCCGAGGTGAGCTGTGCACGGCCCTGTGAGAAGAGCAGGGACTCGCCGGTCTCTAGGCACAGTCAGGGCGGCCTCGCCCAATAGAGGCTGCACACTCGGCCTCCTGCGGCCTCCTGCGGCCTCCTGCTGGCCTCCTGCCTCCTGCGACATCCTGCGGCCTCCTGCAGCCTCCTGCAGCCTCCTCCTGCCTCCTGCTGGCATCCTGCTGGCCTTCTGCCTCCTCCTGCCTCCTCCTGCCTCCTGCAGCCTCTTCCTGCCTCCTGCTGACTTCTGCCTCCTGCTGCCTCCTCCTGCCTCCTCCTGCCTCCTGCAGCCTCCTCCTGCCTCCTGCTGCCTCCTCCTGCCTCCTGCTGCCTCCT
>JAKSZT010054335.1:7716925-7736676 GCA_026826555.1 Tolypeutes matacus | reverse complement strand
TCCTGCCTCCTGCTGACCTTCTGCCTCCTGCTGACCTTCTGCCTCCTGCTGCCTCCTCCTGCCTCCTCCTGCCTCCTGCTGCCTCCTGCTGACCTCCTGCTGACCTCCTGCTGGCCTCCTGCTGCCTCCTGCGGCCTCCTCCTGCGGCCTCCTATGGCATCCTGCGGCCTCCTCCTGCCTCCTGTGGCCTCTTCTGGCCTTTGGCTTTCCTTTACCTGCTCCAAACGCACAGTCAGAAATGGGAAACTGTGGCTAGAGAGGGTGCCGCTGCCTGGCATCGCGGAGGCTCCCGGAGACCACCTGGGAATCCGGGAAGCAGAGAGGAGGAAGCCAAGGTTGCTGAGAGCCTCCCCAGGGCTGGAGCTGGGCCAGGGCCAAAGCCCCGAGAGCTCAGACCAGACTTTGCAGCTGAGGGGAGAGGGCCTGCACCTCTCATCTCCACTCAGCACCCTCTTTCCAAGCTCAGACGGGGCGGGTTTTTCCAATCAGAGGCAGACTCTGCAGAGCTCCTTCCGGCGTATTCTGCTCCGGGTGGTGCCTGTGGTACCCTACGTGCTCCCCAGGGGAGAGGCTAAGGGGGCAGTAACCTGTGGGGACAGGGACAAGCCCGGGGAGCGCAACCTTTCCCAAGACCACCCACCCAAAGGAAAGCTTCTCTGATCCCTGACAACGGGGCTGATGGGAAACTGTAGGAAGTGGGTGGGGGGAGAAACCCGGGCCAGCCTCTCCGTAGCCAGCGAGCCGGCTAGGACCTTCCAGGAGCAAGAGAGGGGCTGTGCCTCAGGTAAGTGCTCACCTCCCGCTGGCTGGCTCTGCAGGGCTCAGGCCCCAGGGAGCGCCCTTCCGGAGAAGCCTGGGAGGGAGGGAGGGAAGCGGGCAGGGAGTGCGGAGAGCTGGCAGGAGGCGGTCTGAGCGGCCAGGGCGCCTCCCTGGCGGGCCGCGTGGTGCTCCAGCCCCTGCCGCAGCTCAGCTCCCCGAGCTCCGGACGCTGGGCAGGACCCGGCGCTGGGGCCCGGCCCCGAGGAGCTCGGCCTGGTGGCCCGAGCCAGGCGGATGCCCGGAACCGCACTCCTGGGCATAACGATTTACACGTTTTAAACCTGTTTTCTAAAGGTCTGAAGTAACATCCTCCACAAAGCGTGTTCAGTGCGGCAGCGGTGAGCTGTCATTTCCACAATCATAGCTGCGAGCTTGGTTTCCTTTCTCAAAATCTATGTCTGTCTTCAGGAGACTCTTTTGATTTGATTTTCCTAAATGAGTAACATGTTGAGGTGCTTCCCTTTCTAACGAAAGGTTAACTTGGTCTCAGGATGAGAAAATTAGTGTGGGCGCCACATTCCACAAGATGCTGGTCGAGTTCATTTTATTTTAAAATTCAAATAGAAAACTTTAAGTAGTGTCACCTCACTGTCCGCTTGGGGTCTACAGTCAGCATACATGTAAAGATAGGCTTAATTAATGGACAAAGAAAGCTTATGGGTAGTACAAAGGAGAGGACTCGGAGCTTAAAACCTGGAGTGTCCTGATGCTCTGAACGAGAGGTCGCTGCAGACTTGTTCTCTACATTTTGTGGGATCAGCCCAGAGAAGATTTATGGCCTCAAAAATCTCTCCCTTGAGAGCCAGACAATGTTTTGTGTGTTTGTGCTGACTTTTGTCATGTTCTTGAATTATTTTATAAACAAGCAAATAACAGAAGCTCCTCATGTCCGAAAAGAGTTAAACTCCTTATAATTACAGGGCTGCCGCCCGCTGTTTGTTCTGAAACATGTCATTGCCCCTGCGGTCAGAAAAGGGGCTCAGAACCCCACACTTGGCTCATGAGCAAGGGCCCGGCTCCTCCGACACGCGTTCCGCACGTTGCACCTCCTCTCAGGATGGCTGGGAGACGTCCATTCTGCTCACCCTCACGGTGACAGCTGACGCGCTGAAGGATGCTCCCTCCTCCTCCTTTGTCCTGTTTGCCCTGTAACCGTCACTTTGTTTTGTCCTCAGCAGGTGGTTCCTACTGTCCCCTCTCTGCCTGGAGGCCTGCTGTAAGCTCCAGGGCGGAAGCCGGGTCTCCTGAAAGCGCCACCCGCGCAGGGCAGCCTGGGGCGTCCGGGCGCCGCACGCTGGCCTGGCCCTGCGGGGGACACCGTCCGGCTACAGCCACCCGCGCAGGGCAGCCTGGGGCGTCCGGGCGCCGCACGCTGGCCTGGCCCTGCGGGGGACGCCGTCGGCTGCAGCCTGCCCAGAGAAGCCAGGCTTGCCGCTGGGAGCGCCGTCGGGACTTCCAGAAGGGAGACGACTTTGCCGTAGACGGCTGACCCGAGTCTGATGGAGCAAGAGCTGTTTGTGCTGACAGAAGGGGCGGACGAGGGAGGCATCGCCGCGTTTGTTTCGGGGACCTCTCAGCATTGCCTTCAGCGCCCCTAGAGCACTCGAGGAGGCCCTTTCCAGATTTAACCCTGGACTTCTGCAGCCTGGAGTAAAATGCTCCTTGAATTATGTCTTTGTCCATCTGACCCCGAGAATCCATGAAAAGCATTCTATGGGGAATCTTAACCTAGGTAAAAAGCTGAGTCGCAGGGGCAATGGGGGAAAGTGGGGACACTAGTGGCTGGAAAGCCGATGAATGACTTAGGGGGGGCTGTGCCCAGACGCGGCCTTGATGCCTGCCTTGCCGTGTCCTTGTGAGGACTAAAGCTGCAACCTAAGGAAAGGGCTTGCTGCCACTAACGTGATGACGTGGGCGCCCCACGGCACCTCTGCGGGGTCGCGGCGGGTGAGCGGGCGGCCGGCGGACCTGCGGAGCAGGGTCCTTCCCTCCCTCGGCGAGCCCCGCTTCTGCTCTTCTGTCGGCTGCGTGGTGCTTCTAGGCGCAGCGTGGACGGCGCCTCCTGCCTGCACGCCCGGCACGCGGTGGTCGCCTTGAGGAGATGGGACCTGAGTAAATATCCGAAGGTGGTGGAGAGCGAGTCTTGCGGATGTTTTGGAGAAGAGAGTTCAGAAGGAGCAAAGGCCGCAGGCAGGAGCCCACCTGGCGTGACTGAGGAGTGGCCCGGAGGCCAGGGGTCAAGGGAACTTGAGAGGGCGGGACGGCGAGGATGACATCAGGAAGTTCCGGAGGGTCGTGGCCAGAGAGCGTTGAAGGCCTTAGGGCTCCTTCGGCTGTTACAAACCCTGAGAAGGCTGTGAGCAGAGGTGTGGCATTGCACTGACAGGCTCACTCAGCCTGCTGTGCTGAGGTGGACGTTTGGAGGCAGAGGGGTCAGTTAGGAAGCTGTTGCAGTAATCCAGAAACAGTCTAGATGTTGAAGGCCCTGGATGAAACAGGCTTTTGTGTTGCTTGCCCGCGAGTGTGGAGAGATGGACAATAAAACAAAGCAGCAGCTGGAGATGCACTATGCCAGGTGTGCACAGGTGTATGCAGGTAAGCGGGTAGAGAGTGATGGGAAGACCTTTGCCTCCAGGCACGTCAGTGTTTCTCCTGATAACTACTAAAACAGCCACCAAACCTTTCTGAATGCATCGACACTGGGGGCAAAATCCTTAAGGAGAGGGAAGCACAGCCAGGTATACTCTACGCCCCCTTTCTGCCTTGGCCATTGGCCACATTATTGGCCAGAGGCCTTGAAACATAGACTGAATCATGCCACTCCCTTGGTCAGCACCTTCCCATGGACACTCCCCTGACTCAGATCTGGTCAGCGGCCTCCGGGCCTTATACCACTGAGCCTCTGTTCACTCTGACCATCTCCTCCGATTCCTCCCCGCTGCCCACTCTGCCTCAGCCATCGGCCATGCTGCTCCGCTGCTCCTCCAGCGCAGGCTGCCTCAGGGCCTTTGTCCATGCTGTGCTCTCCCTAAAGCTATCAGCCTGGCTCCTTCCCTCTCCTTCAGCTCCTTACTCAGCATCGTCTTTCCAGTGGTTCCTTCCTGACACATTATTTAAAATTAAAACATCACTCCCAGAATTCCATATCCTCCTTCCCTGCTTTACTTTTTTCTCCATAGCATTCATCACCATAGAGCTTACTTCATACTTACTTGTTTTGGTTACTTTCTTTTTTCTTTTCCCCAAATGTAAGCTATGGAGGGAATTTGTTTTTCTGTTTTATCCCTATTATCTGGAACAGGGTGATCATAGGCACTTAACTATTTGTTGAATGAATGAATGACTCGCACACTAGCAACACAGATAAAGTTCAACCAGACAGAGTTAAATTTATTCCAAATTGAAGGCATTACAGAAGCTGACACAAACTCTCCTTAGGAAGTGCAGTTTTCCAGGAAATAAAAGAGACTCTGGCAAGCCCCACTTATATTCCCCTACCTTTCAGAGTTAACAGCTCAAGCCCTGGGTGAACTGTAGGAAGGTCAGCAGTACCTTTCTCTGCCGCTGACCACCATAAAGAGGCCAGAAGGAAAAGCACGTGGTCAGGCTGTTTTTCTGACCTGGTTTCCAGGCAGCAGCTTGGTGGCCTCCCAGAGTGAGCAGAAGCTTCCACCCGGAGTGAAACGGTCTGGCGGGAAGGAGCCTCACGGCACCCAGGAGTCCAGGAGCCGTGGAACCTGTGGACTTTATGCCGTCTCGTCCAGGGGCCCACCAGCCTTTTTCCTTCCTTCAGGAGGAGGTTGTTTTGGTGGTGCTAAGGAGGTAGACGTGCCCGGTTTTAAACAGGATCCTATTCAGAGAAATCCACTGGAGAAGAGGAAGGAAATGGTCTGGGACCTGGAGCAGCAAAAGTTTAGGTCCCAGTTCATTAAGAAGTCTAAGTGGAGGGTAAAAAAAACACAAAGAAACCACCTTTCTCTGCATGCCAGAGAACTTGGCAACCAAAAAGACCTATCCACCTAGATGGACTTGAGAATCTACTGTCAACAGACCGCACAAATTCCTAAAGGAGTCAAAGGCAATTTTTAAAAAGCTTTTTATTGTACGAATAAATATACAATTTAGATTTCCCCATTTTAACGACATTCAAGTATACAATTCAGGGGTAGTGAAAATATTCTCAATATTGTCCTGCCATCACTGGCATTTACTCCCCTCCTGTTTCATCACCTCAGCAAAGACACTCACCCCTTAAGCTCTCAGTCCCTCTTCCCGCCTGTCCTCCCCGCCCCCAGCCCACCCTCAGCCCCTGGTAACTAGAAGGCACCGTCTGTCTTTTTGAAGTTTGCTTCTTTTGGTATTTCACGTAAGTGAGATCATGCCATATGTGTCCTTTTGTGTCCAGCTTCCTTCGCTCAGCAGATGTCTTCAGGCTTCCTCCGCGCTGTGGCCGGGTCGGAGGGCCTTCCGCCCTGAGCCTCCGTGACATTGCCTCGAGGGCACGCGCCGCGCTCTGTTTAGCCGTCCAGGCTTCGGCTGCCGTGAAGGATGGGGCTGTACACGTCAGTGTACACAGTCTGCTCGAGCCTCTAGAGCTTTCAATTCTTTTGGGTATTTCCAAGACGTGGCAACGCTAGTTCAGATGGGAATTCTATTTTCAACTTCCCGAGGAGCCACCAGGCTGATTTCCGCCGTGGCTGCCGCTCAGCACCACCAGCAGTGTGTCAGGCCGCTCTTACTCTTCTCTGTCTGTCTGTCTGTGAAGTGCCAGCTCACTGCGGTTTTGGTTTGCATTTCCTTGACGACCAATGCTGTTGAGCATGTTCTCATGTGCTTGCTGGCCCTTCGTGTTTCTTCTTTAGAGAAATGCCTATTCAGTTATTTGTCCATTTTAAAAAAACCTTTTCAGGTGAATCTTCTATTAGACTTTGTAAGCACCTAAGGAAGCCTTGTGTGCATCAATAGTGATACTGGCTAAAGCTCCAAGGAAAGGCCGCCGTGAACAGTGGCATCTTAGGTGGCTGTGATGGGACCTCTTAGGAAGCCTGGACTTGCCCTCTCTGGTCCTGCCTGGCGCCCAGGCCCCAAGCGTTAGTTACTATCAGGTGAGAGCTTAACACTTTGTCAGAACACAATGACTAGTGATGCTTCTGTACCATAGTTGTTGATTTTTGTTACTACTTTCTTCAGTGATTCATCTTCAGAAATCCTGTACAGAACCATAGGTGATACTTTGAAATTAACATAAATATTGCTAGATATGTTTTTGTTTTTGTTTTTGTTTTTTTGTCTCTTTTCCTTTGCCCAGTTTTTAATTGGGTTAATTGTTTTTTTGTTGTTGAGTTGTAGCAGTTCTTTATATATTCTGGATACTAAGCCCTTATCAGATATATGGCTTGCAATTATTTTCTCCTATTCTGTAGAATTCCCACCCCACCAGAAACATATAAATTTTTCTAAGAATATGTTTTTTCATTTTTTAAAGATAGATTGCACAAATGTTACACAAAAAATATAGGGATTCCCACTCCCCACATCTCTCACACCCTCCCACATAAACAACATCCTTCATTAGTGTGGCACATTCATTGCAATTGATAAACGCATCCTGGGGCTTTGCCACTGAGCATGGACCATAGTTCACATTGTAGTCTACACTCTCTCCCACACAGTTCTGCAGGCTGTGGGAAGATATATAGTATCATATATATGTCATTGCAAAGCCATTCAGGACAAAGTACTGAAAAAAGCCCCCACATTACACCTGCCTCTCCCTCCCCTTGCCCCCAGAGCCTCCAGAGGCCACTGCCTCCACGTCAGTGCTAATTTCTTCCATTGCTAGAATCACAGCAAGTCTATTGTAGAACACCAGTAAGTCCACTCTAGTCCATCGTTCATTCCCCGATCCTGAGGATTCTGGGATGGTGATGTCCACTCTACCTCTAATTCAGAGGGAGCTTCGATCCCATAGAGCCGATGGATGGGACTCTCTTGCTTGCAGTTGTAGGCTCTCTCGTTTCCTTGGTATG
Source organism: Tolypeutes matacus (assembly GCA_026826555.1). Classification (NCBI taxonomy): domain Eukaryota; kingdom Metazoa; phylum Chordata; class Mammalia; order Cingulata; family Chlamyphoridae; genus Tolypeutes; species Tolypeutes matacus. The sequence continues at coordinate 7,729,828 of JAKSZT010054335.1, read as the reverse complement.
GTGTTTGTCAATCTTCGCCTCCTTGTTAGTTGTCCTGGGTGAGTACAATGAACTGGAGAGTAGGTGTTGCAACTCCGCTGAGGCTCAGGGCCCAGCTGGCACATGGACAGCCCAAAGATTCAAGTCTCTTGGACGTACACCTACCAGCTCCAGCACCAAGTATAGGTTCAAATAGAAGGGACAGATGAGTCATGTGTAGGGAAGCCATAACTGAGGCCAACTCTGTCACTCTCAGAAGCACAAACTCCAAAGTAGGGTCCGCTGGCAAGGCACCAAACTCTGGAGCTATCTGCCCTGACCATAGGACCTGGGTGTCTCCAGAGCCCTCAGGAGCCCCACTATTTGGGGTAGTATCCACTTTGGCAGTCTATGAGATCCTGCTGAGATGTGTATAAGCATTATCTCTGGGATGACCTCCCGACTCACTTTGAAGTCTCTTAGCCATATAAACTCATTTGTCTTTACCTTTTCCCCCTTTTATTTGAGGTCATTTTCCAGTTGCATTGCTATTTGGTGCTTGGTAGTAATCCCAAGGTGCCAGGGAGGCTCATTCCCGGGAGTCATGTCCCACACCGGGGGGAAGGTAATGCATTTATATGCTGAGTTTGGCTTAGAGAGAGGCCACATTTGAGCTACAAGGAGGCTCCTAGAAGGCAACTCTTAGGCACACCACAACTCTAGGCTAAGTTTTAATTTCAAGAGCAAAGGCTCACAAGCATAGTCATCAATATCAAGGGCCCATCGGTGGATCATCCTCCTTCACCAGTCATTGCCCCTGCACTTGGGGGACAGTTGCTGCTATATTAGAGAACATGAAAGAACTCTCCAGAATGGGGATTCAATATTCTCTTGGTTATTGTGTGAATCTCCACCCACTGTGACAATGCCCTGAGAATATTTGAATACATTTATATACCTTTTATGTATGTCCAGGTGAACTTCCTCCCATGTATCCCTCATCACTGATATCCCACACCAATGATCCTCCCCTGCCCAATGTGTTGTATTAGTGGATGGAGACCCACATATTGAGTGGGAAGGAGCTGGACTCCCATCCTCGGGAAGACCAATATGTTCTCAAACAGTGGGGCAGGAGGCTTTCGAGAGCATGAGCAGTTCCTAACAGGGGAGGACAAACCGGTGTGTCAAGACCTCAGTGCTGTTGCAAGTAACTATGAATCTTGTCATCCAAGGAGTGAAGCCAGGGGGTTGTTGTGGGCCCAGAAGGGAGGGGGAGGGAGGAATAGCATAGATGGAACAGGGGATATTTAGTGGGCAATGGAAGTGTTCTACATGATCTTGCAATGATGGACACAGGCCATGTTAAATATCATCAAAATTTATAAAAGTGTACCGTCTAAAATGTAAATCGTAATGTAAACCATTGACCATGGTTTGTAGCTATGTATCACTATCTGTATATCAGTTGTAACAAATATACCATCCACATATAAAAAGGTATTAATATGGGAGGGGGGAAGGGGGGAGGATGTTGGGTATGTGGGAGTCCCCTGAATTCTGACTACTGTGACCTGAAACTTCTTTGAAAACAAAATGAAAAAAGGTAAGATACTGGGGAATAAATGGAAGAAAATGTCACTGTACATACAGAACAATGGGATTACAGTGATGAAAGGCAAAATGTCAAAAAAATATATTTTTCATGATTTTTTAATATCCCAATTTTAAATAAAATTTTCTTTTATTTTTGGTTTTCTTTAAATTTTTATGTATTTTATTTCTTATATTTAAACCTACCATTATTATTTCTTTTTCTTATTAATTGTATTTAGCTATTTTATTGGCTTCATTTTTTTTTTTAAGATTTATTTTTATTTATTTGTCCCCCCCCTTGCTGTGTCTATTTGTGCTCACTGTGTTTATTTGCTTTGTGTTTTTCTGTGTCTGCTTGTCTCTCTTTTGTTGTGTCATCTTGCTGCGCCAGCTCACCATACCACATGGGCCAGCTCGCCTTCACCAGGAGGCCCCAGGAATCGAACTCAGGGCCTCCCGTATGGTAAATGGGAGCCCAACCAGTTGAGCCACAGCCACTTCCTTATAGGCTTCATTTTTGAAGAAGCTTTATAAATGTTACAAAATATATTTGGTTCAATAACACAATCATGATGTCCTCCAGGTCCATCTATGTTGTCATATGTTTTACAACTTTATTTCTTCTTACAGCTGCATAATATTCCATCGTGTGAATAGACCACAGTTTGTTTATCCATTCATCTGTTGATGGACCCCTGGGTTGTTTCCAGCTTTTGGCAATGGTGAATAATGTCGCTATGAACATCGGTGTGCAGGTGTCTGTTCGTGTCACTGCTCTCAGTTCTTCTGGGTATATACCCAGTAGTGGTATTGCAGGGTCACGTGGCAAGTCTATATTCAACTTCTTTAGGAACTGCCAAACAGTCCTCCACAGTGGCTGTACCATCCTGCATTCCCACCAACAGGGAAGAAGTGTTCCTATCTCTCCACATTGTAGGATATCTTTTTACTTTCATAATAGTGTCCTTTGACATACAAAAGTTTTTTATTTTGATGAAATCCATTTATCTATTTGTTTTTTTGTTGCTCGTGCTTCTGAAATCACTACCAATCCATGGTTGTGAAGATACCCCTATGTTTTCTTCTAGGAGTTTTATGGTTTCAGCTCTTGTTGTTAGCTTTCCTGACCCATTTAAGTTCATTTTTGTATATGGTATGAGGCAGGGGTCCAACTTCATTCTGTTGCAAGTGGATAGCCCAACACCCATTTGTTGAAAAGCTCACTCTTTCCCCAACTAATGTACTTGACACTCTTGTCAATTGGCTATAGATGTATGAGTTTAGTTCTCAATTCTCAATTCTATTCCATTGGTCTGGCTGTCTTTTATTACGGTAGCTTTGTAGTAAGTTTTGAAACCGGGAAGTCTGAGACCTCTAACTTTGCTCTTCTTTTTCAATATTGATTTTACAGTTCAGGACCCCTTGCGATTCCATATGAATTTAAGGATCTGCTTTTCCATTTCTGCAAAAAAAGTTGCTAGAATTTTGATAAGTATTGCCTTGAACCTTAGCTAGCTTTGGATAGTATTGCCATCTTAATAATATTAAGTCTTCCTATCCGTTACCTCCAGATGTCTTGCCATTTATTTAGGTCTTTTATTTTTTTCCAACAATGTTTTGTAGTTTTTAGTGTACAAGTCCTTTACTCCTTGGTTAACTTTACTCCTAGGTATTTTATTCTTTTATGAGCTATTTTAATTGGGATTGTTTTTAAAATTTTTCCATTCTAGAATTTTTGCTGGTACATAGAAACACAACTGATTTCCTGTGTTAATCTTAGAGCCTGCAACTTTGCTGAATTCATTTATCAGTTCTAATAGTTTTATTGGGGGTCCTTTGGCATTTTCTATATAAAGATCATGTCACCTGTGAATAGAGATCATTTACTCCCTTCAATTTGGATGCCTTTTAGTTCTTTTTTCTTCCCTAATTACTCCATCTAGAACTTCCAGTACAAAGCCAGTTAGCCTGAGGTTTTTTCATCATCCCATCCTTCTTCTCAAGTGACCTAAAAGTGGGGCCTCTATCCTCAATCCTAAGTTATACTTTTCTGTTCGACATGGTACCTCACCAACAGATTCTAAGTGTTCAATGCATTTTAGTTGGACAAATAAAGGAGGCTAAATGCACAGTACACAGAACATGTGCATGGCATGTACCCAACGGCAATATTCAAAATATCTAACAACCGATGTGGCTCAGACCACAGGCCATTCAGAAAGAATGACCCGCGTGAGTGAACAGTCCCGCTACATCAGCCGATGCTGGGTGAAGGTCAGCTGTGCGTTTACCACCTCCTCCCCAAGGCCACCAGCTTAGGTTTCAAAGCTCACCTTCTGAGACCCTGTCCTTAAGCCTGTGAAAATGGCCCTGACCGTTTGGTATTCAGCTTTTTAATTTTATGATGCATTCATTCACCTAGAGAAAGTTCACTGAGCCACCTTTAAAATCTAGGCTATCTGCTCCTTAATGTCTTGCTGATCTTTGAGTAGAAAAATTTCCTTAATTTTTTAGAGTCAGCCCTAATATCCTAGTTTCTAAGCCAATAAATCAATGGTAATTTGCATGCCTGTTTCATCTTTTTATTATCTTGGGAAAAGAATTTCTCAGAAAAATCAGTTACTGACAAATTCTATTTTTGTTATTCAAAGAGCTCTTATGAATATATGTGTCTTTTCAATGATATAACACTTCCTTTCCTTCAAGATAAAATATAAAATTTTAATTAAAATCCTCAAAGCAATAAAGTCAAATTTTAATCCCTTTAAGTAGTCAATGAAATAGAATTGAAAGAGATAGTCATAGTGGTTTCTTCTCTCTCCTTTTTTTAATCATCTATCCAATCCTTTCCAAATTTCACTATCTTCCAAAAAAGTAGGTTATCTGAGATAATAAGTTTCTTCATTAGAGGAGGCAGAATTTTCCAAAATGCAGACAATATTAAAAGCATAGAACCAGAGTCTAGCAATGGAAGAAATTACAACATTGATGTGGAGGCAGGGACCACTGGAGGCTCTGGGGGCAGGGGGAGGGAAAGACAGGTGTAACACGGAGGCTTTTTCGGGACTTGGTATACTCACTTCAGGAATATTCAAAACATGTTCAAGGATATGAATGGGCACACATAGTTTTACAGGAATCAATTCCTAGGTCCCGAGCACATGTTGTGTTTCTTAAAACAAGTCTGCTTGGTTCTCCTTTCCAAACTCCCATTGAATAATTGCCCGTTTCCCAGATAACAGAAGAAAGGCCAACCTCTTGGTGTGAAAACCTCTGAGAAATTCAAAATAATAGTGTCAGGATTGAGAAAGTGAATGATTGTAACGACTGAGAAAAAATCTCTTTTGTAGATCAGGGAGGCAGACTTCATTACTTTTAACAAATAGAACGAGAAGCTATTGGATCACTTAAAAAATTGTTTGACCCTAGTCAAAATGTGATTTTGGCTTATAAGACAGAAGTGTAAAGGACTGAGTGATATTGCAATACAAAACACTTTCTACTTCTACCTATTTATATATTAGTTTGCATTTCCAAGACTTTTATATAGATGTTCTCTTTTTAGTTTGACTTTCACTCAGCATAATATCTTTGGAATTTACTCATGTTTTTGCATGTATCAAAAATTCATTCCATTTCATTGCTGAGTGGTACTCAATTGTATGATATACACAGTTTGATTATCCATTCATCTGTCAGTGTAAACTTAGGTTGTTTTTGGCATTTACAAATAAAGCTACTATGAACACTGCTTTATATGAATAAATGCTTTCTTGTCTTTTGGGTAAATATATAGGAGTGGAATGACTAGACCATATGGTAGGTATATGTTTAATACTGCTAAACTATTTTCCAAAGTGGTTGTACCATTTCACGGTCCCAGAGCACTGTATGAGCACTCCAGGTCTACCACATCTTCACCAACACTTGACATGGTTGTTCTTTCTAATTTTAGCCATTTTAATGGGGGTGAGTGCAGTGATATCCCAAAGAGGTCATAATTTGCAGTTCCCTAATAACTAGTGATGCTGAGCATTATTTTCATCAGTTTATTTGTCATCCATAGATCTTCTTTAGTAGAGTGTTTACATAAACATTTTTTTTCTTGGGTCACCGGACAGGAGAAGTGAGGACTGTGTGAGGACTGGTGAGTCTAACTGCAAATTACAGCCTGTTCGATGCCCTCTTTTGGTTACCCACTCTAAACCGGGTTCCCTATGGGCACCCACAGAACATAATCCCGAGCCGAGGCGAGGGGAGGCTGGGGCATGGGGGCCCTCTGCACCAAGAGCCCAGGCTTGCTGGACCTTACCCCAGCCAGGAGGGCAGGGGTGCAGGGAGAGGGTGCAATGCAGCACCCTGCCAAGAGAGGGGGTCCTGGGCCCAGCTCTGGGTGCAGCAGAGCCGACTTTTCCAGCCTGGATGGGGCATTTCCACTCTTAAGGCCCGGCCTTTTTAGCAGCTGCTGGCCTTGCTCCCGGTGCTGGCTGCCACCGCCTTCTCCCGTCGCCCCTCGGCGGCAGTAGCAATGGCAGAAGGCTGGGGGCTTGCGCCTCCCCACACGTCCTAGCCTCACCAGCCCACCTTCCTACCAGCCACACCGGGCTCCCTGGTCTGGGACGGTGTGGGAACGTCTGGCGGGCAGGGCCGAGGTGGGTGCCGTGGGGTGGCCTGCGCTCCCTTTCCCAGGGGCCCACGGGCCAGGGGGGTGCGTTCATAATTCACCTCAACTCCACATTTAATCTTCCCACCTCCTACTACTGAATTTCCCATTTCAAGGCTATTGAAATGCTTCAGAATGTCTTAGAAACTGAAAATGCACTTGCTAGTGAAGTTTTGGACCCTCTTGCCCTGAGGAGGCAACTGCTGAAACAATTGATCTCTAATCTCTTAACTGGCCTTAATGTCTGATTTAGCTGCAAAACTCCCAGGTAGAGCCATAAAACAAGACTGCTTCCTACGACTTCTGTAAGAATAGGACAAAAGAGAGAAAAGAAGAATCTCGCGTCCTGGGTGCTTCTGTCCGGGGGTAACTGCTCCCAGCGTCTCCCACAAACCCAGCTTGGCTGCTCTGGTCTGAACTGCAGGTTCAGGCATGTCCAAGACCCAGTTCAGCTCCGGGAACGCCCGGCAGCAGCCCCCCCAAGCGTCCCCCGAGACTTAAGCGGCTTCAGTTTGGAGGGTGAAGTTTTAGCCATGCTCCTTTTCTCCTAGAATAAGGAGCACAGTCTAGTCCACCAGCAGACTCCCCGTAGGGGTGTCTTCTCGGGGATCGGGGAAACCTGCCTGCCTCCTCATGGGCTACGTGGCCACAGCATGGCCAAGAGTGGGCTCTGCATGGGACCCTGAATTCCAGCTGAACCTGTGTAAGAAAGGAGAGGACAGACAGATCTGAGGGCCTGAGCCCACATGGCCGTGTCTTCTTACAGAGACTGGGAGATGCACCCCAAACTCCCTTTTGGAAACAGCCTTCCCAGTTTAAACTGGGCTGTGCCTCATAAGGGGAGTGAATGGGGACCAAGATCTAGGCCATGTACTAAACCTCTCCTGGAGAAAAAGGAACCTTCTCATATGTCATCAATTAAGATTTAAAAGTTCCTAGAAAATGCTAAGGGTATAAAATTCTCTCTTCTGTTTTAATCTACTTAACTTTGTGTTAACTTTTAAATCTGTTTTTAACTCTGTCAGTTTGCTTGTGCCCAGGAAACCAGATTTGGGGTTCGCCTGTTACAAATTAGATATTGGTGAAATGTAACCTAAAAATGAGTCTTTAAATGTCAACACTGTCACAATTGAATTTGATGTATAAATCACAAGTGGAATTGGTTCAACGGCTAAAAAGGCAGAAAAACTTAGTAAACTTGTTACTAATAAAATTCTTGTGGCTTAGTTAATAAAAGTTCCCAATTTGTTTTAAAGTGGAAACCTTCTAGAAAGTGTAACTAAAAGTTAAGGTCATTAGATAGATGCCTTTATATCATGAAACAGCAGAAGGATAACAACTGAAATTACTATGCTAGCTATTATGATGGTGAATCTAAACTGAGCTTGCCTTTGCTTATGGTCATTTCAGGGCTGGCTTCGCCTTTGGGATGGTAACTATTCTCCCCTGTTTGTAGCCTGGCAGCTTCTGCCCCCCACGGCTCGGGAAGGCAAACCTGAGACACCCCCATCTCCTGTCCTTCACTGGTGCCCGTAACCTGCCTTCTCTCCTGGCTCCAAATGAGGACTCAATTGCTGTCTGGTGGAATTCTCGACCTCGGGGCTGGACGTCCAGTCTTCCAGTCCAGTGGCCACTGGAGTCCTGATATCTCCGAGGACTGGGAAGCGAGGGGCCTCCCACTTCTAGTGTTGAGGCTCCTAAAAGCAGCGATTCATGAGAGAAACCAGTTTCCCTGAGGCTTCAACAACCCCCGTGAATGTATACTGAAATTAGAGCTGCTCACCCCAGGTCTTCCAAAGTCAAAATGGGAAAGTGCAAAGCTCTGAAGCAAAGGAAAATGTTGCAAATTGTATTTGGAAGCATTGAGGACGTTTCGGTTATAATGCAATAATTAGAGAACAAAATTCTTGTGCAAAACTTCATGGTCACAGTGCATATTAGATTAATTAGAAATAGCCTTCAAAGAGAATTTTTAAATGTTATCTTACAGTTAAATATATTTTGTAAGAGGATGAAAATTATAAGTAACAGTGAGCTGTGTGTTTCTGTGTCTAACGCTCTATTGGGGTCTGGTCTGCCTATTTGTATATCTTCATTCATCAAGGTGGTAATATCAAATTACAACAAATGAAAATTCTTAAAAGAGCTCTATTCAAATAGTTAAAAATCAAATATGCACTTATACATGTGAATAAGTATCCTGGAGCCCAAATTAGGCAGAGCAGGATGGAAAGGTCATATAGAAATCTGGATATAGAAACTATTGGAATAGGAAAAAGGTTTTCCCTAAGCTATTTTATTTCAGAACCTAGCAGTCAGTATGCTTTTAAGATTATTCACCAGTTCCAGTTTTATTTAGTTTGGGTGTTATCTCCCTATGTTAATAGGATACTAATTAAATAAATTAACATTCTATGTGGTTATGGTTAATTCTAGGGAGTTTATGAAAGCATCTTCTAAACTAAAGCATTTGAATGGCTAATTCCAGGAGGTCATTATTAATGAGAAACCTTAATTGATATTGATAGCAAAAAGTAACTTTATAACAAGAGAATCTGTCAGAGGTCACCACAGTCTGCATGTTAAAGTGGTGGTAAGGAAAGATAACCTTGATTCCATTGGGAATCTTAGTTTTTCATAAAATAATGGAGAAAGTTTTTCTTGTACTGCCAAAGTGAAATACCTGTTAATTAATGAAATCATGGTAAAAGGTGTAAAAGTAGAAAGCAAAGTACTAAAAAGTTAAGTTCATTTGATATGTTATACATTGCATTGGAAGTATTTAAAAAGTGTATGAAAATTAAAAGAGAGAGACTTCAGTATCGTCAAACTCTCTTGTACATTCAAACCAGGCCTTCAGCACACTGCATGTTGCCTCTCCATTTGAGTTATCGGCCAGGTTGGTCACTGACCCCCAAAACAATAAAAGTATCTGCTACATCTCTGGACATGCTCCTGAAGTGGATGGAGAGTGCGATGCAGTTTCTGACTCCTGCAGCAGCCGGTGATGGCTGGATATGGCCAGAGGCACAGTGGCCGTTGCCTCCAGACTGGCTGTGTTTCATAGTGCTGAAGGTCGCTGAAACACTGGAGCCCACCTTCCCAGCTTCTCTCTAGGGTCACCGAAGCTGCAGCACGCCGGCTGTGTGAAGGGCATACCACGTGGAGCAGTGATCACCAGAGTGACGGAAGTAGAACTTAATCACGATTGGCATATGGCCTGCTCCCACGGAGAGAGAACATGTGGTATTGCAAACCTGGAGCTTAGATCTATTAACCGCAGCTCAAAGAGGAACTTCTACATGGATCAGTATTAAGTGCTGTACCTATATGCCTGATTATGATATATTTTCTGTTTTAGATCATATGCAGAGGGATATTGAACATGTTAAAAGTCTTAGTAAATTTAATTCATTTTCTAAGTAATCAGTGAATGTGCTTATAAAACAAGAGAATGGCTCTCTTAAGCACTGTCTTTATTTTGCTTGCCACACACCTGTCTTGTTACTGCCTATACTGCCTTTGTGAGCTTATGCCCAGAGCAGGGACTCTCTTCTTGCCCGCCTAGCTGTCCTAAGCATAGCCACCACCGTGGGAACTGGGTTTAGCAGTTCATGCTCAAGCCCAGCAAACCTACCACAATCTCTCCCTGAAGTCATCTAACAGCATAAAAGAAACTAGCCAAACGTGAGGAGCTCTAAGACAGCAAATGGGCTTTCTCGCTGATGTGTGCTGCTAAATCGCAGGGCACTTACCATGTAACGGCTGCACAGGGGGAACTGTCTGCTCCTTAAAGAGGAATGCTGTCTCCATGTAAACCACGCTGGAATAGTCCTGAACAGCACTCAACACCTGCACGACAAAGCCCACCAACTCTGGGAGGACGCAGCCCCTGCGGGCACCTGGCCTTTCCTACTCTTGGGGTCCAGTACCTTTTAGTGGAGCCATATACATGCACAATTCTAATTCAGCTGATTTCTTCCAGAATCAGGACCTTGTTGGCCAAGAGGCTTTCATCCAGCTCCACCCACGGTGCCAGATTCGTCTTCCCCCAACCTCAATAAGGTAGCAAGAGGGTTTTACACCTTGTCAGGTAGGGCCTAACCAGCAGGAAGTAGCTACAGAAGAATGGCCATCATCCTTCAGCACCCCTTAAGAATAAGGGCGTAAACCCTGTGAGGGGGAGTTGAAGCCGCCTAGTTTAGGGAATGAGAAGATGAATCTGGGGCCTGGCAGAAAAGCATGGCCATGGAATTCCACCTGGAGATCCTCTGAGAGAAAGACCCACCAGGAAGCAGCTGGAAGAACTCACAAGAATTTCCTTGATCATCCTGGATCAAGGAAAACCCCCGGGATAGCTGTAAGGGGCCTTATCATTGGAAGTCCCCCTCCCCCCAGAGTGGTAATCAGTCAAAACAGCAAAGAACTGGGACCCCTCCCCCAAACATTAGCAAGTGGAAGGAGTAATTAATGGTTTAAAAGCAAATGCAGAGGCTAAATTGTCCCTTTTTCTCTCTTTCTGAATGGACCAGCCCACAAGCATATCTGGGACCCACAATCTGTTATTTTCTCCTCTCATTTCCTTAATAAACTACTGGCCTAAATAAACCAGCATGTTCTTAAATTCTTTTACCTAATATAGCCAAGAACCTAGAGGAGATCCAGCCACACTTAGTATTGACTTTGGCCAGCTCTTTATATAGTATGGATACGAAATATTTTTTTTACATGCATGATTTGGAAATATTTTTTCCAAGTCTGTAGCTTATCTTTTCAGTCTCTTAACAGTCTTTTGAAGAGCAGGTATTTCTGAAGAAGCCATTTAAACTGAGACTTGAAGAGTGAATAGGCGTTATCTTGCAAATTTGGTAAACTAATTTATTTCTAGTAGCTTTTTTGGATGTAGATTTCATTGGATTTTCTACATATGAGATCGTGTGATCTAAAAATAAACATAGTTGTGCTTTTTCCTTTTCAAATCGGATTCCTTTTATTTCTTTTTATGGCCTCAATGGGAAAATCTGAATAGAAGTGAGCAGCAGTGGTGAGTTCACATCCTCATCTTGTTCCTGGGTTCTGGGGTAAGCGGTCAGCTTTCACCGTTAAGTGTGATGCAAATGATGTGGTTTTGGCATGTGCTATGTGTAAGGTTGAGGAAGTTTGCTTGTATCCCTACTTGGCCAACAGTTTTTATCAGGAATGGCTCCTGGATTTTGTCAAGGTCTTTTTCAGTATCTATTGAGCTGACCATACAGCTTTTGTTTTTCAGTTTGCTTTTATGGTGAATTACACTGATTTTTAAATATTAAACCAATCTTTCATTCCTGGGAAAAATTCAGTTTGATCGTGATGTATCTATCATTTTTACACGTTCTTACATTCAGTTTGCTAAAATTTGGTCTAGAATGTTTGTGTCTATGTTGATGAAGGATATTGTTCTGTAGTTTTCTATAACATCTGCTTGGTTTTGGTATTAGGATGACACTGCCTCATAAGTAGCTAATAGCTTTTTTTTTTTTTTGCGTTGGGCAGCACTCTGTCCTTTTCAATCTGTAAGACTGTGTAGGATCCATACTTTCCTTCCTTTAATATTGAGTGTAATTCACCAGAGCAGCCTTCCTGCCCAGGTTTATCTCCGTGGCAGGGCGTTTAACTAAAATTAATGTGGATACAGGGCAGTTCAGTCAGGTCTTTCTTCCTAAGTAAGATTTGGTAGCTTGGGTCTTTCAAGGGATTTCCCCATTTTACCTCAGTTGTCATGTTTATTGGCATAAAACTGCCCATTTATTCCCTTATTCTCCTTTTAAATTCTGTAAAACCTCGATGATGTCACCTCTCTCATTCCTGATATTGGTCAATTGTATCATGTCTCTTTTTTTTTCCTGATCAGTCTGGCTGGGGATTTATCCATTTTGTTGACTTCTTAAAGAACCAGGTTTTAGGTTCACTGATTTTCTCTATTGTTTTCCTGTTTTCTAGTTCATTGACTTCCATTTTTATCTTTTTTATTTCCTTCTATTTACTTTGGGGTTAAATTGCTCTTCTTTTTCCAGCTTCTTGAGGTAGAAGCTGAGGTCATTGATTTGAGTTGTTTCTTCTTTTTCTAATATAAGTATTTAATTCCCTCCAGTACTATCTTAATAGTAGCCCACAATTCTTATATGTTGTATTTTCATTTTCACTCAGTTCAAAATACAATATAACTTTCCTTTCAATCTCTTCTTTGATCCATGGGTTATTTAGAAATGTGTTAGGCAATTTCCAAAAATTTGGAGGTTTTCTCCAAACAAATATCTTTTTGTTATTAATCTCCAGTATAATTCCATTGTGGTCAGAAAACGTACTTTGCTTGACTTGAATCCTTATAAATTTATTGAGATTTGCTTTATGGTCCTATTATGGTCTATCTCCGTTAATCTTCTGAGTGAACTTCAAAAGAAAGTTTGTCCTGCTGTTGTTGACTGGTGTGTGCTAAAATTCAACAAGGTCAAGTTGGAGAGCCTTGCTGTTCAAGGTCGAGTTGAGAGCCGTGCTGTTCAAGGTCGAGTTGAGAGCCGTGCTGTTCAAGGTCGAATTGGAGAGCCGTGCCGTTCAAGGTCGAGTTGAGAGCTGTGCCGTTCAAGGTCGAATTGGAGAGCAGTGCCGTTCAAGGTCGAGTTGAGAGCCGTGCCGTTCAAGGTCGAGTT
>JAKSZT010054335.1:7659556-7716915 GCA_026826555.1 Tolypeutes matacus | reverse complement strand
GGTCGAGTTGAGAGCCGTGCCGTTCAAGGTCGAGTTGAGAGCCGTGCTGTTCAAGGTCGAGTTGAGGGCCGTGCTGTTCAAGGCTGCTAAATCTGCTTAGCCTGCTCAGTCTACTAAAAATTAATCTAATTTTGACTCTATTTGTCCCCTCCATTGTTGAGGGAGGGATGTTGAAACCTCTGACCATGATGTAGATTTGTGTGATTTCCCTTGCGGCTCTCTCTGATTTTGCTTCATGTGTTTTAGAGCTCTCTCATGAAGGGCATAAATATTTATGACAGTTATGTTCACTTATTAATTGGCTCCTTTGCCATTGTGAAATGGACTTCTTTATTCTTAGTGATATTCTTCACTGTGAAATCTACTTTGTCTGATGTTATCACAGCACCTCCAGCTTTCTTTTGACGTGTTAGCATGGTATATCTTTTTAACTGAATTACTTTGAACCTACCTGTGCCTTCATATTTAAAGTGCATTTCACAGAGCAGTATATTTGTTTCTGTGGCTGCTGTAACAAATAGTGGCTTAAAAAACAGAAATTCATTTTCTCACAGTTCTGGAGGCCAGAAGTCCAAAGTCAGCATCGCTGGCTGACATCCAGGAGTCCGCAGGGCAGTGCACGCCCTCCACATGCTCCAGGGGAGGGTCCGCCCTTGTCTTTCCCACCTCCTGGTGGCTGCAGGCGTTCCTCGGCTTGCGGCTGTATCGCTCCCTCTTCAAGGCCAGCATCTCCAAATCTCTCTCTGCGCCATCTCCACTTTACCTTCTTCTCTGTATGTCTGAAAGCTCCTGCTGCCTTCTACTTATAAGGATACATGAGACTGTATTTAGGACTCATTCCGATAATCCAGGATAATCTCAAAATCCTTAACTTGTTCATGTCTGCAAAGACACCCTCCTTCCTTTGCCGTATACGGTAACATTCACTGGTTCCATGGAGTAGGACATGGATCTCTTTGGAGCACCATTTTTTTTTTTTTTAATATTTAAACAATTTATTGAAGTCTATCATTCATACATGGACATACATAAACTCTAAGTGTTCAGTAAACATCATGAACTTACAAAACAAACATGCCAAACATCACACAGGGCTCCCACATATCACCCCTACAAACACCCTGCACTGTTGTGAACCATTTGTTAACAAATCATGAAAGAGCATCGTCAAAATATTACTACTAACTATAGGCCACATCTTCCTCCCCTATACTTTTTTTTTAAGGATTTATTTCTTTATTTACTTTTATCCATTTTTACCCCTCCCCCTGTTTTTGCTGTTTTTGTGTCCATTCTCTGGGCAACTCTCTGTGTCCATTTCCTGCCCTCTCTTTTCATCCTTCTCCTCCTGTCTTCACTAGGATTCGATCCTCGGAACCTCCGGGAGAGAGGCGACCTACCACCTGCGCCACCTTAGTTCCTGGTTTTTTATTTGCATCTTGTCTTGGCTCTCCCTTGTGTCACTCTCCTGTTACGTCATCATCTTGCCGTGTGGCTCACAGAGCCTGGCGGTGCACCCGCTCGCGGTGCCTGGGGGGCACACCCACTCATGGGGCCTGGCAGGGGAATACCACTTTTAAATCCACCACAAGCAGCATATAATTGGGCCTTGCTTCTCTATCCAACCTTACAATCTTTGCTTTATAACTGGGGGTAGTTTTAGATCACTTACATTTATTGTGATTGTTGATAAGATTAGGTTTCAATCAATCATTTTGCTGTTTTCTTATTTTCCTACATTTTACCCATTCCTTTTCCTCTTTTATTTGCATTCTTTTTGAGAACAGTAAAATGGACTGGTGGGAGTAAAAGAAAGTATACTGTATTGTGGAGCTTATAACAGATTTAAAAGTAAAATGTATGACAACAACAGTTTTGGAAGAGAGAAATGGAAGTATACTAGTGTAAGATTCTTATACTATACATGAAGTGTAGAATATTACTTAATGTAGATGTAATAATTGAAATTAAGTTAAATTAACTACTAATTAGTAGACTAATAATAAGCTAAATAGATAAGGAATAACTTAAAGATTCACAATATAAACCCTCGAGTCACCATTACAGCAACAAAACCAGAGTGATAGTTAATAAGCCAACAGAGAAGATAAACTACATTTTTAAAAACCCAGATAATTTGTAATATCACAACTTTTATTGAATCTTTTCAAGTACTGAGGTATCAGAGCAACAGACTAACCTGAATTCTAAATAAAGACAGGTGCTCTGAAGAGAGATTGGATGTAAGGGTTTGATTACTTGTGACAGAAGCTAGACAATATAAAGGCCAGTAATAAGAATCTAGATAAATTTTCATGTGTGATAAAGGCTAGCATGAAAGTATAGAACATCAGTCTAAAGCTGGTAGAGGGGGAAAAGAACATGGGAAGACACATTTTCAGAGGCACAGGTGCAATAGAAGCTCTAAAGCTGAGAGTGGACCAAATCTCAAGAAAAATTCTCTGCAAATCTGGCCTCATCCTAAACACAAGGTAACATCAGAGGAATTGGAAAACTGTGCTATACTGAAGGTAAACATAGGAACAGCAAAACTCAAACACGGTTTAACTCCTAACTAGACTTGACTCAACACAGCATGCTAAAATCCAAGCAAAAAGAGGCATGCGCATTTCCAGGAAAAACCATTACTTACCTCAGTCTTGACCATCCTACACAGATATCTGGTTTTCAGCTACAAATTCTGAGACACAAAAGAAAAAAGAAAGAAAAAAATAAAGAAAAGCATACCTTCAAGAGACTAATCAACCAATTGCACCAGACTCAAATATGACATGTTATTGGAACTAATAGACAGGGAATTTAATATAACTCTCGATTAACATGTTAAAAGCTCTAGAGGGAAAAGTGGATAAAATGCATGTTCAGACAGGCAACTTCAGAAGATATGGAAACTTTAAAAAGGAATCACATGGAAATGCTAGAAAGGAAAAACACAGTAACAGAAATAAAGAATGCCTTCAACAGACTTATCAATAGACTTGACACAGTCAAGGAAAGAATTAGTAAATAGGAAGACAGGTTAATAGACATGGAGCAATAAACATACGTGGTACAGATTAAAAGTCTAACATAGATGTAATTGTAATCCAAGTAGAAAGAGAGAGAATGGAGCAAAAGAAGTATTTAAAGAAATAATGGCTGAGAATTTTCCAAAATTTTTAAAAACACAACCCACCACAGACCCAAAAAGCTCAGAGAAAACTAAGCAGGATAAATACCAGGAAGCACAGCAATGCACATCATTTCAAACTCGTAAAACAAAAGGTAAAGAGAAACTCTCGAAGGGAGCCAGTGAACATAGATAAGAATTATAGCAGACTTCCCTTTTGAAACTATGCCAGAGACAATGGAGTGACCTAATTAAGTGCTGAAAGAAAAAAAAATCTGTCAACCCAAAGTTTTATACCCAGCAAAAATAAAGTTCATAAATGGAGGAGTAATGAGTTTTTTAGGCAAGCAAATATTAAGACAATACATTAACAGCAGACCTTCACTATAAGAAATGTTAAAGGAGATATTTTTTGGCAGAAGGAATATGATGACACAACAAATAAATTAGTACTGAAAATGGCATCAGTGAAGGTAAATATAAAATTCATTTCATTCTTATTTTTAATTTCTCTAAAAGATAACAGCTGTCTAAAGCAAATATAATGACAATGTTCTGTGTATTTTCAGCACATGTAAAAGTAAAATGTATTGTTGTCCACAAAGGAGAGGAAGGAGGAATTGAGAATATACGTTGCAAAGTACTTATACTAACGGGGATGTGGAGTAATAAAGGTAAATGCCAATTAAATAAAGAAGGACATTTTAAACCATACGGCAACCACCGAAAGCTTTCTTAAAGAGGTATAAATATTATTAGGACAGTAAAGCTGAAATAGGACCATAAAACTCCACAATTTATCCAAAAGAAGACAGAAAAAGACAAAAATAGAACAAAGTACAGAAGAAACAAGTAGTGAACAGCCATCAAGATGATGGATTTCAATCCAATCACTTCAATATCCATGTTTAAGCGACTGGTCTAAACATCCAATTAAAAGACTGAGATTGTCAGATTAGGAGAAATGCTGTATTATTCCACTTACAAGAAATACGTAGAATAAGAAAATTCATAGAGTCGGAAGGTAGATTAGAGGTTACCACCAGGAGCTGGCAGGAGGGGAGAATGGGCACTTTTCACTCAATAGAGACAGATTTTCTGGTTGGAGTTTGGTAACGGATGCTGGTGATGGTAGCACATCGTTTTGAATGTAATTAGCACCACTGAATTGTATGCTTGAAAATGGCTAAAAATGGGAAATTTTTGTGCTATATATATGTTACCACAGTAGTTTTCAAAAGAATAATATTGGAGTATAAAACCAAAAAAACCTGAGGGAAATGGAACAATTCCTTGAAAGGCGTAAACTGTCAAAACAAGACGTGTGGATAAGCAGACTATTCCTGCACCTATTGAAGAAATGGAAGTCATGGTTTTCCTTTTAAAAAGCTCCCAGCCCAAAAGATTTCACTGGCAAATTCTACCAAACATTTAAGGAAGAAATAATGCCAATTCTATAAAATAACCCTAAGAAATTAGAAGAAAAGGAAAAACTTTCCAACTCACTCATGAGCCCAGCTCTGTGATACAAAACAACGCGGGGCTACTTCACCATTCTAGAGTGAATCCGTATCACCCACCGTGCTAACAGGCTACAGGAGCCACAGGAACATCTCAATAGATGCAAGGAAGAATTTGATGCTTCTATCCCAATAACACCCAGCAAGGCCCAAGCAAAAAGACCCAGGCGGAGGCCAGCGGCGAGCGACTGGCTGTTACATGGCCTAAGGATCAAGGACCGCTCAGGTGCACGGAGGACACCTGGACAAAGGTCCTTGCAAACCCAGCTCCTTGAGCCCCCTGTCAAGGGTGGAGGAGGAGAGAGGAGGGAGCGGAGATGCCCGTCTCAGCAAAAATTTCTCTGTCGTCAGCATCTTACTAAGATCTGAGTCTGAAGAACTGGATGAGAGAGGAGGAGTGTGGGGGAGCTCAGAGGCCTTCAGACTTCCTTGACAATGTTTTAACGAGATCGTGCACCTCGCTTGTGACTTAGCTGAAAGTGCTGCTGAGGCTTTGAACAAGTTTCCTCAGACGTCTTCTTGTGTCACGAGGCAGTGGAGGACGTTGATGGGTCCCAAACATTTTCCCAGATGAAATCCCTTCCTTCGATTTGTGATTTTTTCCCCTACAACTTCTAGGAATATGTATTCCTACTTTGGCCTTCGAGACAGCTGCAGGAGAGCGTCCCCTGGTCACACCTTGGCGAAGGGCTCCTGGAGATCAGTTCTGATAATAACAAGGGCTTGAAGCTGATCGTAGCTTCATTTGCCCACTGCTTACCATAAAGTCCGAAATTCTTCCCGTGGCCCGCAAGGCCCTGCAACTCCAGCCCTTCTGCAGCCAGAGCTGCTTTCCAGGTTCTCGGTCACGTCACCAGAAGGAACTCAGAGACGCAGCACAGTCCTGAGAGAGACAGAAGCAGCATTTGGTGGAGGGAAAGTGCGCGCTCCGGCTCGAGCGTGGGCGTGCTCGGGAGAATGCCGCCCGCTCTGTCCTGCGGTCCCTGTTTTACGGGCTACAGGCTCTGCGCTGATTCGCAAATTGGAGGCAAAGCAAGGGAAATTCGTTGCCGTGCGGTGGTGATGGGGCTCTGGCTGCTGTCCACGAGCCTGCTGGGGTTTGCTGCGTGGCGCGATGTGAACGTGGGTGGGTGGTGCTGGGGGAGCCCCTCCTGCCCTTCCCTCTTTCCCGCTGTGTGATGCTGCTGCAAGCTGCCTTCCGAGGCCGCAGCCCCTGGCTGTGTCCTGCGAGAGGGCCCTGGCAAGGGCTGGTGGCAGGCAGCAGGCCCCTCTTACAGGCGCTGATTGTGCAGCTGCTGGGGTTTCCTGCCCCTCCTCCTTAGCTCCCTATTCTATCCTGCCTGCCTTTCTCCTGACTCTGCCCCTTGCTCTCCAAGCTCCAGTTTCCCACATCCGTGAAGTCTTCCCGAGAAGTACATGTTCAGCCTGCTCTGCCCTCCGCTTCAGGTGCCCGTCCTCTCACTCCTCACAGCCTCCTCCTGTGTGTGTTTCAAGTCTCAGTTTAAACGTCTTCCTTAGAGGGGCCTGCCCTGAATCCCCCACCACGTCCAGGACTTGCTCTCCATTTCACTTCCTCTCAGCACGCCCCACTGTTTCTTTATTGCATTTAGCGTGATTTGTCTTAGGTATCCATCTGTGACCACTCACCTAGCATCCCTCCCAGTTAGACTGTAAGTTCCTTGTGGGCAGGAGCACTGTCTGCTATTTATACACCATTATATCTCTAGGTCTAAATAGTTCCTTCTGCCTAGTGCTTATTGGATAAACATTAAATGGACTAAAATTGTCCTGCAGTGTAAGGCTTGATCCAAAGTTGAATACCCTGGTTTTAAGCCCCCCAAACAATATGTCATTGGATTTATCTTCTAATAGCATAGCATCCTATCAAAATCACGTGCACTACTAGAATGCTACTAGAAATATTGTGGCCTAAAAGAATAAGACACGTGTTTTGTGTGAGGATGGATCAGAGTGCTAGACCCAAGCAGCTTTGCCACCTGCTCCATCTGGCATTGTCACCACGGGCTGCAGCCACATGGGATCGGATGGTTTAGAATAAAAACAGTTTTGCAACAACTTCTAATATATTCTTTTACTTTTCTGGGTTTTTTTTCCATGAGTTCCCTGTAAAATGCCTATGTAATGGGAAGCAGCTATAATTTGACTTTTTTATGGTCTCCTACTGTGTGCTTAACTCAGTGATGACGATCACAGGAAATCCAAGGGCGTGATACCAATTGTCTCCTCAGCTACCAACCTTAGGATTATATATTTGTGTTGATTTTTTATCTACTAATCATTTCACCATGTGAAATAGCATCCCCAAGTTGGGAGAACAAAGTTAAAAATGCCCTTTCCGTCTGTACTGGCGGCTCAGCCACATGTCGTACCTTCCGTTTTTTCAGTTGCTAGGCAACTATTGTGTTCAGCTATAGTGTGGCACTGGTAAGGAAATAAACACTGCTGACCATTTTGCTCCTTGCCTAATGGTTTGTTTAATTAATTGGTTGCCAGGCTCAGCTAATACTATGTTGATGTCCTAAGACGTCGTAATGGGGGCAGAAATCTCTAGTAGAGTCAAAGTCCAAGAGCTAAATGAGACTCTGAGATCAGTCCAAGCTACAAGGATAGTATTATAACCTCAACAGCAGGACACATGGCTTGATAAGTAATTTGGGGGCCACTGATTCAGAGTTTGAAATTGGGATGGTCCCAGGAAACCGCAGAATCGTGGCTACCCTGGTAAAGTGCGTTGAAGAGCCCCCTTCTTTTAAGAACCCGGTGTCTTGGTGAGTATTTCTGGTGTCCAAGTCTGCCCTTAGACCGATAGCGAGTAAAGAAGGGAGATGGACTAATTTCCTCTCCAGCCCTCTCGAGAAATCAGGGAGGGCTTGTGGGCACGGAGCCACAAGTGGAGGAAACACCAGCTAAAAAGCTTGCGTGGCACCAGGCGTGGCCCTAGAGTCAGGCTAAGGTGGGAGGTGTACAGAGAAAGGACAGTGGCAGAAAGCACCTGGGTCCCAGGAGGATCAAACTGAACGGGGTGGTGGGAGTCTGTGCCCGTGGGCGTAAGTGAAAGTGCTTTTCAAACCTTTGTCACCCAGAAATCCCAGTGGCTATTTTCAGTCTACATGTGTAAGGTTTAATAGCTGCATCATGTAGCATTTTCTGTTATTTAAATAGTGCTTTTCCAATGTTTCAAATAATCTTTGACGTGTTGGGAAAGGGAACTGTGGTACCTGGCAATAGTCTATGAAAATCGTTCTGTTTTTCTTTTTCATTCTCTCCTTTTCTAGGGCAACATCAGACATATTCACTGACTGTAGCACAATTCTGCCCACGTCCAAGTCCCCGGGTCTCCCCTCCTTCCGTGAGGCCGTCAAGCCCTAACTGCGGAGAAAGCTGTTACTGTGGTTGGTCATGCCACTTCCAGGTGGTGACATTCCGGAAGGTTCCCAGCTCTCCGGATCCTCCTGGGGGAGGGAGGCTGGAGCGGTGGATGTGGCTCCTTGGCCAGGCCCCCTTCGTAGGCCTGGTGCACACCCCACCCCCCAGCTGCTTGGAGCGCTGGCGGCTGGCGTCCCCCAGTTGTCCCTTCTCTGGACAGTGTCGCTGGGCCCTGACTGATGCTGCTGAAAGCGGGGAAGGCAGGGAAAGGGCACTCAGGCATGTCAAGACGGAGCTCCCAAAGCCCACCCTTACAGCCTAAAGGAGGCCCCGCCGGCGCGCTCCTGCCAAAGGAGAGCCGTGGCTCCACGGCACCCTCCCCTCCCGCCCCCGCCAAGGGTGGGCCGCCAGAGCGCCTGGCCGAGCAGGGGACAGAGCCTGAAAGCTGAGAACCCTGGACACGATCAGGAAGGCCATTTTCAGGGCAGACCGCCAGCGGCCAGCGCTGAGGAAGCAGCATCGGAGGGAAAGTGGGCTGAGGGTCCCGCCCTTAGACGCACCTGGGACCGCGCGGAAGCCCACCTAAGACCAGCTGCGGCGTCGCCTCAAAATAGCAGTGAAAGTGCCGCCGGCTCCTGCTGCTGGAGCCCTGCCGCGGCGAGGCGCATCGCCAGGCTCTTCCCTTCTTCACCTCAGTCCCCGCCACGAACCCACAGTGCCGCGCTGCCTCCAGCTCCAGTCCAGGCTCCCTGGGAAAGAGCCGCGCGGGGCAGGCGGGAGCAGAGAAGGGCCCCCGGGTCCTTCCCTCTCCCCCCGGGGCGCCCCCGGCGCCTTCCCTCTCCCCCCGGGGCGCCCCCGGTGCCTTCCCTCTCCCCCCGGGGCGCCCCAGGGTCCTTCCCTCTCCCCGCGGGGCGCCCCCGGCGCCTTCCCTCTCCCCGCGGGGCGCCCCCGGCGCCTTCCCTCTCTCCCCGGGGCGCCCCCGGGTCCTTCCCTCGCGCCCCCAGCGCCTTCCCTCTCCCCCCGGGGCGCCCCCGGCGCCTTCCCTCTCCCCGCGGGGCGCCCCCAGCGCCTTCCCTCTCCCCCCGGGGCGACCCCGGTGCCTTCCCTCGCGCCCCCAGCGCCTTCCCTCTCCTCCCAGGGCGCCCCCGGGTCCTTCCCTCTCCCCCCGGGGCGCCCCCGGGTCCTTCCTTCTCAGGGCGCTGTAGTCAGTGGATATCTGCTGAGTGAGCAGAAGGCTGGAAGCTTCAATACCAGCATTTTAATAAGGGTTTGTTTTGGCTGCTGGAACCAGGAACTGCACTTTCCTTTGTGTTTCCCCAGCTTTCTGCACTAAATCTGTACTTTCGTAATTGGAAAATTATGAGCATATATAATCATATATCAAAGTTTAAATACTTTGAAAATTATGATCAATTTAATTCCTAACTGATTAGATTTTAGTTTTTGGGTCCACACAAGACCTTTAGCCTGAGGCCTTAACTTATTAGCATCTACAGTATGCCTCCTGGAAACCGTAGCTCAGCGTCACTCAGCACGGGGGTCCCAGAGCGCCGTGGCCGTGGTCGAGGCAGCTCTGAATCCCAACCGAGGGCTGCGGCTTCCCCCGGGTAAGAGGCTGCTCCCACAGCACTCTGGGACAGGGACTTCTACTTTATTCCATGGCCGTGCAGGTGCCCTAAAAAAGAGAGCCCTTAACTTCCCCCTGAAATCACGGCCACGTGTCGGAGCAAAGGCAGGAAGCCAAGGCGTCTGCTGAGACGAGTGTACGTCCGGCTCTTTGCAGCAAAGACAAAGAAGGTATCGTAGCAAGTCCAAGGGTCAGCAATAGGGGTGTGAGAGGGTGTGGGGTTTTGCCTTTTGGAGTAATGGAAACATTCTAAAATTGACTGAGGTGATGACAACACAGCTCTGTGGTGACAATGGAGCCACTGGGAGTTCACTTTGAGTGGATCGTACAAGGCATGGGACTGAATAACAGGAATCCAGCGGTGGAAGATGGGCTGTGGGTCACAGGGCAGATCTGAGCGTGTTCTCTCGTGAACTACAACAAATACACAATACAAACACAAGGTGTTGATAAGCGGGTAGATTGGGGGAAAATACACCAGTGCTAGAGGTGGGCAATAGTTAGCAGTAATATTGTGATGATGCGCTTTCATGGATTGTAACAAATGTTTCACAACAATGCAAAGTGTTGGTGGTGGGGTGGTGTAGGGGAGCCCTGTGGGATGATATGCATGTTTTTTTGTAAGTTTACAACTTTTACTATACCTTACTGTTTATATATGTTCATGTATGAATGATATACTTCAATAAAATTTTATAAAAACAAAAAATGCTCTGGGATGTCACTTTCTTTTCTTCATGGAGCCACTTTCTGACAAGTAATCTGTCCTCTGCCAGGCAACCTTGACCCAGAGACCGTTTGAGCTGCACTCCCGTTTTACAGATGAAGAGACTGAGGTTCCGAGAAACTGAACAACCTGCCAAGGAACACAGCTGGTTAAAAGCAAGTCTGAGTGTGAATATTCTCGCTGCCCTGATTCTGTGATAACCAGGGTAGGCTAAACATTCGCTATATTAGAAACCACACATGGGTCCCCAGACCTGGTTTTTCTCCCTAGGTCTGGTTTTTGGGATGCTGGTGATAAACTGAGCCTGATTTATTATATGACCATCCTGTATGGGAAAAGACTGTAACTCTAGGTATCTTTGGTGAACCTTAAGAGATACAGCAGGGGGACGGATGTGGCTCTGGTGGGCGGGCATCCGTCTCCCACATGGAGGGACCTGGGTTCGATCCTTTGGGAGCTCCTGGTAAAAATTAAAAAAAAGAAAAATGTAGAAGGCACGAGGGCCGTCAGGCCCCGCGAGCCACGCAGCAAGATGATGACGTAACAGGAGAGGGACACAAGGGAGAGCCAAGAAGACATGCACCGAAAAACCAGGAACTGAGGTGGCGCAGGCAGCAGGACGCGTTTCCCACATCGGAGGCTCCCAGTGAGTGGACACAGAAACAGCAAAAATGGCGCCGGGGTGGGGGTGGGGGTGAAAATGGATAAAAGTAAATAAATAAATCCTTTAAAAATAGGTATAGGGGAGGAAGACACGGGCTACAGTTAGTAATACTTTGACGATGCTCTTTCATGATTTGTTAACAAATGTCTCACCACAATGCGGGGTGTTTGTGGGGTGGTGGGTGGGAGCCCTGCGTGATGTTGGGCATGTTTGTTTTGTAGGTTCACGATGTTTACTGAACACTTAGAGTTTATGTATGTTCATCTAAGAATGATAGACTTCAATAAGTTGTTTTTTTTAAAAAAAAGCATGTCTGAAACAAGAGGCCAGGCTTTCCGACTGTCTTGTGCTGCTTTCGTGGCACCCGCTGCCCAGGAGAGGTGTCCTGGCTCCTCTGGAAGGCTCGGTCACCCTCTCCACTCCTCTCTCGTCGAGGCCCTGGTCATCCACAGCATCACCCCCTGCCTCTGGGAGAACGTCAGCACCCGGCCCGCCTTCCCCGTACCGCTCCTGCACACCCCGGCTGCCGTCGCCCCTGCCTCCAGCTCCAGGGCCCCTGCGCCGTACACTTTCAGCCCTCTGAGAGCACTTTTCTCTGAGCCCTCTCCAGCAGCCGCCACTCGGCCTGCTGCTCCTTGCCCAGGAATCCCAGGGCCCTGGGCCTCGACGAATTGTAGCTGGACGGACTTTGAAAGCAAGCTTATCTCCCAGGTGCTGTGCTCGGGTTTTCTGGTCACATGCACACTCTCCGGTCGTGCGTCCTCTTGTATCTGCTTGAATGCGTGTGCGTAGAAACACATTTGTCTTGACACTTGTTTTATTTTATTGCCACTGAAACTACCCTTTACAATAGAAATAACAAATGACAGAAGCTGTGAAAGCCAAGGCTCGGCAGCTGAGCCGCTGGCGGCCGGATTCCAGCAGGGCCACGGCCTCTGGGAGCCCTCAGGGGCACAGGGAGGCCACTCCGTGGCAGGCGTGGCTCCCTGCCGTGGCGGCAGCCGGCGCAGAGCCGGGGACCAGCGCTTCGTGTGCTCCGCGGAAGGCTCGGGCCCAGGTGGCCGGAGCGCCGTGCGGTGGCCTCCCCCATGCGCGTCCCTTACTGCCGGCTGCTCGGAGAAGGGCTTCCCGGGCGCTGGCCGGTGGGTCAGGACAGGCCCTGCTGCCCGCAGGCCTGCAGGCGGAGGAGCTGTCAGCGGAGCGGCCGTGCCACCCTCGCGGGTTCTTAGCTCCTTTCTGGGCCTGGCGTCGGCTTCCTCACGGACGGCGCGTGGCCTTAGACAAGGCGTCCCTCTCTCCAATTCTCCGCTTCGGCATCTGTGCGACGGGGTGAGAACTGATCCTCACGGCACCGTGTGGCCAGATGAGGTGACGCTTGCGTTCCGGTGTCCAGAGGCAGCAGAGAGACGAAGGTGCCGGAAGTGCTTGGCCTTGTGACGAGCGCAGAAGAGGGCACGCCGGGCTGCTCCAGAGTGGGGGGGGTCTGGCCTGGTCTGGGGTATCGGGAGGTTCTGCATCCTAGGGGGTAGGCACTAAAGGACGGTGACAGTGACGGTCTTGAGATTGCCGCTAACGATTAGATTTGGAACGCGTGGCTCTGAGTCACGGAAGTAGAGAGGGACTCGTGGCTATCGACAGATGCTTTCACAATTCTCTTAGTGTTTCCAGATGCGCTTCTTTAAGCAAGACAGAGGACTCGGATAACTTAATAGGCTCCTGCTCCTAGCGCAGGCCTCCTCCCCTTGGGCACTGTTTACGCTGGGGTGGAGTAATCCTTCGCTGTGGGGCCTGTTGTGGGGTGTTTGGCCGCCCCCCTGCCTCTACCCACTGGATGCTAATTAATTGCATCTCCGCCTGTTGTTATAACCAAAACTGTCTCCACGCTCTGCCCAGTGCGCCCTGGGGAAAATCACCTCCAGTCGATTTCCTAATAGTTCATCTTAAAATCATGTAGCCTTTGCTTAGATAAGTCAGTCATAAATCACCCCCCACTTTTGAGGATAGGGGAGAATATTTAAAAGCAGACGAGTGAAAGCAACAATGAAATCAGCATGAGCCTTTTTCAGAGTCTGGGCAGCTCACCTGGCATCTTAAGCGCTGCCTGCTTGAAGAACAGCCTGAGACCTGACTGCTAGGTGTCGGGTCCCTCCAGCATCAGCTTTGTCAAGCTGGAATTAGGTATCTCAGAAGCCCCTTCCCTGGGTAGCCCCACATCCGTGAGGTGTGGGAGGCTGAAGTGAAAACACAGTCCTCACGTCTGAAGGGCACCAGGGCCTGATACTGGGGGACAGAAGAGGAGGCGCAGAGGATTCCAGCCACCTGGTCTCCTGGCGGGCGCACGTGACCACAGTGCACCTTGCGTCGCCCTTGTCTTAGTTCAGTCCCCCGGAAACAGACCTGGAGACAAGGATTTGAGGCAAGGAGTGCCCTGGGGGTCTTCTCAGGAAGCACTGGAGAGGCACGGGAGGTGAGGCGGGGCAGAGAAGGGGGCATAAGCAGGGGCTCCAACCCTTTTCTGTTCCGTGGACCCCTCTGCCAGTCAGGTGGAAACCACAGACCCCCTCACTAAGTGCACACTACACTGTGGATTATTTAATAAATACATCACACCCGCACCGACACGTCCCCACAAGAATCGTGTGTTTTTTGAATGTCAGTTCAAGCTCACAGACCCCTGGTTAAGAACCCCTGCCATAAAGCATTTGCTCACAAGCAGGTGACTGAAATTCACTTGGGAGCTCTGGAAATCGGTGTAGCATGCACAGAGTTATCCCACCTCAAGATATGGCTTTTGAGAAGGGAGGATGTTCGGTGGAGTCTTCTGATGTCTTTGATTAAATTGCCTGTTAAGATTAGGGTTTTGGTTCAACCATGTCAGTAAGGTGTGACTCGGTTAAGTCCCTTGGCGGGCTGATATAAACAGGCACTCACTCCAGAAGACACAAGAAGGAGAGAGAGAACTTCATCAGGTTTGATCCTGGAGCCCTGGGGAGAGATGAGCCATTTGCCTGATAGCTGGCAGTGGAGCAGCTGAGCAAGCCTGGAAAGAAACAAGCCCCATGCCAGGCAGATACAGGAAGCCCCGAGAGCCAGCCCCGTGCCAGCCCACTGCTGAGACTGGAAGAAGCTGGGCCCACGGAGCCTTAACAGGAAGAAGAAAGGAGAGACCAGGCAGAGGTCGCCCGCCATCTTGCTTCAGCACGTGGCAGCTGACTTTGGTGAGAAAGCAGCTCTTATGGTGCCTTGAGTTGGACTCTTTAGGGCTTTTACCCCAGATAAACAGCCTTTACAGACGCTTTCTGGCGCTCTGCAGCAGCCCCCATTGGCTGACTGGCACAATGGGACCCAGGAGCGTCACCCCCACTCCTCTCCTGCTGGAAGTGCCTGTTGCTTGTGAGAGTATTTCGTGCTAAAGGGATGAGATGGGCAAGGGTAGGGCGCAGAGGGGATCACAGGCGGACTCTGGCTCCTAAGAAGTGGTCTTGGTTAAGCTTTGAAGAGCAGAGGGTCAAGGGCTCCTGAGGCTGCTACGTGGTCCATGTTGGCATGGCATCAGGAAAAGGGGAGGCCAGGACGAAACGCTCCGAGGTGACGGGAGCACTTGCCGTGGAACTCAAGAAGAGGAAGGGAACGGGGCAGACGGTGCCCAGGCTCCCACTGCCGGCCCACGGGCTGGCATCCTCTTCACTTAGGGGCGACACCCCTGAGCCTGCTGGACGTTAGACCGTGCTCGGGTTAGAACACAGCGTCATGTATTTCAGAAAGTCACGAGGGGGTTGTAATGACAACCAGAGCTAAGAGCCGTTGCTGACAACGTTGGGGTGCATCAGAATCCCCTTAAAGGCCTGATAAAACAGATTTCTGGGCCTCACTCCCCAGATGAGGATTCAGGCTGTCTGAGGTGGGACCAGAGACTCTGCGTCTCTGACAGCCCCCAAGTGGTCTGCCGCTGCCGCTCTGCGCCTCCCTTTGGGAACCGTTGACTTAGCACAGCTCTGAGGTTGGTGCCACAGTCATTTCCACTTTACACATGAGTAAACCGAGGCTTGGGGCCGCCAAGCCAGCCCTTGCCCTTAAACTCTGTGCTCTGCTTGCCTCGCTCTGCACAGCTGGTCAGGCCTCACTGGGAAGCACATCCGGCCTGTGTCCAGCACCGCGTGAGTCTGCTCCAAACCCTTGCCTGCTGCCCAGAAGCAAGACACAAGAGTCCAGAGCTAACGTCACCTCTTTAACCAAGGCAACGTTAATTGGTCTACTCTTCTTAATGAAGGACTGCTAATGCATACGAAAATCCACCCAGGATAACATCGAAGGGCCCTCCTCCAGGGCCTGTGCTCAGAAACTGGAAGCTCTTCTGGACAAAGCCTCCCTCTCCCAAATGGGCTCAGCTCTGGCTGTCGCCTGCCTGGGGAGCTGTACCTAGCAAAGCACCGCTCCCCTTCTCCACGATTCCCAGGGCAGACCTCGGCCACCGGGAAAGGAGGGCTCGGGCCGATGTGGAATTCAGGGCTGGCCTCCCAGGCCCATGGTGACCAAGGGTACTGAACATAAAGAGATCACACTCTCCATCTCCTCCAGCACTTTTCACTGCTAGGCGGGTGAATTTCAAAACCTCAAGAACCTAAGGGATTGCACATTTGGCGTTAATCAATTTTCCATTTAACTTCTAAGAAAGCCTCACTGCTAAGAAATTTCCCGTTTACCTTCTTGAAAGGCTCCAAGACTCACGGAGGCTGCCCTTCCGTTTGTGAAATTTCCCTCCCGGAGCTTCTCTCCCTGCAGGCTTTCCCCACTGAGCTGAGGCCGAGATGGCCATGATAAAATTGTTTTTCTGTTTGAGAGCCATACAAACAACAAGCTGAGATCTCAGGGGATCTGTCTCAGCAGATCCCCTGAGAGCAGACCCCGAGGCCACTGCTGTGCACGTGCTGTAGGGAATAGCCTGGGTCCGAGGAGTGAGGGCACAGGCGGGGCAGGGAGGAAGCTGGGCTCAGCCAGGGGCGGCTGATCTCCTGGGGAGCTCCGGGGCATGAGTTGAGGGGTTTCCTCGCTGAGGCAAGGGGCCAGGCTTTTGTGCTCTGGGCAGTCATTCACTGGCTGGAAGTGCTTAACAGCCCAGGCGTTCCAGGAGACCACGGGGGGCGTTGTCTGACCCCCACAGCGCCTGGGTGGGGGGCTACCTGCCAGGTCGACGGGCCGTGGCGTCAATAGCGTCTAATACAAGAAGCTGATCATGGGCTTGGAGCAGGGAACACTGGGGAGGGGGCGGCGTCTTCCTTCCGGGGCCTTTCCGCAGGATCCCGGGGACTTTGGTTGGCTGCCCCCTCTCTGCAGCCACGGCTCTGCAGTAGCCTTGAGGTATGTGACCACGACTTCCGTGTCTGGCTCCACACTGTGACCCAGAGCGCCGTGGAGTTAGGCCCCTGCCCGCTGACCTCTGTGTCCCCCTCCTGGGGAAGCCCGGGCGCAGGGTGGGCTCCCTGCTTGCTCTTGGTAGGACCCAGAGCTGGCCTGGCCCCTGCTCTCCATTCATGCCTCCCAGTCCAGCCCCATCTGAGCTGCTTTCAAGGAGGGGATGGCCGTCAGGACCCTAAAAATACCAGCCCGGGGGCTTAGGAAGCGTCTCAAAGTAATTGCAATTGTGCAAAACTGAAATATAGACAGACGGTTCTCTCTAAACAGATGACAATACACAGAAAGCTTAGTCATTCTTGAAAGCTTTTTGGTCCAAAGAAAGACCCACTCAATGGTTCTTAAAGGCAGGAGGCAGCAACCTACATGGAGAGAAACCAGAGGGGCCTGCGCCCTTCCTCAGGCACCGAGCCGGCCCCTGGGGGTCAGCACTGTGCATGGCCGAGTTTGCTGACGTGCAGCATGAAGGCAGAATGCCCAAAGCTGGTAGCCTGAAAGCAAAACATTGTCATGATATACAGATTTTGGCTTTTTCAACTATATTACAAAACCATCCAGTTAAATTAAAAGTTTTTCCTTTCTATTTATAAGCAAACTCAAAAATAGCTTGCACAAAATATGCTACAAATATTATTTTAAGGGAAGCGAAGTTTGCATGAAGATGGCAGATTGAATACATGGTTTTGCCTCCCCCTCCCATTTCAAATCCCTAAACTTACACTGAAATACCAAAACCAGGTGATTAACTTTGAATGAGAAAAGCTCCATCTAGCCTCAGTGTTTCTAAAGCTGTGATGGGAGTGGTAGAGGGGAATTCTCGGGAACCACCTCCAGCCACTTAGCCATTGGGACCTTCCCTTCCAAGCTTCGAGACTGGTGGACGCCAGGCCCAGCAGGTCATCATCCACAGGTGAGCTCCCTAGCCTGAAGGTGGGTCCTTTTGCTCTCTCCCACCCAGGTACCATGGCATCCTCAACAGCTGGAGCGCAGTGCTGGAAAGGAAACCCTCTCGAACACTCACGGATACCAGGCATCTTTCGACGGGTCTCCACTTTGACCACCATCCCTGGACTCCTTTCCCTTTTTGGAAGTGAGGGTGGGGTAGGGGTCGGGGATGAGAAGGGGAAGAACCTGCAGTTCTGAAGGATTTATAAAGAGAATCCCAAAGGGGTGTGATGGAGAATGAGGGCGGGGCTCTGCACACCTCAACAAGCCATGGAAGAGTGATTCCCTGTTTTCCAGTTGTTGGCGCTCCTGGGGCCCTGGTGAAGCCGACTAGTAAAATAGGGAGTCAATAGGTGCATCTGGAACCTGGCAACAAGTCCACGTGGACATCGATACCCCCAGGATGGCTGCTGGAAGACCCTCGCAAGATTTCTGCCACCCAGAATGAGATTCCCAGGAGAAGCCCCGGATATTCTCCAGGGGGATTGATGAGTGGGGCAAACAATCAAAACAGCAAACAGCTGGAACTCCTCCCACGCCATTGGCAAAGGGGCTGAATAATTAATGGCTTAAAAAGCAAGCGCAAAGGTCAAACCTCCCAGTTCCGCGTGGCTTCTGCGCCTGCTCTCGCCCGTCCCCGCGTGGACCAACGCGCAGGTAAAACCTGGGCATTTATCATCTCGAATGGGAAACTATAAACCAGCCCTCTTCATCACTCCTCAGCCCCTTCCTCTCTCTGGGGCCCATGATCTGTTATTTTCTCCCATTTCTCCTCCCTCACTAGCTTAATAAATTACTGGCCTAACCCGACATGCTCCTGAAATTAATTTCTGCGTCATCGTCAAAAAACCTAGACAAAATCTGGTGGCATGTTTGGCGCTGCCAGCCAGGAGGTTATTGGTGAGGGAAGCGATGGCCTGCAGCCCGCTTAACGCCTCCTTTGCTTCTCCATTTTCAAGGGGTTCACCTATGCACCCCTACGGGATGTCATCCCAGGAGGGAAGAGGCCGGGGCACAGGAACTCTGTTTCCGTGCAGCGCACCCAGGCTTGTGTGACGCCGGCCGGGAGGGCTGGGGCACAGCGCAGGGGCTCAAAGCAGGGCCCTGCCAAGACAGAGGTGCCCCAGCCGGGGTCTTTGCCCTCAGGCCATTACCTTCTCCTGCCCTCTCTCCTCCGCAGCGGGGCAGTGACTCAGAGCTGCGGGCTTGCACCTCTCAGCAGGTCCAGGCCTTTGCGAGCCGCCTTCCTATTGACCACACCCAGCTACCTGGTCTGGGACAGGGTGGGAAGGCGGCAAGCAGGGCCAGGATGGATGCTGTGGGAGTTCCCTTCCCCAGGGGGCTCCTCTCCTAATTTTCTCTTCCTACTTCCCACCACTGAATTTCTCATTACAGGTTTGTGTTAAAATGCTTTGGAATGTCTTGAAAACTGTAATACTGAAAATGCATTTGCTAGTGAGGAAGTTATTGCCTCAGGGCCCCACGGTCTGTTAGCTAGAACAATTCATCTCTAATCACTTAATGGTCTTTTGATGGCTGTTCTAACTGGGAAACTACCAAAGAGTTAGTCTTAAGACCAGAATGGCTTTTCAGACCTCAGTAAAAGTAGGGAGAAGCTTTTTGCCCCTTCTCCAGGAAGGAGCAATCTTTGGCTTGGGAGATTCAGTCCGAAATCTGTTTAACCCCGAGATCTATTCGGTCTGTCTCCCAAGTCCAGAATGGCCCCGGAAATGCCTGGTCGCAGGGTCTCTGATTCTTGGGGTGGCGGGAACCAGAGAAGTAACTCCGAGTATTCCCCAACACCCGAGAAGTCTTGGGCGCGCTGAGTCAGAGAGCAGCCAAACGTTCCCTGAGATTTATCTCGGGAGCTTTACTTTGGGTAACAGTGCAGTCAGTCTCGGGCCCTGGAATGCAGGGGTCCGGAAAGCAGAGCAGTAAACTCTGAATGGCCCCAAGAAATTCCTTGGGCCCTTCCATTCAGAGGGCAGCCACACATCCCCTGAGACTCATCTCAGACGCTCCGGTTTGGGCAACTGCTCACGTCTCCCACCAATCCGGCTGGGGTGCTTCGGTCTGAAGTTCAGAGTTTTCAGGCCTCTCTCAAGACCTAGGTCGGCCACAGGGACGCCTGTGAGCAAGGCTCTGGATTGAGTTCTCAGGACCAGAGCATCAGCTCCAAATTATCTGGAGTGGCAAACATTTCAGTCAGACTTGGCCTGGAACGCCAGGTCAGTCAGCTAAAAACCACTTCTTCAGTCTTCCTAGAATAATGGGCATGGCCCCCACCGGAGGGTCTTAAATCCTCCCTGCTGCTGGCCTACATGGCCACAGGATAGCTGAGAGCAGCCTCTGTGTAAGACCTGTTGGCAGTCTGGCAGTTTGATATAGTTATCAATTCTGAAAATCGATACTGGATCATGCTTGTAAACTGGTCTGTTCCTCTGGGCATGATTAAGTCATGATTAGGGCATTGGCTGGGCCACGTCAGTAGGGCATTGAGCCCCACCCCTTGGTGGGTGGGGTCTCAAAGATTTAAAAAATGGCAAAGGACAGAGTTGGGGTAGTTCTGATGTTGGAGTTTTGATGCTGGAGCCCAGGGAGGCGAGCAGACAGAGAAGCTTGGTGGTGAGGAAGGAGAGAAGGCCCCAGGGTAGGTCAAACCTCTCGTTCCTCTTGGCTTCTGCGCCTGCTCTCGCCTGTCCCCACATGGACCAACACGCAGGTAAAACCTGGGCATCTATCATCTAGAATGGGAAACTGTCGTCTCTAAACCAGCCCTCTTCATCACTCCTCAGCCCCTTCCTCTCTCTGGGACCCATGATCTGTAATTTTCTCCCACTTCTCCTCCCTCACTACCTTAATAAATTACTGGCCTAACTAACCTGATGTGCTCTTGAAATTCATTTCTGCAGCATAGTCAAGAACCTGGACAAAATCCAGTAACACCGGGAAGGAACACGTGTTTCCTGACTTCCTTCAGCATGGCAGCTCTGCCCCATCCAGGCGCAGATGCGGCAGTGTGACTAGGCTTTCAAAGTGGAGAAGCAGCTGCTTGATCCTGGTGGTCCGTCTGGTTTGGGCATTGACGGGAATGTGGTATGTTGCTGGAAATACGTGAAAGGCTGAGTCAAACGCTGCTGACTCGATGTCGTTGTACTCCAGAACACTAACTAACCTTTCACAGAATGTACTGATGTGTGCGTCTGCCCCGGCTCTTTGTGGCTGAGTCACTTGTATGCTTTACTACCTGAAGTCCTGAAAGAGAGCTCTTCCTTCCATAAACTTAGGATACGCGGACTTGGCTCATCCACATATTTTTGCATTTTTAAAAAATGTTTTTTAAACATTTTTAAAATCTGCATGATCTGGTAATTACTTCTAGGTTTGTTTTCTATTTAAATTTTTTTCCAATTTTTATTGTTTAAATTGAGTTTTAATCTATAATAATAAAATGCACAAATATTACATGTAGAGTCCGATTATTTTTGAAATGTGTATAACTCCATCAGCCCAGAAAGCTCCCTCATTCCCTCCCACTCAATCCCTACATCCCACTCCCACGGAGGCAAACTGTCGCCACACTGAATTTTGGTCTGTTCTTGAACTTCATATAAATGGATGCTCTTTTTTTTTTTTTTTTTTTTTTTTTTACTTTTTATTTTGAAATACT
The DNA here is from genome assembly GCA_026826555.1 of Tolypeutes matacus. Classification (NCBI taxonomy): domain Eukaryota; kingdom Metazoa; phylum Chordata; class Mammalia; order Cingulata; family Chlamyphoridae; genus Tolypeutes; species Tolypeutes matacus. Next base: position 7,695,833 of record JAKSZT010054335.1, on the reverse strand, counting down.
TTCAAACTTATAGGACAGTTACAAAAATTATACCATTCCTCATACAAAGAACTCCAACATCCCCCCCCAAATACCCACCAATGTTAATATTTTACCACATTTGCCATATCATTCTACTATCTATGCATCCGTCCATCCGTCCATCCGTCAATCTGTTTTCTGAGCACTTGAGTGCAGGCTGCATGCGTCATGCTCCCCGAGCACCTGATGTCGCCTCGCACTTTTCCTGAGAACAAGGACATTCTCTTATGTAACCACCTTAAGTGCAGTCACCAAGTTCAAGACGTTTAAAGCTTGCAGCCCAATCTGAAATGCCCCTTTGACCCATTTCCCCTCTTTTGGTAGATTCCATCCAGAATCATGCATTTGGTTGTCATTGTCTCTTTAGCTGCTCTTTCTTTTAACTGCGGGGACACAGATACAACCTAAACTTTCTCGTCTCAGCTGCTCCCAAGCAGACCATTCAAAGGGCCTAATTGCATTCACCATGTTGCAGGACCCTCACCACCTCCCATTACTGAAATTTCCCGTCTTCCCAAACAGAAACCCTAAGCCATCATGCTTCAACTCCCCCCTGCCCCTAGCCCCTGCGCTATCTATCTATCTATCTATCTATCTATCTATCTATCTATCTATCTATCATCTATCTATCATCTATCTATCTATCTATCTATCTATCTATCTATCATCTATCTATCTATCATCTATCTATCTATCTATCTATCATCTATCTATCTATCTATCCTCATTGTCCTGGGCACTGCATTGTATGTCCAATGACCTGTACTCTAATTTCTGTTCTATGAGTTTGCATATTCTCCGATATTTTCTTTGTAGTTACAATGGGGCTTAAATTTGAAATTCTAATACTATAACAATATCCTTTGTCTTGATACCAACTTAACTTCAACAGTATAAGCAATGTTCCCCTACCCTCCCATTCCCCAAGCTTTATGCAGTGCTTGTCACAAATTATGTTTAAATAGTGAGTCCCAGACTCCTGATGTATCATTCTATTTTATGCACTTGACTTTTAGATCCTGTAGGAAGTAAATAGTGAAGCTACAAACCAAAAATTCAATAGTACTGGCATTTATATTTACCCAGTGGCACTACCCTTATCAGAGATCTTTATTTCTATTTCTTCATGGCTTCAATCTATTGTCTATTACCTTTTCCTTCCAATCTGCAGAACTTTCTCTAACATCTCTTGTAGGGTTGGCCTAGTGACGATGAAGTCCCTCAACTTTCGTTTATCTGGGAATGGCTTAATCTCTCCCTCATATATAAAAGAGTTTTGCCAGATAAAGAATTACTGGTTGGCAATTTTTTGCTTTTAGTATTTTAATTATTGTCATCTCCGTGGCTTCTTGCCTCCACGGTTTCCGATGAGATATTGGCACTTAATCTTATTGAGGCTCTCTTGTATACGACATGTTGTTTCCTTCTTGTTGCTTTCCAAATCTCTCTTTAATTTTGGCAGTTTGATTAAAATATACTCAGGTATAGGTCTATTTGGGGTTATCCTATTTGGAATTCCTTGAGCATCTTGAATGTGTATGTTCATGCCTTTCATTAAATTTGGGTGTTTTTCAGCCATTATTTCTTTCTCTGTTTTCTTCTTTTGGGAATCCGACAATACATATATTGGTATGCTTGATGTATCCTACAGTTTCTTCAGGCTCTGTTTACTTTTCTTCATTCTTTCTTCTTTCTGCTCCTCAGACTAAATGATTTCAATTGTCTTATCTTCAATTTCTCTGATTCTTTCTTCTGCCAACTCCAATGTGCTGTTGAACACTTTAGGGACTTTCTAATTCCTGGTAATGTGGTCTTCAGCTACGTTTTGTTCCTTTCCATAGTTTCCATATCACTACTGATATTTTTTGTGTGTTCATCTTTCATTTTCCTGATTTCCTTTAGTTCTTCACCCATGTTTTTCACCAATTTTAATATTTTACCACATTTGCCATTTCTATCTATCATCTATCTATCTATCTATCTATCTATCTATCTATCTATCTATCTATCTAACCTCATTGTCCTGGGCACTGCATTGTATGTCCAATCACCAGCAATCCCCTGCCTCGGGCAGCATGACTTGACTGCTCTACCACAGAGTACTGTCAGAGAGTTTGGGAGTCACCTTCTACACACAGGGCAAGTTCTGGGATGGTGAGTCCTGTAGGCCATCACCATCACCAGACAGACTGGGCCAGATATATATGCTTCTAATATGTGCACAAGGATTACTGGAAAAGATGGAAGAAGCATGGGAGGAAATCTATGAGTTCTTGATGGCTTTGAAGATAGAATAAGATGGCATGAGCTAGGAGTGGCGCTCAGCTAACAGCCAGAAAGGAAATGGGTTATCTCAGCCCTACAGCCACAAGGAAACAATTTCTGCCAACAACATGAATGTGCAGGAAAGAGGTTTTCCACTAGAGCCTTCACAGAGAAACACAGTCTACCAATGACTTGATTTTAGTCCAGTGAGACCTGTACCAAACATCTGACCTATATAACTATAAAATAATAAATTTGTGTTGTTTTAAATGACTAAGATTGTGGTGATTTTGTTATGGCAGGAATAGGAAAGTAATACACGACCTTATTCATAATTACCCAAAACTGGAAATCACTCAAATGTTTATCAACTCATAAATAGACAAATTGTGGCATATCAATACAATGGATACTACTTAGTAAGTAAAAAGGGAAAAAAAACTACTGATACATGCCACAACATGGATGGATTGTAAATGCATTCACTGTGCTAGTGGGAGAAGCCAGACTCAAAAGGCTACATACTATATGGTTCCAGTTATATGACATTCCGGAAAAGGCAAACTAAGAAAGGAGACCAAATCAGTGGTTTCCAGGGCTTAGGGAATGGGGGTGTTGACTGTAGAGGACACAGTGGGGTGAGAGAACTGTCCAAATCATGACTGTGTGCTGGTTGCATAACTGTATACCTTTTTTGAGAAGTTCTGAATTAACAAAACAATCGTGCATACTGCAGAGGGTTCCCGTACATCACCCACAACCAACACCTTACATTGTGGTGGCACATTTGTTAAAATGATTAAAGAACATCGTCATAATATTACTTCTATCTATAGTTTATAGCTTATATTTGGTGACATGCACTTTCAATATCCATCCTACTGTATACCTAAAAGTGTGGATTTATTAAATAAATTTTATCTAAATAAATCTGAATTGTTTTTTAAAAGTGAGGGTTTTATTGAATGATTTTTATATCATGTGGAAAGCTCCAGAAGACGGGAAGATTAGAGACCACGTAAGGGCCTTTGATAACTAAGGGCCCTACTAGACAAAATGAAGGGATAAATACATCTCCTTCCTTTTCTAATAGTCCATCCTTTTTTTTACAAATGTTTTCTGAGAACTTGTATGACTAAGCCATGGTGGTGAGCACTGGTGATTCAGAGCTGAAAATAGATAAATACTATACAAGCTATTTATTTATGAAAGTAAATAAATTACTATACCAGCTATTGCCTCCACTCCCAGACACCTAGAGTGAAGAGGAAGGCCACTTCCACCATCTCCAGTGAACCATCCTGCACCAAGCATCTGACTCCCTTCCTCAGAGTCTTGCAGTGCTCTTAACTACTCTCCCCTTGTCCAGGGTCTTCCCCTGTTCCATCCACCCCACAGCAGCCTGGGGGGCTTCTCAAAGTATAAATATCCATTCTCACCATCTCTGTCTCCTGACCTACCTCCTGTCCACATCCCCATTCTTGCCATTCTCACCATCACTCACTGTCTCCTGACCTACCTCCTGTCCACCTCCCCGTTCTTGTCATTCTCACCATCACTCAAAGCCCCTCCATCTCCCCATTCCCTTAGAATGAAGCCCATATTCCTTAACACTCCCTGCACGGTCCCGCATGACTTACCTCCTGTCCACCTCTCCATTCTTGCCGAACTCACCATCACTCACTGTCTCCTAACCTACCTCGTGTCCACCCCTCTGTTCTCACATCACTCAATGTCTGCTGACATGCCCCCATCCACTTCTCTGTTCTTGCCATTCTCACCATCACTTACTGTCTCCTGACCTACCTCCTGTCCACCTCTCTGTTCTCACCAAAGCTCACTGTCTCCTGACCTACTTCCCGTCCACCTCTCCATTCTTGCCATTTTCATAGTCACTCACTGTCTCCTGACCTACCTTGAGTCCACCTCTCCATTCTTGCCATTCTCACCATCGCTCACTGTCTCCTGACCTACCTCCTGTCAACCGCTCCATACTCACCATCACTCACCATCTCCTGACCTATCTCCTATCCATCGATTCATGCTTGCTGTTCTCACTGTCACTCACTGTCTCCTAACCTAGCTCCTGTCCACCTCTCTGTTCTCACCATCACTCACCATCTCATGGCCTACCTCCAGTCCACCTCCCCATTCTTGCCATTCTCACCGCCACTCACTCTTTCCTGATCTACCTCCATTCCACCTATCCATCCTTATTGTCACTCACTGTCTCCTGATCTAGCTCCTGTCTACCTCTTCATTCTCACCATCACTCACCATCTTCTGACTTACCTCCTGCCCACTTACCCATTCTCACCATCATTCACTATCTCCTGACTACCTCCAGTCAACCTGTCCATTCTCACTGTCACACACCATCTCCTGACCTAGCTCCTGGTCACCTCTCCAGTCTCACCATCGCACACTGTCTCCTGACCTACTTCCAGTTCACCTTTCTGTTCTTGTGATTCTCACCATCACTCGCCATCTCCAGACCCACCTCCTGTCCACCTCTCCATTCTCACCATCGCTGTCTCCTGACCTACCTCCTGTCCACATCCCCATTCTTGCCATTCTCACCATCACTTGCTGTCTCCTGACCTACCTCCTGTCCACCTCCCCACTCTCACCGTCACTCACTGTATCCTGACCTACCTCCTGTCCACCTCCCCGCTCTTGTCATTCTCACTGTCACTCACTGCTTCCTGACCTACCTCCTGTCCACCTCTCTGTTCTTGTCATTCTCACCATCACTCACCATCTCCAGTCATACGGCCCCCTTTGTGACTCAAACATACCCAAGTCATCACCACCTGGAAAGCTCCTCCTCTCTCACTGATCAGGTTGCAGGTTTAGTCTCCTCAACTTAAATTAGGTCCCCTATTAATCTCTCCCACAGGTCTGTTCTTTTCCTCCATGGCCCTAGTGCATTTTGAATGAATATGTTTGTTTAATGTCTGTGTCAACCCTGTCACCAAAGCATTGGGACTCTTTCTGTTTTACTCACTGCAGCAGCCCCCAAGCATAAAGCAAAGTTTAGAGCATAGTGGAAGTAGATATTTAGTCAATGCTCTTGAAATGACTGCAGGGACAGGGCTGAGCTATAGACTGTCATTTGGTTGTAAGGCAATTTCTGCGTCCTCACATACAGGTGGGCTTTGGGTTGCTCCCAGCATGTGTGGACTGAGTGAATGAGCGAATAATACGTAGCATTGGAGTGTGGAAAGTAGCCTGTGGGAGCCCGGGCAGCAGGCATGTGGGGCCATGCCTTCCTCTTCTTCCCCTTCTCTCCTTCTCGGGCACATGAGCACTTGTATCAAGACACAGGGAACAGGCAGAACTCTGGGCCTGTATCTGCCCAACCTTAGCCCTAATTCCTACGGCAAACCCTGCAGGATGCCCCTAAAGAGTCAGCAGTGTCCCATCCTGTCGCCAGCCCCAGGCCTTTGCATGTGAAAACTGTCTTCTGCCACAACGGAGTGCCTGCAGAAACGAAATCAGCTGGTAAAGCCTCCATTTCACTGGAGCAGCTAAGATTTATAAAGGTAAAAGCAGGGGGCAGAATCAAGAACACACAGTAAGAAAGAACTATGTAACCGATCATATTTGAATTTATGGTCATGCATATCACAAAAAGTATTTTCCACTACATTTGATTATTAAAATTCTGCATAGTAATGCAGAGATTTATCAGAAAAAATGTGCACCGAGTCAGAGTTGGACTCCAAGCTCAAGACAAATGGTGCATGTAAGAGGGCAGTTTGCTATTCCTCCTCAGCTGGTTCAGGAAAAGGCGATGTCATGTATTCAGAGCAAAGCTTCCCACAGGAGGGTAGGCAGGGGCCGCTGTTTGCAAGAGCAGGGTCGAAACGGAGAAAGGAGGAGCGCCATGCACCCCTTCTGAGAGGTGGATGAGGTCTTGGGAGAAAACTGATACTCAAAGAGGAGAGAGTTGGGTGTGACTGGGCAGTTGGGCAGGAGTCCAGTCAGACAGCCTTCCCGCTGGGGGCCGGAGCTCACAGCCTGCCCTGGCCGGTGGGAGCCCAGGGGGCACAGAAGGCCCACCAGTGCCAGCTGATGCCAGGCAGCGAGGCTCGCGGCCGCAGGGGGCCTGCTGTCGGTGGGAGGGGCTGAAGGGGGCCGAGGAAGGAGGAGGAGAGCTCGTGCACACTCGAGGGGCCTGAGAGGGATGGCCTTGCTCCCCCCCTCCGTGCTCTAGAAGGAGGGTGTGCTCAGGGCTGCCCCCTGACCAGCCACGGGCCCCGCGTGCACCGCGCTCCGTGACGGGCACTGCCTGGAGCCCGTCGAGCAGGACTGCCTCACCCCATCCCCGCCCGGGGCTGGCAGCGGTGGCCTCGGGCGCAGGCCACAGCCTCGGCGCCACCTCCAGCTCCACCCCCGGCCCTTGGAGGACAGCCCGGCTGCTCCCGAGCTGAGGCCACTCGCCCGGGGCCTGCAGGACGGAGAGGAGCCACCCAGCCCCGGCGCCCGCAGCTGAGCTCTGCTTGCTAGGTCAGCTTGCTTGACGGAGTTTCCTGACCCCCACGTGACAAGCCCACGCTGCGCCCAGCGCCTGCCCTTCCCGGCCACCGAAGAAACGTTGCCCAAGGCCGGTACAGAGACGCCCCGGAGGGCGGAGAGAGGGAGGCTTTAAACTGTGACCCCAACAGCGGAAAGTGGGGTGCCAGCCGCCCCCTTCTCGGAGCCCGCCCCCACCCTACCCCTTGCTCTCCCCTCTTCCCCTGCTCTCTGCTCCCATCTTCCTCACCCTCACAGTCCTGCACATTTCTCTCCTAGAGCAGATTAACGATTTCTTTTGCTGCTTTGGTTATTACCATCCTAAAACCTTCACTCCGAGCGAATTATTAAGGCATTTTCCTTAATGACAAACTGCAAAATAATTTTGGTTTCCATAAACAAAGAGAGATGGATTCCCTCAGTGGAGAAGAAACCTGCTGCCAACGGTTGAGAACATATTTTTTACGTTACTACATTTGTATTATCCCACTTACTCGCCACAATCCATTTCATGGATGACAAAAATGAGACTTAGGAAGAGTCGGGCCCATGCCCCCCGTCCCTTGAGTAAGGGGGAGAGCTGGACTTCCTGCCTCAAAGGCCCACGGCTTTTCCCCCCACCTGCGACGGCATCCTCCCCTGCGCCGAATCCCTGCACCTTCACTCAACGCCGTGGGCTGGGCTGTGGTCAGTCACCCACGATTGCCCCACGATCTCGTGCACTCCTGGCGGGCTTAGGGCCCTGTTCAAAACTTCACTTAAACAATGATAAAAATGTTTTTTCATCGACTGTAACAAGCCTACCACACTAATGCCAGGCGATAGTGATGGGGGGTATATGGGAACTTTGTATCTCATGCAACTTCTCTAATAAAAAGGTAGCTAGATAAAGTCTCCAATTTCAGTTTGAGAGTTATTTGTTTGGATAATTGGTTTAAAGCTAAAAGAAGTGACTCAGAGATTGAAAATAGACGTAAGTTTCGCTTTGTTTGAAATGCTGTCCCGTGACCCTGCCCCAGAGCAGGATTTGCTGCGGGCACGGCTCTGACCGGGGCTGGGGACAGCTGTGCAGTGCGTCCCTGCTTGGGCACGTGGCCCAGAGGGGGGGCGGCCCCATCACTGCTGGCATCGGAGGAGAAACCTCCTTTCGGGGGTGGGAGCGCTGTGATGGCTGTCCTCCTTCCATCGGAGAAGTGCTTTTCCTTGCTGAATTTCAGGCGGGGAATGGCTGAGTGCCAGGCTTTAGCATCTCATAGAACTGCGCCTGTACTTTTTCTCAGGGCAAGTCTTGTGAACCTGATTGTGTACTGCCTCAGCAGCTCGCTCCCTGAAACACTGAAAGCTGTGCTTCTTTTCTCAGACGACCTCTTTACTCTGAATCTCAGTGATGGGCCACCAAAGCCCACCCTCCATGCATGAAAATGTCTACCTTCAATTAAAACCGTGCCTTGCCGACCCGAAAATGGAGGGCTCCTTCTAGTCGAGGCAGCAGCGTGCACTGGAATACCCAGGAACTTGTGTGTAAAATTGCTTCGTTATATTCCAGGATCTGTGTTTGGGAATTTCCTGGTTCCTGGCAGCGAGGCTATAAATTGTGTTCTGTAATGTACGTGCAAAGGCGCGGCGGCCAGTCGTGAGTGCTGGGCTGTGGCTCCACTTCAGAGTGGTTTAAGGCCTGTGTATGTGACTTTCAGCGCTTGGCGAGTCTCAGGAAGGGTGATGAAGACTTAGATTCTGGCACGTAACTACCAGGAACAACTCTCGCAGGGAGAAGATTAATTACAATGATAATTAAATGCTCGTGAATTAGGTTCTTGGTTTTTAGAGAAGTAAACTGAATGTTAGGTGTCAAAAATACGGTTTTGCATGAAAAGAAAATTAAATATGTGTGAGTTCAGTCCCTCCTCTTGTTGTCTGATTAAGAATTTTGTTAAATAGCTGCCTTTATTTAGTGGGTACATATGTAATGAGTTACTCCAACTGGTGGTCATTCCCAAGCATATCTCTTTGACACTAAAGGCACAGATTGTATTAATTCGATCAGCAGGCAGCACAAACATCAACAATAGCTCAGGGGCTGCTGTGAGAGCCAGAAATTCTTTCCCTCCCTCGAGTAACCCAGGGTCCTGGTTTGTCTGGACACAGGGCATTCAGTGTTGAAACCGGGACAGGTCCTGGGCAAACCAGGATGACGTGGTCACCGACCCCTCCCCGCCAGGCTCTGAGTGTCTACCCCAAGAGGGGGACTTGTGGAGCAGAGGCTGCCGCCAGGCCGTCTGGTGCACGGGCCATCTCCATCCCTCTCCCTCTCTGGGGCTTTTCCCGTTTTTGCAAAGTCTTTCCAGTTCCCAGGTGAGTCTAGGAATAGTGGACTTCCGAGGAGCTCTCTGTGCAGGCAGCCACTAAGCCTCAGTTGTCAGCAGTAGCTTCTGACAGGTGTTTCCAGAAGAGTAAATGCCACCTCTGAACTAGTTTAACAATCCTCAAACGGTGCAAATCAGCGCTGGGTCGTGTATTTACAGTGCACATGTCTAAAAACACTCTTCAGGAGCCATCCCCGGACCAGGAACCAAATGCACCAGCTATTGATGGCTCGATTTAAGTTTCTATTTTGAATGTGTTTCAGGAGAAAGTTCCGGTTGACGTCAATGAAGTGCTGAAGTCACCACCTGCCGGTGCCTGTGTTGGCATGGCCCCCACCCCTTCACCCGTCCAGTTCCAGCCGGCAGGGCCGCCCTCCCCTTGCCACATGCTTTTTCTGGCCCCCAGAATCCACTCTGCAGCCCACATGGGGGGAGCAGAAGTGCTGGGGAACTGTCCCCCCAGGAGCGGCCCTCACCCCACCACAGAAGCTGGCGTATCAGTGCCCAATAGCCCCCTGCCCCTGGCACACCGAGGCCCAGGTCCACAGTGGCTCCAGGCGGCCCCCCAGCTGCCCGTGGTGGTAGCTTCCTTGGCGACGGGTCCTTCCCGACTGCCTTCCCTGTGCCTCCACTGCAGCAAAGCAGCAGCTCTGGAAGCTGCGTGTCAGGGTCTGCTTCGGGGGAGCCCAGACTAAAGTGCTCCCGCGCGTCGCTGAAGCGCAGCCCTGAAGCGGGCCTCTGACTTTGAGCTCACCCTGCTTGTCCCCTGCAGAGAATCTGCCACAGAAGGCCTATCGTGTCTATTTACTTGCTTGCTGCCCATCCCCAGGACAAGGTGAAACTCCCCGAGTTCAGTATTTTCATCCTCGAGTTTCTGCTCCAGAGCTCAACAGAGGGTTTTAAACAAGGGAGTAAAGAATGGAGTCTAAGGAAAGTGAGCCAAAGCCAACAGACTGAGGGTCAATTCACCACTCAGGCTGCGGTTGTGTGAATTGTGCGTGCCTCTGTGCACGTGTGTGCATGCCTGCACGTGTGTCTACGTGTGCTTGCGTGTATAGACACCAGGCTTAGCTAATAAATGCTACGCGGGAATTCCCGCAGCCCGCCCGGAATGGATCCTGGCTGACTGCAGAGCCTGTGCACTAGCCCTGCACTGACCTTGGAAAACGGCTACCTGGGCTACGGCTACCGCGGAAGCTTGTTGGGGCTATTCCAGCAACGTGTGCCCCTTTGAGAAGCAGACACTGTCCACGTCCACACATGGGGAGCAGGAGGGCCATGGCTCGCGTCCTTGGCAACAACCAAGGGCATCCTCAAGGACACATCCACAGTCACAGCCAGCTTTGCAGCCTGGATCCCTAGCTCCCCGAAGCTCCCGGGTACCAATAAGGAAAAAAGCCAGGAGGACGCTGGAAGGCAGTTTGTTTCAAAGCCCCAGCTGGCCACACCCCCTTCAGCATCCCGGCTTCCTGGGAGCCCCCACCCCAAGTTTCCATCTGCATTTGTCAGGAGCTGTAAGTTCATCTGTTTTGTCCCCTCCTCCCCGCATAAGAAGAGCCGAGGGTCAGCTTTCTGCATTGCTGGCCTCAGCTTCCACTGTCTCCTCCCCCTCTGGTTTTCCCTAAGTTCTTGCAGCTACCGCCTGCCGGGGTTGGGAGCACGGTCTGCTCGGGAGAGGTGTTTGCTATTTTTCAGGAGGTCCCGGGGATTGAACCCAGGACCTCGTACATGGGAAGCAGGCGCTCAGCCCCTGAGCTACGTCCGCTCCCCAGCGAGGCAGTTTTACAAGCCATGCCGCCTGAAGACAAAGAGGCCGGGTGCAGTGAAAGGGCAGGCGTGGACGGAGGCCTGCGGGGGCAGCAGGCAGGGGTCCGGCTCAGGCCGCACGGCTCGGCCTGCGGGCTCTCGGCCTGGCCCCCCAGTTCCTTCCTCCTTTCCTCTCAGTCTCCCAGGCAGCCGATCCCCTCGTTTGCCTCACACAGTCACGTCCACACTTTTCTTCTGGTGTCAACCCCTCCAGCGTCCGAGCCGTACTCTTGCTCCCTTGAAGTGTGCCCCCACGAGCAGGAGCCGCGACAGGAGCTCGGGTGCGCCGGGGCTATGAAGGACGCCATCCCAGGGGGAGGGGAGCGCGACAGGGCCCGCGAGGAACAAGAGCTGCTCCGGCCTGGCCCCACGGCCGCGCTGCAGGGCCTGCACCCTGGAGTCCAGGTCCCCGTGGCTTTGGGGCTGCCGGGGGCAGGGGGTTGCGAGCCCCCCGTCAGTCAGCTCCCCTCTGGCCAGGGAGTCACTTTGGAGAAGGGGCGGCTGTGAGCCACTCGCGGCACATGAGCCGCAGGCCTGGCTGAGTAACCGGGTCCGGGCAGGTGCTGGCAGCCGCCACGGGGGTCGTGAGTCACTTTGCAATGTGGAGGCAGCGGAGACGACTTGTCTTAGAACTTCCCACGTGCCCATTTGTAGTCATGCATCGCATGTTTTGTATGTACCTTTTATCTTTGCCCTCCACCTCCACCTTTAAGGATTTTTTAAAAAACTTTCTTTATGGTAATATATAACACAAAATTTCCATTTTAGCCACTTGCGTGTATACAGTTCAGTGATATTGATTATATTCATAATATTGGGCTACCAACACCACTGTGGCAGTTTGAAATTATTTTATGAATCCCAAAACCACAAAGATTTTGCTTGTACACTAATCTATTCCTCTCTATGTGATACCTTTTGATTGCATTAAATTCATTCGAGGGAACTTGATTAGATTGCTTGATAAGAGCTCTTTAGGGCTTCTGATTGGGCTACGTCAGTTGAACTTCCACCCCCTTTGGGATCTGATATAAACGGAAACAGAAGGACTCACTCAGGCAGACACGGGAAGAGAGAGCCCTGTCAGTTTTGATCCCACCCTGTGACGGAAAGGAGAGGCTCAAACAGCTGAGGCCCTGGGAGAGACAAGCCACTTGCCCGATAGCTCACAGCCGAGACTGATCTAGGAGGCCCAGAAGGAAACAGTCCTGGGCCAGGACAGAGGGGACTGCAGGGTCATTAACGCACGAAGCCCAAGAGGCTGGGCCCGCGGAGCTCAGGAGGAAGAGGAGGCCGGAGGGGAAGGCGAGCCCAGGCCCAGGCCGCCGCCATCCGGCTTCCCCACGTGGCCGCTGACTGTGAGAAACCACCTCTTACGGTGCCTTGAATTAGACTTTCCACGGCCTGGGGACTGTGAGCCTCACCCCAAATAAGCCCCCTTCATTAAAGGCCAGTGTCTTTTCTGGCACTTCGCACCTGTAGCCCTTTGGCTGACTGAAGGCGCCACCACGCACTACCAAAATGGCCTCATCACCCCAAACTGAGACACTGGCTCCGTCGAGCAATAGCCCCCACTTCTCGCCCCTGGTAGCCCGGAATCCACTTTCTGTCTTGGTGTATTTTCTTCTTGTAGGTATTTCATGCAAGTGAAACCAGACCATGCTTTTCCTCTTGTATCAGGCACATTCCGCGTGATGCCGTCAGGCTCGTCCACACTGTCGCGTGCACCGGAACGTGATTCCGTGTAGCAGCCGAGTGAGATTGCTCCGTGTGTGCCTCCCACGTTGTATTTGTCCCTTCTTGTGTTGACGGACACTGCATGTCTTTTGCTGACTGGATTAAGAGCAATGGTTACTTTACTCCCTCCTTTGGAAGAACTCTGTGCCATCCTTTGCCTATACTGACTTTTTTCCAGTAGTCCATAATAATTCTTTGGTCGCACAGGTCAAAAACAAACAAAAAGCAGAGACTGCCTTGAACTTATGCCTTCCCACGTCCCCTCATTCGGGATGTTAGCTGAGGGCTTACTGTGTGTGCCAGCCACTAATCTAAACTCTCTCCACGCGTTATCTCCCTCGGCTCTCATGGGAGCAGAGGAGGCCCTACCAGTCCCAAAGTAAACCACTCTAGGCATTTGAAAGAGAGGTGAGACTTACCAACTAATTTTCTGAAGCCAACATAACCAGATACCAAAACCTGAGAGAGAGACGGGGGAAAAAAGAAAGGAAAAAGGCAGTAGACCAGTTTCATTATCAACAAAATGTTGACCAAAAATTACAAGCAGGAACCATTTACGAACCCTTATTATCACTACAATTATATAATGAACACACGTAATTTAATGAATACTCAATACAAGAGTAGACGAGAGAAAGAACAAGAGGCATAAATATTAACGTATCTGACAGGCATAGGCAACGTCACTATGTGCAGAGATACAATTGTATACCCAGGAATCTAAGACAGTCCATTGTATTGTCAAATCCTATGAGACACATTTTTTCCTTAAAAGCAATTTTTTTTCTGATCTAGAGTTCCCTCAACTTAGATGTAATGTGCATCTTGAATATCTCTGAGCATCTATAATTAAGAATGCTTCTTAGAGAAAGTCAAATTCATAAGGGGCATTTGTTCTGAGATCTCAGACAGGTTTCCTCTTTAAAATTGCTTCTTTTACATGCAGTTTTTCTCTGTTCACTCGCATGCAGGAAGGTCTAGGTGTGCCCAACATCAGAACCCAGAGCAATTTCTTCAGCACACGAGGGGCGATGTCGTAGGATTTTAATTCCAGAGATAAACTTTACAATCAGAGTGACACTGTGTTGTCATATTAGGCTCTTTGGGGCTAAACAGGGTAGGAAGGGAACTGTCCAATAAAGAGTTATCTGCATGGCAGGAAAATTGATCACTGTGCTGGGGCGTGGAGGCGTGGGGAGGCAGCCTGAAGCTAACGAGTCTTCTGTCCCGTTTTTCAAGCTCCTTCTGTGACCGATGGATATTACTAAATTTGCATGTTAGTAAAATATAGTGTTGCCACATGTGTCCCTTTCTGTAGATAGAGACAAAATACAGCTTTGCTAACTGCTAAAAGAAAAAAAGGAGAAAACCATGTAATAGCTTCAGTTGCTGTGATTTGGGTGGTAATGTCAACTCTACTACATTGAATTGTAATGATTTAGAAGCCAGCATGCATCTCAGCTGGGAAGCTTAAAGTAGGAATAAACAGAAGGAGTGTGGGACGGTAAGGAAGCAAATAATCTTGCAGAGTATTTTCAACTCTCAAAAACTAAATTTGAAAGTAAGCTTTGCCATAACAGGAAGTATTAAAAACGATTCCAAATCCTTGTTAAACATATCAACCTCTCTGAGCAAAGCTGGGATTTGCTCCCTTATAAACAGTAATATTTGCAGGAAAAATAAAATGTAATTTCTTTTTGGCCATTAACTCTAATGTTGAGAATTACAAGCTAATCACAAACAAAATAGAAAGGATTAGGAGAAAGATTGAAAAGATCACAGTCAAGTCTATTTTTCTAGTGCTTCCACTTGTTGGCTTTGTGAGCCTAAAAACGTTAAACTTCCCTGAGTCCACGTTTTGCATTTTAAAGTGACGATACTACTAATAATGTAGTAAAGGGATAAGTGAATAAGGCAAAGTACACTCTTAGTCTCTTTGTCTAACAAAATAAACACTGTGGATGTATCTGCTTATTTTTACAAAAAGAAACCAAAGGATAGGATAGACCTTTTGGCAGGGATGAACCAAAAACTAAGGAGACTGACTGCCTAACAGAGTGGCTGGGGTGAAGTGGAAAGGCTGGGCACAAACGGACCTTCTGTGAGTATTTGGTTTTGTGTAGTTTTGACCTTTGGAATCATGTTCATGTTTTATAAAAACAAATAATGAAGTTTCAAAATGAACGAGGATGATTCCTAACAAACAGAAGCAAATGTATCTAACTATATTTCAAACGAATAATAAACCAAACTGCAGGGGAAAATAAAAAAGCCCATCCAAGGAACATAGTGTTTTGACCACATGCCCTCAGGCTAACATTGGAAACACTTTGTAAACAAGTGCTGAACTCCAGTTAGTGGAGTCCACTTGTTTGTTTTCCCACTGTGGGGTACGTTCATAGTTCCTAAACTACTGTCTGTGCTTTCTAGGACTGAGCGAAGAAGTGTGGAACGGAGACACTAAAATGAAATCTGTGGTGCTGGGCTAGGACTGGAAGGAGCTGGCGGCAGGCGGAATAAACGAGGAAGCCGTGTCCGCAGCCAAGCTCGCCCTGAGGGGTGGACTCTTCTGTCAATAGATCTGCGAAGATCCTATTAAGTGTGAGGTCTGGTTCAAAATCCAGGCAGAGAAGTCTATTAGATCACCGACAAGGCGATCTCTAAATTATCTTTAAAACAGACTTAAAGTGACAAAGTGAAAGAGCTCAGCCCCCCATTTGAACTGGTGGATTTGGGCGGGGTTGGAGGGCATGAGAAGATGTGGGATGGAAGAGTACCAGGTTTGCAGTCCCCGGGGTAGGGAGTAAGACTTTGGGAGCTTTTGCTCTGAGAACGACTTTCTCAGTTGGGGAGAGTGTTCCGTGGCTCTGCAGGGAGGAAGGGAGCAGGGGGCGGGATGGAGCACAGCTCGAGCTCAGGGTCAGCATCCACAATCTAACACTAAGAAGAGGCCAGACGACCGGGGTGGGCCTTACTGCAGCCTAACTTCCTGATTAGCAAGGACATCTAGACACAGAAAAACAAGCCACAGCAGAGAGAGAGACAGATGGCCACATGACGAGGCAGTGGTGGACTGCCAGCGAGCCCAGAGAGCTGCCGGCTTCGGAGAAGTCAGCCTGCTGTTTCCTGGATCTCGAGCTTCCACCCTGCACATCCTGAGCCAATAAAGTCCCGCTGTTTAAGTCAGCCAGCTTGCGGTATTTCGTTATAGCAGCCCTGGACAACTAAGACAGTTTCTCTCCAACTTAATCTATGATCTCATTCAATGGAGTGTTAGACCAAATTCCCAAATAGTTTACTTTAGTTTTCCAAGTTTATTTTAAATTTACCTTATGAGAAAATTAATAAAAATTGCCAGTATATTTTAATATAATTCACATTCCATACAGCTCACCCTTTAACGTGTGCAATCCCATGATTTTCAGTGTCTTTACAAAGCTGGCATGGGTCACGCTGTCTAACCCCAGAAAGGAATCCCAAGCTGACCCCAGGCACGCCCGTGTGCCCTTCCTGCGGCCCCTGCCAGACGCTCACCTGCATGCTCTGTGTAGACTTACCTATTCTGGACATTTCTTACAAACGCAACCATACCATAGCTGGCCTTTTCTGTCTGGCTTCTTTTGAAAGAAAAAAAAACAGAAATGGAAGAGTTTTACCTGATAGATATTAAAACATACTGTGAAACAGCAGCATTAAAAAGTGTCGCTTTTAACAGAAATGGAGAAGTGGGGGGGGATCAGGGAAAGAGGCAGCACTTGCCCTAGATCATGGTGGCAGTTCAGGCCAGTGGGGACAGGTGTTAAAGGAAGTTAGGGTGAAGACGGAAAGGCATAGAAGAACTCAATGCTGGGCCTTCCCTCCGCCACACACAAAGTTGAATTACTGGTAGATTAAATAATTAAATGTCAAAGAGAGCACTGTAAAAAGGAGGGGCCATTTCAAGTCTTACCTCACTAGGTGAGAGCCCATTAAAGCCTGGGCCTTTCACCTCCAGGACTTCATGATGCCCACGAGAGTGTGGATTCAGAAGTAGACGATCTGACATTCAGGTGTGGGCTCTTCCCTAAGCAATTTTCCACTGACTGAGATGGACTTTTCAGTCTCTAAATCAGGAATGAGTGTGGCAATATTTCCTTTACAGAGTTGGGCGTTAAATGAGATGCTGTATGAGACAATGCCTAGCCCATGGCAAATTATCTTTATGGTTATAACACAATAAACCCTCTTTGAAGCTTTGTCATTGTTTACTTGGAGATATTTTAGTCTACACTGGTGAGGGAATTTTTGTCGCAATCCTACAGAAACCTTGGTTTGTGATTCTTGCTCCCCCTTTTTCTCCCAGTGCCAGACTTGAGTCAGGCAAGCATCCTACTGTCCTTCTCTGTGCAGCATGTGTATTTCTTATTTGCCCTTACACTGTGAGTTGAAGCCTTTTGGCATCTTGCTTTAATCATGTTTAGGAGTAAACAAGGGGTAGCAATGTGGTGTTATCACCAACAGTTATGTGCTGAAATGCAAAAGAAGCTCATCACTGTACCACGGGAAATGAAGCAGAACAGCCTCAGGAGAAAATACCTACAGAGCACGAAGAAACAAGGATGTGCACCAAAAAGTCTACACCAGATGCCGTCCACATGGCAAGAAGGGATCATGGTGCTGATCATATACTTGTTGGTTTTCTTGTCTTGTTTCTGTGCCTTGGTAACTGAGCCTCTGATATTTTTGGATGTGGATCCATCTGTACTAGCTGTAGCCTACCTAGTTAGCCATTTGGAATCAACACTGGAATGTCCACTGGCAAGCGAATGTATTCAGAGGTCTGTGCCAAAGAAAACATGAGGAGAGGGAGGCAGCTGTGATTGAAAGAGGGTCAAAAAATGGTCTAAAAGCCGGGGCTACATAGGTTTGAAGATCCAAGAAATCCTAAAGGCCTTTGGCCACTGGATTTCCTTGTCTGTGTCCATCTCTGCTCATGGGATACCTGAAGACGCCCTAACCGGCCACCTTCGGTTTCAGGAGGGGAGGGGTTAAAGGCCGGGAGCCCCTGCTCAATCCTGATGTGGGGCCTTTGCAGTGGGAGTTGTCTGAGATCCCAGAGCGCACACCTGGAGCTTCAAACATGCCCCCAGTGCCTCTCCAGGTGAGTGATTAGGGGGCCAGGAATGGTGAGGGGTCAAGACCAGCTGTGAAAGGTCAACTCCCAAAGACTGTGGAACTCCGATGAATGGAGTTCTCTGCTTTGAGAAACAATAAGAGTAGGGAAAAAATAGTAGGAGAAGCTCTGTTATCATTCCAATAAACTGTGTCCCAATAAATTGATCTGTGCTCCACAAACTGGCTTCCCAGAAAGGTCCATTTCATCCATCTGAAGCAGATTAGAAGGAAACTGAAAATCCATGACTCTGCCCTGACCTGAGGAAGACATGACCAAATATGCCAGGAACTCCATCATCAACGCTCCCTAATGAGAGAACTTACGAAAGGAAGAGGGAGAGAGGGAAGGAAGGGGAAAGGGAAAGAACTCACAAATGGAGAAGCTGTGGCCCTAAGGTCCTGGTTACCAGCTCCATTTATATATTATTATTTGTAAATGTGAATCTATATAAAATATACTAATATATATGTATATAACATATCATTACTTAAATAGGTGATTATATATTGATGTGTATATTTAATATATAATTCAATATATACATAATAGTCTAATAACAATAATAATTTTGGTCACATATGGAATGTATCTGTAGAATTCTTAAATGAAAAGATGCATAATGTAAAAAACAAAAATTTATCTTTAGGGGAGCAGATGTGGCTCAAGCGGTTGAGTGCCTGCCTCCCACATGGGAGGTCCCGGGTTTGGTTCCCGGTGCCTCCTGAAAAAAACAAAAACAAAACAACAAGCAAAACAAATGAAAAGACCAACCCAGGGAAGCTGATGTGGCTCATGGTTGAGCGCCGGCTTCTCACATATGAGGTCCTGGGGTTCAATCCCCAGCCCCTGGTTCCCCCCAAAAAAATTATCTTTAAAGAAACGGAAAAATAGCTCAGGATTTTGCAAGAGGATGCTTGCAAACAATTGGAAATGGGCACAGAGATGGGAGAAGTGTGAGTTGCTAATTTGCCCTTTTACCGGGAGACAGTGGACCCTGCTTTGATATCCCAACTGGAATAGGCCCCTCTCCCTGCCAGCTGGGGTGCAAAGGGACTCAGCTTTCCTGGGGGTGGGGGGGGGTAAATTGGCACAATGTGACAAAAGCCTGAAATACCTTATACCTTTGACTCAGAAATTCTGATTTTATGAATCGATCCGAAGGGAACAGTCAGCTGTGCACGTCCTGGCTTGGATCTGACGGTGTTTACGGCACCCTTGGGCATTTTTGCAAGAGGCTTTTAGTCCTCTGCCATCAGGGAAGGTGGCAGCGTGAGTGGCCTTTGGACAGAGGCCCTCCTGAGAGGGAGAGGCAGTGCTCCTGGGCCCGCCCTGCTGGACAAGCCAGCGCCCGG
This sequence comes from Tolypeutes matacus, assembly GCA_026826555.1. NCBI lineage: Eukaryota > Metazoa > Chordata > Mammalia > Cingulata > Chlamyphoridae > Tolypeutes > Tolypeutes matacus. The sequence goes on along the minus strand of JAKSZT010054335.1, from coordinate 7,676,616 downwards.
CGCATGGAAGGCCCTCAAAATCAGGGAAGAAGAGAGGCACTTTAAAGTCTACCGAGCACTAAGGTGACAAGGGAAATGGGTGATGGGCTGAGCGCCTGCCGGGCGGGCACCAGAGGGCAGAGCTCGGGGGCAGCCCCGGCGCCGCCTGCCGTTCCGACGCGCCAGTGCCCATCACGGCGCCTCCCTTCCTCTCTCTCTGCCACCGGCCAGGACCTCCTCATCCTGGGTCTCTCAGCCTTCAGGTCATCAGAACAACCTTATAACACCTTAACCACATAACAAAACTAACGCCCGAAAAAGAAGCTAGCCAGTGGTGGGAGGCACCGCTCCACACCCCCAGCCATCCCCCAGGAACGGCCTCGGAGCGAGAGGCCTCCTGAGGTGAGCGCACTCGATCAGCCTCACTCGAAGGAAGACAGTCAGAGAGGACTCGGAGACAAAGGGACACCGAGGCAGAGTCTCGGAGGAGGACGTCATCAGGTGCCAGGGCAGGGAAAAAAGCAACCGTCAGCGTGGCTGGTGGATGGGGTGCAAGTTGGGAACCAAAGGACAAGATTCCCCAAGGACAGCGTGGGAAGGGGGGTGGGCCCCTCTGCTCCTCTGCCCGCTCCGAGGCCGTCGGGTTCCCAGCTGGGCACCCAGCAGCGCCCCTGCTCCTGCCGGGCGTAAGGGCTCCGCTGGGCAAAGCACGGCCGGCGTCTCGTTGACCTCCGTGGTCACAGCTCCTCGGGCGGGGGTGACAAGGCAAGGCACCAGGTGCGCCCACGCTGCGCGTCCACGCTGCGCCCAGGCTGTGAGGTGGGAGAGCCGCAGCCACCGCGAGCCCTGGGAGTGGCTGCGCCGCCAGGGAGGGGAGGCAGCGAGCCTCTCTCCAAACGGGGGTGCTTGTGCACGAAGCCCGCTGAGAACAGACGCGACGCGCTGACCCGCCTCCTAAGAGGATTAGCGCTCAGAGAACAATCTCGTTATGTTCTGTGGCGTCTAAGGAGCTCGGTAAGAGCGTTACTAGAGACTAAGCTGTAGCTGAGGCAGACCGGCTCCCCGGCCCCTGAATCCACTTACCACCGAACACTCAGGGAGCAGAACTCATCATGTAACATAAACCAACTGCCTGTTTATGTTTTCTTGGCGGGAACGGTTCTGTCTCTGACGCTGGATGAAAACCTAGTAAAAAAATTTTGATCACTTTTAGGGAATAAAAGATCCCACGGTCATTTAAAAATAAGACATCATCTTGATTAAAAACTTAAAATAATAGACCCACCTACTCACCTAAACTCCAATTCGGTGTGAAGTTAACTCGCGCTTTCCTAACCCGAGCTTTCCGCTGTCTTTCCCTGCCCCCCACACACCCCCAGCCTACTCACCTGGATCTGGGCAGGGGCTAAAGGAGACGTCAAGAGAGAAGGCAGCTTCTTACCTGGCGGGCACTGGCAGCAGAGTTTTGTGCTCTCTGGGCCTCTCGGGGCTTCCGGGCATCCCTTGGAGCTCCCCCTTTGCAGCCCCCTGCCCACGCCCACCGTGTGGCCTCCGCCTGCAGCTCTGTCTGGCGAGGCCCGTCGCCCCTGCAGGCGGCAGTGTCGGACCTGCCTTAACTCCATGCCCCCGCTCTCTGGCTGGTGACCCACCTCTGGTGCTTCCTCTGCCCTGACGAGCTCTGGGCGAGCAGCCTGGTTACCAAGCAGCCACTTCTTCAACTGCCCAGCGGCAGCCAAGCAGCCTCTGCTCACCCTCTGGGCTTCTCAGGCACCAGCTACCTGAGAGGTGCATTGAAAAAGAAGGATGCATCTCCCATCGCACGCTGGCAACAGCTCTCCACAAGTAAGTCCTGCCTGGAAAAGGTCTCCCCAGGCCCCACCAACCCCTCCACACCCTCAGGGCCAGCCAGGGGTCTAAGTCTCACGGCTGTGTCCCGGTTATTGGCTTTGAAAGCCTTTATCTTGGCTCAACTCTTCACTCTGGTGCCTGATGCTGAGTGTGGTCCCCGGGCCGGCGGCACCACCTGGGAGCCGGCACCACCTGGGAGCGGCAAGCAGGGACTCCGAGGCCCAGCCCACGCCCCGGAGCCCAGCTCTGCATTTTGACAAGAGCACCTGGTGGTTCCTGTGCACAGTAAATTTTGAGAAACTGCTTTAGAAACTCTTTTCTACTGCTTCTCGGAGTCTCAGTCAAAACTCCCAATTTAATTCCCTGTTATCCTTTCATGGCTCAATGCCCTGCTGCTGATTTGTGGGTTCTGTTTTCAGGAGTGCTGGTATCTACATTGCAAGGCTGTCCAGCCACCTAAGGAGCTACCGGGCATGGCCTTGCATTGAAGTTGAATGTGCCTCTGTTACCTCACAGTCAGCATCGTCCCCAAGCCTGACCCCTCTTCCCCAGACCCCTCCCCTAAGCCTACTCACCCTTTCAGACCCTGTAAAGGCCAGTCTCCACCACACTGCCCCCGCTCCAGACTCACATCACCTGCAGCATCAGCCTTCAGCTCTTACCAGGCCCTGCTGCTTTCGTCATTCAGCTTCACATCGCCTTCACCTGGTATTTAATTTCTCATTCATTCAGTGATATTTATTGAGCCCCTTCCATCTGCCAATAAATGTTCTAGGAGCTGGAGATACAGTAAAGAACAAATCAGGTTCATCTTCTGCCTTGATAAAAAAAATTACATTCTTGGGTGAGGAAACAAGACAAAAACTAGACAGATAAATAATCTTATGCCATAACAATGACTATCAAAAAATGATATTGTGAGGTCCAGTCTCTCCCTTAACTGCAGCTCATTGACACACCTGCCTGCTCAGCGTCCCCACTCGGCTGTCTAATCTGCATCCCAAAGCTAACACACCCAAAGGCAAACCCCGACTCCGCGCTGCCCAGTGTCCTCCGGCTTTAAACAGGGCAGGCCCTCTGCAGCTTCTCTTTTGCTCCCACCCCACTTCCAGTCCATCAGGAAGTCCTGCTAACTCCACTTTCAAAACATATCCAGACTATCGCCACTGCTCCCCGCCTCCTCGGCTCCAGCGCTGCGGAGTGTCAGAGCCGCTGCCGGGCTCCTGCCCCCACTCTCAGCCCCTTCCTCAGCAGGCTACACAGCAGCCCCCCCACCGGCTGCGGGGAAGTCAGAGCACCCACCCAGCCTCCAGGCCTCCTGTTAACTCCCCAAGCCCAGGGACCCTGCCGGCGCAGACTCCAGACCTCCTGTTCTTCCTCCACCCCATCCGCTCCCGGCTCCCCTTCCCCTCTCCAGCCCAGCCCCCCTGGCCTCTGGGCGGTCTTTGAATGTCCACAGCAGAGCCCGCACCCCAGGGCCTTTGCAGCTGCTTGGGCCACACTCCCCTAGGGACCCAGTAGGCTTCCCACAGATCTCCCCATTCAGACAAATAGCCCGCAGGGCGCTCTCGTACCTCCTCCTTCATTTTCCTTCCTGGCACTTATCTAATGTGCACACACACACCACACACATTAGCTTATCTATTTACTGTCCGTCTCCTCCCTAAAATGGAATTTCCAGGATAGAAGAAATTGTCTTTTTTTAAAAACAAAACTGCTGCATGTCCAGGACCTAGAACAGTGCTTGGAGAGCGTGAACATTCAATAAACATTTGTGGAGTAGATGCAGAGTACCTAAAGACCTAAGTTTATGAATTATTTTCTTTGTTTAATAGCAGCCCAAATTGTGTCTATAATAACGTCACTGTCATTCACTTGCACTTTAAAATGCTTCTTTAAGTAGAATTACTGCTGGGAATCGCGCCTCGCCCGGGCAGCCCGGCAGGAGGGTGGCGTGTGCGTGAATGCTGCCTCTCATACGGGTGGCAGCAGAAGAAAAGTTTGAGAGCATTTGCTCTAAAGCACAGTTTCTGTCCTCACTGGAGGCGCTTGGTGACAAGTCGCGGCGCACGGCCTCAGGCTGTGCAGCGAGCTCTTTGAGAAGGGATCGGGAAGGTGTTCAACGGGAAGGCGTGTGGCCAGCACCCTCCCGGCAGCAGCTGGAGACCTGGGGCTGGGCGTCGTGTCAGGGGGCCCCCAGCTGTGAGGGGCGACGTCCCCCGCCTGGCCGTCATCAACACTGGCTGCACTTTAGGCTCACCCGGGGCTGTGCAGAAGCAAGCCCAAGCTCCACGTGGATGGGGCAGCAAGTTAGCAGGACCAGAAAGGGCCACGGGGCAGCAGGCGAGGGGGAGGGGAGGGGACCAAGGCACAGCGGCACAGGGCTTGCTTGGGGTGGCGGGAAAGTTCTGGCAACGGGTGTGGTGGCGGCACATGGTGGATAGTGAGCGCTGCTCCTGAGCTGTGAGATGGGAAGCGTCATGTTGTGGACGCGTTACCACAATTAAAGAGAGAATAGCGAGACAGTGACAACCGAGTGCAGTGCAGGATCTTGGACTGAATCTAATAGTGGAGGAGAAGTGCCCCAAAGGACATTATGGGGGCAAATGGAAATTCCGGAATATGGACTGGATGCTCCATCTCCGCGTTAAGATTCTCGACCTTGAGAGCCGTACTGAAGGAACTAAGTGAGTTTCCTTGTTGTGAGGAAACGTACGTGGAAGTGGCAGGTGTTAGAGGAGCACAACGTGTGTGACCTGCTCACAAATGACCAGAGAACAGGCGAGAGAGACAGAGGCGGGTGGGTAGATAGGCGATAGGCTGCCAGTGTGGCAAGATGGCGTGCTGCAGATCCGGATGTCTGGATGGGGAGCACACTGGGGCTCTGTGCATTGTCTCTGTGTGATTTTTGCAGCCTTCCTGTCAGTTTGGAATGATTACAAAATTAGAAGTTAAAAGCACAGTAACAGGGTCCAGCCAGCCCCAGGGATTCCAGAAACCGTGCCCTTAGGCCTTACTTGGCAGGGCACACGTGTGTGCATGCGTGTTTGTGCACACGTGTGTTGGGGGAGGAGGGTGAGCCTGCGTGCTCGTACGGGGCGAGCTCCCAGGGGCCCTCGCCTGCAGCCAGGGGCACCCACCAGCCTCCAGTCCTTGGCTCTGTGCACGCCTAATGCGAGGCACTCGGGTGAGACGGGCGCTGGGGTCGGCCTCGCCCACGGAGAGCTCAGCCCTCGGGGGACGCCACAGTCGCCTGAACACCTCGGGGTGCGGAAGCTCCAGAGATGCGGAGAATTGGGGCTCACAAGTAAGAATAAGAAAGAATTTGAAAGAGAACGCTTCTGTTACCATGTGACAGCCCATTACAAATCCTTTGCTGTGAAAGTTCTTCTGCGGCGGGTTAATGGGACGGCACAAGAATTTCGGTGGAAAGCCTTGTACATTTGTTCCTGGGTTATCTTAACATGTGATGGATAAATTCAATGAAAAATGTGTTCTTGAGGGATTTTCCTGCTAGATATGAAACAAAAATAAAGTATTAAGGATCTGAAAATGGGTCAGTTGCTGGGGGCAGGTAGGGGAGTGTTACCGGGGAGGGTGGCAAGTTCCTGCCTGCACATTGCTTTGCTGTTACAAGCTTGTGTGAGTTTTGTTCTGTTTTGTTTTGTTTTTGTAGTGAAACAGGCTAGAGGCCTAAAGGTTGCCTCGTAAGTAGTTGAAATATCACTTTTACAAATATCATCTAAGATTTTCTTGGAAATAAAGCCTGGGTTTATTATAATGATCTATTAAACAATCGGTAGGCACATGACAATAAAAATTTAAATATTCCTCTAATTCCGATTGACTTGCCTCAGAGAAAATTGAGAAGCTTTCTCATATTGGATTAAAATTCTTTATTTTTTATTTATAATTTGATCATTATAATGAGACCTTGATTGACAGGTTAACTCCAAAATAAGCTCGTAAACTAATAGTAAATTAATTAAATAATACTAACTTTAAAGAGTGTGTAGTGACAATGAGCAAAGCATGAATTGAGGAAAAGAAGTGAACGTCAGAAGCTTTAGAGTGGGAATGATGGGAAGCCTGGCGCCAGTAACAGGAGTCTTGTTTTCCCTTGTTGTAGATCGTTAGTGAAATGCTGGAGTAGCAGAGACAAAAGACAGCCGCGTCACGGAGCACTGGAGAGGAACCTTCCGGTTAAAGACCAAATTAGCCAGTTTTTAAGGCTCAGTGAGGCAGGCACGACCATCCTTTCTCCAGCTCTGGGCTTCGTGGTGCCTCGCTAAGCAGCTCAGCTCTCTGCCGGCTGCATTTCCCGGGGCTCTGTCCACTCCCACCGCCCCCTGCCCCAGCCGGTCCCTCCTGGGAGCAGTCACTGGGGGACTGGACACGTCTCCCCCTACGTGGAGGCTAGTTCCTTGCCTGTTCCTAGCCAAAGCTCCTGCTCTAATCCCTTCCCTGTTTCCTGCTCCTGGTGAGCTGGACATGACGTGCTGTGCACCTTGTCCCTTCTTTATTCAAGAACAAAGACTTTTTTTCATGGAGCACCCTCCAATATCTCTCCAAGTCAGCGCTCTGTGGAAAAAAGTATAGGAAACACTGGTCTCAAGTAGCAGGACTCTCTCTACCAGGGGTTCTTAACCAAGCCTCAACGGGTCCGTGGAAAGATTTCAGGGGGTCCATGAGCTTGAACTGAAAAAAAAATCAACTTATCTTTTTTTTTTTTTTTTAAGGTACCAGGGGCTGGGGATTGAACCCAGGACCTTGTATGTGAGAAGCTGGTGCTCAACCACTGAGCCACATCGGCTCCCCTGAGTTGGCTTCCTTGTTTGTTCTGTTTGTTGTCTGTTCTTGTTTATTCAGGAGGCACCAGGAACCAAATCTGAGACCTACCATGTGGGAGGCAGGCACTCAACCGCTTGAGTCACATCCGCTCTCCCTTCAGTGATATTTTAGCATCTCATCCTTGTCTCAGGTGTCTTCTGAATACACAAAGAAAGGGTTTGTATCCTTGTGTAGTAATGTCGAATACAGGGAGTGTGTCAACTTGCTGACACCAGCACGGTGGCGATTGCCCCGAACCCATGGGGAAAATAAATCTTGGTGATGGAATAATTACTGTGTGCTAATTTTCTCCCAGTCCACCAAGAGAGCTCGCTCTTTGCAAAATAAGCCCTGAGAGGTTTTGTGTTAATGGATCAGTATTTCTCTCTATTCCTATTAGTCAGGCATAGGCTGTTGAACACATAGCTTCTTGTACCATATACATAGTTACCAGATAGGCATTTGGACCAGCCCCCTATCAGTGGTTTAATCCAAAAGAAACAATGGCCGTGGCATGGGGGATGATGCTACACTCTCATTTTTTCATACAGCAAAGAAATAACAGACCTTCAACTACCTTCCTCCATGCTGGCAACCCTTCCTGGAGGCTGCTTCCTGCACATATTCATCTGCAAAAGTACTGGAAAGCATGATCTTTGGTTGAGCTGTAAGGTCATAAAGTGAAAGAAGTTGAAAATTTATATTAGGAGGAAGCTTCTAGGTAAATTACGAGGTGCTTCACTGTGCTTACTGCTAATACATTTAAGTGATAATTACTCAAAAACTTCTTTGTGAATGCCTTGACATTGCAAATACGGCTTGTTTTCAGGATGCTGATGAGGGAACAAGAATAGTGAAGGAAAAACACTGAAAATCATTTATATTGATCTGTTTGTCAGAAGGTCACTGATTTACAACTCATATCACTCAGAAGAGGGAGGCCATCCCGGATCACCCAGCCGCCAGCCAACCTGCTCCCTAATTACAGATACACGGATCAGCCCAGCAAGATCACCCGAGCCAGCCCAGCCCAGAAGAGCCACCCAACCAACCCATAGAATCATGAGCTAAATAAATGCTTATTGTCTTAGGTTGCTAGATTTGGGGGTGGTTTGTTACACAGCAAAACCTAACTGATACAGTATTCTCGGTATGGTGAGGATTTGGAGTCTTTTTCTCCATGTTCTGACTGCCCACCCCCCACCCCTGTTTGGCTCTTAATATGTTAGTAGAGCCTCTGACTCTCAGACAAATCCCACATCAGGGCCCTGGCCTAGGCAAACCACCTCACATGCCCTGTGACAGTCTCACCTTGCCCCTCCCAAAAAGGGCCCCTGCAGGCTTGCTGGGTCTCAACTCTTGGTGTCGTCCATTCCATATGGAGTCTACGGGGATCGATAGGTTCCTTTGGTGTGTGTAAGAGCCTAAAGAGTGCCAGCATGCCACCTCCTGTTCTTTCTCAGCTTAAATCCGCCGCAGTTCCAGTCTTACTTGGCCGCAGCTGCTCCGTGTCACCAAATGGGAGCCACATGAGGCTGTCTCCTTCAGGGTTCCAAATGCGGCATGTAAACAAATGAAGACCACAGAAATAAGAACCAAGAGGCTATTTACTCAGAGCTTGCTGCAGCAAGGGAGTCAGCCATCATCACTTGAATGGCAGTGACTCAAAGACAGGCAAGGCAGTGGGAAAGCCTTATAGTAAAGAGAGGAAGCCTTTGGGTATGCTCTGATTAGAAGTTGTTGGCAGAGGAAACCTGGATGCAGGCTAACTAGAAGCAGGACATCTTACGTGACTGGTCTGAGGAGCCTATTTGGCTTTCTTTGGTTGGTCCTGAGTTGGAAGTAGGACCGAAACAGGGAAGCTGGCAGTCATTGGCCAAGTGCTAATTGTTCTGGACCAACTGATGCAGAGCCTGTGAGTCAGAGTTCTATTGCTGCGTGTGGCCTGGCCATTGTCCTTTTGTGCATTCAGTCTCTTAGTGCTCCTTTTGGTCATTCTACCACTTGCAAGAGGTTGACTGATTCAGGGAAGGCTAGAGGTCCAGCTCTTCAAGGCTTAGGGGTGTTCAGTTGTCTCCACGGTCGACTGTATCACAAGACGTCCTTGAGATTTTTGTCGTTGTGTTATTATGGCCGTCATCTGATGAGAGACAGCTGCAGTGTGGCTTTTACGACACTGGATAGACTGCAAAGGGCCACTTCGTGCCCACTATGACAAAAACAGGAACGGTTACTAGTCCCTGTAAGATGCTTTGGAACCAGGAGCCCCAAATCACCCAACCCAGGCCAACTAAACATCCTGTAGGCCAGGAGAATCTGCTTCCAACAGCCAATTAGCTTTATCCTTGAGGTGATGTGCAGCCTGCTCTGTCTTGCCTATTTGATTAGCCCACGTACGGCAAGAAGTATGAGCAATGGCTCAGACACGGCTGTCGCCCGCCAACAAGAAGTCCACGGCAGTTCTGTTGTCTGTCACCACCCCTGCCGATGACTTGAGGTTGATCTATACTTCATCTAGGCATTGGTGGGATTGTTAATAACTTCTGCCAAACTTAGTGATGTTTCTTATTGTGTTTTCTGTTTGGATGATTCCACCATTGGATTATGCTCTGATTTTTCACATAGACAATGAGTCAATAATCTCCTTAAGCAGAGAGCCTGAATAATCAAGGGCAGCCTTTTTTGGTGCTTGCATCTGAATTGGAATTTCCAGTCCTGGTAATTTATAGAATTAGAGTACCTGCATACACGACGGTGTCGGAATACTACTCCTCAAGTACATGGGATGTTAGTCTAAGCAGGACCAGGCATCCTGGCTTCAGAGGGAGGGGTACCTCGAGATCCAGGAGAAAGGAAATGTTCCAGCAGGAGCTCAGAACCAAGACCTTTTAATTGTAAGCACAATTACATTTATGGATCGCTATCAGGCTCTTCCAGGAGGCAAGTAATTGCCCACTCACCCCATGAAGGTTGTTTTATTCAAATTTAGAACCAATTGTAATCACTGGTTATCTTTCTGGGAGGGAAGGACTCTACCAAAGGTGCATATTGATTTACCTATGGTCATTTGTCTAGGTAGCTGCAAGTGGAAATGCCATTGGCTGTAAGTTCCTATGATCTTGTTTGATGAGCTGGGATTTTCCAGAGGACTTTATCATGGTGGTCTGGTGATAGAAAGCACACCCAGCAATCAGTAAGACTGAGGGCAGCAAACACTGCTTGGGATAATCTAAGAATGGAAATAAAATGAATATGTTATGACCCAATAAAAAGAAAAGAAAAGAGAAAATGGATCATTATGGGTGGGTAACAACCAGGGGTCTATTGAAAATGTTTTAGGGAAACAGAATCAGCAGGCGATATCTGTCAACAGTGTGAGATTTTATAAAATACTCTCACGTGACCGAGGGGATGCACAAGTCCAGGTTCCGCAGGCAGGCTGCAAACCAGGGGCTCCGATGACAGTCCCATGAAGGTCCTGGATGAGTTCCCAGGAGACGCTGGCTGTCCAGCAACAAGCTGGAAAATTCTCTCTGAATGCTGAAATCTCTTCCCCTTTTAAGGCCTTCAACTGATTGGATAAAGCGTCACTCATCGCTGATGGCAATCTCCCTGGCTGATTCTATGCAGTAAACTCACAGATGACTAAAGTCCATAAATGTCCTTGTATTACAGTTAGCCAAGTGCTTGCTTGACCAGGCAACTGGGCACCATTACCTGGCCGAGCTGACACATTAGCCTAACTAACCATCACAGAAAATGAGAAGAATGGTTATTAGCAAGCAGTTCCATATCTTAGGTAGAAGCTGTCCTTCATTCTAGGCTGCCTGCATGTTCCAAAGATCTTGGGCCAGATGACTACTTTTGATGACTGGCTGCTACTAGAGTCTCTGAAAATCCCAACTTCAAGGTCCCCGATTGGAACAGCCTCCCTACTGTGTGGAATTCTGAATTGCTTCTTTAATTGTGAGGCATGAACCCAAGGACTGACTTCCTGGAGTTTCATTACTGTATAGTTTTTAACGGTACCTGATAAGGTCCCTTGCAGTGAAGTTCAAGAGTAGTTTTTCTCAGATGTCTCTTCCAACAGATGAAACCTTCTGGTTAAGGATTATGAAGAGACTGTTCAGGAGGATGTTGTGGGAAAATGGCCTTATTCTGTTAGTCATGGGGTTGGGTGTGCAAGTCCAGAGGGCCTTGCCATATTTTACCATGTCTGCATGCGTCAGGCCAGAGGGCCAGAGATGAGCTCCCTCCATGCATGGACCTTCCAATGACCAGGTTATAGGGAGCTAAGTGCTTTGACCCTGAAGGGGTGGACCGTATGGCCGTATTCTCCTATAGTTTCATCTCTGTGTGCATGATTGGAATAGGGTCCAATCCATTTTTACTGGAGGTTTGGGGTGTGGCTTTTAGGAGACTTTACCCTATCTTTTGCCCCCTCTCCCCCCACTCGGTTTTATGCAGAAAGAGGATTCTGTAGATCTGTTTCTCAGCCCAGATTTTCTCATCCAAGATTTAGCATCTGAGGTTTCAACTAACATGTACAAGTTCATATCATTCAAGCAATCCTAAGACATATGTACCCAAACGAAGTCTAACTTCCTCTGTGAATGGCAGCTGAACTTTTCCAAGTTTAGGTAAATCCCGAATTGTAGCTCTTAATTCAGCTCAGGGCCAGGATTTAAGTTACACAATTGCCTACACACTTGGCTTCTGAGAGGCAAATGGCATTTTGGAGTCTTAGGAGAGTCCTTAGGAAAAGATAGGAAGTCTGGCTAAGGGGAAGAAGAGGGAGAAGTTGACGGAATGTGGAAGGAGAGTGATCAAAAGTATAAGGGGGAAGAGGGAGGACTGGAATTAGGGAGGCAACTGGAGTGCAAGGAGGGGTAGGATTTACTAGAGAAAGGACTCTAGCTTGTTGTTACTTGAGTTTGTCAGATTGTATATAGCTTTGCCCAGAGAATCTTTTAGTGAAGAAATTTTTGAGTCAGAACTTCATTTGGAGGCTTCTACATACCATCAAAAAAAAGCTACCCCTTGGGCCTGAGAAATCTCCCTTTATTTCTTTTCTAAGGTGTCCCTCAAATGAAAAATTTTATTTAAGTCGAATGATCCCGAGTGGCCATTGAAGACCTTGAAGTTATGCCGTTTAGAGAGACAGACACAAAAACTGGGACTGTAATGAGAATACATGTAGAAATCAGGAATTTGCCCTAGAGGAGCAGAGGACTCAGGCTTAGATGATGCCGTGAAAGCAGGAAACGGTCGGTTGAGACCCACGCATGTGCACCGTGTGTCTGCCCCCAACCCAGTATTTTGCCGCCTTTGAATGCAGACCCCTCTGGGCCCCTCCCCTCAGCCACCCCCAGGCAGGCAGAACACCAGAGAGAACGTTCTCCTGGGTCAAAGCCAAGCTCTCAGAACAAAAAAACATGGAGCGGCTTTGCCTCATCTGGTGTACCGGTGACTCTGCAAAGCTGGCACAAAGGGGCGCTGAATTGGTGAGACTCGCTGACCCCCCCAGGCTGGGCAGCTCCAGCAGGCGTCTATGCCCACATGCTGCCCTGTGAGTCTCCTTACGACAAACAGCACTTTCAGGCAGCACAACACAAAACGGAGCACGAAAGAGAGCAAAAAGCCGTGGCTCCACCGAGGACGCCAAATGGGTCAGAAAACTAGAATACATAGCTGAAAACTCATCACAGAGTGGGGCTCAGACCTGGAGCTGACTTACAACTCAGCGCAGACTCAACCAGCAGCGGCAGCGAGCCCGGGTGCCCCTGTGACAGCCTCGCCACTGAAGGCGGGGTCTGCAGCGACGGCCAGGGCAGACGGTGTCTTGGTGGGTCTCCGGCAAGACTGGAAACCAACGAAGACCCCCCAGATGAGGCCAGACGGAGGCTGTTTGCTCAGAGCTTGCTTTGCAAGGGAGTCAGCCACCATCACTTGTGTTTAGCAAGAACTCAAAGGCAGGCAGGGGAGGGGGTTAGGGTTAGGGTTAGGGTTAGGGTTAGGGTTAGGGTTAGGGTTAGGTTAGGGTTAGGGTTAGGGTTAGGGTTAGGGTTAGGGTTAGGGTTAGAAGAGGGAAAGGCTTCAGATAGGCTCTGGCTGGAGGTTCTTGGTCCAGGGAAGTGGAGGCAGGTTTCCCAGAAGGGGGGAGTATTATGTGATTAGTTTCCGGAGCATATTTGGCTTCCTCTTACTGGTCCTAAATTGGAATCTGGGACAAAATGAAAGTAGGGGAGCTGGCAGTCGGTGAGCAAATTCTGATGGTCCAGGGCTGCCTGGCACGGAGGCTGTGGCTTGGCTTCCTGCGCTGGTCGCTGCAGCGTGTAGGTCAGAGTTCTGCGGCCATCTATGGTCTGGCCCGTGTCCCTTTGTAGATTCAGTTTCTTAGGGGCTCAACTCCGCTAGGTCTGTCTGTGTTCAGTGTCTGCCTCAAACTCTACGAGGTTTCCATCTTCTCACACACACCCCCACCCCCCGTTTTCCATTCTGGGCCCCATGGGAACCTAGTAACGGCTTTTCTTGACTCACATTTTTCCTAAACTATTCTCTTACTCTCCTGGAAGAGAATGTCAAAAGAGAAAGTTTTCAACAACATTAAATTTGTCTCACAGCTTTACCGAGTGATTCCGGAATCGGGTAGCACCCCTTCCAGAAATTAGAAGGGAGCTCCGCCGAGGGATTGGAAAGAAGCTCGTGTAGAGAGCGTGGAAGCAAGTGAGGAGACATTCCGGTTGCCTGACATTGAGCCTCCCTTTCACATGGGGGTCTTCCAAGTGGGGAGCAGGTGTCCATTGACAAGGACGGCTTGCCGTCCAGTCTGAGAAGCGGGTTCTGGAGGGCGCATCCCGTTGTTCCGGTTTTCTCAGAAAGCCCGTCCAGGTGCCTCCTGCCGCACGCAGTGCAGGGGCCATTGCATGGTGCTTAAGAAGCGCGCCCCTCTTACCCCCCAGCTTAGTGGAAGCTTCCGCGTTTATCTCCTTTCTTTCCGGCGCCTGGACTTTGCTGCCTCTCTGCCTTGAAGGCGGTGGAGGAGGAGGGCCACGCGGAGGAGAGCGCGCCTCAGTGGACCGGCCACCAGCCTGCAGGGCGCTGCCTCTGCAGGGGCTTTAAAACCCCTGGGAATTAGTCACCGGACTCAGAACATGCCGGCGTCAGCTCCCACAGCCATGGAAGCAGCTGGACATCTGACGGTGAACGCGGTGACGGGCGGTTGCTCTGGCACCCTCCTTCGCTCGGCCAACGCTCTTGGAGCACGTCCTTCACGCTGGGCTCTTTCCGAGGCGCTGGGAGATGTCAGTGTGCAAAGCGAGGACCCCTGCCCACAGCAGACGCACCGCAGTGGGGCCGGCGAACACGAGGGTGGGGGGTGGCCGCTCCTCTCCTTTCCCCTCCACCGCAGCCTTGGGGACACGGTCCCGGCAGCTCTGCCCGCTCGCAGGCTCCACGCGGTGGCGAAGGAGGTGCCCGCGCACGCGGGGCCCTGGCGAGCTCTCCCGCGTTCCGCCGCTTCACCCGTCCTCAGCTGCAGGCCGAGGCAGCTCCTCGGTGCTGCTCGTCGGTTCAGGACTCAGGGAAGCCGCTCGTCTGATCTGCTCGAGGAGCCACTAACCCAAATCTGTGCTTTACTGTAGGGACCTGCTGTACAGCCGGAAGAGGTAGGAAGGAGAGGACAAGCCGAGACTCGAGCTCCCGTGAGATGCCCTGTTGTCAGCAGCACAGCCCTTTCACGTGCTCTCCTCCGGGGATTCTGTTATATTCCTGCATCTCTGTTCCCAGATAGAATCAACTTCACAAAAGAAACCAGCAAAGCTTTTTAGAAACCATTATCCAGGAGGGAACAAATAGCTGCATAAAAAAATATATTAATTGTTCTAAAAATACTTGTACTTACCAGAAACAATTTTTCTCTACATTTCTATCTGTTTAGTCCAATATGATCAAGATACACATATTATATGGTCACGTATCTTATTTTCTAGCCCCGCTGAGTTCCCTTTTGAGCCTCCCACGTCTTGAGCTGAGGGCTCACGTGGACCCCTGGGGACCACCCTGTCTCAACACACACAGGCAGAAGGAGCCAGCCGTGCCTGCACTCCATGGCTGCTTCGCCGTCCTGCCGGCCCTGGCCTGGCCCCGAAGCTCTTGCCAGAGCAGAGGCCGAGGTCGCGGCCCCGTGCTCCGGCCCGCAGCTCCCTGGGGCTCCCAGCCACGCCGCAGGCTCAGGCGGCCACGCTCCCACTGCAGCCACGAGCACACAGGCCCTCACACGGAGCCCCCGTTTCACAGAACACCTTCATTTCAGTGGCGGCCCTGCCCCTCTGCTCACTGGGCCTTTTGTGATCAGGGCCACGCTGGCCGTCGTGCAGTTAGGTATGGGATGAAGGCACCATGCTGGGAGGACACGTGGAGGCCCAGTGCCCCCAGCCAAGCCCCCGGCCAAGCCCCTGCCCCTGGTTACGTCTACCAGCTCCGAACACTTCCACACCTGGTGCTGGTGGGGCCTAACTGGGGCAGCCTGAGCCTCCCAGCCGGTCTTTCGACCCCTAATCTCAGGGAGCCAGGGTGTGATGGTCAGACTCATGTGTCCACTCGGCCAGGTAACTGTGCTCAGGTGTTTGGTCCAGCAAGCACTGGGCTAAGTGTAATACAAGGACATTTATGGACTTTAGTTACCGGTGAGTTTTCTGCATAGAGAGCAGGTTACATCTAGGATCAACCAGGGAGATTGCCGTCTGCAACGAGTGACGGTTTATCCACTCTGTTGAATGCCTTAAAAGCGGAAGTGATTTCAACATTCAGAGAGAATTTCCCAGCTCGTCTTTGGACAGCCAGTGGCTCTGGAAACTCATCAAGGACCTTCATTGGACTTTCATCAGAGCCCCTGGTTTGCAGCCTGCCTGTGGAACCTGGACTTGTGCATCCCCACGGTCGCGTGAGAGACTCTTATAAAACCTCACACTATTGACAGACGTCTCCTGCTGATTCTGCTCCCCAGAGAGCGCTGACGGATGCACAGCGTCACGGCGCCTCTCCAGGCCTCCTACAGATGGATCCGTCTCCTGTTCAGGAGCCAGCTCTCAAGCCGGGGAGTGGCGTGGTATGTGGCCCCTTCCCCTTTCTCCTCCAGCCACGAGAGCCACGTGGGGTGCGCAGCCACGCACTGACTGCTTGCCTCTCCGCGGTTTTCTCTAGGGCAGCTGCCCTGATCCCCTCTATCCCCGCCCCCGTGAGTGCAGCCGGCCAATGGCCCTCCGAGGCCCTCTTCTTGGAGAGCACAGCTGCCTCGTCCAGGTCCAGGAGCGTCTCACCCTCCTCCCCAGGCTGCCCTGGAGGAGTGACCGGCGGGATCCCGGCCAGCCCCAGGGCGCACACGGCCCTGCTCAGCTCCCTCGCTGACGCCGTTCCTCCCGAGAGCAGCAGCCACCCCGCAAACCCTGCACATCTCGGGGACCTGGCCTTCAGCAGCCCCCGAGGAGATCCCCGCTAGCGCCCAGAGGGAAGGCCTGTCTGCTTCAGGGAAGCTTCCTTCTCCCTTCCTCCTGAGAAGCGCTGTTCTCCTTAAAAAAGGGAAGGAAAGGAAGAGAATCACCTTAGCCCTGCCAAGGGTTTCTTTTGTTGCGCGCACACACACACACACACACACACACACTTGCCTTGCCTCACAAACACGAGCTCCTAGTATATGTTGTTGTTTTATAATTTACTCATCAAGCTCCCCAGGCCACCAACTTCTGCAGACTACGGACAGTCTTCCATGTCAGGACGCATAGACGCACCTCATCCTTTTCTAATGACTACACAGAATTCCTTATTTTAACCTGTTGCCAATTCATAGACTTGCGGCTGTTTCCCTTCAATATTATAAATTATGCTGAAATAGCCATCGGCAAACATCTTTGCCCTGTGCTGGTGTTTTGGCAGCAGAGGCCTAGAAGTACAATTTCTGGCTTAAGCGTTTGTATATTTTAGAACAAATTGAACTTCAAAATGGTTTCACTGACGGGGTTTGAGAATACCCATTTCCTCATGTTCTTACTGATGTGGATATTTTCAATCTTTATTATTTTTACCTTCCAAAAATGTAATGAGTAAAACTGGTGTCTCCTGTTGCTTTAATTTTTGCTTTGCTCATTACTGGCGAGGCTGAGCATCCTTCCCCGTTTGGGGGCTCCCTGTGCTTTGCTTTGCTCATTACTGGCGAGGCTGAGCATCCTTCCACGTTTGGGGGGTTCCCTGTGCTTTGCTCTGCTCGTTACTGGCGAGGCTGAGCATCCTTCCCCGTTTGGGGGCTCCCTGTGCTTTGCTTTGCTCGTTACTGGCGAGGCTGAGCATCCTTCCACGTTTGGGGGTTCCCTGTGCTTTGCTTTGCTCGTTACTGGCGAGGCTGAGCA
>JAKSZT010054335.1:7470091-7644049 GCA_026826555.1 Tolypeutes matacus | reverse complement strand
CCTCCTCTCTCCCCCATCCCATTCCTCTTCTCTCCCCATCCCATTCCTCTTCTCTTCCCATCCCATTCCTCTTCTCTCCCCATCCCATTCCTCTTCTTTCCCCCATCCCATTCCTCTTCTCTCCCCCACCCCATTCTTCTTCTCTCCCCCACCCCATCCGTCTCCTCTCCGCCACCCCATCCCTCTCCCCTGCGCCATCCCATTCCTCTCTCCCATGCCCCCCATGCCTCTCCTCTGGCTCCTGGCAGCCGCTGGCACCCCTGGCCTTCCTGAGTTGAGGCAGGCTAACTCCATCTCTTTCTCCGCCCCGTGCCTGCTTCCTCTTGGATTTAGGCTAACCCTAATCCAGGAAGCACTCACCTTGAGATCCTTGCTGTAATTACACCCGCAAAGGCCACCTTTCCAAATAAAGCCACAGGCACAGCTTGTAGGTGGGCGTGTCATTCAGTCCACGGCAGGTGACAGGTGACACCATGCGGATGGCTTTATGTGGCCGTTCGCTAAGGACCAGGGACCAGAACTGCAGGAAAGTGCCAGAAGGTAAGTGAGGCGAAGGCTGGGAGGCGGCTCAGCTGGGGTGCGGGCTGCTGGCCTTACTGGGAGAAACCGCGCCCACTTCAAACGCACCCTGAGAATGGATCCTGTACTTACGTGGGGAGAGTCAAAGAGCTCGTGCCGCTGTGCCTAAATGCCTTTGCAGGATAATTTTTAGTTTGCTGTTTAACCATGTGCTACCTCCCCCATTACCTCCCCTAGGTAATTACGAGTTATGGTTTTGTATATATTTATATTTCATCACTGGGGACAGGAAAAGCTCTCTGTGAAAATAATTTTGTGGCTGTGACTTACAGTGAAATGCCACTGATGTGACAGATGTGTGATTGGCAGCTGGGATGCGCAAACCCGTTCTGTGGGCTGGCGGTTTAACCTGGGCTGAGCAGACACTTGGGAAGAGAACGCCAGGGTGCTCAGGGAGGGGGTTCCCGGGGGGCAGAGGGGCCCAGGGGCCGGCGTCCCAGGCCTCGGAGTACATCTCAGCTCGTCTTCTGACGCCCAGATGTGGTGGCTCGCACAGCCTGCTCGTACTGCGATTCCGCCTTCTGGTGTTCAAGGCAGAGGCTCCTTTCCTAAGCTTGGAAGCGGAGCTGTGTGGCTTCTGCGGAAACAAGGGTGCGGCCTGAGCCTCTGCACGCGTGCTTTGGCTGCAGAGTGCCTGCCCTGGGTGCGCAGTGCTTTCACCCCCAAGCTTCCTTCTCATCCTCTGCTTGGAAACCGCCGTCTCAAGCATCACTTCATTTTTTCTCTGTGGCCCCAACCTCAGAAAATGCGGCAGGTACTGTTTTTGTGTTTGGGTTATAGCCCATTCTGTTGATTTGGGTTTTTGAAAAACAATTTATTAATCCTAAGAGACTTCAATTTACTAGAATGACACGCGAGCAGAGTATTCTAGATTATTCTCTTTCTTTTTTGGCTAACTGGAAGGAAAATCAGAGAGGCTATTTTAATCAAATCCTTGTCTAAAATCTTTTAGAAATCTGCCGGTTGGTTTTCCAGCTCTGTGGTCCAGTGAAGTCAGGTGCCTCTCCCAGGGCTGCAGATCTTGTCACCTGGCACCTGCATGCTGCCCAGAGACCCCAGCCACACCTTTGTGCCCCAGGCCTGAGCCCTTCCTCCCACAGCCCCAGGTGCCTGGCGCTTGCTCTTTCCACGGCCACCCTCCCCTTTCCTCCCCTCTCCTGGCTCCCTCTCGCTCAGGCTGTTGCAGGTAGTGGATGGCAATACAAGCTGGACGTTCCCCCTTCCCGTCTGTAGATGACCCAGAAGCAACAAGGAGAATGAGTAACAGAGGCCAAAGGCCATTTTTGGCCAGTCTGGGAGGTGGTTAAAATTGCTTCTCAAAAAAGGAGGCAGAGCTGCAGGAAGTGCCCCGGAGATGCCCGCCCACAGGCCTCCTCGTGGCCCCACCCTGGTCTTGGTGCCAGGCTCATCTCGTCATGCCTTCGGCCCTGCCTGTCAGCCCGGTTCCCGAGGCCTCCCCCTCGGATGACACCAGCTTCTCGCCAGCCACTCCTGCCCTGGCCCTGGCCGTCTCGGGACAAACATCTTTCTAACACCCAGCTCCTCGCTCCCTGACAGCCTCTGCTCAGCCTTCCCTCCTCCACCTGATCTGGTCCCTTCCCGGTTGTAGCCTAAACGGTTTTTATTCGACCCTTCGAAATCTCGGTTTCATGCCCTTGTCCTCTGACAAGCACCTGCCACCTTTACCCTCTAACAACTCCCAGCTCCAGCAGTCCCTCCATGCCCCCGACTTCCAGGCCATTGTCCCTGAAGGCCTTGCCTTCTGCCTTTTCCAGCTTACATGCCATGGTCTGCAAAAGAAGAGCAATCTTTTTAAAACGAAAGTCATATTCTGCTGTTCTTCTGCTCTCAAAACCCTCCAAAAGCTTTCTATCCCATTCGGACTCAGACTCAGAATCCCTGCAGCTTCTCATCTCTTTTCGAAGACAAGGTCCCTTGCAGTGGCCGCATAGTACCTCTCTGGCCTCTTCCTGCTCCCGCCCTCGTTCACTCCACCTTGCCACGGTGCCGTCTTTGCTGGTCTTTGAGCACCCCAGGCTCGTTCCTGCCTCAGGGCCTTTGCACTGGCTATTTCCTCTGTCTGGAGAACTGGTCTCCCATGTAGCCACATGGTTAACTTGGTCAATTCTTTCAGATTTCGCCTCTGATATCACCTTTTCAATAGATTTACCCTGTTTACCTTATTTAAAATTGACTGCCCCCTACCCCCCATCCCTGGCAATCTTAATTACCTGTCCTTTTTTTTCTTGGTAAGAAATTATCAGAATGATCTTAAATCCATAAGAGCAAGTGCTTAATAATCATACCAGACAAATCTGATAAGGGGAAGAAATAAGAAAATGCCATTCATCTATAGTTTGGGGAGTTTGGAACAGAAAGCACTCATTTCTCAGCTAGGGAATTACTGAAGATCTTCCGGTCCGCAGCGAAAACGGGTTTCTTAGGCTTTTAAAGGCTCTGTAAAAGTGTTTTGGGATCAGTGCCGAAGCACAGGCTTCGTTTTAGGGAGAGGCAGTGCCCCCAACGAGCCTGCCCCGGCACATGCGTCAGCAGCGTGAGGGTCATCTGCCCATTTTACCGGTTTAGGTGGCTTCGTGGCTCATAGGCCGCCCTTCAGGCGAATGCCTGGAACCCTGTCTCAGGAGCCTTCCTGTGCCGACCAGAATCGTATTTCTAGCCTAAGGGAAAAATCCTTAATGTGGAAAACGCTTGATGTCGCTGTGAGCTAGGCTGGGACCCACCCAGAAGCCAGCACTGGGAGGGGGGTCAGTAAACCGCGCCCCGTTCGCCCTAGCAGTGAGGGTCCAAACTCACTGCAGCGACAGGAGAGCCGGGCCGAAGCATTTCCTGAGGAAGGCTGCGCACTTCTGCCCACGCAGGGCAGCGATGAGACCCCCCAAAAGCCGGAGAAATGAGACGCGAGTGAGCCAGTGTGCTGGCAGTGGCGTTTGGTGGTGTTGGGTAGATGGTGACCAATTATTTCTTTTGCAACCTGTCATGGCTTCCGAGTTTTCTTAAACAGATGTTTTTGGGGATACTGAAACCACCCCGTAACTCAAAGCATGAGAGAGGCAGAGAACTTTTGGTGGCGCCTTTTGGTGAGGTCGTGTGGGGAGTTCCCCTTTCATAACTGTTTGCAGAATTGAGATTCCCAAGAAAGAGGCAGAGGAGGGTGGAGCAGGAAAGGTGCCGGTGGGGATGGGGCGCTGTCGGGCATTCTCTCCCACCCCTCGTGGGGATCAGGGGGTGGCGCTTTATGTCTGAGTTCTCCGGGAGGCACTCAAGCAGTGTTCGTGAAATTTCAGGCACTGGGGCGGGACTGGAGTAAATTCCATTGGCCGCGCTGTGCTGTACATATGTGAGGCTTTTAGGGCTCTACCTTCAGATTTTGGGAAAAAATGAAAAAAATTTTCCATTTCCATAATATTTGCGTTGAATATGCCTAGGCATTACTGCTCAATACCAAACAGCCTTTCTCAGCTTTTTGTAATATCCTGTATTAGCCACAGGGATGCTGATGCAACAGACCAGAAGTCTGTTGGCTTTTATAATGGGTGTTTATTGGGGTACAAGCTTACAGTTACCAGGCCATAAAAGATAAGTTACTTCCCTCACCAAAGTCTGTTGCCACTTGTTGGAGCAAGACGGCTGCCGACATTCAGCCTTCCTCTTCCTGCCAAGGCTCCGTGGCTCCAGCTCCTTCCACTCCCAGCTGTGGCCGCAGGGCTCGTCTCTCTCCCTGGAGCTAGTTTCTTCCTGGGCTCAGCTGCAGCTGCAGGCCACCACGCTCCTCTCTCTTCCCAGGGCCTCTGCAGTCTGATGAGCCGTTTCTCTTCCTCTGTGTTCTTCTCTGTGCACTTACTTCCCTGGGCTCCAGCATCAACACTAAAACGCTCTCCTCTGGTGTCATTTTCTGTGACTTCCCGCCCACCAAGGGGGTCTCAGCATCCTACTGACGTGCCTGAATCAAAACCCTAATCGTAATTTGATGGAGTAAAAGTGAAACCTCTGAACTTAATACAATCTAATACGCCCAGAGGAACAGGCTAGTTTTCAAACACAGTCAAATATCTGTTTTTGGATTTCATAAACAATACCAAACTGCCGCACCCTCCATCACTGAACCAGTATATTCACAACAAAGCTGCAGCTGTCTTGGCTAGGTCATGCTGAAGAGCGCTGTGGACTTCCTGTAGAATTCGGCAACCTACCTTTAATTATCCGTGAAGCAGCAACTTTAACTAAAGTGTGAGTCTCTGACCCGCCTGCTGGTGCGAGATGCGCGACTGCGCTGTGGAGGCCACAGCGGGCGAGGCCCATGTCGAGGAGCGCTGGGCAGTTTCCCTCCTGCTGCGGCATGAACTGGAGATTTGAGAGAATTACTGCCCGAAGCATCTGCGCTCCTCTGTTACCTGTCGAATAGGATTTCATCTCGGATCAAACCTCTTCGTGTTGTTATTGTCTATGTTTCTTTAAAGATAACCAGTTTGGAAGCTGTCCTTGAGCATAACACCTTACTGTAAGCTTTTCTGTTTGAAATTGTTTTCCTTTTGAAAATGTTTGCTGCCATCTCGTTCAAATATTTGTTTCACATTTCAGGGCCTTCTACCAGTGAAGAAAGCACAGCGTGAAAAAGAATCAGACCAGAAAGGCATTTTGGGAATCATCTGGTCCAGAAGTAGAAAACTGGTGCCCGAGGGTCATTCCACCATTTGTCAGAACTGCTCTCGGCAGGTGCCGCAGCACTTCGGTGAGTTTCCTGGATGTGAGTGTGTGGCTGTACTTCTTTTGCTGTAAAATGCGTTCCTGGGTCAGATGCAGTGGGGCAGGGGGACGGTGATAAGGAATTCGGTGTTCTGAAAGTGTAGTGGTGCTGGCAGGAGCGTTATGGGCAGCGATGGAAGATCCGTATGTGTCTGTTCCAGGAGGGAGTCACAGCCCCATCCACGGCGGAAGGAGTGTAGTGTCGCCGCTACCGCCAGGTGGTTGACTGGTTCCCACACCCAGCGCGGGTCCCTGCTATTGCAGAGACAGGTCTTTAGCAGAGGTGATAGCCGGGCTGGGTCTGGAGATGGAGATCCGAGAGGTGGGAAGCTGCTGCCTTGTGCACTTTATGCAAGAGCTCATTGCAGAAGCACTGGGGAGGGGCAAGTGCCACCCACAGATTGTGTCGTCTGGTCCACCTGGTTACTGAGCCCTTCCTTTACAGAGGGTGCGTTTGAGCCTTCACATTGTCAAGTACCATCACACTTAGTGGCCACGCTAAGAGGTCCTTCCACATACGACTTTCCAAGACCCTCTTGTCAATAATCTTCCAATCCTATTCTTTCCTCTCTTGCCACCCTGTTAGCTGCTGCTAATTGTTGTGGATCCATTATTCTGGACAGTTCTCTGTCCAGACAATGTGGAAAATCAAATATATTGCTTGAAATTTTGCCCACAAGAAGGATTTCCTTCACCCCTATCCTTCAGAGCCATCCTTAATGGGCCTGTTATGCTACAGCTGTCCACTTCTGGTTGGTACCACCTGTATCTCACAGGAACATCTGTAAGTCATGCCTGAGTTTTTTCCTCTTGTGATCATAAGGAACTTGCCATGAGGACATAGGTATAGATTGACGGAGAGGAGAGAAAGCAATGGGCATGGATGACATAGATGCCCGAGTCACGTGCCCATGCAGCTTATGCCTTCTGGAACGGCTTGAACCCGATATCTTAGATACAGCTTCTACTCATCAGTGGATGCCTCCTGCATACACCTAACCTAAAAAGAGGCTCAAAGCTGGGTGGGTCAAGTGATCCGGTTCAGCTGGTCTCATGATCACTTGATATCTCAGAATCAGACATTTACCACCAGGACCTGGTAGCAAGCATGGGCTGTTTTCTCAAAAGGAGAATATTTTATCTGTACACGTTCTCTCCTCTGACACTCGAGGGCCTTTTGAGGCGCTTCTCCTACAGCTCCCTGGTGCTGGAGGGCATCTGTGTTTGTTGCAGGCACTTTGCATGTCACGGGATCTCTTGGGTCCTGGGCAACCCGAGGGCCAGAGCAGCTTGCACTGCAGAGTGGATTTGGGGCAGAGCCCGGTTGTGGCAGTTTCATAATATTTATGAATCCCCCAAAAAGAGAAAAATTATGTTTGTAAACTGGTCTGTTGCTCTGGGTGTGATACCCTTTGTATTAAATTCAAGGTTTTAAGTTTACTTGATAAAAGATTAGGGCTTTGTTTGACCACGTCAGTAGGGTGTGACTCAGGGTTGAGTCCCCGCCCCCTTGGTGGGCTATGTAAATGGACCATCACATGGACACTCACTCAAGAAGACACAGAAGAAGACAAGGAAGAGAGAGAGCTCCATAGACACGGCAGAGGAGGGAGCTTAGATCCTGCAGCCCCGGGAAGAGAGATGAGCCATTTGCCTGAGAGTTTGCAGCTGAAGAGACCAGAGCAGCTGAGCAGCTGACGTGCCTGTGCCAGCCTGTAGCTGAGAGGGAGGAGGGCTGAATCCTCGCAGAAGTCGGCAACCCTCTTTGGTGAGGACGCAGCCTTGAGCCGGACTCCATAGGGCCTTGTAGCTGTAAGCTTTTACCCCAGATCAACAGCCTGCATAAAAGCCAGCAGATCTTGGCACGTGGCATCAGCACCCCTGTGGCGGACTCACACACCAGGCTTGCTTCCCCGGCCCCCAGACCGACTGCCTGACAGTTTTCTTGGTGAACGGATCAGAGCAGCCCACCTGTGCGCAGTGTGTGGCATCTCCAAAATCCAAGCCCACCAAACCCTGAGCTTCCTTTTCACCGGAGGGCTCCATGCTGCTGCTAATTATAAAACTTACAATAAAAACCACAGCCCTGGGCGGTCCAGGAGAACCCCTTAGAGAGACCGTGGGCTCACTGGGGTGGTGGCCGAGGACCCGGCTGGAGTGCAGCGGGACGCTGGCTCCTTACAGGGCCCCTCTGGACCCCGGGAGCCCACGTTTCCTTCGGGCTCCAGTATGGCTCTTGGGATGCTTGCCTTGAAGTGCAGTGGAGGTTGGTTTAGAATTTGCTTTTTTATCACATATTTGAAAATTGTCCCTTAATAGGAAATTTACTATTTCCATGCATTTAATTTTTCTCTCTCTAAGTTTGTTATCTGTTTTTCTGTGTTTTCCTTTAGCTTGTTGAGAGCTGTACTTGGGGTCATTTTCTTTCCTGTTTATTTGTATTCATCTCTGAATTTTAAAGTCCTGTGTTGAGCTTGAGGCACGATCTAGGCATTTTAGAAGATCTTATTTTGCACAGACGAGTTGGCACTGTCTTAGTAATAGCACTTGTGGTACGTTTGGTGAAATTTGGCAAGAGTTATTTTTCATTAGTCCCATATTTGGAATTTCATGCCTTCCCTACTTACCCTTTCATCTTATTATCACTTGCTCTCAAATCAGTCAATCAATCAATAAATGCCACCAGCCCACAAGTAATTGGGGGGGGGGGCGGTTTGAGTCTCTTTAGGGCCGAGAGAATTGTCACCCACATTTCTTCTGAGTACCTCACTGTCCCCCAAAGTTGTCATCCCTCCGAGGGCCACAGGTGCTGCGGGAGCTCCCCCTGGCGTCCAGCGAGTCTGCCGTGACAGGCGAGGCTTCTGCCAGGACCTGCAGCCACCCAGCTCCCTCTGCATTACCGTTTTTCTGGCTCAGAGTGGGGGTGGAGTGGGGAAGCACAAAGGAGCCACCCCCCAGTGGTGTCGGCTGCCAGGGACTTGGGTACGGAATCCCAGAAGTTCTTTTAGGAATCCCAGAAAGAGAAAGATTATATTTTGAACTAATCCATCCCAATGGGTGTGAGGCCCTTTTGACTGGACTATATCAGTGAGGCAGGACTCAGATTTAAACAGAGACAGAGAGAGACACACACACAGGAAAAGGAAGCTGCCATGTTGATCCTTTCATGTGGGAGACAGGACTGCAGGAAAGCAGAGACGCCCTGAGGCCTGAGAAAGGTCCCAGATCCTGGAACCAGCAGAGCATGGAGATACGGAAAGAGGCCCTGAGGGCTGGGCCCACGGAGCAGCCCACGGCTCAGCCCACGGCTGGGCCCACGGAGCAGCCCACGGCTGGGCCCACAGAGCAGCCCATGGCTGGGCCCACGGCTGGGCCCACGGAGCAGCCCACGGCTGGGCCCACGGCTGGGCCCACGGAGCATCCCGTGGAACAGCCCAGGCGGAGGAGAGGAGCCATATGCCTGATTGCTCACAGCTGAACTCAGGAAGAAAGTGGAGTGGCCGAGGCTGAGAGGAGGCTGGGGAGGAGGCAAGCCTGTGCCCAGTGCCCACAGCTGAGCTCTGGGAGACGGTAGGTTCTGGAGAGGGAGGCAGGGACTCAGCAGAGATCTGCGGCCATCTTCGCTATGTGGCAGGACGCTGGCTTGGTGAGAAAGCATCCTTGATGGTGCCTTGGTTTGGCCATTTCACGGCTTCGGAACTGTAAGCTCCTACCCCAGTAAACCCCCTTGTGGAAGGCAGCCGTTTCTGGGACTCGGTGTCGGCAGCCCTGTGGCCCGCTGAGACGGGCCTCCCTCAGCTTGGGGTGGTTTACCCACGCGGGCAGCGCGGGGTGGGAAGGGGGAAGTGAGTTGTGGCAGGTCACTCAGATCCTTCTGCTCCTGCTTCCGTGCTGTAGTCTGTCTGTAGGGATAGAGTTCCCTCTGCGTCCTGGGAATGTTCCGTAGAATAAAGGATCCTCCCATAAACTCACAACTGGAAAACGCCTATCAAACATGATGCATTTCCTTCCTTGAGAACCGGTGCCGGGCATTTGATGGAGGGCCGTTTCCCAGGTCTGCCCTTTCCCTCGGCAGCTCCCTCCTCCCGCAGAGCTGCACGTTCTCACTGCAGCTCAGGGAGCCACCCCACTTCTGGAGTAAAATTCAGCAGTACTTTTAGGGAAGAGTCGCTCCTAATGGGAATTACAGTTTTCGTAGAGTTGGCTTTAAGTACAAGAAAAAATGTCTATTATTTAAGATACTGATCATTTTGAAGGATGGGGCATTAGTGTCAAGTGTATAATACATTTACGGATTTCACATGCATCTCTGACATACTTCACTTTCTTTTCACTCCTAAATATTTGCCACCTGAAAACGGAAGCTCTTAAATATTTGAACCTTCTTCCTAACACGTGAGGCACACATGTTCTTAAAAGTGAGTGTAACCTATTAAAGGGGGCTGAAAGACTTTGTGGTTTGGTAACTTGTAAAATGTTTCCAAAGAAAAATAGAAAGCAACTTGACATGTTTAGGAAA
Organism: Tolypeutes matacus; assembly: GCA_026826555.1. Classification (NCBI taxonomy): domain Eukaryota; kingdom Metazoa; phylum Chordata; class Mammalia; order Cingulata; family Chlamyphoridae; genus Tolypeutes; species Tolypeutes matacus. The sequence goes on along the minus strand of JAKSZT010054335.1, from coordinate 7,634,187 downwards.
ATATGGCAGGTCAGGCAACTCCTCAGAAGAACAAGGGTGCAGAATGACTTGCTCCACCTCGCCTCACCCTCTTCCTGCAGCTTCGCTGGTGTCCCGGTGTCGAGGTGGGCTCCTGTGGGCCAAAGGGCGGCGGGAGCAGGAAAGAGATTTTCCAGGTGCTTCGGGTGGCCAGAAGTTGGATAAAAATAGATAAAAGCCACATCTGTACTCATCATTTATTTCTGAGTCTAAATACTAAAATCCATCAAAACAGCTCAATTTTTAAAGAGGTGAATTTAATCGACCATCTCTTGGAAAAATGGTGTCAGGGTAATACTGGCAGGTGCTTTCTCTAGTGCATGGGATGTGGTGATGGAGAAGGTGGAGAGGCCAGCCCGGCCCCGGGGAAAGGTGATAGTGCCCTGAGGACTCACGGTTGTGAAGTTTCTTAATTGTTTAAGTTTGTTAGAGGAAGGACAGGGATTTTTTCTTGGTGGTCCCTGGTTCCCAAGTTTTCCTGCAGCCAGGACAGGCTGACTCCGGGGAGACTTCTGCAGTGGGGAGAAGACGCCTCTTCCACTATTAAGACTGAGCTGGGAGGTCCAGGAGGAGGAAGGCAGAGAGCCAGGGGCGTCTGTCCTCGCTTTCCCCTTGTTCGAGGAGGACATCGGAGGGTCTCGCTGTGTGCCTCCTGAGGGCAGAGGAGCCTTCACCAGAAGCTCCCGGAGGTGTGAGGACATGGTGGGCTGGCCCGTGGGGGGGGGCTGCAGCCTCTCAAGGAGCCTGTTTGTAGCCACACCTGTTGTGGCCCAGGAGCAGGTATGGGGGAGTGGCCTGTCCAGGAAGGACCTTGCATGGCCTGCGGGGAGCCAGGGGGCCCAGCAGACCCCGGCGAGGAAACGGGGTCTGGACCTGCCGAAGCAAAGGGCTAGGGGGGCACTGCGTAGGCAGGGACCCTGTGGCCAGAGGCCACAGTGGGGTCGGCGCTCAGCGGCCGATTGTGCCGTTCAGGGCAAGGGGCTCCTTGGCCAGGCCAAGAGTGGACCGTCCACCGTGGCCGAGCCAGCCGAGGAAGACCCTCCCTCGTTGCCGGGAGGGCAGGGTGCCATCTGGAAGGACAGCCCCGTCGGGGGCTGGGACGGGCAGGGCCTGAGCATTTCCAGCGGGAGGCAGTTGGCATCCCCTTGGAGTCGTGTTGCCTGCTTGCCCTCCCCTCACGGCCTGCGCTGACCGCGGCCTCCACACGCCCGTGTCCGTCCCTGTGCACCTCCTCCTCCTCCCGGCCGCTCCCCGAGCGACCCCAGGACAGGCCAAAGGCCGCACCCCCAGCCGCCCACCTGCGCACAACCTGCCCCGAGCTGTTGAGCATGGCTCAGCGGGCACGGGGGCCGTGCCACGGGCTTCCTCAGGACCCGACCCTCCCTGGGGTCTCAGCCCAGGCCTCACCTCCTCCGGGAAGCCCCCTGCCTCCCCGCGGCCGCCCCCAGCCCTCCCAGCACAGCCCTGCAGCTCTTCTTTGCCTCTGTGGAGCTGTGCTTGCATAGAAGTCGATACTTCTGAGTAAGTTCCCGCAGTAATTTGCTCCCTTTGGAAGGTAAATATTCTCTTCCCCCCACGATTACTGCCCTAACTCCTTTATTTTGGGAACAAATGTAGTAAACTTCAGCGCACATGCTGATCACGGAAGCCAGGACTAGCCGCGCTTTTAGAGTTGATGTTTTCCTGGTCTTTTCTGATTAAGCTCCTAATGTAATTTCTACGCTGAACTCCAGCTTTCATCACAGAGGGAGGAAACGCGCCAGACTTCACGCGGCACAGCCAGCGCAGCGTGCCATTATCCAGCTGACGCCGAAGGGACATTCTTAGTGGGCTAAAGAGCTGTGCATTTTTATATTTTATAGAGTGGCTCTCTGTGCAGGGCATCAGCATTAGCTCAAAGGACGGGGAGCAGACGGGAAAACCCCAAAAGGCAGGGGAGGCTTCGCGCTGGGCTTCCATTGTGTCCGGAGGTCAAGCAGGACAAGCAGGGAACTGCAGCGGTCACTCTGATGTCCAGGTGGCAGGAACATGCCCTGGGCTTGAATACAGACCCCGGGCTTTTTTGTTTCCTGTCTGTCCAGTCTTTGGAGATAAAGCCAGAAAAATGGAATCAAGGGTCTGTCAGCCAGGCCATCTGTTTGCCAGTAGTGGGTGGTGCGTGCACACGTGTGAGTGGCGGCCACAGCCACCCTGCCCCCACTGCCGGCCACGCCTGGGGCAGGGCCTGGGGAGGGCCCGGAGTGCACATGCTGGGTGCCTCTGGGGCTCTGCGCTTAGGCCAGGCTTCCACATCCGCTCTGCAGACGTTCTGGACTGGACCACCCTTTGCTCTCGGGGCTTAGTACCACTGGCCGTTCCCCGCCGGACGCCGGCAGCACACCCCAGCGTGTCAACCAAAAATGTTGCCAGACACGCCACATTTCCTCTGGGAGGCTTAGTGGCCCCAGGAGTCAGTGAAGAAAGCCACACAGCTCCCTCCCTGCCCCCCATTCCTGCCAGCTCCTGCCTCTCGGTGCCAGGCACATGTGGGTGCCCACTTAGTGCCATTGGAACCATCGCCCAAGGCCTGCTGCCTCCAGACACTGCCAGCAGAGGCCACGGAAGCAGCTCCCCCAACTTTACCTCCTTCCTTCAGAGAAGGCTCCACCACGGTCTCCTGGGTAGAACATCCAGCATAGTCTCGTAAGGATGGGGATGATGAGATCACCCCACCGATTTCCCCCTGCTAGGCCTGCGCTCACTTGCCAGAAGTCAAGTCATGGCGTTAGCTCTGTGGGATGGGGAGGGAGTGTTGCCTAAACAGCGCGCGCTCAGAGCCTCCAGCGGGTACCGGGAGGGACAGTGGTTCCCACGGAGGTCCAGGGGCTGGAGGAGCTGCCCGGGGGTCTCAGGGTCATGGCTCCAGACTGCAGGACGTGGTCTGGGCTTGGAGCTGCTCAGCCCTGCATGGAAGTCCCTGGTGGACCGGGGTCTGCAGACAGCACTGGGGACGGGCAGCCACGGACCCCAGGAGAGCTCTGTTCATTAGCAGTCAGCTGTGAGTTGGTGCCGACGCGAACTGGGCATTGAGCAAAGTTCCGGGGACGCATCATTTAAAGAGATGGATTTGGGAAACAGTGGGAGCACCAAGTGTTTGAGATGCTCTGTGTATTAGTCAAAGGGCTGCTGATGCAGAATACCAGGAATCTGCTGGTTATGAAGGCTATTTATCTGGGGTAGAAGCTCACAGTCACCAGACCATAAAGTATGTTACTTCCCGCACCAAAGTCTGTTGCCACGTGTTAGAGCAAGACGGCCGCCGATGTCTGCCAGGGCTCAGGCATCTTGGGTTCCTCTCTTCCCGGGACTCTGTTTCTCTCCGTTTCAGCTCCTCTGTTTTCTCCACAAGGTCAGCTGTAGACTATGAGGTTCTCCAGGCTTTGCCTCTCTCCACAAGGCCAGCTCTGAACTCTCAGGAGAATGGCCCGTCTCTATCCCGGGGCCTTCTTTCCTTCTTCATGTCCAAGGTCCTCTGTGTGCTTGCTTCCCCGGGCTCCAGCTTTAAAACTCAGCATCAGAACTCCAACTCAAAACTCCAGCTGACTCCTCTGTTTCGCCATGTACTTTCATCTCAACGTCCTATTGACATGGCCCAATCAAAGCCCTAATCATAACTTAATCACGCCCAGAGGAACAGGCCAGTTTACAAGCATAATCCAATATCTATTTTTGGAATTCATAACTATATCAAACTGCCACCCTCTGCTTGAGCGATGTTGGAGATTCAGGAGGGGCACAACGGAGGGAGGAGTGGTCAGGGGTCAAAGCAAGGACTTGACCCTGAAGTAAGTCTCTGTGGCAGTTTGAGGCTTTTATGGGCCCCAGAGCTCATCCATCCCTGTGGGTGGGAACCTACTGTAGTGGGACCTCTTGACTAGGTCACTTCAGTGGCAGAAGCTGAGCTAGAAAGCCACGAGAGCATGACGGTAAAATCAGTGGGACCCAGGAGAGAGAAAGCCACGAGAGCAGCCACAAGCTGGAAGCAGTGGGGCCCGAGGAGAAGGCAGAGACCAGCAGCCGCCGCCACGTGCCTCCTCGCTGCAGCTGGTCTCTGGGGAGAGTGTCGCCTGATGATGCCTTGATCTGGACACTTCTCCAGGCTCCAAACTGTAAGCTTGCAGGCAAAAAAACCCCACAAAAAGCCCTTTGTAAAAGCCAACCCGTTTCTGGTATATTGCTTTCGGCAGCTTTTAGCAGCTTTTAGCAAACTCCAGTGGTCCCCTGGGAGGTGGAGGGTTTTCTTTCTCCGTGTGTGCACCTGTGGAAGTGCAGGTGAGGGGCACCCCATGGGAGGAAAGCCCCCGGGGCTGAGGCCTGGAGCCATGGGTAGCCCACCCTCTTGGGCCCTGCATGTTGCCGGGCTGCAGACAGCCACTGGGGCGGGTGCCTGAGAGCAGAAGGAGAACGACCCTGTCCTATTGTCTCAAGAACTGGGCCAGGCAGCGGGTGAGAGACGTGAAAAGCCTGTGGGTCTTGTGTGTCCTTTGCACGGTTCTTTGTGACTTTTTATGGAGGGCCCATGGGACAGTTCCCACAGGAGCATTTCTGAGGCCATCCTTGAGGCTGCTGGCGTAGCTTCCCCCAGGTTTTCCTTTTCTTCTGCAGCACCAACCAAATGATCTTCTTGGCTTTGTTGGGTGAGAGACGGAGCTCCTGGTATCGAGGGTTCTCTGAGTTCCTCACAGCAGTTCTGCCCTGGCTGCCTGTCCTACCCGTTGACATTTATTGAGTGCCTGTTGTGTGCTAGATAATCCTGATCATCCTGAGGATCTAAAATGACAGAATGGGCACTATGACGGTGAGGTCAAGGAAGCCCTGGGCTAATTGTAATACGAGGACATTTCATGGACTTTAATCATCAGTGAGTTGATTGCATAGATGTCTGGTGACATCTACAATCAACTGAGGAGATTGTCAGCAATGAGTGACGTCTCATCCAATCAGATGAAGGCCTTAAAAAGGGAAGTGATTCAGCATTCAGAGAGAATTCCCAGCTCTTCTTCGGACAGTCAGCGTCTCCTGGGAACTCATCAAGGACCTTCATCAGAGCCCCTAGTTTGCAGCCTGCCCTATGGAATTTGGATTTGTGCATCCCCATGGTCGCATGAGACAATTTCATAAAATCCCATACTATTTACAGATCTCTCCTGCTGGTTCTGTTTCCCTAGAGAGCCCTGACTAATACAGGGTCCCGTCCATCAAGGAATTTTAAGTATTGTAGCAGAGGAAAATGTGTATAAAAAGTAATCAAGAGTGATGGGACAATGAAAAAAAATTAAAAAGAAGTACAAGTGGATGGAATAACTTACCCTGAGAAGTAAGAGAACTCTTCTAGGAAGAGTCATGGTGGAAAAATAAGAATAGGCTGGAGACGGCGCCTGTGGAGGGGGTGATGACGCGGCCAAGTGCGTCACGTACGTGCCCAGCATGTGTCCTGCTGACGTACGGGGCACAGCGTGTACGCCAGGCTCTGTGCTGTGTCTCTGCGTAGATACTCCTATTGACTTTTTAAATAAAGTAAACGCTTTATTGAGTTATAACCACGTACCATAAGGTTCACCCTCTTAAAGTGTGCAGTTCAGCGGTCACAGTCGCTGTCCAGTTCCAGAACATTTGGGTCCCTCCCAAGAAGCACCCATGAGAAGCACTGCCATTCTCCGCTCTCCTCGGCCCCTCATGAACACTGATCTATTTTTCTATAGATTTCATAGAAATGGAATCATGCACTATGTGTCCTTTTTTGTCTGGCTTCTTTCACTTGGCATGTTTTTTAACATTTATTCGTGTCGTCGCATGTATCAGAACTTCATTCCTCTTTATGGGGAGTGACTCTCCACATTTTGTTTATCCATTCATCAGCTGAATTTGGGTTGTTTGCACTGATGGGCTGCTATGAATAAAGCTGCTAAGAACATTTGTATGTACATTTTTGTGAGGACATACAAATATATATCTAGGAGTAGGTTTGCTAGGTCGTATGGGACTCTAAGTTCAGGTTTTTGAGGAATTGCCAGGCTGTTTTCAAAAGCATCATTTTACATGTTTATTAACGATGAACTGGAGTTCCAATTTCTCCACATCCTTGTCAACCCTTGTTATTATCTGTCTTTTTGATTATAGCCATCTTAGTGGGTATGAAGTTGTATCTCACTGTGGTTTTGGTTTACAATTCCCTAATGGCTAATGACGTTGAATATCTTTTCCTGAGCTTATTGATCATTTGTATAACTTCTTGGTCTGTTCAAATCCTTTGCTGATTCTTAAATTGGGTTGTTTGTCTTTTTATTGTTAAGTTGTAGAAATTCTTTATATATTCTGAATATAAAACCCTTCTCAGATTTGCAAATTTATTCTCCCATTCTTTGGTGATCATTTTCTAGATGATGTCATTTGAAGCATAAAAGTTTTAAGTTTTAATGAGGTCTAATTTATTTACTTTTCTTTTTCTTGTGGTTTTTGTATATTATCTAGAAAACCATTGCCTAATCCAAGGTGATAAAGATTTACTCCTCTATTTCCTTTTAAGAGTTTTATAAATTTAGCTCTTACATTTAGGTTTCTGATCTGTTTTGGCTTACTTTTTGTATATGATATGATATGAAGTAGGGTCCAACTTCATTCTTATGCATGCAGTTATCCAGTTTATCAGTAACGATTTGTTGAAATGGCTATTCTTTCCCCCCATTGAATTGTTTTGGCTAGCTTGTCGAAAATTCCTTAGCCATCAATGGAAGGATTTATTTCTGGAATCTGAGTTCTATTCCACTGATTTGTATTTCTGTCCTTAATCCAGATCCACACTGCCTTGTTTACTGTAGCTTTGTAGTAAGTGTTGAAATTGAGAAGAGCGAATCTTATGACTTTATTTTCAAGATTGTTTTGGTTATTCTTTTTTTTTTTTTTTTTTTTTTTTGGTTATTCTTGATCTTTTGCAGTTCCATATGAATTTGAGGATCAGCTTGCCAATTTATGCAAAAAAGACTGCTTGGATTTTGACAGGGATTGTGTTGAATATGTACATCAATCTGGAGAATATTTCCATCTTAACAATATTAAGTCTTCTGGTCTATGAACATGGGATGTCTTTCCATTTATTTAGGTCGTCTTTAATTTTATTCAATGATATGTTATAGTTTTCAATGTACAAGTCTTGACCTTCATTTGTTAAATGTATTCCTAAGTATATTATTGATGCTATGTTAATGGAATTGTTTTCTTAATTTCATTTTTGGATTGTTTATTACTAGTGTATAGGAATGAAATTTATTTTTGTACATTGATCTTGTACCCTGCAACCTTGCTGAAATAGTTTAGTAGTTCTAATAGTTTTGTATTTGTGTGTGTGTGACTGTGTGCATTCCTTAGGATTTTCTATATATAGATTGCATTTTCAGCAAACAGAGGTAGTTTTAATTCTTTTCAATCTGGACATCTTTTATTTTATTTTTTCTTGCCTAATTATCCTGCCTAGAACCACTAGTAAAGGGCTCAATATAAGTGGTAAGAGTGACAATTGTGTTTTGTTCCTGATTTTAGGAGGAAAGCAACCATTCTTTTACTGCTGAGTAGCCTGTTACCTGTGAGTTTTTCATAAATGGCTTTACTCAGGTTGAGGAAGTTCCCTTTATTACTTATTTGTGGGGTGTTTTAATCATGAAAAGGTCTTGGATGTTGTCAAAGGCTTTTTCTGCCTCTAGTGAAATGGTCATTTGGTTTTTTCTTTATTCTATTAATATAGTATATCACATTGATTTTAATATATTAAAAAACCCTTTAATTCCTGAGATAAATCCCATTGTGTTATGGTGTATATAATTCGTTTTATGTGTTGCTGTGTTTGGTTTGCTAGGATTTTGTTGAGGATTTTTTTACCTCCACATTCATAAGATAAACTATCTGTACTTTTCTTATGATGTCTTTGGTTTTGGTATTAGTGTAGTACTGGTAACATAAAATGAGTTTGGAAGGTTCTCTCCTCTTCTATTTTTAGTAATAGCAGAACTAATTCTTATTAATTCTTCTTCAAATGTTCAATAGAATTCAGTAGGGAAGACATGTGGGCCTGGGCCTTTCTTTGTGAGTAGCTTTTAGATTACTAATTAAACCTCTTTGTTTGTTGTCAATCTATTCAGATTCCTTCTGGAGTCAGGTTTGGTGGTTTGTGTCTTCATAGGAATTTTTACATTTAATTTAGATTATCTAATGTATTGGTATAAAATTGTTCCTAGTATTCTCTTATACTCCTTCTTATTTCTGTGAGGTTGGTAGTCAGGCCCCCACTTTAATTTCTGTGTGTCTTCTCTCATTTTTTCTTGTCAGTCTAACTAAAGGTTTGTCTAGTTTGTTGATCTTTTTTTAAAAAAACTGACTTACGGTTTCATTGATTTTTTTTTCTATTTTTCTATTTGCTATTTCACTTATTTATGCTCTAGTCTTCATTTTCTTCCTTCTACTTCCTTTGAGTTTTGTTTGCTCTTCCTTTTCTAGTTTTTTAAGGATAGAATACTATGTTTTTGATCTGAGATTTTTCTTTCTTGGTGTAGTTGGTCACAACTATAAATTTACTTCTAAGCACTTCTTTAGCTTTTATCCATGAGTTTTGGTATGTGCTGTGTTTCCGTTTTCATTCATCTCAGAATATTTCTGATTTCTTTTGTGACTGGTTATTTAGCTTTAGGCTATTATATTTCCACATATTTATAAATTTTCCATATTGCTTTCTGTTATTTCTAAATCCATTCAGTTGTGGCTAGTGAGCATATTTTACATGATTTTAATACTTTTAAGTCTATTGAGGCTTGTTTAATGACCTAACACATGGTCAATCTAGAGACTGTTCCACGTGCACCTGAAAAGAATATGTGTTCTGCTGTTGTGTGATGTGTTTTATAGATGTCTGTTAGGTCTAATTGATTTATAATGTTGTTCAAGTCTTTTATGTGTGTTGATCTTTTGCCTACTTGTTCTATCTATTATTGAAAGTTGTATGTTGGAATCTCCAACTTTTGTCGTTAAATTGTTCATTTATTCCTTTAATTCTGTCAGTTTTTGCTTCATGTATTTTTTGAGCTCCGTTAGATGCATATATGTTTATAATTATTTTGTCTTCCTTGTGGATTGACCCTTTATCATCATAAAATGTCCTTTTTCTCTAGGAAAATTTTTGTCTTGAAGTTTATTGCATCTTATAGTAGTAGAACCACTCTAGCACTATTTTAAGTGTTGCTTTTTCCGTTCTTTCATGCTCAACCTATTTGTATCTTTGAATCAAAAGTTTGTCTCATATAGTTGTATCATGTTTTTAAAAATCCATTCTACCAATCACTTCCTTTTGATTGGAGTTTTTAATATAAATTTACTATAATTATTGATAAGGAAGGATTTCTGCCTGCCGTTTTGCCATTTCTTTATGAGTGTCATATGCTGTGTGTATTAGTCACCAAAGGGGTTGTGATGCAAAGTTCCAGAAATCTGTTGGTTTTTATAAAGGCTATTTATTTGGGATAAAAGCTTACAGGTACAAGGCCCTAAAGAGTCCAACTCGAGGCTGCTTTCTCACCACAGTCATCGATGGCGGATGATTTCTGCCTGGTCTCTCCTCCTGGGGCCTCGTCTTCCTCTTAAGGCTCCGTGGTCCCAGCTTCTTCACCATTTCAGCTGTAAACTGGCCCAGGGCTCGTCTCGCAAGGCTTCCTATGTATCAGTCTGGCATAGGGCTCGTTTCTTTCCAGGCCTTATCGGCTGCTCAGCTGCAAACTCTCAGGCAAATGGCTCATCTCTCTTCTGCAAGGCTTTAGCTGTTTGAGGCTTCTCCTTTCTGTCACATGGCAGTACTGAAATTACCAAGTTCTCTCCTCTTCCATGTGTCTTCTTGAGTGAGTGTCCATTTATATCAGCCCACCAGGGAGGTGGGGACTCAACCCTGAGTCACGCCCTACTGATGTGGTAGAATCAAAGCCCTAATCTTAACAAGTAATTTAACCAAATCATGCCAGCTGAATCTAATTTATTCAAAGGATATCACACCCAGAGGAACAGGCCAGTTTACAAACATAATCTCTCTTTTGGCAATTCACAAATAATCTCAAACTTCCACACTGTGTTTGTTTTTTCTATATTTTCCATTTTTTTGTGTTAAATAGATATTTTCTAATATGCCATTTTAATACTCTTGTTTCTTTTGTCATATCTGAGTTACTTTCTTAGTCATTGCCCTGGGGATTACAGTTTATATCTTAATTTAAAACAATCTGCTTGGAATTAATACTAACCTAATTTCAGTAGTTCATAATACTTTGCTCCTACCCAGCTCTTTCCCTCCACCCTCCTTTGTACTGTTATTGCATAGAAAATGCATCTTTATACATTAGAAACCTATCAACATTGTTTTTAAATTTTTCTTTATACAGTTATATTTTAAATCATACAGGAGAAGAAAAGAGTTAAGAACAAAAATACAGATGTACTGTCTTTTATATTTGTCTATGTAGTTACCTTTACCAGTGGTCTTTATTTCTTCTTGTAGAATTGAGATACTTAGTGTCCTTTCTTTTTTTTTTTTTTTTAAGGCTACCTTAATATACTTTATTAATATGACATATATGGTATAATAAATCTTACACCAATACCTTAACATTAATATGGCAAATAATTAATGATTACAATAATTTATTTTTTTTCCTATGCAAATATTTTATTTTTCATCTCCATTCAGTTTTTTTTTTTTTTGTATTTGCTTACAAAAATGTTATATATATATATATATATATATACATATATTTTAAGAGGTGCTTAGATCCTTTCAACCTGAAGTACTTCTTTTAGTATTTTCTTTAGGGAGGTCTGATATTGAAGAATTCTCTCAGTTTTTATTTATCTGAATATGTCTCAATTTCTCCTTTGTTTTTGAAGGATAGTTTTTCTAGATGTAGAATTCTTGATTGGCAGTCTTTTTCTCTCAGTGCTTTGAATATGTCATCTCATTCTGTTCTGACAGCCAAGGTTTCTGATGAGAAGTCAGCTGTTAATCTTGTTGAAGATCCCCTGTATGTGATGGATTGTTTTCTACTTGCTGCTTTCAAGATTCTGTCTTTGTCTTTTGACAGTTTGACTGTGATGTTTTTCAGTATGAAATCTCTTCGAGTTTATCCTGGCTGGAGTTCCCTGAGCTTCTTGGATTTTCAAATTAATGCTTTTCTTCAAATTTGGGGAGTTTTCTGCTCTTCTTTATTTAAATATTCTCTCTCTCTCTCCCTTTCTCTTACTCCTGTTTTTCTGGGACTCCCGTTATATGTATGTTGGTGTGCCTGCTGGTGTTCCTTGGCCTCTGAGAGCTCTGATCATTTTCCTTCATTCTTTTTTCTTTCTCTTCGTCAGACTGGATAATCTAACTTGACCGACCTTCAAGTTGACAGATACTTTGTTCTGCCAGTTTGAATCTGCTGTTGAGCTGGTCCAATGATTTTTTTTTTTTTTTCTTCCATTTCAGTTATTCTACTTTTCAACTCAAGATTTTCTATTTGGAGTCTTTTCATAATTTATTTCTCTTTATTGGTATTCTTTTTTTGGTGAGACATTATTCTCATATATTCCTTTAATTCTTTATACATGGTTTCCTTGACTTATTGATCATATTTCTTTCCACTAGGCAAGATGCAAGCAGGAAAGTAGGTATGTATACCTCAAAGCCCATTTTCTGTGACTTCTGAATTATATTTTATATAGTGTCACAATATATCATATTATGTTATTATAGTATATTCATTTTAACATTTAAAAATGGAGAAAAGATATCTCTGTGTGGAAGTAGAAGGTGAATTATTAAGAAATACCCATTGTAAAATGAAAATGTTACAGTATTTGGTAGTTGATCCACTCCAAAATCCTTTTCTGAGACCCCTTCTCTTCTTTGCACCCTCACTTTTTAGAACCCTGTGTACTTCCCAGAATGGGTATGGCTCATTCTGTGTGGTAGAGTCTGTTAACTTACTTGTCCATCCCCGTAGATTGTGATGTTTGTGGAGAACCAGGAGTGATAATATTTTTCTTTTTGCTTCACAAGATATATAATATGTTCCCAAATGTTGTGGTACAAATGAGTATTTGTGGATTCTAATATAATAAAATCCCTTATGGTATGGCATTTATCATTTTGCATTTTAGACTCTTGTTTGGCACTTAGGCTAGGAAATCTTCATTAGACGAGCCTTTCTTTGCAACCTCTCATTTATCAGGCATGCACTTGAAGTGTGGGATTTGTTTGTACTTTTGAAATGTACTAAATATCCTTTGATTCCCAATGCTCACTTGACAAGGCTGCTGGCTTCAGTTATGACAGGGCTGACCTGTCCAGACCAGGTCGTATCTGCCTCTGAAAACTTGACATCATGTGCTTGGAGGTGAAGATTTGTCCACTGGGCACGTGGCAGATGACACCCTGCTTCACCTTCCTTAATGGGGCCTGACCAAGTGGATGTGACATGAAATTGACTTTTGATTTGAGAAATAAAGCAATATGTTTTAAAGAGTAATTTTGAACCCTGTAAGCTAAAACTCTCTTGATTATTCAAGGGTGATGACCAGTTTATAGATTGTCACAATTCTTTGGCTCAATGTCCTCTTCCTTCATGAAACAATCCTCATGTACCTATATACCTACATACTTACATACCTATATACCTACATACCTACTTACCTATATATCTACATACCTATATACCTACATACCTACTTACCTATATACCTACATACCTATATACCTACATACCTACATACTAACATACCTATATGCTTATTATCAGCCATGGAAGGACTCAGGGTCAGGGGAGAGACAGGGTCTGCTTCAGCATATTCTGTTGATCTTAGACAGTGTAAATTATAGTATTGTTGGCCAAGGAGCCTAAGATGCAGGTTAGATGATATTTGAGGCTTTTGGGTAGAATTCACGTGAATTATGCTACCTGGAGGCAGTGTCTTATAGCGGGAAGAAGGTTGACTTCAGTGTGAAAAGTGGCAAGTATTTGAATTACTAGATTTGTGGCCTGGGCAAGGCATTTCCTCTCTTCAAGCATTTGTGTCCTCCTTGGCAGAATGGGTCTGGAGATACCTCCTGCCTGGTTAGGTCGAGCACGGTGTAGCTGACTGTCCTTTGTTTTTGTGAACACTGAATGTCAGCTTACCTCTGTCCTTGCCCCTCTTACTTGGAGTGCAGTCACGCCCAGGGGGCTGGGCAAGGTTTGCTCGGGTTGGAAGGGCCTAAGGATCTCCAGCCTGGACGTTTGGCCTTTTTCTGAAGGCCTTGGGGAACCTCTTTAGCCAAGGACAGTCCTTCTAGATATCTTTACTCTGCCCTGGAAGAGAGACGCTAATATACAAGGCTGGGGGTGCCAGGAAGGACCTTTCCCAGGTAACAGCTGCCATGGTACAGAATTCTCAAATGATGTGGATAGAGGAGGTTTTCATTTAGCCAGAGCTAAACCTGAGTTTAATAGTAGGTATTTCCTCCAGCCTTAAGAATTTTTCTTTTGTGTTGTTTTTAAATTTTCTATCTTTTCTAAGAAATAATTATTTTAGACAGCATTTTCACTCGGTATTCATGTCTTTCTCCCAAGTCTTATAAATAAAGGAAACCAAAGGGAACTAAAATATAGCCTTGGCTGCATGTCCTAGGTAGCTTTTAAAAATTGCTCTTTTTTAGATCTCCCTCTTCCCTAGCTAACTTGTATTTTTCCACTGAAAACACCACATTCAGCCAGCCTTTATATAGGAAGTTAATTTCAGCAGCTGTTTCATCAGCTCCTTGGGCACTAGGAAAATGTGATAACAGAAGTTCCTTGGGTCTCAGCAGCAGCTTATGCCACAGTGATGATATATGGGCTGATGAGTCTTTTAGTGTGAAATGAACAATGTCATGTCTTGGGGGTTTCTGATCTTTATTCCTGACAAAGAAATGACAAAGTTCTTACCAGCTGGGATTTTATTTTCTCCAGTCCACTTTCTTGGTGTCTGACCTGCTGGGAATTTTTTGGGAGGCAGTGCTGATGCCACACCCCTGAGGCCTTCTAGTTTTCTGTAGCTGCATCACGTGTGGGAAGCCAGTGAGGGTTAATCTAATTAGATTAGATCCCAAGAACAGATGCCTTCAGGGAAGGCGCTCTGTGCTATGAGAATCCACAAATAGGGAGGTTCTAGAATATGATGCTTGGATATTAAGCCAGTTAAGTTAGCTCTTTTGGCTAACCCAAATGCTTCAGAGTATACACTGCAAGTCGGAATGGCAGTCATTTAACATTTAAATACCTGTGGGCTCTTGATCCGAGTTCGAATTTGAAACCAGTGTGGACTTTAGGAATAGCTTTTTTAAAAATTTTTTCATGTGCATGAAAGGAAATACTTGGTCTGTGTGATCGTCTCTCCTGAAGAGCCTTTGAGCGGCAAACAGATTAGAAGCACAGGTTCAAGAGGCTCCTGGGGTTGGCACACTGGCTGGCTTAACGCTCTGTGCCTCAGTTTCCCTCAGCTAAATAATAGGAACTGTAATAACAGCAAGACTCTTCAGAAAGTCTAGAACAGAGCCGGGCCCAAGCAACACATTCAGTAAGAAAATGTCAGCTGCTGTGATTATTGCTTTTCCTTAGCGGCTCTCTCCATTGGCATCGCTACCTGCGTGCTTGGGCCGCGGCGGCAGCGTTTTCAGAGGCTGTGATGATGATATGGAAATTAGGTGTGAGTTCTCCGGAATCATTTAACCCGTACCCGGCCACCCCTGGAGAGTGCGAGTCGCCCGGGATCCCCAAGCACCGACCTCGTCAAACGCCTGCTGAGTGGCCCTGCTCCTGGTGGAGCCTGTGCCTATACGGCTGCTCGCCTCGGTGTTTGCAGCTGGACTCGCGGCTGTGGCCCCTGCAGACTGGACTGTTGTGAGTAGAGCCCTGATTGCATTGCTTACTAGTGTATAGTAGGATGCTTCTGTGCCTTGACTGGCTTGTCCTTTCCTTCCTCGCCCCCTCCCTAAGAGCCGACACCCACCCCCAAAATCTCTGGCAGCTGCAAGTTAGTCAAAGCTGGGGCAAACACTCCGTGCTGAATGCCTCAGTCCCATTCTCGGCAGGTGCAGCTTCAGCCTCTGTAATACTCGACACTTGCAGGGCAATCCAAGATCACGCTCCTTACACCTTGCTGGTTGCTTCATACCCCCGCGCCCCCATACCTGCCCCCAGGAGAGGGTGTAGGGCCTGCAGCTATGGGAGTTATGACAAATACCTGCTGAGACCCCCAAAAGGGTGGAGGATTCTGCCGCTCTTGGAGCTTGCTGGTAGGTGCCACCGTCCCTGGAAGGGGGTCCCACCTCCTTCTCCGTATCTCCTACAGAAACCCCCCAGCCCGGCAGGGTGTGGCCTAGAAAGCTGTGACCCCATAAAACTCACCTTAGTAAACAAAAGCACCAGATCAAAAAATACCTTTTTAAAGGCCCAGACAGGACTGAAACTACGAATCGGAATATACGACCCATCCGGGCCGGACCCAGGAGACCTCAGACTGATCCAACTGATCGCGGTAATGCAGCTCCCAGGGAAAACCCTGGTGAAAAATACCAGTAAAGCCGCCCAGACGCCAGAAGCCAAGGTTAGAGCAGCCCCCCGCAACGTCCTTCTGAACCAGGTCCTAAATTCCCACCAACTCCTAAATGAATCCCGGCCCGGCATAGCTGCCTCCTGCTGGCCGTGCGCTTCCTCCAGTCTAGCCATCCTCCCTGTACCTGTCCCATGGAACGTAACCCCCAACCCATGACAGCTCTGCGGCGGGGACCAGGCCCCCCCCCCCAGTCTGCAAAACCGAACCCCCAGGAAAACTGGCTAACGTGAAAACATAACCACCAGGGCTCCTTCCACCCTCCTCCCTCTGGGAAGGGCCGACTGCGACCCCACCCGCCCACTCAGGAGCCTGACCGACGCGCCGCAAACTCCACCCTCTGGGTCTGGGGCACCAGCACCCACCGGTGCCCGCCCCAGGACGGCCAGGGCAGCTGCTGCCTGGCTTGGCCAGGACAATCGTCCTCGGTGTATGGAGATGAATGGCCTGGAGCTCTCCCGAGCCAGACGAGCAGTACAGGCGATTCCGATACTCTCAGGACTGGGAGCAGTCGGGAGCGCAGCAGTAGCGGGGGCCTCCCTCGCAGTTGGCCAGGAGGACTTACAAACCCCAGCACGTGAAACATCAAATGACCTCGAAGAAATATCGGGGGCTCTCAACGGGTAGCAAGGCCAGATGGACTCGTTGGCGGAAGTGGTTTTACAAAACAGGGGAGGATTGGACTTGCTCACCGCAGGTTCAGGGGGCATCTGCCAGGCCCTGGGGGAGGAACGCTGTTTCTATGCAAACTCCCCAGGGATAGTTAGGGACAAGGTGGCCCTGCTGAAGGAACGAGCCAAAGACGGTTTAAACCGTGTACACCAGGCATCTGCCAACGGGAACTACTGCCAGTGTCTCCTCTCCTCGATTTTGCCATTCATGCCAGTAACAGCCTCAATCTTTTTCCTCTTAATTTTTGGGCCGTGCGTTCTACGGTACCTAACGCAATACATCACTTCCCGCTTAAACACCCTAAAACACCAAGTGATGCCTCGTGTTAAGTATCAGCCCTGGGGACTATAGAAAAATCCCCATGTTAGCAAACGACGCCCCATAAGGAAGTATAAGGGCATCAAAGGGGGGCATGATAAGGGAAGTGCTGGGACCCTAACCCCCCTCGGCAGAAACTCACAGCTTTAGGCAGATAAGCACCTCTTGTCCCTTTCTCCCTTCCTCCCTTTCCTCCCTGGAATCCACATCATTAGGAAGGTAAGCACTTCCCCTCCTGCCCCTTTCAAATGGGATTTACAACTCTAAACAGACAGTGACTCTTTTCCTCTGTAATAGCCCTCTGCTTTAGGAGGATTCCCTAAACTCACCCCTTCTGCTTTCGTAACCCTGCCTGCCCGCTTGCTTAGGAATTTGCCTGCTTGGAGTTCCTGTATAAACTTATGAAAACCAAGACAGGGTGCTCAGAGTTTTTGGAGACTTGACTCTCCTCTGGGCCCACGCATAATAAAACTTTGCTCCTCCACCTCAAAACAAAACAAAACAAAACAAAAGTATCAATGCCAAGTATTATTGGCATAAAATAGAATAATATGTTTATTGGGGGCGGAAGTGGCTCAAATGGGTGGGCGTCCCTCTCCCACGTGGAGGGACCTGGGTTTGATCTTCGGACCTCCCGGTAAAAAAACAAAGAAAAATAGAGAAGGCACACGGGCTGCCAGGTCCCGCATGCAGGTGTGCTGTCAGGCCCTGCACAGGTGTGCCACCAGACCCCACGAGCCACGCAGCAAGATGATGACGTAACAGGAGAGTGACACAAGGGAGAGCCAAGACGAGATGTGCTGAAAAAACAGGAACTGAGGTGGCGCAGGCGGTAGGATGCCTCTCTCCCACATCGGAGGTTCCCTGGATCAAATCCCGGTGAAGACAGGAGGAGAAGGATGAGAAGAGAGGGCAGGAAACGGACACAGAGAGTTGCTCAGTGAATGGACACAGAAACAGCAAAAATGAGTGGGGGGGAGGGTAAAAATGGATAAAAGTAAATAAATCTTTTAAAAAGTGCATATTAAATAGTGCCAAGCATTATAAATGTATGATCCAATATTATACAGAATATATAGAGGTAACTGAACCTGGTACAAGCTGCTGTACATCTTGTCCAGTTTTCTGCGTCTCTCACACACCATAGCTGCTCTGAAGATATATTTGTATCTCTTTGTTTTTTGGGGCCTGGTGGTTCACTTATTTAAAAAATACATATTTTATGTATATTTATTAAATACAGAATTTTCTGTCATGGCCCAGGTTTTTTTCAGAAATCATATCATTTTCATTTATTTTGTTTTTCAAAATGAATGACATATTTTTCTGATTATAAAATTAATAGACATTATTTTTATAGAAAGAAATGTAAAGAATATTACTGTTAATAATTCCACCTGTCTCTACACACTTTGGTTTGCGTTTTCAGCACCTAGTACTTCTAGAAGTGCTCAGTGAACATTTGTCAAGATTTATACACACACACACACACACACACACACGTCTTTATAATACATGTGTTTTCTAAATCCTTTTTTAATAGCCACTATACATGGGAGATATTTATATATTGGTGGATGTAGATATACCAAATTTTCTTCCTTCTTAAAGTTTATAGATTAACAAACAATTTAGATGTATTGTATTAAATTGACTTATGTAATTACTGCTACTTCTTTTAAAATATTGTTTGGCATATATTTGCATACTCTTTTACCTTCTTGAGTCCTTTTGTTTTAAGTGTCTTGTATAGAACAGAAAGATGGTTGTTATCTTTTTTTAAACCAAGTTTGAGGGTCTCTTTTTAAAAAAGTGATTTTATTTCATTTAAAGCTGTTCTAAATTACATGTTGGCCTTATTTCTGTCATCTTATTTTCGTGTGTCCACTTCTCCTAACGTCTGGGTCATCTCAGCATCTGTTTCCTTTTTCTCTTGACCTTGGGTGGCTTTTTTCTATTAATGCACAATTAGCAATCATTAATTGTGTATTGAACATTGCAGATGGGATGTTGTAGAGACTTTGGTTTCTGTAGTCTTCGGAAGAGGGTTGAGTTTTCTTCTTTTAGACAGTTAAATTATTGACTGGTCACTGATGTTCTGGAGCTCGGTTTTGCACTTTATTTGTAGTAATCTTGGGGTGCCCTTAATCCTAGGATATAGTTTTTAGTCTCCATGATGTGGTCCCTTTTTATTTTCAAAGGAAAGTTGAGGTGTTTACCAAATCCCTCTAACATGGCAAGAGTCACACTCGGAACTCTCCCTGTCGGCTCAGCTTTTCCAGCCGACAGCCGTCCGTGTATTGCTTTAAACTGGGGTTTGCTGGACTCTCCCCAACACCGACACAGCTCTGGCTTGGCCAAGGACTTGAAGACAGCTCCTAGGCAGATATTGGAACTCCCCTCTGGACTCTCCCTCCCCCAGTTTCCAGCTGCAACTACCTCATCCTCCACGCTCCGTGACTTCTGGTCACCTTCTCCACACTGAGGCCTCGCTGACCTCGTCCTCCGTCCTCGGTGACCTCTGGTCACCTGCACCACAGTCTGGTCACTGTTCTCACTGCGAACAGCACCCTGGGACTGTGGATCTTGTCCCTCAAGGGTCAAATCACCTTGAACTACTTCTTTTGGTTGTTCTCTGGCTACCGTCAAGAAGTTATTTTTGTGTTTTTTCCAGAGTGTATAATTGTTATCTGCAGGAGGGTTAGTCTGATGCAAGCTCCTCCTCTATTATTGGAACTTACTGGAATAGCAGTTTTATTAGCCGTGTAATTTTCCAAGGAAGAGTTCCCACATTTGTTCCGCCATCTCCTCACTGTGGAAAGCTTGGCTTTGTTCCTGTATTTTGCCGGAGAAAGCTTTGCTGCAGCTAATGGGTCTGCGCTGGAACCGGACCCGACTGTCCATTTTGTGTCGCTGACCTGCTTCCTGGAGGGGTGGCTTTGAACAAATTACTTAGCATCTCTGCCTCTGTTTGTTCACCTGCAAAATAGGTGCTATAATTGTTTCTACTTCCTAGGCTTCTGTGATGATTGCATTCGTTAACGTAAAACATTTAAACGGTTCTTTACCTGTAGAGCACAATGTTAGCAGATTTTGCTATTGTTATCAGTTATCTTTCCCGGCTATTCTGAAATTCTTCTCTGATGGCCGTGCTTCGCTCATTAAGTTGGGACTAAGTGGGTCCCCTTAATTTTGAAATGAATATTCTTCAGTTACAGGAATTTTTTGCATAAATTTTTTATAATTTATTCCTCTCCGTTTTCTTTGTTATCTTCTTCTGTATTCCCTGTAATTTTCCTCCTTTTCTCTTTTTATGTTTGTTCTATTTCCTGGGAAATTGCCTTAATTTTATCTTTCAGTCTTTCTACTGAATTATTTTTTTTTCACTATCACATTTTCAACTTACCTAGGTTTTCTTGTTCACTAAATGTTTGTTTTTAATTTGGCTTTCTGTTATTGATTTTCATGGATGACACCTATTTCTCTGTCCAGAAACCTGATGATAGCATCGTGTTTTTAAAAGGTTTTCTTCAACTCTGAGCCTTATATCTATTTCTCCTGAGTTACTCCTTTGTGTTGGTTTTGTTCTTTGTTGTTCATGTTGGAGGTTTTCTCAGACATTTGACCACCGTGGGCCATTTCCTCATGCTTGACTGGCTGGAACGTGGTAAGTGGGGAGGGCTCACTGACCAGTAGGACTCCCTGTGTGGAGCAAACTGTTTCCCTGCTGCCCCCAGTTGGGAGAACGCCCCAGCTGGAGCCCTGGGACACCCCTCCGGGAACATGGCTTTCTCCAGAGAAGCCTTCCAGAGCCTGCTGCGGAGTCGGCCCGAGAGTGCCCTGCTGGAGCACAGCACCAAGTGGTCTCCGAGCCCAGGGTCTCGCGGGGGAGCCGGCCCACCCTCCGCCGCCTCTGTGGAGGTGCTGGTGCCCCAGTTTGACTTTTCCAGCCCCTTCCGGTCTTCGTAATGGTCAGCAGCCTCTTGCTGCCTTTTCCCTCTGCAGGCCTGGATCTCGGTTTTCCTCACCCGCAAGTCGCTTACTGCTCATCTCTGCACTTCCGTCTCCCCAAACTCTAACTCGCTCGTCTGCTCGCCCTCTCCTCTCTTGCTTCTTTGTCCCTGTGATTTTTGGAGTCTTTTTAAAAAGTCCTTTTCCATCATTTTGAGAGATAGCATAGGAAAATGAATGTTTCAATCCAATACGTTAACTAGAAGCATTATTATTAAATTTGATCCTTGGTATTTTACAAGATTCTAATTTGTAAATATTAAGCAAGGTATCTGATGATTCTCCCTTTTTTCCTTATCAGCTTTTT
Source organism: Tolypeutes matacus (assembly GCA_026826555.1). NCBI lineage: Eukaryota > Metazoa > Chordata > Mammalia > Cingulata > Chlamyphoridae > Tolypeutes > Tolypeutes matacus. The sequence goes on along the minus strand of JAKSZT010054335.1, from coordinate 7,613,192 downwards.
TCCAGTACACCTAGAAAAATGACATCATGAGCCCTAGAGTGAAGCTCCTTGGGTTTCTGTCCATTGAGAGGCATTTCCGTTCCAGAGGTGGAAGTGGCCGGCCTTTCTCCCTGGGGCTCCTGTTTCACTTTAGATGCTCAGAGCACATTTGATGCTGCCAGAAGTGCCCGTCCCTGGGCGTTGACCATTTTGCACGGCCAGCTGGACACAGCAGATCCCTTAGCCAGGCTTAAGCTAGCTTGCAGGGGGTGGATATCACGAGGAAATCAAGAGCCTTAAAAAGACATTTAAATTTATTTTAATTTTTCAGTTCTTTTGCTAGAACAAAATAATGCATGATTTCTGGCTCCCTTGAGCAATACGATTTCAAGTAATTTGAACTAGGAGAGGCTGCTTTGCTTGGTGGTAAAAAGCTGGGTAACCCTGCCTCAGTTTTCCATTTGCTAAATGCAGAGAGTAGTAATACCCACTTCTCAGTGTTGTTGTGAGGAATAAACTAATTAACCTACGCAGAGTGCTTGGACAGTGCCTGGCCTCCAGCGCCTGTGACGCGAGTGTCCGCGCAGTTTGAACCGGGAGCTCAGGCCGGGTGGCCCGGGCGTCACAGCATCATTGTCTCTATCCCCCACTTAATGACAGCAGAGGAATGTGTTAGTGACTGAAGGGTACGTTGGGACCTGAGTGCAGCTGGAAAAGCTGAGTTGTGTACGTGCGGGGAGCCGTACCTGCCTGAAGGCAGTGGAGAGCTAACAATAGTGAAGGGCCAGTGGTCCAGCCCGTGGGGGCCGTGGCCCAGGGAGGTGGCCCAGCTTTGGGGGTCAGCCTTCCCTGGGGCGGTTTCCAGTTCTTGGGGCTGAGCTGTGCTTTTGACAATCTCTTGGGGCTAGGGAGATGGAAAGCGGGGGGCAGAGCCTGACTAGGGAAGGGGCCCTCTTGAAAACCCCTCATTCTGGGTCGAGATCCCCAAAGGTGCTACCTTGGAAATAAAGGTGCATTGGCTGTACCAGGCCTGTGCAGGAACGGCAGCTGACTTGGATGCTTCCATCCTAAAGTTGGTAATACAGTTCTGGCTTGTGGGTGCTGCGGCACCTGACGGAAACAAACTTGAATCCTCTCTAGAAGAAAGGCCTCAAGTTATTTCTGCAATTTCATAAATCCTATGTGCATAAACTATAACTGGGATCAAAAGGAGACAAGATGAATAAAGCATCAGGAAAAAATTCAGTAAATAGAAACAGACATACAGGGTCCCCAGATTTGAGTTATCTGGCATATATTTTAAAAGAACTTTGTTTACTGTATTTAAGGACATAAAGATGGAGAATTTAGGCAGAAAAACTAGAATAACAAAAGAAAAATGAAATGGAAAATTTTGAATTGAAAAATGCAATTACCAAACTTAAAACTTGATCGAGGGTTTAACAGCAGATTACGCATAGATGAAGAGAAAATGAGTAAATAGTTGGAGATTATCTAACCTAGGTCAGAAAAGTTGTCAGAATAAAGCATGGAGAAACAAGAAGATGTAAAATCAGGAGCAAGTCATGGACAACGTGTTGAGAAGGTCTAACCGCCTTGGGTGCAAGTGGAGTCCCAGAAAGAAGTGGAGAGAGAAGAGAAGAGTTATTTGAAGAGAAAATGCCCCAAAATTTTCTGAAACTGATGTAAGTTTAAGAAGGCCACAGGTTCAGGAGGCTCTCTCCACATGGTACGACAAGCAGGACAAACAAAGAAAACAAAACAAACTCTAGGCGCATAATAAAGCTCCTGAACACCGAAGATAAATCCTTAAAACCAACCAGGGAACAAAAGGCAGACGAGGGGTGGTAGCTGATCCCTCACCAGAAACACTGGCACGTCCAGAGGCAGTGTGAGGTGACGTTCCTGTCCACCTAGAATTCTAGGACCCGTGGAAACGCTCTTCAGAAAGGAAGGCGAGAGGCCCAGTGGAGAAGATGCCGTAGTCTTGCTTCCCTACTCCTCCTTGCCTCATTCAGTGGCAGACCCTGGAATTAAGGCAGCAGACAACAGGAGGGGAACTCTGAAAGGTGGAAGGAGGCAGGCGGCGGGTTTGGGGTCCCAGGAAAGGAGGAACGGCATAGAGCAAGGCTCCCACAGTCCCACCCAGCAGCAGGGAGCAGCCCAAGGTCGGTGTTTCCCGAACCCCAGCTTAGCAACAGAGGTGGCCCAGGCAGGCGCCTTCCTTTCCCGACTGGACGGGGTCCTGCCAAACACGCCAGGTGAGGGCCTCGCTAAGGGTAGGACCCGAGACCCCCGCCCCTGCCCCGGAGAGAAACCAGGCAGCTGGGTGGCGGCAGCAGGGGCGTCCTGCCCCAGCAAGCACCTGGGCCGAGAAGCACGCCGCGTCACCCCCAGGCGAGGGGTCCCCGCCACAGGTCCCTGACCCTGTAGGGAGAAACGCCACAGGGCCTCGGGGACCATGGGGCGGCAGTGACGCAGCCAGCACCAGGGGCTGCGGCAGGAGAACAGCGACGCGCTCACCCTGCAGGGAACCCACCTTGGCCGGGGCACAGCGTTCTGGGCGGGAAGGAGAGGGTCCAGGTAGGCGGTGGGCGGGCAGGTAAGGTCCCCGGGGCCCGGGTGGTGAGGCCGAGCCACTGCAGAGTTTCCACGGAGGCTGCAGGAGGGACAGGCTTTATGCAAAGGGGTAACTTGACCAGCTTGCTCTTTTAAAAGAAGGCTTGATTCATCAGATTTCATTCTGATTTTTGAATAGGCAAGACATTCAAGTGTTTAAAAATTAAAAGAGCATGGAAAGGTACTCTGTGAAAAATCTCCCTCCCGCCTGGCCACGTGGCCCAGTACTCTTTAGGTACCCAGCGTTGCTCGGCTTTTCCTGTGCATTTTCCCCAAGTCATTTATTATAAATACATACATACAAGCAAATGTGTATCTACATCTATAAATAAGAAACGTGTTTTGTCTCTCTCTTTACATAAACGATGCATACTATACCTCCTATTCTTCACCTTCCTTTTTGTACTTAACCTTATATCTTGAAGAACTTCCACATCAGCTCACGAACAGCATTAGGTTTAAAACAGTTCTCTAATGAAGGACATTTAGGGTGTCTCTAGATATGTCATTTTTATGTGAATATAAGTGTATTATCTCTGTAGAATAAGTTCCTAAAGGTGGAATTGCTAAATTGCTATATATATATATATCAATCATCCTCCTAAATGTTGGCAAATTGCCCTCCACAGAGGGGTTTATAAATCTGCAGTTCTAACAGCGACGCACGGGAATGCCTATTTCCCTACATCTGACCTGGCAGCACAATTTGATACGAAGCTTGTAGGAAATCTGATATATGAAGAAAGTGTCTTTCCAGATTGCTTTTCTCTTTTTATATTTTTGATAGGTTTATTAGCCATTTATAGTGCTTTTTGTGAACTCTATTTCTTTGCCTTTTTTTTTTCTTTTTGCCCATTTTTCTAATGGGTCTTTGCTTCCTTTTTCTTATCCATTTGTTCAAATTTTGTTTGTATTGGGAAAAATTATCGTTTTGCCTTTATTGTCAGATACAAATATTTTTCCTCTGTTTGTCTTTTGACTTTGATTGTGGTGTTTTGTTTTTTTAACCATTTTAAATTCATGCTGAACTTTTCCACTGTTTTTAATGGCTTCTGAATCTTGTATAATATTTATAAATGCTTTTTTCACTCTGAGGCTACAAAAGAATCTGATCATTTTTCTTATATCACCCTTACAGTTTCGTGTTTTTAACCTATATATTATTGCTCTATTTTGAATTATTGTGGCATGAAATGTGAGGTATGGTTACATTTCTCATTGTTTTTAGAGCTTAAAAATTAAAAAATCAGTTTTCCTTCAGATTCACTGTAGTTTCAGATTTTTCATAAATTGTTTTTCATTTGTTCTAGTTTTTCCATTTCCTTCCTTGGGATCCCCTCTATTTCCCCCCGCATCTGTAGTGTTCTCCTCCGTCTTCTCAACTCTCATTTCCACTTCATTTTGACCCCCACGTCTGTCCCCATGTCTCTTACTCTGTTCCAGTAGTTGCTTGGTTCCCTTGTTTATCTTTTTGCCATAATTTCTGCAATGGTTATTATTTTCTCCACTCCTTCCTGGACTCTGTCAACTCCCATTTTGTCATTTCTTCTTGTTTTGATATTTTCCTCAGGTTCTTGATTCATAGATGTGATTATATATCATTAAGTTTTTAATTTCTTAAAAAGCATCTGCTCACCATTTCCATTGCTCTCTAGAATGTCTTGTAATGACAGAGCTTCAGCTGCCATTTGCCCTTCTTGGTCACTTACTCTTATTTTCTAGTGTGTTTCTTTTTTAATATCATCATCAAAGGAGTTGAATTTTCCCCTGACTCCTATCTGTAGAAGGTTCCTGGATATTGGGGGTTTGGTCCAGGTTGGCTAGAGTTTTTCTTATGATTGGCCTTTATTTCACCAAAGTCCATGGAGAAAGGAAAGGTGGGTTTTTTGTTTTTGTTTTTTTGGCTTTGTTTTTGTTTTGTTTTTATTTTTAATTTGAGGTTGAAAAGATTGTCTTCCTCTGCTGCACAAAAGACAGATTGCTTCCAGTAAACATGTCCTCTCTGTCTGTGATTCCTTGTATACTATTGCCATTTCTTTTTTGGGAAAAAAAAACAAAAAATCTGGGTCTGCGTAAGTGAATCAAGCCAGCTGGTCTACCCGCACACTCCCTTTGTTTTAATTTCCTGGGCTCTTTGAGCAAATGCCGTGGAATGGCTCGGCTTAAACAATGGGGATTTATTTGCTCAAGGTTTTGAGGCCGGGAGGATGTCCAGATCGGGCGTCACCACGGTGATGCTTTCTCCCAGAAGGCTGCAGGGTTCTGGGGCTGGCTGCCGGAGGCTCTGGGCTCTTAGCTTGGCCGCGGCAAGGCACATGGCAGCGCCTTCTGGTGCCTCCCTTCTCTGTCTTTGGCCTGCCTGCCTTCCCTCCCTCCTCCCTCCCTCCCTCCCTTCTTCATTTCCCTATAAAGGTCTCTGGTAACGGGCTTAACTCTGAGGATGGGCTGCATCTTAACTGACGTAGCCTCTTCAGCAGTTCCGCCTTACGATGGGTTTACGCCGTCAGGAGTGGGCCGACTTTAAGGACGTGTTTTTCTGGGGAACATACGGCTTCAAGCCACCACACCCACTGCTTGAAACAAGGGTTGGCACCTCAAGTTATGCCCCTTGTCTTTGTGTTACTGGGACTTGCTAATGCTCACAGCCACCGGAAGCTCTGCGACTTTTTGTCTCCTCTTCCTCCCACTCCATTCCCTCTGTTTTAGATGACTTTCCGCTCAGATTTGGCTTCTGTGGTTTTAATTGTCTCCTGGGATAACCAGAAATGTAATTTGCATTTTGTTTCTCATTTTTCTTGTTGCTTTTTGGATGATTTCCAGGATGAAAAGGGAGAAATATTGGCTTTATACCATCAAATTCAAGCTAGAAGTCAGCCTCTAAAAAATTTTAAAAGCTGAAAATGGTCCCAAATTATAAATTTATCTTAACAAGTAAAAAAATGCAAAGCAGTATGAAGAAAATTTTCCTAATCTTCTCTTGCCCAATTTCAAATTGCCTTCCTGAAATATTCAATATTAGCTTTTAGTATGTTTCCATTTGCATCTTTCTCTCTTTTTTTTTTTTACAAAAATATTACAAAGGCATGTGTATGCCATGTATAGGTTATATTTTATAAGCCCACATGTATAGTTTTTTTGTAAACCCATTTATATAGGTTTTATTGTGTAAAAAATGACATTGACATTGCTTAGCAGTTGTTTTCTGTGACCCACGTACCGTGAGCCTGTCTCTGTGTGAATGAGAATAGACCTGGCGCATTCTTTATAGTGAATATAAGAATATGAGCTGCATAATATTCCAGGGATGGCCGTACTATGCTTATCCAACCTTCCTTCTTTATAGACTTTCATATTTTTTCCAGCTGCAACTATAAAATTCCCATAAACATGGATTTACAGGTACCTTTAGACTAATGTGCTTTTGACTTTTCTGCATCACTTTCCAAAATTGATATTGCTGGATCAAAGGTATTTCATTTAAATAATTGTGGCCTGCTTATTAAAAAATGGTATCATTTCATCCTCCCCTTAGCAGTAGATGAGAAAGCTTATTTCCCCAGATCCTTGCTACAGTCTTACTGGACTGTGCCAATTCGGGGCGGGGGGTGGATGATGATACCTCTTTGTTTTAATTTATGTTACCCTGATTGTTGATGGAATGGTATATCATTTTAAATTTTTTACAGACAAATATATATCGCATTGTACTTATGGATTTCCTGTCTTCCTCTAGAAAGTTTTCCCTGCCCTAAAGTTATACATAACTTTATTCTAATATTCTAATATTTTAATTGTTTTTAAAAGTTTACATCTTTAATCCACAAGAGAAAGACAGAGACAATGACCTTGGTTATTGGAGTGAAGATTGTAGGGTAAGGATTTGGAAAGCAGGGAAGCTGGGCAGTAGTTGCCCAGCCGGGGTGCGAGCCAGTGCGAGCTGAGATCAGCAGAGGCTGTGGGATGGGAAGGGTCCCATGGCAGACTGAGCAGGCGAGGGGGTCCATTCAGTTAGGATTTGAGGGCCGCGTACCTGTGGTGCTGAGTGAGAGGGAGGACACCCCGTTGTGAGTCCCTAAAGCAGGGACCCAGGGGAAAGCTCAGGTGGGCGCAGCTGTGGACTGAGCTCGGGGCTGAAAAGAGCGTTTTATCTAAATGCAGTTCTGGAAATTTAAACTTTTTTGTAATTAATTTTAGCCTGGTGATTGCTGGGGAGTGAGCAGAATGTTTCAAAAGTGTGAATTTTTTTCTGACAAGATGTAAATTGTAATATGATCTAAAAGTTGAATCATTATATATGAAGGATGAAGGATTTAAATATCTTTAAAAGGGACCTTTTTCATGGTAAAATTAATATAATCATGTTACAGAGAACTTGGAAAATCTAAGAACCATCACTTAGGAACAAACCACTCTGAGGCACCCACACTTTGTCCTGTTCCCGCCTCCAGCTTTGCTTTTTGGATCCCTTTTTCTCTATCACGTCCAATACCCTGCTCTCGCATCATGGCTTGTGGGAGTCAGGAAATAAACGCCATGGCACAGACCTCCAAATGGAACCCTTCCCCTTTGGCTTTTGAGAGGGTCCTGGAGAGTTTAGTGTAAGAGTTTGTTTTGGTTTCTGTCTCAGTTGATGTAATCAAGCTGACCAAATGCGTGGAATTAAAACACAATTCCATCTTGAGTGGGTCTTACGGCTTCGTAAGTAAAAACTCTTCCGCAGGTTCTGCAGGTGTCTGTGAATCGCTCACAGATGGCCTCGTCTGAGCGGTGTGCCTCTGTTTCTTCATCTGTTCCACGCTGAAGGGTTTGCCATATTTGCATTAATTCACTAAGAGCTCCAGGGATCCTTTGCTCATGCCCTGGTTGTTGAAAGTTTTCTAAGTCCTGAGATAGAAATATTGTTTGGTTTTTGTGAACATAAAAGAAACCTGAGTTGATATCAGTTTCTTATCAGTTGAGCTAATAAAGAGAGTGTATTTCTTAGGCAGTATTTCAAACCCTGGACTTAACTTGAGAGTTTTCAGCAGTTGTTATTGCAGCATTTCTTGTTTTATGGTCTCCACAGCTATAAATGGATGTTGAAATCAATTATAACCAGTAGAGACCGGTTTGTAACCTGGCTTCCTCGACATTCTAGTCATTGTGGTCCTTTGTTGCAATGTTCTTATTCTTGTAACAATTATTGCTGGCTTTTATTATTATTTAAACCAACACTTATTTTTCATTAATGTGTGTTGATTGTGAGAAAATTGGAAAACATAAATTAGCAAAAATAATAAATTAAAAATTATAAGAAATCCTGCCACCTAGAGATAACCACTCCAAACATTTGGTAGATGATTAATTCAAAAATTTTCAATGTAAATACACACATGTATGTTTTAAGAAAAACAGAAAATTGAGATCACTTTGTAAATAGGTTTTTAATCTGTCATTTTCAGTCATAAATATGTGGTGAACTTTTCCATCTCAATAATGCATCATTTTTCATAGCAGTGGATTATTCTGTCTTAGAGATACATTATAGCATATCTAATCATAATGTCCATTATTGGGCATTTTAATTGTTCCAAGAACTTTGCTATTGTAAGCAATACTAAGAGGAATATTCTAATACAGAGCGTTGATAATTTCTTATTGTTCAGTTATTCAAATAATGTTTATTGTAGAAAGAAGGGAAAGATATGCAAAAGCAAAATTTTAAGAAATGATGTGTGAAATTTTATTACTCAAAGATAACCATTGGTGAGTTTTTTGGTTTGGTTTTCAGTATATTTCTATTTTATCTGCTTACATAGTATCATGTATTCTGGCTCTATTTTTCTACTTTTTCTTTTTCTTTTTTTTTTTTTCAGGAGGTACTGGGGATTGAACCCGGGATGCTCAACCACTGAGCTATACCTGCTCCCTCTACTTTTTATTGAGCCATATCATTCACGGACAAAAGTGCACACAAAAATCACGAAGACAGCTCAGTGCATCTGTGAAAACTGAGCACACCTGTGTAGCCAGCCCCCAGATCAAGGAACGGTGCATTGTCCACACCGCACGACCCCTCTTCTCCACCCTTCCAGCCAGCACCCCAGGACCCCTGTCCTCCCCCTCTGCCGGTGCCCCAGGACCCTCTTCTCCACCCTTCCAGCCACTCCCCTCCTTCCCGAGGCTAACCACCATCCTGCCTCAAACACTGCAGTGCGGTTTCGCCTGACTTTGAACTTCACGTGATTGGGATTAAACAGTGTGTGCTCCCTGTATCTGCCTTGTGCCTGACATCACATTTGTGATCCTCAACCCTGCTGTTGGGTGTACTGGAGCCAGTGGGAGAATATACGACACTTTTTCTGTCCTTCAATTGGTGGACATTTGCAGTTTCCAGTGTGGGACTAGTATTAATAGTGTCATATTGTAATTTGTATAGACGTTCTTATATTAGCACACTATATTTTCACCTGAATTTTTCCCTTTAATATGTCATACATATCTTTTCTTTTTAGTACATTTTTATGGACAGATAACTTTCCAACCATAGTATTGGTGCCATACTTTAACCAATCCTACTTTTGGGCTTTAATTTCCCCGTTTTTTATATAATAAACAATGCTAAGGTGAACATCCTCACACATATATCTTTGTACTTTTTCCCAATTTCTTGAAGAAAATTCTTAGAGTGAAATAACTGGGTTAGTGTTTGGGCACATTTGGTAATTACTGCCAGATGTCATCAAAAAACAGTTATGTTTATTTATATTTCTCCTAGTGGTATCAGTGTTTGTATTCCTGGAATCTTATTAGATGAAAAATGGAAAGTTGTTATAATTAGCAGAACTTTGGTTACTAGTGAAATGGAATATTTTATTAAACTATGTTTTTAGTTTAAACAAGTGTTGCCGGTCAGGTGCCGGTCAGGACCTGGGTCCGTGAAAACGGTGCCGCGGATGAGAAAGAAAGAATAAGACAAGAAGAGAAACTGGGATCAGGGGACTCTCCGTCCGATATGGATATTGGTAATTGGCAAAGTGCCTTTTTCATGAACTTTGGCATTTATCCCAGAGAGTTTTATATTCTTCCTAGTATTTTTAAGGGATGCTTAGTGTATTAGGATAACAGTCTGCCCTGTTTTTTCTGAAATTGTCACTTACCTTTTATTTCTGATGTTTTTGCTATACGAACATTTAAATGTCATACAGTAAAAGTTTAGGTGTTATTTTTTAGGTTGTCTCATATTTGCATAAACTTCTTCCTATATTTTTCCCAGTTCTTTTATGAAAAGACCTAATATTGTAAAGATGGCAGTTCTTCCCCAACTTAACTGATAAATTTCTCAATCTATAAAAAATTCATTTGAATTTTCACTCCTAACTTGGTAAAATAATGTCTAGGGGCATAAATGGGCAGTGTTAGCCGGGACAGGCTAGAAAAAGAAAACGGCAGTCTGTGACCTGCAATACCAAGTTTTAAACGGTGTTACTGGCATGAGAATCAGCTAGAAGGTCACCAGATCAGGCCAGGGTGCCCCCAGAAAGAACTGGGTATGTCCATCCTAGGTTCACGGACCACCTCGGTGAGAGGGAAAAGGATGGGTTTGTCGGTGAATTGTGTCGGTACAGCTGGCCAGCCATGGCCGGTTTTGTGAGATGCCTAAGGACTATTTCTTAGTGAGTTAGATAAATTGAAGTGATAAAAAGAAACAGAATGGAAAACAGCACAAAGCTAAACGGGCGTTTGGTGGCATGCTCAGGTGGGAGGGCAGTGGGCCGCCGAGGCTCAGACACCCAGGAGGGAGGCCCTGGCATGGGTCAGGGGACACCTGGTCCATCAGCCGGGCCCTGGCGATGTGACTGCGCGGCTCTGGGCCCCCTCCCCTTGCACGGTTCAGGGGTGAGCCTGAGAGGAGGGGCAGCTCTCGCAGGGCCACGCCCTGGAGTGAAGGAGACACGGCCGGGGAGCCGCTTGCTCAGTGCATAGTCAGGGCAGCAGCACGTCTCTGATCACTTGTGTGTTTCCTTCCCGGCTCCAGTTCCTTTCTTTTCTGGCTCTGATAGCAGGTGCCTTAATGGTACAGTCCTGACATCGAGATTCTTCTGTAGGAATGAGAAGTTTCTTTTCACTTCTGGTCAGGGACCAGCCATGGTCAAATAAGGTCGCCTCCGCAGCATTTAACCTTCACAGCTTTTAGGACTGTGGGCACTTGGACTTAATCTTCTCGCCTTTCTCTCTATCTTGGCACAACATCGCAAAACAAAAACAAAAACACAACAACAACAAAAAACCCTGTCGTGGGTTTGTAACAGTCCCATGTATGCTTTTGTCCTTGACCCTTCTATTCCAGGTACCTGCCCGGAATGCTGTTTGCAAGGACACTAACCATTGACCATCATCTCCTCTTAGATATATTTGGTACCTTGGAATCTCTTGTCTTTACATTTGCAAGGTCTGTGCTAACCAGTTTCTGGTAAAAATATCTGTGTCCTTCCTTCTGTTAGTTCCTCTAACCAGTAACATTTCAGACACTTCTGCCTTGGCTTTTGGTGTTCCAACTTTGAAGTTGTGTCCATTTGCCTTCTTTTTAAGCCATCGGCTTCGTCTAGAGCTCATCTCAGCTCAGTAGCTTCTTTTGATAATTCTTTTGAGAGCACAGCCAGGCCAATTCAGTAGTTGTGTTGGAGTAGCTGTTGGAGTCGTCAGCACCGGCTTGACCTCGTGCAGTGCTTCCCAGGTAGTCGTTTCTTTGCATGTGAAGAGGGAGATGTTATCGAAGAAAGAGGTATTTGCGGACAAATGCATTTGAGACATACAGGGCTACACGAAATTAAACTGGTTCTTTAGTGCCAAGCTTCTTAGAGGCTTTGGCAAGCTAATATGCACTGCACCCCGAAAGGGCAGTGCACATGGAAGCATTTCTTAAATCTATTTCAACAGAGACCCCTTTTCTCACCACTTTTGGGAACTGTAACCTCAGAAACACTCCTGGGAAAATGGTGGTATAATTAAATGTTGTGAAGTTGTGTTGATCTTCTCATGGTTAGTTTTAAAGTGTATTCTCTCTGGCATCTCGTTGGTTATAAGGCAGAGACGTCCCGGCAGGGGCTGTGGTCTAGAGGTCAGGAGCACTGTAACCGGCCGTGTGTCCTTGGGAAACGACTTCCTTCTTCTGGCTTGAGCCTTCTCGTTTTCAGGATGAGAGGCTCAAACTGAAGTGATCTCTGACTCATGGATGATGAGGCTTCTCCAGCTCCACAATTCATATTTCTCTTGTTGTGCAAGGAATCTAATTGGGTTTATTGTAGGAAAAGGAAGGTCCTTTTACCATTTGCTGGTAAGGTTTTCTAATTTTTCTCCATCTTGTCTATAGAGCTACTTTATTTCTTTACAGAAACCATATATCTCTCTTGAGTCCTGATCATTCCTTTTAGCTTTGATATGAGCAAAGCTGCTGCTTCTGTTTTTGATTAACGGGCATCTTAGAATCTCCTTTAGAATTCTAGGAAATCAAAAACCAGTGAAGTGACGTGCAGGGGAAAGACACTCACCTTCCGGGAAACCCGAAGTGCCGTTGTCACTTTTAGCCGGGTGTTAAGGAAGAAGCCACTGTGCCCTCCAGCGGTCAGGAGACTAGAAGATGACAGCATATGAAACTCCCCTTTTCTCTGCGGCCGAGGATGGCGGCTTCTACTTCACTGCTTCTGTCGACCACCTGCTCTATGCTTTCTCCCCACCCCCACACTCATGGGACAAAGTGGACCAAAGTTTTATTTTTGACAAGTGGTATTACTGGAATGAAAATTTCTTTTTTATTTGTTCATTTTTACTTTACTGTTTCTTTTTGAAAGATCCCTCTTAATAGCTGGAGTTCCTGGTCTGGCTTCTTGGCTTAATCTTGAGGTCAGCACACTTCACACAGTCTTGAGGTTTTAAACCGTGTCACAGAAGGCTTTTAAGCACTAAGTCCACCTGCTCCCCATGTCATTGCCACTATTTAGGAACTAAAAGGGCAGATGGCCTTTGTCTGAATGCCCACCAAGTCATGAGAGCTCATGCTCTCGGCTGTCACCTGCTAGAAAGAGGAGGCAGGGAACTCTGGGCTTCCAGGACTAAAGCCTGATGATTTCATAGGAGATCCTCTCTAATGCATTTCATAGGAAGACATTTACACAGTGTAAAGGGCATCGACCCAGTCAGAGCAGGACATGCTGGCACCCCAGCTCTGGCGTTCGTCTTAGAGAGTATGAGGTTTTTGAGCCCAGTTTTCTCACCTGCAAGTGGCAGTGGCAGTGATTGCCTGTAGGATTCTGTGGGAGTTAAAAATGTTAAATGCCTATGAGAAAAGCTAAAGCATCTGGAGCACCACAGGTGATCGATCATTCCATAGTGGTAGACCTGCTAAAATCGTCGTCATCGTTTTTCTTTTTTATTAGAACCCTTAGCGTATTTCCTGAACAGTGTTTCAATTTATGATGCGATAGATTGCATCGTTGTGAGGGACTGAATTATGCAACACAACAAACATGCTCTTTATCCACTTACCTGTGAGTGTGGAGCCCTTTGTAAATAGGAGCTTTTGAAGATGGTATTTTTAGTGAAGTTGTGGCCATCTGAATCCGGGTGGTTCTGGGGAAGAAAAGCCAGGAGTCAGAGAAAGCCTCCGGGAGAAGGCAGAAGCCAGGAGTCAGCAGAAACCTGAAGAGCCGGACGCCAGAGAGGGCTCCCGTGTGCCTGGAGGCGGGAGGCGAGCCAAGGAACCCAGGTGGGCAGCCTGAGCCAGCACGGCCCCTGCAGGCTGGCGGAAGCTCCTAAGCCAACTTAAATAGTCACATACTTTCCTCCTTTAATCAGGGAGGGAAGCGAATGACAAGACTATTTCAGGTTGAATCAGCCTTTAGACTAGAATAAACTCTAGTAATGAGGGGCCTTGATATACAAGCTTTGTATTCATTGCTGTATATGATTTGCCAATATTTTGTTTACAACTCTTTTGCAAATACATTTGGAAAAACTGACCTTTTTTTCCTTTTCACTGTTTCCTTCTTGTGTTGTTTGGATAGTAAGGTTAAATGAGCTTCATAAAATGGGTTGAGAAGGGTTCCCTCATTTTTATGCATTTTTTTTTCTTAAAAATGTGGTAGAATTTGGTCAAATCACTTGATTCTGATATATTTCGGGAGGGAGATGATTATTTACTGATTAACATGCTTTAATGGTTATAAGGCTATTTTGATATTCTAATTCCCAAATCAGTTTTTCTAAAATACGTTTTTCTAGGAATTTTTCCTTTTCCTTCAAACTTTCAAATTTATCAGCATAAGGTTTTTCCTAATATTCTCCAACTTTTTAAATTTTATTTTTCTCACGATTCTACATGCATAGTTTTTCATATATTATTATAGAAACCAGCTGGCCCCCTTCCCACCTCTCCCTCTCTTAGGTTTTCACTTTTTTTATCTGATTAATTTGGTATTTGCTCTATATTGCGAATCTTTTCATGTGCTTCTTAACAACTTGCATATCTTCTTTTGTAAATTGGCTGTTCAACTCCTTTGCTCATTTTTAACTGGCTTCTTATTGTGTTGGAAGAATTCTTTATATATTCTTTGTTAGTTCATTTATTGCAAATTGGCTTGCCTTTTAATTTTTAAATGGTGTCTTTTGAAGAGCAGAAGGTTTTCCTTATGATGAAGTTCAATTAATTTTTTCTTTCTGATAAGTGCTTTGCCTACCACCAAGTTTAAGATTTTTTCTTATATGGTCTTCTATAGGTTTTAAGTTTCAGATTTTGTGTTTATGATCAGTTTTGAGTTGATTTTCTTGAATATGACTTGATACGGGGTCCCTGATCATTTAGTTTTTCTAGGTGAATACCCAGGTGTTCCAGCGTCATTTGTTGGAAATACCTTTTCTCTACTCACCCACGTGGGCATCTTTGTAGTGCTAATTTGCATGTGGGACCGATTTCTGGACTTTCTTTCACTGTTCCATGTGCCTGCCTTTATGCCACTACTGCTCTGACTTGATTAAATACTTTATCCTTAGGACCTTCAGAGCTGAGTGGAGGCAGTGAGAATGGACCTGCTTGCCTTTTCCTGATCTTAAGAGAAAGCCTTCAGTCTTTCAAGAATGATGCTACAGTTGGTTTTTATGTTTGTTTGTTTGTTTTGGTAAATACCCTTTATATGAATGAGGAAGTTTCCATCTATTCTTAGTTTGCAGAACGTTTCTATTATGAATGGGTATTGAATTTTCTCAAATTTTTCCCTCTGTCTATTGAAATGATCATACGGTTTTTCTCTTTCTTCTGTTAATGTGGTGAATAATACTGATTGGTTTTTGAATGTTGAACCAATTTTGCATCACTCAGATAAACCCCACTTGGTCCTTTTTATGTATTGATGGATTGGCTTTGCTAATATTTTGCTGAGGATTTTTGCATCCATGTTTAAATGGCTTTCAGTTATGAGAAATTTTCTGAAATTATTTGATTTGACCTCTAGGCATAACAGTTCATTAAAAATGATTTAAAAAAAACAATTTTTAGATGTGCATTGTTGGGAGGTGCTTCACTGAAATAACATCTTTTCTACAGCTAAAAAAAAAAAAAGGCTGAATAAGATTGTTTTCCACTGTTTTTTCTTTTCATAGAAGAGTTTCTTGATTTCTAATTTATGTGTTCATAGTCACATGATTACTTTAAAAGATGTACTGTGATGTCCATAAGATATTACTTTTTAAAAGAAGTATTTTAATTTTTTTCACAATTATATATTGTACTTAGAATTTACTACTTTAGATCACAGAAATTTAGAATATTTGGATACTGCCTTTTGGTGTTTTATGGAAATCCCACATGGTGTCTCATGTGTGGTTCATTTTGTTGAAAAATACAGTTTATTTGTATTTTATTTTTTTGTTACTTTAAGAATTGGCACGAATGAAACTGGCAGATGATCAATTATCTTCTGTTTTTCTCTGGAGCCTTGCTGAGGTTGCCTGCAGATATTTGCCGGGTATGAAAGCATAGAAAGATACTACATCATATGAGCACTTACGTATAAACAGATGTCTAGTTCTGTTTTCATAACACATTAGGTGGTTTTTTTCCTCGCAGAGCTTTTCTCTTGCGCTCAGCTTGTGGTCTCTCCTCTGATTTCCCAGGTCTGTTTACGCTGTCCGTCCCTGGACCTGCACCATGGGGAGGAAGCTGGACCTGTCCGGTTTGACCGACGATGAAACAGAGCATGTTCTCCAGGTGGTTCAGCGAGACTTCAACCTGCGCAAAAAGGAGGAGGAGCGACTCAGGTGAGAGCCGCTGCTGCCTGGCTGGTTTGGTGAGCCACGGGGACAAGCAGAGCAGAGCTCGCAGGGTGCCCCGTCGCAGGCCCGCGTCTGGGCTTCTTGAGGCGCAGACGCACACGCTTGGGTTGATGAAGAGAGTCCAGCTCTTCGTGGGGAGGCTTGCCAGCTTCAACACTGGCATCATAATGCCAGTCCAGAAATGTGACTGTTCCCCCTCTTGATGGAGCTTTTGTTGGGGATGCTCGTCCCGTAAGTTGTTACTAGCTGTAGGATGGGTGGAGTTTGTGGTGAAGATGCTGCCGCAAACTCACTTCTGGCTTTAGTTTCCCCATCAACGGGTATTAGTGAAGAACACTCAGGTGTTATGTGACCGAATCTTAGAAGCAGGCGTGGATGCCTAGAACCTTCTGTTAAAGCGCTCAGCTACCACGCTGTAGGAACAGAGCTGTGGAGGCCTGGGGTGTTGATCGCCAGCTAGGAAAGAGCCCCTGGCCCAGCAGCACCGCCTCCATTTCATAGAGAAGGAAACTGAGGCCCAGAGAGTCTCTCGACTCCCTGTGGCTGACATTTCCTCCGTGGAACCCTCTTGGAGGGCAGGGAAAGAGGGATTGTGAGGAGGCCAGGTCTTGGAGCCTGATGGAAGAGTCACCGTTGACTCCTCTTGTCCACAATCCTGCACTCCTGGGATTCCAGAGGCTCATTCATGGCACCGTCTTCCTCCTGGACGCCGGGCTTGAAACCTCAGTCTTTGTAACTCCTCCCTCCTTGGGCTTCCCGCCTCGCGTGGAGCCAGGCTCTGCTGACTCGGCCTCTTCAGCATCTCATCCCACCCCGCCTGGTCCGGCCTTCATCGTGGTTTCATTGGGTTTCCCACCCGCCACGGCAGCATCTGGATGACCTTCCACCCCCGCTTCGTGCTGCCGCTCCTCAGAAAGCTGTCAGGCACGACTCCTGCCCTTTCCCCTCTGCTTAAACCTGGTTCACCTTTCCTGCCTCCCAAATGAGCTGTCTTTCCTTTTCCTTCCTGGGGTACCTAAGACGTCCCATTTCTTTACACTGCCACCTCCCTTACTAATCTGTTAGCGCCCTGTCGCAGTGACCTTTGCCTCCTCCATGTTTTTTCCCCTTCACACATAGCATCTATTCAATAGGTGCTTGTTTGATGGAAGACCAAAAAAACCTGTTAACTAGGTAATTAATTGACCAAAGATCCACGTGACAGCACAACACGCCTGTGCTCGCGGGGCCCGGGGGCCGCCCTGGCCAGGAACGTGGCTGGTCCAAAGTTGAGAGGGGGTAAGGGGAACGTGCACGCAGATTTC
The DNA here is from genome assembly GCA_026826555.1 of Tolypeutes matacus. Lineage (NCBI taxonomy): Eukaryota > Metazoa > Chordata > Mammalia > Cingulata > Chlamyphoridae > Tolypeutes > Tolypeutes matacus. The sequence goes on along the minus strand of JAKSZT010054335.1, from coordinate 7,595,985 downwards.
AAAGACTCAGCACCGCACGTAAGCGATTTCCTTATTCAGCTTTATATTGGTCACATGTTGAAACGCTAATGTTTTGGATACATGAGGTGAAAGGAAAATATTATTGAAATTAATTTTCTCTGTTGTTACTTTTTTAGTATGGTGACTAAAAAATTTAAAATGACGTGTGTAGCTCACGCTCTGTTTCTATAGCACCACTCTAGAGGTAGGAGATAAAAAGTCAATGAACAAATGAAAATACATGTGCTAGGTGACGGTGAGAGCCGTGAAGAGAGACGGGGCAGGGGCAGGGGCAGGGGCAGGGGTGGCCTGGACAGGACAGGTGCTGGGCTCACACTTGCTGCCCAGAGACGGCCTCTCCGACTAGCTGAGACGTGAGCAGAGCGAGGCAGGGAGCTGTGCCGCTGGCTCCCGCAGAGCCCACCGAGGCAGAGGCCGCGGGCAGCGCCAGGTTCCCGGCTGGACCGTGCCTTCTGTTCCCGGCGGAGGGAGGCGGCGAGGGGAGCAGCAGCCCGAGCCTGAGCCGGGTGGGAGCACGAGCCGCGGAGTTCCCGTCGAGCTGTGAGAGGGCCGTGAGCGTCCTAGAGCCGAGCGGCGCCGCCTGACAGGTTTCCCAGGGCCTGGCGCCCGTGGGAAGCCGTTGTAGAGGTAATCGTGGAAATGTAGACGCAGAAAGCAAGTTGTGGGGCCAGGGCAGGGGGGTTGCCGGCGGAGGGGTGAAGCAGGCTTCTCGCTTGGGCGCCTTAAATTCGAGGTGCTTCCTAGACGTCCAGGCACAGATGTCAGGTTGACATTCGTGTCTGTAGGGATCGAGAGTTCAGGTGGGCGGTCCAAGCTGGACACGAAAGGTTTGTAACGGGAAGTTGCCCAGAAGACTAGGAGAGCCGAGGGGCGTGGGGCTCCGCTGCCCGGCAGCACGGAGCCCTCCTCGGAGCTTGTGCTCAGCAGCCGACGTCCAGACCGCTTTCGGCGCGATCGCGTGTGCTTCTGCGTCGCTCGGCTTCTCTGCCTGGTGGCCGTGGCTCAGGGGGGCAGGCCCGGCCTCCTCCTGGGCGCAGGGCCTGGTACTCGCGGGCGTGCCCCGTGCAGATCCGCGGTCGGTGCACGGAGCCTCCCTCGTGTGGCGTGAAGAATTGTGCGTCGTGTTTTGTTTGAACCTTGAAGATGGCCTGTGTGCCCGGCTGTGCCTCCTGGAGCCTGGTGTGCTGCCCTCGTGGAGGGCAGCCTTCGCGCCGCCCAGGGGCTGCTGCCCGTCTCCGTGGACGGGCAGCCTTACCGCCTGGTTGCGGAGGAGTGTTTGAGTCCATGCAGGTGCTTCTGCCGTGGATCCGACAGGCGGTGCCATCTTCCTGCTGAGGACAGGTGGTCCTACTGGGCTGCAGGTCAGTGCAGATCCAAGTCAGAGCATCTGCGTGTGCTGGTCACAGCTGCTGCTGGAGACTGTCCACATCCACCGAGGAGTGACCACAGGCCCCGCCCGAGGTCCCGGCACCTCTCGAGGTCCTGGGGTTGGAGAGTTTCTCTGAAGACGACTGTCGCTCTTGCGTTGTCCGTGTGGCGCAGTTGGCACGCCTGCGGGGTGCCTGGCAATGGGGGTGACACTGTGACCTCAGCAGGGAAGCGAGGGTCTGAAGCAGCGCTACCTCGAAGCCGCTGAAATGGTCAACCATTTGCCTCACTTTTCTGTATTGCTTGGATAAATGGTGCACGGAAGAGTCTGGGAAGGTGTGTCATAGAAATTCTTAAAGCATTGTGAATTCTTTAATATTTGCTTTAATGAATGTAAAACTCACAATGAAATATTTTTAGTGTATAGTCTTTCAAATTGGATTATTTTTATTTCCTCTTTACCACCTGCTCTTTTGGACCCACTCCGTCTGGTTAGGTCTGTGAGGCCTCGGGAAAGAGGGCAGTCAGTGTTCATGCCGATCTCGTCTTCAGTGGCCTGAAGTACGGTAAAGAGATGGGTGGGTGGAGTGTGAGTTAGACGTCCTCGGGGCGCCTCACGGTGCGGCAGAGGCCGTGGGCCTGCGGGCTGGGCGCAGGGAGGTCATTGAAGAAGAAGGAAGGCGAGAGGCAGGTGCACGGCCCCGCGGGGAGGGACTCAGCTCGCCCAGCCGGAGCTGGAGGCCGACTCCCTTGTCCTCCAGCTTTTCGAGGCGCTGTTCCCGCCTCCCGCACCCTTTCTTTCTGTGACAGAGAGGTAACCTCTCTCCTACCTCTGGTTTTCGAGTGAGAATGTGACGCTCAGGTCCTCAGCACAAGCCCCAAGCTTTGACAGATCGTTTAACCTCTTAGCAAACTCTGTAAACGGGAATAAAGTTACCGCCCTGTCTACTCCGCTGCACTGTTGTAAATACTGGAATAAGCGATGGCTTTGAAAGTGTTTTACACTTTGGTAAAGGCACACAAGGAAAGTGGTAGTAACTCGCACAGATGTGGGGGGTACGGATCTGCGGAAGCACCGCGGCTCAGGAAGCCTTGGGGGATGGAGAACCAGGACAAGCGTCTCGTGGTCAGGCTCTGCCCTGCCTGGGCCCCCAGCCGGGGCTCCCCCGGGCTCAGGCCTTCTGGACGCCCGTCTCCCTCCCACGGGCATCGTGCACCGGCTTTGCATGGACTCTGCTTTCATTTCTCTGGGGCGGATACTTAGAAGTAGATTTTCTGGGTCTCGGGTCAGTACCCGAAAGTGGGGAGAGCAGTGCCAGCCTGTGTCCAGCCCCGTGAGAACGACGAAGAGACGAGCAGAAGAGCCCAGTCTCTTGCGCTCTGCCTGCAGCCCGGGCTCCTCCACCGCTCCTGTCCCTGGGCCCCTCTGCAGCCAGGTGAGAGCCACGGGCCCCTCCTGACGGCCACACCTCACTGGGCGTTGTTGGATAAGCAGCGCATCCCCACAAGAGTAATATTAACTTCAGGCTTACGGGCCCTCGCTAAGAGCCCCCGCTGTAGCGGCCGCGCTTCCTCAGTGACGAGGACCACGCGTGTGTGCCGCCAGCCGTGGACTCCCTCCAGCCGCCTCCTCCCAGCGCCACAGCTCGAGGGAGCTCCTTTCACGAGGGGGAGTCCAGCCGGCCACACGTGCCCCACACAGGGCCCTGGAGCTCCTGAACTCTCACCCAGCTGCTGTCTCCTCTGGAGCCCGTGTCCTGGCACAGGGGGCGGGACAGCCGACGCCGGGGTCGCCGGGCATCTCCACCAGCTCTGGGCAGGCACCAGGCTCCCGAGGACAGCTTTTGGCCAGACAGGTTTTTGATGGCATGGTGGGTGGCAGGAATAAATCTTAGGGAGAGAGGCCCCGGCAGGTGGAAGCGCCGCATGCAGATTCCTGGGCCGACCGCCAGGGGCGGGGTGAGGAGTGGGCGAGCCGGGTCCTCCTCTCTGCTGGACTCTGAGTGCCCCCGGGGCTCAGCCCGCGGCCTGCAGCCGGGCACAGCAGCCCCCGAGGTCGCTCAGAGGGCACGGCCTCCCCCCAGGACTCGCGGACGGCTGCTTGCATAGCGGGCGTTTGAGTGGCGCTCGCTCTCCAAGGCCACGTTCCCGTCTCTCCACCTGCTTTCTCTGTGTCCAGCAGGCCTGACTGTGAGAACCTCATTTTCATGTCTTCTGCAACGTAGCGTATTGTGATGTTCTCGTAATGTCTGTTCAGATAAATCATTTAAAGGTGTGACTAAGTAATAAAATGCCCTCCGTGTGACGGAAATAAATGGTACCAAATATTTCAGGTGCTCTGCCCATTTCCCAGCCTCCCTCGCAGCCAGGTGGCGGCACGTGACAGGGTCTGGCCAGTGGATGAGAGGACGGGCCTGTGCCGCTCCCAGCCCCGGCACCCGCGGCCAGCATGCGGCCTCCGCCTCGCTCCCTGGCGGCCACGCCTGCCTCGGCGGCCTCGGCCGAGACGCGGCCTCCCGAGGTGGCTGACCGCGGTCTCGGAGGCACTGGACGGAGGAGAGCTGACGACCAGCAGGGCACTTCCCCTGGGTAGGTGATGGGCTTTTGTTGGGTTCGGCCTCTGTGGCTTTGGGGTTTATCGGCCACAGCGGCGTCACCTAGCGCGGCTCCAGCTAAGATGGTCGGTGTGAGCCAGCAGCGGCCTGGGGACCGCGGTGCCCGACCCTTGGCTTTGCAGGTGAAGAACCAGGCTGTGCTTGGCATTGCGAGGCCAGCACTCCTGCCCTGCCCTCCTGCCCTCACGCAGCAGGGGCTCCTGTGGAAAGATCTCCAAGCTTCTGCTGGCGCCATCAGGTTTTAAAAATGTCTGTTCGTCACGTGGTGCTCAGTGTGCAAGGTGAGTCTTGGAGACGCTGGTGAGTCAGCCTCAGCCTTGACAATTTCTCATCTAGTCTGTGCTTGCCAGATGCTTGGCAGCTCCCAGGGACTTGCTGCTGCTGTACTGGACTCGGTCTGTGGCAGAGCAGACGTTGGATCTGATGAAATCATTTCCCGTAACTGCACCTGACCTTGACTGTCGGGGCTTGCTGGAGCACCGGTGCCCTCGGGCCTGCCCAGGGCTGCTGTGCCCACAGGCACGGGAAGGGGAAGGGAGCAAGGGGAGGGCAGAGGTGGCACGTCCAGCCCAGCCCCTCCCCGCGGGGACCGGCTGCCAGGGCCCCACCTGCAGTGCTCAAAGCCCGCCTTTAGCCCGTGCTGAGGAGGGGAGAATGTGGGCAGTGCTGACCTGGCCCGGGCCCTCGGCCGCCTCAGGGGTAGCTTCCCACCTGCGCAGGTGCATCTGTGTCAGAGGAAGTCGGTAAGCACCGCCACGGTCTATGCAGGGAATGCATCACTCAAAACCAGAAATAATCGTGTTTCTACTCTATTGCACAGCAACTCCATCAAGGGTCCATAACCATTTTTCAAGTAGAAAGAACACGGTGCATTTAATAAAAGGAGTTAGGGACCTTCATTTAAAATTCATTTTCATTCTAAGCAAATTAAAATTTCATTATGAGAAGTTAATTTTTTCAAGGAGTTTCTATTTCAAAAAGTAAAATTCCCTTCTTCTCCTTTATTTAGACACTTACTTTGCTCTAACGAATTAAATACCCCTGGTTATAGCCTTCCCCCGAGTGGGAAGTCGGATTGCCTTGTCTTTATTCGGTGGAATAAACACGCCTTGCAGTTTAGGAAATAACTGGGTGTGCACGGAGGGCACCTGCCTGACGCCTCTCCAGGCTCGCGTATTCTTGAGGCCTTAACGCGCCCAGTGAACAAAGCCTCTGACGGGGGGGGACGCTGCTGCAGGGCGCATCAGGTGGGCCAGCCACTCACCTGGCGGGTGCTGGGATACCAGAGGTATGGTAGAGGTGGAGAGGGAGGTGTGGTGGCGGGAGGCCCGGGCAGACTGAGGACTGGGAGACCCCGCGGAGAGCCTGGAGGGCAGGTGCAGGGGAGGGCAGAGGGACAGGAGTCAACCTCAAAGCTGGAGTGGCCTCATGAGATGTTTTCCAAGTCTACATTTTACACATTACTGGTCTTGAAAAGGTCAAATATTTTAAACCGCAGCTGTTGGATATCCATCCATTTGTTCCAAACCATAGACTGAATGTCAGGAGCCTCTTGGAGGATGGAGTGGGGGAAAGGGGGGGGGCGGAACTGCAAAGTTGACAAGGGCCTTTGACGGCGAGTTGGGAAGGTGGGCCAAGTCCAGTATGAGGGACTCTGACGCTCAGGGGTGAGGAGTAAAAACATTAGGGCAGACCCAAGAAAGGCCCCGGGAAGTAGTTCAGGGAAGAGTTCAACAAACACCTGGAGGTCAGGGATCGTCCTGGATGAAGTAATAAGGATGGAAAAGGGGACCTGCTTCCCCCAAACAAGACTCACGGTGGGGCGAGGGGAGTGGAAACTGCTCTGCCGATAGTTGTAATTCTTACAAATAGCGCGAATAGAGAGAGCATAGAGTTCTAGGAACGTCGGCTCACCGTGTTCCTAAAAACCCTGGGAAAAAACATGAGTCTTACCTGTTTCCAAAATGGGGAAACAGAGGCTCTAAAAGATGTTAAATGACTGGACTCAGAGGCTGCCTGTAAACCCTGGCAGCCTCTGCTCCTTGGGCTGGAACACGGAGCGAGGCAGGTCAGGACCGTGGTGGAAAACCTGGTGCCCGGGTCTGCCGAAGCTCGGGGCGTGCTCAGGGACACGAGAGCGGGAGGGTCTGAGTCTGAGACTGGAGAGGAGGCAGCGGGAACAAAACCCCAGCCCCCAGCCCCCAGCCCCCTGTGGCAGCGAGCACGTCCCAGGTGGCTGTCCAAAGAGAGACGAGCTCTGAGTGTAAAGTACGCGCTGGATTTCAAAGATCTAGTAGGAACAAAATAAAATCTATTTTATTACATTTAATCAATGTAATGTAATAGCTCATTCATTTTTTTTTTTCTGTATTAGACATTGAAATGGGTCCACAGTTACATTTTGGATATATTGAGTTAAATAAAATGTATTATTAAAATTAATTTCACCCATTTCTTTTTGCTCTTTTTAATGTGGCTACTAGAAAAATTTTAAATTACAGGTGGCTCCTATTATACTGTTACTGGACAGTACTGCTCTGGAATTACAGATTGATTAAGCAGTTTGGACGTTATAGAACCCAAAGTAAGCTTTCTTCCCCAGCGTCGTTTAGGGTCGTCCTTTTTTTCTTTTTCTTTTTTTTTTAGATTAAAATAAGGTTTTTAGGTACCTGTAGGCTCAAGCTAAACTCCTAGCTAATAATCACGTGTCGGCCTTTGCTGTTAAATACTGTCCTCTCTCACGTGGAGCTGAGCTCAGGAGGATGCCGGGGGCAGCTGTGCCGTGCACTTAAAAGGATGACCCACCACATTCCAGCATGTTCCCAGTGGAGAGGGGGGACATCTCGGATGTTGACCAGGAGCACCTCATGGCCTTTGAGGTGATGTGGCTGGGAACGGCCTGGTCTCGTCATGATTTGTCTAATGTCTCTGCGCTACTGAGTTGTAAGTTATCACCCATTTGCCTGTGGGGGTCTGCCTTGTTCCTGCCTTTCGGTAGGGCCAGGAGGGTTTGATGCCACCAGTGTGCTCGTGAGGTAGAAAGGGTGACTCATGCTAAAGCTTCTGTTCACCTTTTAAGGAGTAGCTCTTCAGTGGTAGACGGTTCTGGATGCATCACCTCCATAATCCCGTGTTCTTTACCGACAATTTTCTACTAGGTTGTGTTTGTCATTCTTGAGTTCCTGATCTTATTTACTTTTGCATTGCAAATGTCAGAGGCTCGGCTCTGCTGGGCTCTGATAAAGCTTCTTTGTGGCACTAATTCTTGGTTTGACCTTCAATCCTCAGACCTCTGGCCATAGAACACATTTCTTTGCATTGTGTGTGCATACAAGCCATTCCTTGAAAGGGAGTAAAGAGAAACTCTCCAAGGTCACTGTTAAAGCACCTTTCTTTAACTGTAGTAATTCAGGTGTGTACACAAGAATTTAGCCAGAAATGGTCTGAAACCACAGAGCACATGAGCACAGATGGACGGAGGGGAGGGTGTAGGTTTCACCTTCTTCCTTGCTCCTTCGATGTGCTGTTGGAGTGACAGCTTCCTCATTCCCATGAGCTTCTCTAGTTCCTGGAAACAAGCCCCTGCCTCAGTAGCTAGCACCTGCCTTTCCCTCCTTATCCAGCTGTGGAAGCTCCTGGTCCTGTTCCTAAGTGGATACTTTAAGAAATTCATTAAAAACCTCTCCCTGAATAGATAGAGTCCCATATAGTAACTAACAAAGTATTAAACTTCCCTCCTGAGGAAGTCATGCTGCTTTCTCAAATAAGATGGCAAAAAACCCTGACATATACAAGCCGTGCCTAATAAAAGAAAATGGGCTAATAAGCCAAGCCCTTGATCTTAATGCTTGTACTTATGAATCTTTTTCCTGTAATAATGAAACTAAGTCTAATTATAATTAATGCCTATGATTTAGCCCCTGAAAACCTCCTTGTTACTCAGATGTGGCCTCTCTCTAAGCCAAACTGCAAATAAACTCACACTACCTTCCTCCCGACATGGGTCATGACTCCCAGGAATGAGCCTCTCTGGCACCAGTGTTAATCAGTGATACATTTGGAAAAAGACCTTTAGCAAAAGGGGGAAATATTAAATAAACCAGAGTTTTTATGGCTAAGAGATTTCAAAGGAATCAGAAGTTATTCCAGAGGTTATGCTTATGCAGGTCTCAGACAGATTTCACTAACCACCACAGTAAACAAAGCCTCAAATAAAAGTGTTCCTGAGGGCTCTAGGGATGCCTGGACACTATAGGTGAGCCACATGGCCTCATGGAATCAATACCCCCTCTGCAGGCCCTATCTGGTAATATATGAAAATCTATTTCTGCAATATAACATAGTTATACGCACATATACTTCCCCAATCATGATTCTTCTACTCCTTTTATTTGAACCTATAATTTTTCATTTACCTGTTAAGTATAATTCTCAGAGACTTAAATCTTTGGATTTTTCCTATGCCAGTTGAGACCTGAAACCCAGCAGAGTTATGGCCAACTCCTACTCTCTGGTTCTTGGGCTTGCCCTGGACAACTAACAAAACGATGATGATGGATCAGTCCCATCCCTAAAACTCGGAGTATCTTCAATTGCAAGCAAAACAATTCTTTTCCTCTGCCCCATAATATCTACATCCCTTCTCAGCCTGAAGCAGTCGAGTGGATGTCATCTCAAATCCCTCAAGATTGAGGAATGAGGAATAAGTGGGGAGTGTAACCATGGACCAAAGCAAATTTATTGTTTTTGTAGTTATTATCTTGTGCCAATAGAGTAACTTGTAACATTGATATAAAAATTTTTTTAAAAAGCAACAAAACCTCTTCCTGGCTCTTGGGGTAACTTATAATGAGCTCCTTTTTCCAGACAGAGAGATTTCTGCTTATCCTAGAGATTTCTTTGCTGGAAACCAGATTGAGCCTTAAATCCCTAGAAGAGCCAGGCCTCCAGGTACGCCCAAAGTCCCTGCCTTTGCACTTTCCCAGCCCCTGGCTCGTCGACTCACAGGTTCCCATTCTGCATCAGCTTCTCCTTTATTGATGGCTGTGGGCCTGGAATTCTAGCTCCCTCCCATGCCTCAGGAGAGCCAGGGCTGCCTCGCTCCTGAGTGCCCAGTCTGAGTCTGTTTCCAGATATGGGAACCTGCCTGGGAGGTTGGCAGGGCCTTTGGTTTTGACCACCTCTGGAATTGGTGCTGGAATTACATACCTCCTAGGCCTTCTGCTAATCCCTCCACCTCCCAAATGTTCATATGTGGTCAGCCTCCATGGCTGTGACAGCTACCCCTTGTCATCTCCCACCTTGCAAGGTTAGTTTGTCCACTACATCTTCCAGGCTGAGCCCCTCACAGCCAACAAGGCCCATCATCCATGCAGGATAAGACGGCCTGAGCTGTGACTTTGCCCCATTTCATGTCAGCTCTGAATGTCAGGCCTCTAGGTTCTGGGCTATGTCACACAAAAGAATTTAAGAACATTCTAGTTTCATTAGGCCAGTAAAAGTTCATTGAGAAGTGAGAGAAAAGAAAGAAGTGCACACCCAGATGTGGCTGTGGGCTCGTCTGGGCGAAGGGGAGCACCTGGGGCTGGGGGCCTGCCTTATTAAGGCACTCTTCACTCCTCCCCTTTCCTAATGTTGGGGAGGCCCCAGCTCTTTGCTGTTCTGATTGGTTGCCCCACCTGTCAGCTCTTGGGGGACCAATGGGGAGCCTTGTCTGCAGTTATTTGGGGCTTCCCCTTGACCCCGGATGAGTTCCAAATGGGACCTCGTGGCAGCGTCTCGGTGGGGTCTGTCCAGCTTTGGTCTTCGTAGCAGCCTTCGCTTGGGGTCTCCAGGTGGGGCCTCATGGCCAGACTCTCTGCCAGGTCCCAGCTGTGACTCATCTTTCTTCTTGTCCCTGTTCTAACCTGCCTCACCTGGGCCTCCTCACCTTCCAGGCTGGTCCTGGCTGTGAGTTCGAGGGGACATAGTTCTGTTTCTCTCAGAGTCCTATATAAACTAGCCCCTACCCCACTTGCAGCACCGTGTCAGTTCGGGAGCTGACCTAAGTGCTTGTGTCACATCCCTGCCCCTGCCTGAATCAAGGCCCGGCCAGTTCCCAGGTCTGGCTGCCCAATGGCTGTGGCTCGTCCCCCTCCCTACACTGTCTCTGAGCCCTGAGAGGAGTAGATTCCAGGGACCTGCGTTTCCCCAGGCCCTGGGCTCTCACCATGTAGCCTCACCCTGCCACATCCTTTTCCTAGTGCCCTTCCTTTCCTGGGTGGGCTCCCCTGGCACCAGGTTTAACCAGCTGCGTCGGTCCAGGGCCAGATCCTAGATGCTTCCGCGTGTCTTTGTGGGGTCCTAATGTGGCCCACGTGACCTTCATTCACCTTTGCTCTGCTTTTGGTGGGGGGGCGGTTGTGTGCGTGTAAGAGAGGGAGAGAGACGCTGAAATGCTTTGTCTTCCTTCACACGGTCTTACTCATTTTACATGAACTTCAAAGCAAAGGCATGGGGGTCACTGTCAATGCCAGACGCTTGATTGTGCTGCCTGTCTTGCTGAGAGTCTGAGCACCAAGGAATTCATTCGTGCTAATCTGCTTTGTAGCCAAAGGCTCTTCACCTGGTGTGTGACCGTGCCATGTCACTGCATCCTTTTGTGCCTCTGTCGTTCCCACTTTACAATGAGGACGTTGGCGTGGTCACGGTTTCCGTGAGTTAGTACATGGAAGGCCCTTTGGACAGCCCCTGGCTCCTAGCGAAGACGCAGAAGAACTCAGGGTGAGAACTGTTAGTGGCTTACCCCGGCACGGTTTAACTGGTCCATGAGTTAAATGTTTATTTATCCTTACATTTAAATTTTCATAACTGTTTAGTAACTTATAATATTTTTATGGTTTGGCTTTTCCTGAAGCAACATACCTTCTCTTTTTTTTGTCATCAGTAGATGATTCTCTACAGGTAGAAAGAAATGCCAGTGTTTGTTTTACAGCCAGTGCTTCCTTATTTAGACCTTCAATGTCATTCTTCATTTTGTTTTTGTTTGGATTTTTTTGAGCTTTTTATTTTTATTTTTTTTTAAAGATACTTAGATTACGTAAATGTTACATTAAAAATATAGGGGATTCCCATATGCCCCACTCCCTACCCCTCCCACACTTTCCCACATAACAACATCCTTCATTAGTGTGGTGCATTTGTTATGGTAGATGAACACATATTGGAGCTTTGCAACTAAGTATGGATTATAGTTTATAGTTTAAATTCTCTCCCACACAATTTTGTAAGTTACGACAAGATATATAATGGCCTATATCTGTCGTTGCAATGTCATTCAGGACAATTCCAATGTCCCAAAAGTGCCCCCGTATTACACCTATTTTTCCCTCTCCCTCCCCTCAGAACCTCCGGTGGCCACTGCCTCCACATCAAGAATAAAACTTTTTCCATTGCTAGAATAACAATAAGTCTATAGTGGAATAATAGTAAGTCTACTCCAGTCCATCGTTCATTCCCCAGTCTTGAGGATTCTGGGATGGTAATGCCCACTCCTACTCTAATTGAAAGGGCACTTAGATTCCATGGGGCAGATGGATGGGACTATCTTGCTTGCAGTTGTAGACTCTCTCTGTTCCTTGGGATGGTCATTGTCCATTATCATTTATTTGTTAGTTGTCCTGGGTAAGTCCAATGAACTGGAGAGTAGGTGTTGCAACTCTGTTGAGATTCAGAGCCCGACATAAGCTCATCAACTCTAGTACTAACTATAGGTTCAAATGTAAGGGGCAGAAGAGTCAGGTGTAGGGAAACCACAACTGTGTCCAACTCTGTCACATTGGGGAGCATAAGTTCGAAAGTAGGGCCCACTGGCACAGTGCCAACCTCTTGAGCTGTCAGCCCTGCCTGTAGTGTCTGGATGTCTCCAGAGCCCTCAGGAGCCCCACGATTTGAGGCAATATTTACTGTGGCAGTCAATGAGATCCTGCTGAGATGTGCATAAGTGTAACCTCTGGAATGACCTCCTGACTCACTTTGAAGTCTCTTAGCCATATAAACTCATTTGTCTTTATCCTTTCCCCCTTTTTGTCAAGGTCTTCTGTCCAGTTGCATTACTAATTGGTGCTTGGTAGTAATCCCTTGGTGCCAGGGGAGGCTCATCCCCGAGAGTCATGTCCCATGGCAGAGGGAAGGCAATGCATTTATATGCTGAGATTGGCTTAGAGAGAGGCCACATTTGTCACTCTTCATTTTATATGTTTGTTCAGTGCCAATGCACTGTGGCCAGAGGAGACCCATAACTCACAGGGTGTTTTTCCAATAGAATTGGTGGCTCTGGTACATTTATTTTAGGGTTTTTTTCTTTACTTTTTGTTTCCCTCCAAACTATTCAGTGGCTTCTGTTTCTTTGTGATTAAGAAAAAAAAAAACTTTTAAAATATGAAATAGAAAAGTGGGTTAGTGGGCAAATGAAGAGTGAATTTCTGAGAAAATTGTACTTTTTGCTTTGATAGTTGAAATGTGAAAGAGAAGAAGATGGGGAGCTCTGAGCACATGCAGGACCAGCTGGCCCAAGAAACAGCCACTGAGATGACACAGGTTTTCTCAGGGAGAAACGTTTCTGCCTTGAAGGCACTTTCCAGAGGCTTGTGCCTCATGGCCCCACAGTTAGGGAAAGCCTCCCCCTAGGGTGGTTCTTCATGAAGAATACCTGGTCATTCTTCACCCCCTAGTCAAGGGGCTCTTAACAAGGGGTCTATGAGCTTGAGTTGAAGTTCAAAAAACATCATTCTTGTGGGGACGTGTTGGTGCAGGTGTGATATATTTATTAAATAATACACAGTTCCGTGTGGACTTAGTAAGGGGACTGTGGTTTTCACCTGACTAGCAAAGGGGTCTGTGGAACAAACCAGGCTAAGAAGCCCTACCCTAGCCCCTTTACTTTGAGGCGTTCTGCTCTAATAGGCCATCTGACCTGCTTAGAAGATCACCCATTGCAGAGGTGATTCTGGTCCACTGTTGGCATTATTGGGGACAACAAAAGATGAAAAGCTCTAACTGAACTTAGTCCCACCTTTCGCTATGGGAAGCCTGCCCCTAGAACTGGCATCATCAAACCTTAGTTTCCTTTATGCATTGGAGAGAAAATATTATGGAATGCATGATGGGAATTTTAGAAGTGGAACTTAGAGATCAGTCATCAATCCAGGTATACCCTGGTCATTGTATAAATGAGGGCAGGAGTGAAGCATGCTGCATAAAGTCACCCAGTGAATGAGCACTGAAACTCTTGTCCTGTTTCCTTCAACTGTGACAATATGTCTTTTATTTAGCTTTTGTTTCCAGTGTACTCAGGTATTGAGTTAAATGTCAGGAGACCTTTTTAGTCCCCTTAGCTATTTTCAAGGGAATTATTTAAACCCACTGTATTACTTAAATGTAAATAACCATCATTTACAGTAAGTTTGTTTTGGAGTTATGAATCTTGAAAATTGAGAAATGAATTTACATCTGATGTTATGAATTCAGGTGAGATATCATAGGTAGATTGTAAAAAGGTGTCTTCTGCATCCAGGATGATGGCGTAGATATATTTCCCTGTTTTTCTCACTAAGTATAACTAAAAAACCTGGACATTATATCGAAAACAAACATAAGATGCTGAAAGGTTGAGAGAAGAAAGAAGACTGGTTGTGGACCTTGGAAACTGAGGAATGATATGGCTGTGAGTTCACTGTGTTTTCTTTTTGCCTCATATATTCCCAGACTTGGGGCTGGAGAAGCTGGCTACCTGGAAATGCCTGCAGGTGCAGACAAAAGAAACCCCAGTGAAAGCCTGTTCTCTGTAGCCACAGGGCCAGGAAAGGGACAGCCTAGTAAGACAGAAAACTTTTAGACAATAGCTGTTTTATTCCTTATAAACACCACAGGAAAAAAAAAAGAACTGTGGCCCTCACCCCCACTCATGCCCACAGAGGCTGAAGAGGGGGCCTAGATTTCCAGTTAGGTGGCACAACACCCTCACCGGGTAGTGTCAGAGAAGGCCAAGTAGGAAGCTGGGACTTTCATTTCTGATGACCAGTAGTGAGCCCTACCTCTCTACCCTCACTTGTGGTGTCAGTGGAGACCATGTGGGGAGCCAGAACTTCCATACCCTGCAGAGAAAAGGTACCCCTCCCTTTCCCCACTAGGGTGGTGTCACAGGAGGCCTGGTGGAGAGTCAAAACTTTTATCATTGCCCAGTGGTAGCAACGCTGCTTTTTGAGTCAGTGGAGACCACATGGGGAGCCAGAACTAACTACACCCACCCAGCAGCAAGGAGTCCCCTCCACCAGTGTCAGCAGGGTCCAATGGGGAATATAGACTTATACCTTCACTTGACAGAGGTTATACCAGGGTGGTGTCAGAGCAAGCCAACTGAAACAGAAGGTTTGGAGTCTCAGAACATAATACAGAAATGTCCAGGTTTCAATAAAAAATTACTTATCACACAAAGAACCGGAAAGATCTCAAACCAAATGAAAAAAGGAAAAATGCAATGAATAGATGCCAACAGCAAGATGACAGATGTTAGAATTATCTGCCAAAGATTTTAAAGCAGCCATGATTAAAAAAAAAAAAAAATGCTTCTTGAGCAATTCCCAACATGCTAGAAACAAATGGAAAAAAAAAATAGTCTCGGTGAAAAAATAGGAAGTCCAGTGAAGAAATAGAAACTATAAATAAGAACCAAATGGGAATTTTAGAACTGAAAAATACAGTAACCAAATATAAAGCTCTGTGGTTGGGCTTCACAGCTGAATGGTGGGGACAGAGGAAAGAATCTATGAACTAGAAGCATGAACAATAGAAATTACCCAATCTGAACAACAGAAAGAAAATAGACTTGGGGGTGGGGGAGGAAGATAGAGCCTCAGGAACCTATAGGATTAAAACATAAGACCTAACATATGTATTATCAGAGTGCCAGAAGGAGAGGAAAAAGAGGGCAGGACTGAAAAAGTACTTGAAGAGGGGAGCAGATGTAGCTCAGTGGTTGAGTGCCTCCTTCCCATGTACAAGGTTCAATCCCTGGTACCTCCTTAAAAAAAAAAAAAAAAAAAAAGTACTTCAAGAAATGATGGCCAAATTTCCAAATTTGGCAAGAGACATAGAAACCTACAGATTCAAGAAGTTGAGTGAACCCCATAGGGAATAAACCCAAAGAAATCCATAGCAGGACACATCATAACTAAACTTCTGAAAATTCAAGACAAAAAAATTCTTGAAAACTGCCAGAGAAAAACAGCACCTTACCTTTAGGGGAAAAACAGCTAGAATGACAGTGGATGTCACTTCAAAAACCACAGAGACCAGAAAGAAATGACATAATATTTTTCAGGTGCTGAAAGAAAAGAACTTTCAACCCTGTATCCCATACTCAGTGAAAATATTCTCCAGGAATGAAGGGCACGTAAAGACATTCTCAGATGAAGTAAAATTAAGAAAATTTGTCACCTACCTAAAAGGAATAGATAAAATTTTCTAAAAAGAAGATAAATGATCAAAGGATGAATCTCAATTACATCAAGAGTGGAGAAAGAATATGGTAAGCAAAAATATGGGCAAAAACAATAGATTTGACTTACTCTCTCCTAAATTCTGTTCCAAATTATATTCTTTAAATTATGTTTGACAATTGAAGCAAAAAGCTACAAAACTGTCTGATAATATGTAGAGGAAATATTTAAGGCAATTGCATTATAAATAGGGAATAGTAAAAGGACAAAGAGAAGCAAGCTTATATTTCACTTGAACTGACAAAATGATGATACCAGTAAAGTGTGATAATTTTTTAATATCTATAATTTCATACCTCCCAATCATTTGAAAGCTATACAAAGAAATACATTCCAAAACATCATGGATAAATCCAAATGGAATGCTAAAAAAGTGTTCAACTAACCCACAGGAAGGCAGGACAAAAAAATACAAACCCAGAGAAATGAAAAACAGAATAAACAGAAAACCAAAAAAATAAAATGGTAGTTGTAAACCCTAAAATATCAATAATTACTGAAGAGGACGGAGAAGGGATGAATTGAAGGAAGAGTGGCTTCAAGGGTAGAGCCGTGGAAGCAATGGTCTGGACTAAAAATATCTCATCGGGCTAAGGTAGCACATCCACCCATGTGTGTGGAAAGGGACCCTGCATGTGGGGGGGCAGGCCATCCGCCCTGGCGCTTAGAGGCGGTGGACCTTGCACCCTATTGTCCAGGGAGAGTGATGCCACCGGGCAGTTGGAGATGGTGGGGCCTGTGCCCTGCTGTTTGCAGAGAGCATGGCCTCTTTGCCAGCTCTTGGCAGGTGAGGTTGCTCCTGCATCAGGCCTGGAAGACAAAGCATCAAGCCAGATATCTCTCAGAGATCTAACAGATCTCTGAGATCTAATGGAGTTTGCCGTGCTGGGTTTTGGGCTGCTTTAGGATCCATGACCCATATTTTCCTTCCAATTTGTCCTTTCTGGAATGGGAATGTTTATTCTATGCCTGTCCCTCCATTGTACATTGGAAGCAGATAACTTGTTTCTAGGTTTCACAGACCTATCAGAGTAATTTTGCCCCAAGATAGAGTACAACCATAACTGATTTTGATTAGACTTTGCATTTAGCATTATTCTAAAATGGCTTAAGACTTTTGGGATGCCATGACGGAATGAATGTGTTTTGCAAGTGGGAAGAACATGTCTTTTTGGTGTTTGGAGAGCTAATCATGTCCCCCACAAAATACATGTTCAAGTCCTAAGCCCTGGTCCTCCTGTGTGAACCCATTTTAGAACCTTTAAAGATGTTATTAGTTAAGGTATGCCCAAACTGAATGAGAGTGGGCCTTAATCCAATATCACCAAAATCCTTGGGGGCAGAGGAAATTGGACATGGAAGGAGGAGATGCCAGTGGGAGCATCCAGAAGCTGGAAGTCAATGGAAGCTGGAAGAGAAATGAGAAAACACTGCCATGTGCATTATCATATAACTGAAAAACCAAGGCACCCCAAAGATTGCTGGCCAACTAGAAGTTACCAGCCCTGGAAGGAAACAAGCTTTCTGGCTTCTAAACCTGTGAGTCCATAAATTCCTGTTGTTAAGCTTAGCCGTTGTATAGCATCTCTATGGTTGTTATATAACCCACAGAAGGTGAGAAACTAAAACAATTACATTAAATGTAAATGGTTTTAAATATGCCAGTTAAAGACAAAGAGTGGGTAAAAAGACAGGACTCAACTATACACTGTCTACAAAAAAGTCACCTCAAATATAATGATACAGGCAGGTTGAAAGTAAAAGTATAGAGAAAGGCATATCATGTAAAAATTAATTTTAAACAAACAGGAGTGGCTATATTAATGTCAGATAAAGTAGACTTCAGAGCCAAGACAATTATCAGAGATACAGGGGGGACTTTCACAATGTAGAAGGACCGAACCACCGAGAAGACATAGCAATGCTAAACGTGTATGTGCCAAACAATAGAGCTTGAAAGTATATGCAGCAAAAAATGATAGACCTGAGAGGAGAAAGACAAATCCACAATTAGTTATAGAAACTTCAACAACCTCTCCCACAACTGTTTGAACAACTGGTCAGAAAACCAGCCAGGATAAAGAAGAGTCCAGCAACACCTCAACCAACAGGATCTCGTGGACATTTATGGAACACTCCACCTAACAACAGTGGAATAAACGTTATATTCAAATGCCCACGTGACATACACTGAGATATACCATATCTTGGGCCATAAAACAAACCTCAACACTTTTTTTTAAGACTTGAAATCATACAGAATGGGTTGCCTGACCACAGTGGAATCAAACCAGAAATCATCAACAGATATCAGGAAGGTATTGGCAGACATAGAGCCAAGGAGAGAGCCCTGAGTAGAGAACCCAGAAATAGACCCAAACAAATATGCCCACTGAATTGTGTTAAATCTAATATCTACGCAAGTATTTAAACAAGGACAGGGTACTCAACATCTCTAGAAACTGCTCTAAAAGAAATGACCCTCTGATAAACTAGATTAATCTAGAAGCAGTGGTTTGGGCAAGCTTTCTGACTTATCTCTTCACCCATCATTGTAAAGTTATTAGCTCAGCATTAAGAATCTTTTACAACAGGGGTTGGCAAACTGCACTCCTGTAGACCAAATATGACCTGCCACCTGGTTTTGAAAACGCAGTTTACATTTGTTCACATGTTCTCCATGGCTGCTTTGGCACTACAAAAGAAGAGTTGACTAGGTCTGGCAGAGACTCTGTGGCCTGGAAAGCCAAAATATTTCATATCTGGACCTTTACAGAAACGTTTTTTGTTGTTTTAGAGTCACAAAATCACTTAACAGACTTCTTCTGTAAATCAGACTACAAAGGTCCCTGGTACATTCAAGCTTTCACTCTTTGTTACTGAAAATCCCTCCTTATGTGATTCTGTTCTGCTCCTGTTTCCATGCATGAAATTTACACATTTTTCCATATTCTAATAAAAATCAGTGGAGAAATCATGAAAATGGGAAAAAGTATCCTTATTTTCCTGTCAGAATTAAGCTTAATGTCAACATAGAGACTTACTGATTGGATGTCCAGCAAAAGTAGGAAATACTGACACATGGAGAGGTTTAAGGTGGATATTTCTAGGAACCAGAACAGGAGGACTTAGGAGAGAAGCGGCCAAGATCTAATCTTGTGTAAAGCTATTGCCATGTTATAAATAGGCTTATGGCCCCATTTGCTGCTAATATGAGTCATTTTTGTAAATAAAATAAGAATTAATTAGTTTATAGACATAAAATACTTTATACAAATTCTGTGAGTGATGTTCTAAGCTCTAGCAGGTTTCAGAAAACAGAGGAAGTCCTTACATGGCAGCTTCCGCACCTTGTGCATCCTGCTGTTGGACTTGCTTGGGGATCTGAATATCCCATTGTTCTAATGCTGCCAAATAATGTGGGACCTTTCTCCCACCGCTGTGAGTATTTGCGGTAGGCTACAGTTCTTTGTAAATCATACTAAAAGGAATACTTCCTTTTGTTAAACATAGTTTTCGATGCCTAGAATAATGAGTGAAGAGTATGAACACTGTTGGGTGTATTTGAAGAATAACTTAGGACTTCAGAATTCCCAAGAAATTTCCAGAAATTCCAGTTTCTCAGTCCAAATCCCAAAGATGCGTATCAGTGGGGAATTTGAAACCCCAGTCTTGGCTGCAGGCCCTTTGAGGGAGGCGCCGGGGCTCCAGGAAGCCTGGGAGACGGGGCGGGATGGCCGGCTCCGCGCTGATGTTGACCCTCGGGGCAAGTGCACGGTGGCCTGTGCTGAGTGCACACCGGGTGCGCTGCGTGGAAGCCTGGGCACACCTAGCGAGGCCGAGCCGGGAGGCGGGCGGCGCCCTGGCTTCCCTTACAGCCTCCCGCGCCCCGTCTCGGCCCTTGTGATCTATAATTTTACAAGTTATAGATATAAAATGCATATCGCTCTTAAAGTGGTGAAACCGGAGAAAGTCAAAGTAGCCTTTCTTCAGCCATTCTCAAATTTGGAGCCCACCTGCCCGTCTGGCTTAGCTCAGTGCTTCGTAGACGTGGTCTCCTGCAGTCCCACGTTAGCTGGGTCAGACACACCTTATTACCTCCGGTGTTCAGTGGAAGAATCAGACCCAGCCTGACAATGGCAGGCTAAAGCCCCCCGCGCTCCAGCCCAGCTTAAATCACGATCATTAATACCAGGTAATAGGGCTGGAAGGGCCTGCAGGAGCTCGCGTGTGGCCCGTCCGCTGCCTTCCACGGGCCGGATGTTTTTATCCCCATAGTCGAGAAGAGCTCTCTGAGACATTAGCATTTTTTAAAAAGATTTATTTATTTTATTTATTTATCTCCGTCCCGCCCCCTCATTGTTTGTGCTCGCTGTCTGCTCTCTGTGTCCGTTTGTCTTGTGCTCTCCGTGTCTGCTCGTCTTCTCTTTAGGAGACACCGGGAACCGAACCTGGGACCTCCCATGTGGGAAGGAAGCGCTCAGTCTCTTGAGCCACCTCAGCTTCCTGCTTTTTTGTGTCTCTCATTGTGATTCCTCTTTGTGTCTCCTTGTTGTGTCATCTTGTGGCATCAGCTCACCACGCCTGCCCCTCGTGCCAGCTCGCTGTTTGCTCATCTTCTCCAGGAGGCACCAGGAACCAAACCCTGGACCTCCCATGTGGTAGGTGGGAGCTCAGTTGCTTGAGCCACGTCCGCTTCCCTGAGAAGTTAGCATTTTACGCAAGTCTGTACAAAGTCAAGGAGTGAAATGTCAAGGAGAAAGTCGAGTCTTGTGGCTCTTTGTCTTAAACCATCTGCTCTTCTCTTGGCTTTTAACTTTCACCATTAAGAACTCACAGTTTAGCCTAAGGGATCGATAGATAGTCTTAGAAGGCCGTCCTTTGTTCCCGCCCTTTCCTTGCCCGCTCCTTGCTGGGTGTCCTAGTAAGCCCAGGCGAGGCCTGCTCTTCCGCACGGATGCTCTGTGCCTCGTTCGTCCAGGGCAGTTAAAAGCCGGGCACCGGCTCCGGCTCTTCCCCAGCAACAGCCTGGCTGGTCGTCCTCCCAAGACGGGCAGCGGTGGCGTATTTGGGGGTGACAGGCTTGTTTCCCAGAACAACTCGGGGTGTTCCTGATGACTTCTGACTCTAGATGAAAGCTAAGCTCTTCCCACAGGTCAGCATTCCGGCACTTTCTTCACCAGGGCTTCTGAGGTGGAGGCCCAGTGCATTTGGCTCTAGCCCTTTGCCTCGCTGCTTTTGAGAAGGACAAAGGCGCGAGTGTCCGCAGCGGGCCTTCTCTGTCCCCGACGCCCCTGGGTGGCACTTCAGCCGGCGGAAGCCTCGGGCGTCTCTGCGCAGGTCTGGCCACCAGGTGCTCCCCTGGCACCAGTCAGAGCAAGGGAGAAAGGGTTTTTCATGCTTGAGCCCAAGCAAGAAGAGCTTAAATCAGAGCCCAGAGCAGACAAGAGCTACCAAACGGCCGGAGGCCTGAAAGGTGTGATTTAATAAGGAAAATGAGACCACTAGCAAGTCATTTCTGCTAGGTTTTGGCCACTGCTGACTCCAACTTTCATAGCGATAGTAAATTTTGTTTGGTGGCACTAAGAGAGCTTTTGGTTTCCCTAAATTACAACCTGGGGAGAAATAACCTGTTACTTGATAAGTATGTGCTTTTGTAGAAGAGGGTAATTTAGAGCCAGGGAATCTCATCACAGGTAGAAATGTAAAGGTAGCGAGAGGAGGATTAAAATGGAGAGAGAAGGAAGGGCGAGCGTCCAGAGGGGCAGCTGGCAACCAGCTTTAGCTGAACTGTGGTCTCCAGGCCCAGGCAAAGCAGGGCAGCTCGGCACCAACCGTGGGACCGAACACACCCGCGTGGCGGGCGCCTGGGCCACGGAGCAGAGGCCGCTCTGGGCACTGCTTCCCCAGAGTCATGCCAGTCTGGCTTCCAGTGCATAAATTAACCCGCCCGTTTCTGAGCCGAGGTAAATGGAATCATGAAGTGTCTCCTCTTCCAGTCGGGCTTCTTTTGTTCAGTCACTTATCCGCGTGAGTACACGTGGCTCTGCGTGATTCCTTCTCAGTGCCGTGTAGTATTTAGTGGATTGATCCGATCTACTGTCGTCGGCGTCTGGGTCACTTCTCATTTACACCTGGTAAGATACTTCCGCTCTGCACATTCTGTCTTCCAGTGACATGGGGATGCGTTTCTATTGTGTATATAATTTGGGAAAGAGATTGCTGGGTCATCTGGCCGTGTGCGTATTTGGCAGATACGGCCAGTTTTCCAGACCAGCCGTGTGCGAGAGCTCCAGTGATTCCACATCCTCACCAAAGCTTCGTGTTGTCTAGCTTTTGCATTTTACCCGTGCTGGTGATTAGTAGGTCCTCGTACAATCGATGAGAAAACTGAGGCACAGATTGCTGCCTCGGAGCCTGCATTTGCAAGTGGTGAAGCTGGACTTTGAGCCCCATGGCCTGGCCCAGGTCTGTGCTCTCTCCACAGTGCTGTCCTCTCTTCGTTTCCTGAATGATGACCTGTGCTCTCCAGCCTTGTCCATTCCTCCACGGCGCCCTCTCTAGACCCCCAGGTCAAATATGTTAAGACAGCCTCCAACATTTGCAATTCATTTGTTGAGTTAAATTTCAAATGTCATTTCTGGACCTGGGAAAACTGCACGTTGCCCAGAAATTTCACTTTGGCTTTTAAATCCCATTAATGAATTTCCTAATGAGCCACGAAATCAGCTCATTGGGTTCCCCTGTTTGTTCTTCCCTGGCCCACCCTGAGAAGAGGCCAGTTCCTCAGACAGCAGGAGAAAGCGCAGCCAGCCACGTGCTGGGCCTCCCAGAGAAGCCAGCCGGTGGGCAGTGGCCTCGCCTGAGCTGAGCCTCGGGGGCCTTGGGAAGGAAGCCCATGAAGACTGCGCAAGGAGGAGGGGTGAGTTAAAGATAAAGCCCGCTGTAAAGCGAGATGACCACTGGAATTACATCTAGGAAGACACACGCACCCGAAAAGGAACACAAGTTAGGAAGGAAAAAGCAAAGGGCTAACAGAGGCTGCCGGGCTGATAACAGCTGGGCTGCCGCCCCTTGTATTTGCACAAGTTTTGCAAAGTGCCTACGTTAGGTTTTTTAAAGAGAAGGTATCAAAATTTTAAGTTCTAAAGAGATATTTTAATTTCCATGGTTTGCTGCCTGTATTTGGGGAAATAATAACTTAGAATTGCAATCATTTTGAGGCTGTGGAATTACTATATTTAAAATTCATCCAAGTGTAATGTAATGGCTAATAACGAAGTGAATAGTTAGCAGCCTCTGTCTCAGTTAGCGCAGGTCCTGTATCAGTGAAATAGGGCTGTTCCGGACGTGGAACTGGGGAAGAGTCCAACGTGTATGGTGTAGATAGTTATGTATCGATATGTGTGTGTGTGTGTGTGTGTCAGGCAAAGATGCTAAAGAACTGGGAAGAAAACGAGTCTGATGTGTATATAATGTGGACAGATGGATATTAAATAAAAAATAACAAAGCGTGTTACAGTGCACATTATTAATCTGTGTGGAAATTCACCAGAATGATGTGCTTGGTTATGTGCTGGTGATGGGGTCAGGAATGGCTTTCCTTTATATTCTAGAGTATTTTCAGAATGTTTAAGGGTTGCACACAGGCTCCTTTTTGTGAGGGAGGGAAAAGGGAGCTGTGTAGAAAGACGTCACTGTTTTCCGTTTTCCAGAGGGCCGTTGTAGGATTCAAACCACAGCTGACTTTGCTGCAGATACTGCAGTGTGAGAATTCCAGGTGTCAGCCCAGGTCTTTTGCTAGTAATGAGAACGTGGCTTTTTGCTTTCCTCTTTTCATTGCTGTGTTTCATTTTCCATCAGTTTTATGGGTTTGGGAGCCTCCACGTCTTCATTTGTCCAGCAGAGAAAATGAAAATTTTCATTTTTGATTAGCGCATGATCACGTCATAATGCACAGCCTTTCTGCCCTTCTCGGATGGAGGTGAGGCTTCAGTCACCGTTTGCACTTATATATATTTATTAAATTGAACAATGGACTAAGAATATGGAAGCAAATAAATGTAATTTGGTTTGTTAAGATTAATTTCTTTAAAAAATATTTTCTGATTATAAACTCATGGCAATTTAGAAAACTAGGAAAGGGGCATTAGAAGTAAAGGGAAATAAAAAATATACATAACTTCGTACTGTAGAATAATTGCTACGAAACAGAGGTAAGCGTCCTCTGGATGTCAAGCATTTATTGCTAATTATTGCCTGGCGGGTATTTGTTGAGCCTCACGGGGTGGGTGCTGGCCTGTGGGGCAGCATTCATGAGCAGGACAGGTGGATCCTGCTCCCCAGCTCCTGCCTGGCTGGGGGGACTGTGCTTCTGTGTTTGGTGGGAGGTGGCAGGGGCCAGGGGCAGGGAGGGAGCGGGAGGCAAAATGGGTGCATGTCTCGGCAATTTAGCGTACAAGTGCCACGATGGAAACGTCGTATTTTGTGTGTGTAGATGTAGTGAGTATGTTTTTAAGCAAAACTGGGATTCTGTGTAGTTTTCCCCCACTTACTATTATATTAATCAGTGCCTTATGCCATGAGATATCACTGCATAATATTACATTATGGCGTGTCGTATCATGTCATGTAGATGCATCTTAATTTTACATTCCTTGACTGTTGGATATTTGGGTTGTTTACTATTTTTATAGCCTAAAGAATGATGTCGTGAACATCTCTGTATATCATGACATTTTGTCACCTTCTATACTCTTTTTTCTTTAAGTGATTCCTTAAAATAGAATTGCTGACTGTACTGGGTTGAATAGTGTCCCAGATTCATGTCCACTGGAAGCCTCAGCATGTGTGGCCCTGTTTGGAAGAGGGTCTTTGCAGATGTCATCAGTGGGGATGTGGCCACGCTGGGTTAGGGTGGGTCTTCAATCCAGTGTGACTGGTGTCCACGTAGGAAGAGGAGAGGAGACAGAGGGATGCAAGGAGGCAGGCCACAGGGCAGGGGAGGCAGGCCACGAGGCAGCGGGGGCAGTTCACATGACAACAGAGGCAGGCCACGGGGCAGGGGAGGCAGTTCATGTGACAACAGAGGCAGGCCACGGGCAGCGGAGGCAGAGATTGGAGTGATGCGGCTGCAAGCCAAGGAGCACCACGGAAGCCGGGAGCCACCAGAAGCCGGAGGAGGCAAGGAAGGATCCAGAGGGAACATGGCCCTGCTGACACCTTCATTTTGAACTTCCAGATTCCAGAACTGTGAGAGAATAAATTTCTGTTGTTTTAAGCCACCCGGTTTGTGGTCATTTTCTCTGGCAGCCCTAGGAAACTAACAGTGTCCCCGGCTGCTGAGACACTCGCGGAGTCAGACTCCAGGTGGTGCTCCAGCTCGCCCACTGGCAGCATGTGCTCCCCTCCGAAACTTTGCCGAGACCTTGTAGACAGTCACGGGGAACACACCCCGCGTGGAGCTCCTTCTGCAGGTGGAGCCGGGCAAGGCTCTTGGTTTGCCCTTGATTAAGCAAGTAGACAGGTCTGCATTCCCGTAGATCCTAGCAAGGTCAGCGGCCCGTGGGCCTGGGCCTGGGCAGCGGTCAGAGTGGGAAGTGAGTGCCAAAGGGCAGGTCAGGGCATCCTTGGCCTCACTGTGGGAGGCATGGAGGGCAGGAAGGACCTTCACTGACTTTCTAAGAAACAGTGAACTGCGTCTTTGTGCCAGAATGAAAGCTTTGTTTTGCGAGCCTTGCCGGACCCCGTGTGCTTAGACACGGGGAAATTAGCGCTGATGGTTTAGGTCCTGCACAGCAGATCTCTGGGTTTTATGGAAATAGGAATCAGCAAATATTCCTTGTACTTTAGAAACATCCATTTAATCAACGGAGACGAGGCAGGCAGTGTGCTTGGGCGTCAGACCAGGGGCTTGCTCGCTGTGCAGCGGCTTCCCAGCTGTGCGCATGGCCGGGGGGTGTCACAGGTGCACTCTTGGGTCCGGTGGCCTCAGCCTCGTGTCCTGGGGGCTCCCCTCGGGCTCCCGTGTCTGAGACCACGTGCAGGGAGGTGAGCCATCCCACTGCTTCGTCACCGTAATTTACAACACAACAATCTCTGGGTTCTACTTTTTTTAGGAGGTTCCCAGGATTGAACCTGGGACCTCGTACAGGGGAGGCAGGTGCCCAACCACTGAGCTACATGAACTCCCTTTGTTCCACATTTTTATAAACCTCACCCTTCAGCAATTATTAAAGTTTTATGGTGGCTTCATCCAGTGAGGAAAAGAAATGGAAACTGCCTCCCAGTTGTTGTGTTTCTATCACCACGGAGGACCCTGCTTTCAGAGGAGGTGAGCGCCTGCTTTGGGACAAGCTCTCGGGGGACGACAGCAGACCCAGGGTGGGCCTGGGGCCCCGTACTGCGTGCTCTGCGCCTCCGCCCCTGCCTGCATCTCCACGGCTGCTTTCCTGTCTCCTCTCCTTCAGCTGCACAGTAGACGACCGCTCTCCTCTGCCATCGGCACGTTCCCCTGGAAGTGCCTCTTAATTAACTGTCCCGCTGCTTAATCATCCTAAGCCCTTTTTAACATCTGGGCAGTGCAGGCAGTGCCGGATGGGGTTTTTATTAGCAATGTGTCCCCTCGGCCTGCTGCATCCATCCTCATCAGGCTTTGACCGCTGGGGCCACGAGTTCGCCCCTCTCTGCTGCTGGGTCGCTGCGGCGAGCATTTAGGTGGGCTGTGTGAGACACTGAAGCCTGCCGCTCTCCGGGCCCAGGTTCTTCCAGTATGTCTCACACTTTTGAAGCTTGGTAGCAGCAGGTGCATTTTGTGGCCCTCGTGTGTTTTGGAGGAAAGAAAGAAAAACCAGGATAGCTTGAGGCATAAACCACACTCCCATCCCTCATGGCCGCACAGAACCGAACGGAAGGTAGTTGAGGGCAGGAATTTGAAAGGACTCCATGGCGTGCTCTGGACCTATTTAAAACCACGAGGCTCATGCGTGGCGGCGTGGGAGCATAAGCTGGTAATCTCCCTAAGGAACGCGATTTCGCTCTGTTAGAATACGGCTGTGTGTGGCCTAGAACCTAAGCACGTCAGCTCTAAGAATTACCCTGCAGAATACGTCGCCAGTGTGACACGAGATACGCTGATGGTTATGATCGTGACATTGTATAAAACGTGCTTAAGTAGGTGTTGGGTAATAAACTATGGTATCTCCAGGTGATGGGATGCTGTGTGGTTATAAAAAAGAAGAGGAGGAAGCATCCTATTCCAAAATACAAAGATTTCCAAGATACAATAAGTGCGAAAACAAGGTTCAGGACAGAAAAGGGACCAAAATACATGGGGGTGGGTAAGACCGAGAGGTAGGGAGATGTGGAGGACGAGGGAGAGCGAGAGGGGAGGCATCCTGTGTATGTGTAAGTATCTCTGGAAGGATACTTGTGAAACACAGAGCTCCGATTGAGGCACATTGGGTAGCTAGAGGACAGAATTAAGGGTGACCCTTTTCATCGTAAACCCTTTTGTATTTTCTGAATTTTGAGCTATGTCTCTCTAAAACCTAGTCAAAAATTTTGTAAATGGAACCTTAAAAATATTCAGAAGTGTTGAAATTGTTTGTATGGTATTGTTGAATGAATAAGGGTTCAACAAAAGCTCAGCTCCCTTTTCCTAGACTTTAAAATAATGCAATTGTACGTATATTTGGTAGAAACATTGTTCATATGAGTTTCTACTTTTTCTTTCAAGCAAGAACTAAGGGAAATATTCATTTTTATAAACTTTATGCACATACAGTAGTCTCATTAATAATTTGCTAAAACAAAATTCTATTTTCTGGGATAGTATGTAGATAAAATATTAATATTTTTATTAGTTTCATAAAATCTTGTTGGGTACATCTGGAAAAAGCCTCAGAGTTGGTTTGTTTGAGCCCGTTTTATCCTTGAGGAAGGACTCCCTAGAGAAGGTAGAGGGCATGTCAAGGGCTGCAGCGGTCAGGGGTGCCCGGCTGCCTTTAGGTTTTATTTGGTTGCCTTACGGGCATATCTTTGGCCTGAGGAACCACAGGTATGCCCAGGCATTTCACTCCATTCCACGTGGGCGTCTCATCCACAAGCTTGAAACGAAACATGCAAGGCTCAGAATTACCCAGAAATGATCAGCCAATTAAAACAGTAATGAAAAGAGCGACCTGAGGTCAAGGTGAAATGAAATATAAAATAAATGATGAGTGATGGAAGCTTTAGGGTTTGAGTTAATGTTAAAAATGTTAACCAAATGTTCACATGATTGTACAGCTTAATATGATGCCAAAAAATAGTTCTTAAGAGTGAAGAAAGTTTAAAAAGCACTAAAAATCTTGTTATAAAGGCATGATTCTTTTACTTGGTGGGAGGGAAGAGGAGGAGGGAAAATTACATGGGGTGTCATTAGATACTGTTTTATTCTTTATGGTGATAGGGCTAAAATATGCAGGAAATTGCTAAAAACTAAAATAAATAAATAAATAAGAGAATTCAGATTACTTCTGAGTAACCAGAGAAAGAGAGAAAAGATCAATGAAGGAATGTTTTGATCCCTAGAGGAAAAGATATTAGGTGAGGGGCAAGCAGGTAGCAGCAAGAAAGAACAAAATAAAATGGCAGAAAAATATCAGATAGATTATCCCAGGAAGTATAAATTTATCAAACTCATTCATCAGAAAATAAAGATCATCAAATTTCATAAAACAGAAAAATCAAACATTTAGCTACACCAGAAACCCCCTGAAAACAAAGTGAGATAGAAAAGAGGGAAACGAGGAACGAGCACTGTGGAAGGCAGGATTCCCGCAAGGATACATCCCATGCCAGGTTTCCTCCTGTGACTGCCCTGTCATGCGGCACAGCTGCCTTTTGGATGGGCCTGACCTGCAGAGCAGAGTTTCCCCTGGCTGGTAGCAGAAGGGAAAGCCGAGAGGAGAAATGGGGGAGGTTTTGAGATTCCTGGCGGAGCTGGAGGGGCCATGTGACATGGAGAGCAGACCCCCCAACAGCTGGAAAGAAAACAACCACCTCAGTCCTCCCACCGCAAGGAAATGGGTTCTGATAGCAGAGCTTGGAAAGGGATCTTTCCCTAACCTTGGCCTCAGCCTAATGAGACTCAGAGCAGAAGGGACCAGAGGAAATGTGCCAGGCCCCCGACCCAGAGGGCGAGCTTGCATGTTTAAGCTGCTGAGTTTGCGGGGACTTTTACACAGTGATGGGAAATGAACACACACACACACACACACACACACACCAGAAAATTTTATGCAAGAGGAGGTTGGCGTGGTGCTAATAATGCCAGACAGGTTGGAATCCAAGGCAGCCTTACATGGAACAAAGCGGGCTTTTTCGTTTAAAAGGGCAGAGTCTCTAAATATATAGAATTGAACATTATGTGGCTAAGATAGCCGCAGTTTCTGCTTTTAATGGAGTGGTGTAGAATGAAGACTGTCGACACTCGGCAGGACGCGGCACTCTTGTAGCCGCGCAGTGGATGAAGCAGGTGTGAAGGGAGCAGGGCTGTGGTGATGCTTTAGGGAGGGGGACGCGTCTTGTTGGGGGGGGGGGCTCCTGCGCTGGGTGTGGCCACTGGGGGCCACCTGAAGACCTGCACCCTCCTCAGCACAAGAAAGATCCCTGCAGCTTCCAAAGTCTGGAAGAAGTTCGCTGACTCTGGCCTCGGAGTGGCTTCCGAGCTGGCTGCCTGCCTGGACCGAGCTGGCCGATACTGCAGGAACATGTGCACACACACACATGCATGTGCCCAGCTGTGGGTAGCTGTGATTCCAAAGGTGTACAGTTACAAAGATCTCAAAAATTTAAAGAATTGGATAACTTGGAGAAAGTATCCATGTTCTGGGATGACAAATCTTAATATTAAAAGATGGCAACTCTCCTTGGATTTATTTGCAGCTATAGAGAGTCCTATTCAAAATCCCCAAATTCCAGTCCTCTTTCTTTTCTTTTTTCCTTGCTTTCTTTTTCAGCTTTATTATCTGTTATTATAATTCACCTGGAAAATAAGTATGATAATAGAGCCAGGGATATTTTGTAAAGAAAGAATAATTAGAATTTGCCTTGCAGAAAAAAAGCAGGGTGAATTCTAAAGGCTCACATATCGAGCAATGTACTGTCACCAGCAAAATACATCATATTGATCAATGGAACAAAGGCCAGAAATAGTTTCAAGTATATATGCGATTTTACTGAATGCTGCAATTTAATACATGAGGAAGCTTTTATTTCAAATCTATGGGAAAATGATATATAAATGAAATTTTGTAATTAAAGTTTAAAAAGCTCTCAATTTAAAAATTCTGGACAGATTAAGTATTTTATATAAGGAAACAGATTTACAAAATGTTAGAAGTCAAAGTAATTTCATAGATGGAATGGGCATCCCTGAGCCTGAAAGAAGGAAGTCCATTTATATCATCCTAGCTCACTGTCTAATTCTTTTGCTGAAAATTACTTTAAAAGGTGGGAATAAACAATAATGACCATTAAAAAAATAGAGAAACAATACTTCTTGATTGCGTCCTGGAGCTGGCATAAAATAATTAATATCCAAGCAAGGATTAGCTGAAGATTGGAACCCAGACAAGTAAGCTTTTACTCTTGAGGGTTTTTGAAAACGTGTCATTTTTCCCGGTCTCTTGGAGACGAAAGACAAAAGACAAAGCCAATGAATGGTGCTTCTAATGTGTGGCATCTGACAAAACATCAGACCCCCTTTCTAAGGATGAATTAGAACCCACTGCCCCCACCACAGAATTGCAATGGTGTTGTCTAGGAACATTGAAAGGGAGAAATGTGAAAAGAGCCTCCTTTGAAAACTCTTAACCACAAGGAAGCCATTCTTGTATTTGCCGTCCAAATTTGTATTGCTGTTTTGACCCCAAACTCTTAAACCCGGGTATTTAACAGAAGCCAATGCAAATCCTTTCTGGACGTAACCTATTTTCACTATCGGTGTCAAAAAAATTCTCCAGAGAAAGCTTTTAGTATGAGCCGTTCGTATTTTAGAATTACTAATCACCTAAGGAAGCAGGGCAGGGTAAGCAGAAACAAGATGCAGCCGGACCAGCCGCGTGCAATGTGTAGACACTAGAGCTAACAGCTGCAAAGTATTAAAAAACCTTACTTAATATGCTAAAGAACTCAGAAAAAATGCAAAAAACAAGTAAAGAGCAAACAAATTCAAAACCAAAAAGAGCTCAGAATGAAATATATAATAATTTAAATTAAAACCACTTCTGGGAAGACGGCGGACTAGTAAGACACAGGAATCTCTTCTCCAGAAAAACAGCTAGAGGACAGGCTTAACAGCCCCGAGAAAGATCTTCTAGGGTTTAGGACAGCATGTGAAGGCTGCACACCACCCAGAGGAGAGAGGGACAAAGGAAGGTAATCGCGATGACAGAACCATGAGTTGGAACCAGCAGCAGCTGCTGCTGCCGGCACCCTCCCCCATACTCTTTAGACTCTTTAGAATTCTCGGGCGTCTGGGCCTGCAACTACAGACAAAGGGAGCTCCAGGGATCTACCACCCCAGGAAAGGGGAGAGAGAGGGACATAGCCTAAGGCTGACTCAGGTTCTGACCCACAAATTTGGGCTGCTGTGCCCCACGGGTCCTGCCACACCAGGTGGGACCACACAGTGGTTTGCCCGGGGAGCCAGCAAAGGAGATCCAAGGCTCCCAATCTCCCTCTCTTCTAGCCTGGACTAATTGTTGAGGACTCCACAGGAGAGGGGAGAGACAGCCTGGGGCTGACTCGTTGGTCTGCTGTGTCCCAGGAGCCCTTCCAGGCTGGGTGGGGCTGCGCCATTGTTTGCCTTGGAGCCTGCAAGGGGCTAAAGATATACAAACCTCCCAATCTCTTTCTCTACTAACAGGGACTGATTGTTGAGGACTCAGAGGGGAGTGGAAATATTTCCTAGCTGGGAAAAGGGAGGGGGCTGCCAGAGAAGGCTGGAGACCTATTTCAGAGAAAGTTTGAATTACAAGGCTCCAAACCTCCAGACAGGAAGCTCTATCACATTGATCTGGCCTGTGTTACAACAAATACACTCCAACCAAGCATTGAATTGAGAGCTGCCAAAGAGCACCATCTCCTGGCAGACCAAGGAAGTGCACATAAGAAAAGTAAACATAAGTAGGAGAGGCTTTTCCTGGCCTCTATAGCCTCCCTGCCCAAGGCCCTAGGAAGTGACTCTACAACCAATTACTGGGTCCAGTGCCCAGTTTTGAGCAACCATCAGGACAATCCTAACAATCCAGGTCGAGCCAAAAATCAAAGAGCTGTTGTAACTCACAGCCTCCTACCACTAAATCCCAATAAAAGAGAAAGTGATTGAGCATCTGAGTAAACTACATCCTAACCAGATGCCTAAACACCAGCAAAAAATTACAAGCCATACTAAGAAAATAGAAGACGTGGCCCAAGAAAAGGAATACATCAAAGTCCCAGAAGAGATGCAGAATTTGAAAGAACTAATCACAAATTTCCAAAATCAAATTAATGAGTTGAGAGACAATATAGTTAAAGAGATACATGACATCAAGAAGACATTGAGTGAACACAAAGAAGAATTTGAAATCCTGAACAGAAAAGTAACACAGCTCATGGGAATGAATGACACAATAGGTGAGATAGATCAAAAACACATTTGAGGCATACAAGAACAGACTCGAAATGATAGAAGAAAGAATAAGTGATACTAAAGACAGAACAGCTAAAATTGAAGAGAAAAAAGAACAGAGGGAAAAGAATGGAAAAAAATGAGCAGGGGCCCAGAGAGTTGAATGACAACACAAAACACAACAACATACGTGTCATGGGAGTTCCAGAAGAAGAAGAGAAGGGAAAAGGGGCAGAAAGAGTATTTGAGGAAATAATAGCTGAAAATTTCCCAACTCTCATGAAAGAAATGAACTTACATGTCCAAGAAGCACGCCATACCCCAATCAGAATAAATCCAAATGGACCTACACCGAGACACATACTACTCAAAATGTCAAATGTCAAAGATAAAGAGAAAATTCTCAGAGCAGCAAGAGAGAAGCAACTGATCACATACAAGGGATGTCTAGTAAGACTTAGCGCAGATTTCACTTCAGAAACCATGGAGGCGAGAAGACAGTGGTATGATACAATTAGGAAACTGAAAGAGAAAAACTGTCAGCCGAGAATTCTTTATCCAGCAAAACTATCCTTTAAATATGAAGGTGAGTATAAAATATTCACAAACAAACAGAAACTAAGAGAGTTTGCAAAAAAGAATCCACCTTTGCAGGAAATATTAAAGGAAGCCTTAGAACCTGAAAGAAAAAGACAGGAGAGAGAGGCTTGGAGGAGAGTATAGAAGAAAGAATACCAGAAAGGATAACCAAAAGAGTAAAAAGATAGACAAAAACAAGATGATGTATGAAAACCAAAGAATAAAATGGAGGAAGTAAATAGTGCATTTACCAATTAAAAGATACAGGCTGATAGAATGGATAAAAAAAACATGAGCCATTTGTATGCTGCTGACAAGAAACTCACCTTAGACCCAGGGATACAAACTGGCTGAAAGTGAAAGGTTGGAAAAAGATACTCCACGTGAATAGTAACCAGAAAAGAGCAGGAGTAGCTATACTAATATCAGACAAAACAGACTTCATATGTAAAAAAGTTATAAGAAATTCAGAAGGCCATTATATATTAATAAAAGGGACGATCCACCAGGAAGATATAACAGTCATAAATATCTATGCCCCTAACCAGGATGCCCCAAAATATATGAGACAAATACTGGCAAAACTAAAGGAAGAAATAGACATTTCTACAATAATCATTGGAGACTTCAACACCCCAATCACATCATTAGAGAGTACAACTAGAAAGAAGATCAACAAGGAAACAGAAAACTTGAACAATAATGATAAACAAGTTAGACCTAACAAATATACAGAACACTGCATCCAGCAGTGTTATACAGGTTATACATTCTTCTCAAGTGCCCATGGATCTTTCTCCAGGATAGACCAAGTGTTAGGTCACAATGCAGCTCTCAACAAATATAAAAAGATTGAAATTATACAAAGCACCTTCTCAGATCATAATGGAATGAAACTAGAAATCAATAATACACAGGAAAAAAGGAAATTCACAAATGTGTGGAGACTGAAAAACACACTCCTAAATAATCAATGGGTCACAGAAGAAATTGCAAGTGAAATCAGTAAATATATTGAGACAAATTGAAATGAGAACACAATGTATCAAAACTTATGGGATACAGCAAAGGTAGTCTTGAGAGGGAAATTTATAGCCCTAAATGCCTGTATTTAAAAACAAGAAAGAGCTAAACTCAAAGATTTAACTGAACAACTAGATAAACTAGAAAAAGAACAGCAAACCAATCCCAAAGCAAGCAGAAGGAAAGAAATAATAAAGATTAGAGCAGAAATAAATGAAAATGAGAACAGAAAAACAGTAGAGAAAATCAACAAAACCAAAACCAAAGCTGGTTCTTTGAGAAGATCAATAAAATCGACAAACCCCTCACTAGACTAACAAAGAAAAAAGAGAGAAGATGCAAATAAATACAATCAGAAATGAAAGGGGGGAAGTTACAAATGACCCCACAGAAATAAAAAGTATCGTAAGAGGATATTATGAGAAACTATATGCCAATAAACTAGACAACCTAGATGAAATGGACAAATTTCTAGAAAAACACAACCAACCTACACTGATGCTACAAGAAATACAAGAACTTAACACACCAATCACATTTAAGGAGATTGAATCCATCATCAAAAATCTCCCAGCAAAGAAAAGTCCAGGACCAGATGGCTTCTCGGGTGAATTCTACCAAGCATTTCGAAAAGAATTAACACCAATCCTGTTTAAACTCTTCCCAAAAAATTGAAGAGGAGGGTAAATTACCCAACACATTTTATGAAGCCAACATCACCCTAATACCAAAGACAGATAAAGATTCCACAAGAAAAGAAAATTACAGACCAATCTCTCTAATGAACATAGATGCAAAAATTCTCAAGAAAATATTTGCAGATCAAATCCAACAGCATATCAAAAGACTTATACATCACAACCAAGTGGGATTTATTCCTGGTATGCAAGGCTGGTTCAACATAAGAAAATCAATCAATATAATACACCACATTAATAAATTGAAGGAAAAAAAAAACACATGATCATCTCAATAGATGCAGAAAAGGCATTCGACAAAATCCAACATCCTTTTTTGATAAAAACACTTCAAAAGATAGGAATAGAAGGAAAATCCCTCAATATGATAAAAGGCATATATGAAAAACCCACAGACAACATCATAGTCAATGGGGAAAGGTTGAAAGCTTTCCCTCTAAGATCGGAAACAAGACAAGGTTGCCCACTGTCACCATTGTTATTCAATATTGTACTAGAAGTTCTAGCTAGGGCAAATAGACAAAAAAAAATTAAAGGCATCCGAATAGGATAAGAGGAAGTAAAACTCTCACTGTTTGTGGATGACATGATCCTGTACTTAGAAAATCCTGAAGTATCCACGACAAAGCTACTTGAACTAATAAATGAGTTCAGCAAAGTGGCAAGATACAAGATGAACATGCAAAAATCAGTAATGTTTGTGTACACTAGTACTATAAACAACCTGAGGAGGCAATCGGGGAAAATTACATTTTCAACAGCAACAAAAAGACTCATACCTAGGAGTTAATTTAACCAAAAAGTACAGGACCTATTTGCAGAAAACCACAAAACAATACTAAAAGAAATAAAAAAAGACCTAAACAAATGGAAAGACATTCCATGTTCATGGATTGGAAGAATAAATATCATGAAGATGTCACTCTTACCCAAACTGATTTATAGATTAAATGCAATACCAATTAATATCCCAACAGCTTACTTTACAGAATTAGAGAATGCAATTACCAAATTCATTGGAAGGGTAAGTGCACCCGAACAGCCAAAAGCATTCTAAAAAAGAAGAGGAACAGGGGAGAAATTTCGCTGCCTCATCTTGAAGCATATTACAAAGCTACAGTGGTCAAAGCAGCATGGTACTGGCATAAAGATAGACCCATTGATCAGTGGAACAGAATTGAGAACCCAGAAATAAACCCTTACCTGTACAGTCAACTGGTTTTTGACAAACCTACCAAGTCCATACTAACCGGAAAAAACAGTCTCTCAACAAATGATGTTGGGAGAACTGGATATCTATAACCAAAAGAATGAAAGAGGATCCCTATCTCACCCCCTATACAAGAATCAATTCGAAATGGGTCAAATATCTGAATATAAAAGCCAGGACCATAAAACTACTAGAAGAAAATGTAGGGAAACATCTTCAAGACCTTGTAGTAGGTGGTGGTTTCTTGGACCTTACACCCAAAGCACGTGCAACAAAAGAAAAAATAGATAAATGGGACCTCCTCAAAATTAAATACTTTTGCACCTCACAGGACTTTGTCAGAAGGGTGAAAAGGCAGCCAACTCAATGGGAAAAAATATTTGAAAATCACATATTTGATAAGGGTTTAATATCCAGGATATGTAAAGAGATGTTACAACTCAACAATAAAAAGACAAATGACCCAATTAAAAAATGGGCAAAAGACTTGAATAGACATTTCTCCAAAGAAGAAATACAAATGGCAAAAAAAAAAAAACATGAAGAAATGCTCAACATCACTCATGATTTGGGAAATGCAAATCAAAACTACGATGAGATATCATTTCACACCTATCAGAATGGCCACTGTTAAAAAGACAGAGAACTACAAGTGTTGGAGAGGATGTGGAGAGACAGGAACACTTCTTCACTGTTGGTGGGAATGCAGGATGGTGCAGCCACTGTGGAGGACTGTTTGGCAGTTCCTAAAGAAGTTGAATATAGACTTGCCACGTGACCCTGCAATACCACTACTGGGTATATACCCAGAAGAGCTGAGAGCAGTGACACCAACAGACATCTGCACACCGATGTTCATAGACACATTATTCACCATTGCCAAAAGCTGGAAACAACCCAGGGGTCCATCAACAGACGAATGTTTAAACAAACTGTGGTCTATTCACATGATGCGATATTATGCAGCTGTAAGAAGAAATGAAGTCATAAAGCATATGACAACATGGATGAATCTGGAGGACACTATGTTGAGTGAAGCAAGCCAGACACAAAAGGACAAATACTGTATGAATGCGTTACTATGAACCAAGTATATTGTGTAACATATTGTTGATTTAAAAAAATTTTATATGTATCTAGTACATTTAATTGAGAAATGTATATATTTATTCATCTGTGTTTACTTTTTAGTTTTTAATTGTTTATGTTTTCAATTATTAAATGTACGAAATAAAGTAAAAAAAACAAAAACAAAAACAAAAAAAAACCCTAGCCAATATATTACATAGCAGATTAAACACAGCTGTTGATGAGATAACTAGTATACTGTGAGAGGAATTTTTAAAAATCTGTGCTACATTCTAGAAACAGAAATGATAATATGAAAGAGAGAATAATAGGCAGAGAGAGGATGGATTTAGGAGGACTAATCAGAGTTCCAGAAATGGAGAAGAGAGATAGAATAGATTAAAGGCAATATTTGAGGAGCTATTGGCTAAGAATTTCTCACAACTGATGAAAGGCTCTAATGAACAGATTCATGAATGCTAGCAATTCCAAACCAGGGTAATAAAAATAAATCTACATCCTAGTGAAACTGCTGAACACCAAGGACAAACAGAAGATCTCAAAGGCAGCCAGAAAGAAAAGCTTTACCTCAAAAGAGTAACAACTAGTCTGACACTTGGTTGTTGGCAGCAGTGGGGTGATTCCTCAAGTATGCTGAGCAGCATCTCAGAATAAAGTAGGCTTTGGTGATGGGTTGGGTATGGTGTCAGGGATGAGGCATTTCAAAGATATCTGTCAAGTCTCTGGAATGCACAAGGTACCTTTACTGAGATAAGGAATACTGAAAGAGAGTCAAGTCTGAGGGAGAAGTCCATGAACTTGGTTTTGGACAAGAGAGCTTGAGGTGCCTTCGAGCATCCAAAAGCAGATGAGTTCTTTTATCATTCCATCATCTTACTCACATTTCTCCATTTTGTCTAAAAACATTACAAGGAACTTGTTAAATGCCTTGCTGAAATTGACTCATATTTTATCTATGGCTATCCTTTATTCTAATCAAAAGTTAATTTGGTGTGAATTGTTATTGAGTTGTAGCCCTGCCGCTTACCAGTGATTTTGGACATGACATACTCCTTCTTTAGGAACTTCAATTTCTTCAACTATATCATGACTATAATACCAGACACCTCATTGAAGTGTTATGAGGATTAAAGGTGTTATATCTGAAAAAACCTTTGATATATAAAATGCCAGGCAAATCACTGCCTGTGTTAGTGACTTCTAACTACTCAGAGTTTTCAAGGCTTCACTTTCTGCTTGCATTGATTTATAGCTTTATATTTAACAGAATTCACCTTGTCTTCTTGTTTTGGAAATCAGAATAACATTGATTTGATTTAAGGTTCTTGGTGGCTCCTCTCACAAACTAATGACAGTGGTTTTTAACCCCACCTGCACATTCTCTTTGGACTTGGGATGTGATTTGGCTGAATCAGGCAAGTGTGTAAGGCACCTGTGTGCTTTTTTGTTTTCAATAATTTTCTCACTTATCTTGGGTTTCAGTTGCTTGTTTCAACTGGAAAATAGTCTCTTCTGTGAAGAAGATGGAAAAATAGATGTTGAAGGGTTCTGATTTTCCCACCAACATCTGTTAAGTAGCATTATGCCGTCTGCCCTAGCACTGTTGATTTTAACTTTTTTTTTCATTTTTATTTTTAAGAAGCTTTAGATTACATAAATGTTACATAAAAATTATAGGGGATTTCCATATGTCCCACCCTCTCCCAAGTGTTGCTTTTTTTTCTTATTCTTATTGCCGTGGAACATAATTTCAGACAGCATTTGTTTCGAATCTCTTGGCTCATTCTGAGCTTTTCTTTAAATGTCCTTATAGATCTCTGCCATTTAGTTTTATTTGATCTTTTATCTTGTATATACTTTTCAAAAATACGAGTTCTTCCATCTTTAGCTTTTTAAGTATATGCTCTCATCAGAGCATAGCACTTTACACACAAATATTCTGTTTGTGTGTGTGTGTGAATAAATGAATGAATCAGAATTTTCCATAGAGTCACATTGGTTACTTAAGGTCTCTCTCCCTTTCTTCCTTATCAAGGCCATTCACAGTTATATTATCAAATTTTTTCATTTAGATATTCTATTCCTTTTTGAATTGTATTCTATCATGAGTTTGAGCTTTTGATAATACATACATTCTAGAAAAATGTGCTTTTCTGAGGTCCTTTTCTGTAGCTGATTATGCCCAGCTTGTCATTTCTCAACTACTATGAATTCCAAGATCACTTTCTCTCAAAGTTTCTGTCACAACAGCATCAGAGTACTTTTCCCTCCTTCCCCATCCCTCCTTCCTCCCTCCCTCCCTCCCTCCTTCATTCCTTCTTTCCTTCTATTTCTTTTTCTTTTTTTTTTTTTCTTTTTTTTTGGTATCTGGTCTCAGCTGGCACATCTGGGATGACTGATGTCTTTCCATTTTGTCTTTCACCCTGAGTTTCTTCACAGTGTGGTAGCCTCAGGATTTGTAAAAAACCATGAGCAGATGCTGCAAGAGCCCTTGAGGTCAGGGTTCAAGGATAAGCTAATGGATTCCATCTCTTGATGAGAAGAGCTGCAAAGAATTTGTGGCTTTGTTTAATCTTCTATACATGTTATATGGCATCCATTTCCACTTATTGACCCAATAATTGTTGATTGTACTGGGCTGCTTGATACGTTAATCCTTGTCCTCCTCCTTCCACCCACGTGGGTAGATGGAATTGCGTTTTCATGATACCAGGTACTACAACGGTAAGTACAAAGAATATTTACTGGGTATGGTGGACAAAAAAGGAACTGGCATCAGCTTCCTGCTCCCCTCTCACCTCCCATTCCCAACCCCAAGGCCGACTATTCGCTTGGTCTTGGCATTATCCATGGCAGCGGGTGTGACCAGCAGTGGCTGGACAGTGACTTCCTATCCTGGACTCCATACCAGGCCCAGGGGACGTCCTACGGGTCAGTGAGACGTGAAACCAGTAGTCCCAGCTCATGACCAGGGCGCAGTCTTTTTATCATGTTCCTCTCCTTCCCCCATTCTTTCCTGCTCTTGCCTTATTCTCCTCCCCAAGGGCTGCCATGTCAGAAGTAGGAATCAATTTCCACTGAGCATATATTCCTGAAACTCTCTTGTTAAAAGTGTGAGCCCAGTTAAGAAAGCAGTTATTTTATTTTACTCAGAGAGGCAAAGTTTAGTAATACCACAAAGTAAATTATTTTGTACTCATTCTTGCTGGTAATTTTGAGATTATTCTTTTTCCTTTCTTTCCCTAATCAGAGCATTTGTAGTTCATTTACCAGTTGACTTGCTCTCTCTTCCCCACTCACGAAACAGAGCTTTAAAAATGCATACAGCTTTGCAGGGCACTGTGATCACGTAAGGGCAGCACAGCATCTACAGCCAAGCTGAAGTGACTAGCTTATACAGGGGGCTAGTGCCAGTGATGACACACCCATTTTTTGTATATTTCTTTTGACAAAGCTCAGCTAAAAAGAGTTGCGTGTCCAGGGGACCATGTGGTGGTTTGGCCGTAACAGGTTGTGATGAAGGAACCAAGACACAGGCAGGCGTTTCCTTACATGTGAGCTTACATAAGCCGCATCAGTCAGTGCTCATTTCTAAACATCACGTTTCTTGGGAGGCGAGTTGTACCCTGGACCTTACTCCTGAAGACCGATGACTCCCCCTCGGAGGGCTGCTGTGCCGGCAGGGACCCCGCAGAGAGGAGGGGTGTGACTTTGACTGTTGCTGCCCTCTTAACGTCCTGCTAAGCGGGACTGCCCTTTGTAATCTCCCAGCCCAGCAGTTTCCTCTTCCGATTTAAGTCTCAGCAGACAGATGTTTCCCAAACTACTGTTTGAATCCAAAATGTTTGTCTGGCAGACCTGTGCAAGTTGAAGTCTGGAAAGGAAATCTAGCTTTCAAAAACATCTTAGAACATTGCGTCCAGGATTGCAATCCAGGACCTGTTTCCCATGCGTGTTGTTTTCCAGGCAATGTTCTTTGAGTGTTTTGCTGAAGAGCCTAGAAGGATGCTCAGAGGTCGAGGGCAGCCAGAGTAGCAGGGAGCCCAGAGAGCAAAGAGACCTGCATGCATTTCCTTGACGATAATTACATCATTCATTCAACCTTAACCTTATTTCCAACATTATTTGAATTGCTTGCTAATAAAACCACAATTCAACTGGAAGAGATAAGGCAATGGGAAATAAGAATGGAGAAATAAGAGGTCAGCTGGCCCTACCCTAAGGTAGATAATGGAGAGTCCTACCTTTCCTGTCCCCTTTTCCTCTGATATTCTGGGAGCCCAACCAGGAAAGTTTGGATCAAGCCAAGGTGAGCACTGGGCCTGGAAGTTTGAGCCCGAGGGAAAGGCGCTGACTTGGAAAGGCTCATCAGCCAGTGTCCTCACTTCCTAGCCTCACGCGCTTCAGGTGCAGGTGTGTTCCTAGCCGAACGAGGTGGCTGATGTCAGAGGGGCCACAGAACCGCGCCTTTTAGTCTTACTCCATCATGTCCAGGCTTCTTCCAGTTGTGGAATCAGCTTTCTCAACGAGGCACATTTTCTTCTTCTCCTGTGCGGTATCTGCTTCTCATCGCAGCATCTGGCTACGTGTCTTGCACTGTGATCCAGAGCAGCGAGGACGTACGTCCCCAAGCGGGAGTTAAAGGCGAGTGTTTCAGACACGCCTGGGCCCGCTGTTTGGTGGCCAGTTACATGGCAGGAGCAGGGGGTTAGCAGGACCCCTGTCTGAGTCTTTTTCTTGAAAGACTTCACAAGGCCACGGGTCGGCAGAGTCATTTAGCTGCCTCATGCCCAGCACTCCTGGTCCTTCTGGGCTCAAACTGTAAATCCACATTTTTGTGGTGGTATGTCCTTGTCCGGGGCACTTAATTTCTCCAAGCCTCAGTATGTCCATCTGTAAGATGGCTACCATAATATCACCTATCTCAGGGTTATTTGAGGGCCAAGTAGGATTATACACAGAGAAGCATCGTGCATTTGATACATGGCAGTCCCACAGTGTCAGTGGTTATTGTGTCTAAACTCTCGGACTTTTTGTTTTTGTTGTATTATAACTGCATTTTCGTAGTTTGAGGAACTGAGTGACGATTAAATAAAACTGTCTATAAATTTGTTGGGGCCCAGAAACCCCAGTGGCTGCATCTTGTCTGGCCCGTTCCTGGGCGTGTGACCCCATTGCCTTAGGACCTGTGGAAATGCTGGTTTGGGTTGAGGGTGGCCCAGCTGCATCGGGGTGGGTCTTAATCCTCTGGCTGGAGGACAGGAGGGAAAGGCACGGGCAGAGCCAGAAGCTGGAAGTTCAGCAGAACCCAGAGAGAAGGCGCTGCCACGTGCCCCGCCACGTGACGGAAAGGCCAAGGGCCACGTGCTGCTGGCAGCCAGCCCCAGAACACCACGTCTCTGGGGGCAGATTTTGGACTTCTCCCGGCCCCAAAACAGCAAGCCAGTGAATCCCCATTGTTTAAGTCCGCCCACCGTAGCAGGGGGAAACTAAGACACACCTGTTGAACGGGGGGCCTGAGTTGGGGGGAGAGAAGGCTCTGTCAGGTCTACTCTGGTGTGAAGATGCTCTGTGGGGGAAGGGGGGCCCCTCTGTGAGCCCAGACACAGGCTGCCCTGCGGCAACCAGCTCCCCGTCAGTCGCTTCTGGATCCCACTCTCAGTGTCAGTTTGTGCTGTTGCCACGTGGCCCTAAGAGCTCTAGGGTGTTTCCTGAGCCATGTTATAAGGGAAGCAAAGGTGTAGCTTAAAAAGAAAATAATCGTGAAAATCATTGCATCAGATTGCTCTGAAATCCTACTTTAAGCTATTACACCGAATGGTTAAGAGAAGTCCTTTTTTTGATGGTGTCAATTGAAATTAAAATCTAAGTTTTATCAGGATTTTTAAAAGAAATTATCTTCAGGCAGTATCGCTGTTGTAAAATTATGTGTTTTAGTAATTTCAAACCTATTCAAGCAGTTTTATTTCATATTGCAAAATTAGGTGTACTTTAAGCAGATTTCCTTATTAGAAGAATCTGTGTCGATCATGGGAAAGTATGTTGATGCTGAAATGTGCCATCCAGTTGTCACCACCATTATCAATGTGTTATAACTCTCATTTAAGAAAGCTCACTGCTTTCACTTTAAAGTGCGAAGTGTTCCCAGAAAGCACACTTAAATGAGCGGAAAATGTTTTCCGTTTTCTGAATGCTCATTTCAGTTAAGAAAACACACCTATGTCCTAAAGCTGATCTGTGGCTTGGTAGTGCACTAGCTACATGAGGCCTTGGAAAAGTTATGTCTCTTTTTAGAAATGCTCAAAGCCCCTGCGAAAGGAGAGGGCTCATGGCCCTGCACGGTTACCCTCCGGGGACGTGGCCCAGAGCCCCCTCCCCGGGCCTTCAGCACTCACGGGGGACAAAGGTGTCCAAGTCCCTGTAGCGAGGGCCCCAAGTGGCTGAGTGTGGCTGTGACTCAGAATCGCTGCACGGGAAGATGGGAGGGGCTTTGGCAGCCCCTTTGTGGCCCAGATGCTAGGCTCAGAAGCCAACACCTACTCGAGTTGGAAACCATTTCTTTGTTAGAGTGGTAGCCTCATGGATGATGGTTTTGTTCCAATTTAGGGTTTTTTCTTCCACTCAGTGGCTTGAGGTGTCGTTTTTCTAAAAATTTTTTATTAGAGAAGTTGTAGGTTTACAGAAAAATAATGTAGAAAATAGAGTTCCCATATTTTCCCTATTATTAACCCTTTGCATTAGTGTGGTACCTTTGTTACAATTGATGAAACGGTATTATTTTTATATATAATTAAGTATAGTCCATAATTTACATTAGAGTTCACTGTGTTGTACAATCCTGTTTATTTTTATTCTAGTAACATATACAATCTACTATTTCCCCCTTTTAACATATTAAAATACATAATTCAGTGGTGTCTGAGATCTTCTTTTTTATTGTAAGCATTTAGAGCTATAAATTTCCCTCTCAGTACTGCCTCTGCTGCATCCCATAAATTTTGGTATTTGTGTTTTCATTTCAATTTTTATCAAGGCATTTCCTATTCTCCCTTGTGATTTCTTCTTTGACACATTAGTTGTTTAGGAGAGCATTGTTTAATCTCCACATAATTTTCCAGTTCTCTCTCTGTTATTGATATCTAGCTTCATTCCATTGTGGTCTGAGAAGATACATTATATGATTTTAATATTTTTTGGACCTGACATGTGTTCTGTCCTGGAGAATGATCTACATGCACTGGAGAAGAATGTGTGTTCTGCTGCTCTTGGGTGAAGTGTTCTATATATGTCTGTTAGATCGAGTTGATTTATAGTATTGTCAAGTCCTCTATTTTCTTATTGATCTTCTGTCTAGATGTTCCATCTATTATTGAAAGTGGTGTACTAAAATCTACTATTGATGTAGAACCATCAATTTCTCCTTCAAATCTGTTAATACTTGCCTCAGGTATTTTGGGGCTGTGCCTTTAGGTGTAGATGTATTTATAATTGTTGTGTTTTCTTGTTGGATTGACCCCATTACAGTATAGAGTGACCTTCCTTGTCCCTGTTAACAGTGTTGATGTAAAGTCTATTTTCTCTGATGTGAGTATACCTACCCCAGCTGTCTTTTGGTTACTCTTTGCATGGTATATATTTTTCCATCCTTTCCCATTCAACTTACCTCTGGCTTTCCCAATTTAATTTTATATTGTAAAGGCTTATGAATGAATGTAAGTATAAGATAAAACAATAGTGAGAT
Organism: Tolypeutes matacus; assembly: GCA_026826555.1. Lineage (NCBI taxonomy): Eukaryota > Metazoa > Chordata > Mammalia > Cingulata > Chlamyphoridae > Tolypeutes > Tolypeutes matacus. The sequence goes on along the minus strand of JAKSZT010054335.1, from coordinate 7,551,444 downwards.
AATAAATTATGTGCAAATAAATGTATAAGCTCACAGGTGAGAGGCATCTCATATCATCTGGATGTTAAGGAAATGTGAATAGAAAAAGTACACACTTTGCACCATAAAAGGCCTGGATCTGCATCAGCTTCAGCACTTCCTGGGTGACGTCATTTCTCAGAAAACAGCCTCCTTCCTCTAAAATAGGGCAGTGCATACCTGATTCATGCAAACAAGGTGATGCATATGAACTACCTGGCAAAGTCAATTCCCATCCCATCTCCCCTTCTGGGGTGCTGTTTGGTGGCATGGGGGTTAGGCTACAGTTTGTCAAGACTTAGTGTTAAAGCGTTATAGAGTTAAAAGTGCAGGTAACGCTCACTTTGTTTTCACTTGAGTCTCTCTGATCTCTTTTCCATCCATCCATCACCTCATTCATATATCTATATGAACGCATGCGTACATCCACTCATTTGTTCAACCTGTTTTCGCTGAATATCTTGCATTGTGCAAGGTGCTGGTGATTCCAAGGTGAATGAGACTTGTGGTTTTGTTTGGAGTTTCTTAAGTGGCCTGTGAATGCCAAGATGGCTCCTTGTTTCCTCAAGCATTACCTTGTGTTGATGTTTAAGCGTAAAAACATGAAGATCATATTAAAGACGTAAAGCTTCGTCCTAGACTCAAAGATGCCAAAAGAAATGGGATGTTCTACATGTGTTCAAAATGGAATCTTTTGTATATGTGCACGTGTGTATATTTATAGTCATACTAATCCCTTATCTGTATTAAAAGTAAAAGCAAGATTTCCCATGTTATCTGGCCCATTTGCCCATTGATTGCTTCTTATTTTACCAGTAAACCTGCAGATTCATGTCATTTAATGGGCCTACATCTTCAAAGGCCAGTGTGTTCAGTTATTGTAGGTTTTAAGATTGACAGTAGTTCTGAAGGATTGTATGTCCAGGAAATTACATAGCTATTTTTAATTTTAAAACTCAGTGTTAGAGTAGGCAGCTCCCTGTCTCCATCTCCTGTATTCGAGGGGGTATGTGGTGCCGAGCCATTTTTGCAGGTTTAGATTTCCGCATTAGCTGTGCTTCTCATTGCCTGACATCTCACCCAAGAGTGCCACCTGGTGCGTTCTAAATGGCAGAATACTTATTTTCAGGCTCTACCTTCTCCCTGATTAATTTTCAGCTTTTAATTACTGTTATGAGTAATGTGGATTCCATTGTTTTGTCTCACTTCAGAACATTATTATTATTTTTTTTGCTGTTTCTAAAATATTTTAAGCATTATGAAAATTTTTAAATGGCATACATAATAATATAGCAGGTAAGAAGTTACTGGCATGAATTCCAAATTAAGAGACAGTAAGATATCATTCAGCGGCCTGTTCGATGACGAGGTCGCAGCAAATTGTCCTCATAGCCTGGGAACGATGAGAAGGAAGTTCTCTGATCCTTAGTGGTCTTTGCTTTGCATTATTGACTGTTAAAGATAAATTCCTAACAGCTTGCAAGGCCTCGCACTGCCCTGGCCAAGCATTGCCTGCATGTCCTCGCTTAGGACAAGGCCGCTCCAGGCCTGGCCACTGTGTGCTGTTTACGAAAAGCTGAGAAGAGCTTAGGCCGCTGAATAAGTTGTTCCACGGAGAGCTCGGAGCTGTAGATGGCTTTGGAGCACACCTTAGACCGCAGAAGAATCTCATCATAGATTTGATGGGAGATGACAGTTTTTTGAAGAAGCTTAAAACTGTCCTTATAATCTTTGTCCATTTTAAGTTTTCATCTGCTCGTTCCAACTATTTGAAGACTGATGGCAAAATTGAACATCTTCGGTCATTTTGATACAAATGTTTTCCAATTTTTAGAGGCAAAAGAGTACATACATTTGCTAAATGCAGTTATAAAAAGTAAGTTTAAACACAATATTAAAACACTGTATGTTTTGAAACACTATACTTAAATTTCTAATAAAATATATATTTACAACTAAGACAGAGTAAATTTATAAAGTATTTTGCGTACAAATATAAAGTTAGCAGAAAATTATTGTTTATAAATTTTCATGTCTTCCCATAAGTCTCCTAAGCAGACATCATTACATACTGAACATTTTTTTGCTGAATTGATATTAGGACCCAGTTGAACTTAACTTGCTTTATGTACGTATTTATGACTCCAGATGCACTTCTTTGGATGATTTATTACATTCCTTAAGACTTCTTTCTGATTCTCACATAACTCTGAATTGCATTGTTATTCTGTAAAAAAGCATTTTATAGAACTAAGTATGATTAATCTCAATTTAAACTCTGCATTCTTCTTATTTGGAGCTGTTTAACTGATTTGCAGTTTCACACCCCGCCCCCCTATCAGTACAGCTTTATTTTTTCCTTATTTAGAACAATTAAGAATATTTTTAAAATCTCAACTCTGTGCTGTTCCTGGTAGATGTTTGTATCAGTCAGAATTCAACTGGTAGGTGATATATGTGAAGAGATTTTTTTAAAACAATTTATTGAAGTCTATCATTCATACATGAACATACATAAACTATAAGTGTTCAGTAAACAACGTGACCTTACAAAACAAACATGCCTAACATCACACAGGGCTCCCACACATCACCCCACCACAAATACTTTGCACTGTTGTGAAACATTTGTTAACAAATTATGAAAGAGCATCGTCAAAGTATTACTACTAACTATAGTCCGTATCTTCCTCCCCTATACTTTTTAAAAAGGATTTATTTATTTATTTACTTACTTTTATCCATTTTTATCCCCCCCCCCATTTTGCTGTTTTTTGTGTCCATTTGCTGGGCAATTCCGTGTGTCCGTTTCCTGCCCTCTCTTCTCATCCTTCTCCTCCTGTCTTCACTGGGATTTGATCCTTGGAACTTTTGAGGTGGGAGAGGGACGTCCTACTGCCTGCGCCACCTCAGTTCCTGGTTTTTCGACGCGTCTTGTCTTGGCTCTCCCTTGTGTCGCTCTCCTGTTACGTTATCATCTTGCTGCGTGGCCCGTGGGGCCTGACGGCTCACCCGTGCATAGGGCCTGGGGCACTCACCCACCTGCAGGGGCCTGGTGGTGCACCCACGCACGGGGCCTGGTGGCCCAGGCGCCTTCTATATTTTCTTTTTTTAAAATTTTTACTGGGAGGTCCCAAGGATCAATCTAGGAGACGGACGCCCACCCACCCGAACCACATCCGTCTGCTGTATCTCTTAAGGGTGACCAAAGATACCTAGAGTTACAGTCTTTTCCCACACAGGATGGTCATAAATAAATCAGGCTCAGTTCATCACCAGCATTCTAAAAACCAGACCTGGGGAGGAAAACCAGGTCCGGGGACACATGCAAGGTTTCTAATACAGGGAATGTTTAGCCCACCCTGATTATCACAAAGTCAGGACAACGAGCGTATTCGCGTACGTGAAGAGATTTATTGCAAGCAGTTGGCCCATGCGATTGTCAGGGCTGAGAAGGGAAGTCCAGGGCGTTGGAACAGACGGTCCGTGCAGGCTCAGACCCCGGGCAGGAGCTGGCGCTGCCGCCCAGGCCGCGGGCTGCCTGAGAGCGCTGCCCCGTTGTCTCCTCCCCGCCTGCTGCCCGCTCGCTTCGGCTTTAACCCTACAAAGCGCCCGGCGGTGTCGACCGAGTGCTGGGGGCCGAGTCCCAGCCAGGTTCACACGGAGCCCACCGGCGGGCTTAGATGCAGAACACTTCAGACGCAGCGGGACTGCTCCCAGGGGACCCCGGCTGCTCCCCCACTGCGCGGTGAGTGCACGTGGGCGGAAGGCTTCGCCCCGGGAGGGCTGTTGTCACCGGGCGGCTGGACGGGTGGCGCCCAGGCCCCCGTTTCCCGCCAGCGCCCTCGCCCCCTGGCGCCCCCTGGAGGGCTCCGGTGAGGAGGGGGCACCTTCCTTGGCGCCTCGGAGAGTGCGTCCCGAGTGACTCCCTACTACAGCCAGGTTGCCAGGCCGGGGCGAGGGCGGCTGGCTGCTGGGCAGCACTGCGTGGCACCCGTCTGCTTGCTCGGAGCCCAGAGCTGGGGCGCCGCCGCCTCCATGTCCTGGAGCGTGGCTAGTGCAGAGCTTGGCGTCCCGGCAGGAGAGAGGCTCAGATTAGAGGCATCACGAGGGCCTAAGAAAAAGGCCTGTTCCCAAAGGTGCGCCCTGGGGCCACGGGGCTCAGAGGAGGGGCCTGCGGCGCCCTCCAGCGAGGGAGACAGCCTCTCTCCTGCCGGCCCGAGCGACCTCTCCAGGCCAGCGCCGGGCAGACTGGAAGGGGCTCTGGAGGGAAGGGGGGCCTGAGCACCCCTTCCTGTTAAAACGGCTCTTACCAGGCACGCCGCGCACTTTCTCTGCACCTCAGTTTTCTCCCCTGTGAAATGGGTAGTATTGCTTCAGGGGAGGAGACGCTCTGGAAACGACCTTGTTTCAGAACGGCCTGACTGTCTTACTCTAGATATACGCACCCATTTTAACCTGAACTCCTGCAGCCCTCCCAGGGGCCCCACCTCTCCACCCCAGTGTGAATTCCACTTCCTCCTGTCTGCCTCATGGTGGAGAAAAGGCCAGAAGATTGGGATCAGCAGCTGGAAACTGAGACTAAGGAATGCGCCTGGCTTCTCGGCTCCTGCTGTTGTGTTTGTTTTCAGGGAAGCTGAGTGTTTGGTGGGAATGACATTGTGTGGCAAGAATGCACCTGCATTTGCAATTTCTCCTCTCTCTACGATTTAGGGCAATGGGGAGGATTTTCTACTCTATTTAAAACTGTGACTTAGCTCACAAGTCAGAGAGCCAGAGGCAAGCGTCTTAAACCTTCAGCTCAGACAAGGCGTGGAGGGAAGCTGTGCCGTCTCTGCACAAAGAACCCTGCACCTGGAGGCCCTGGGCTACCGCAGCAGCACAAAGATTTGAAAGAAATCCTTCCTGGTTCCCTCTGACCAGCACCCCGAACCTTCTGCTTGCTGAGGTCCTGGCTGGGAATAAAGCCAGGCCGGAGGTGTTGCTACAGGTGATCACAGGACACCTGGGAGTGCACCTGTGCGTCTGGCAGCCGCAAAGCCAATTCAGGAGTGCTAATGTGCATTTCCACTTCCTGGCTAAGGCAGCGTGGTCATTGACAGCCCTCCTGAGCGGTGAAACGCCAGTAAAAATGTAACTGACAGCCGGACAGAGCCCGGGATCTGACATCTGCGTTTCTGTGACCATTAGGTACAAACTTGGCGATACCGTAAACTTCCATTACTTTTTATCTCTGATATTCACATGAGAAGGACTTAAATAATGACTCACAAAGACAATTTGGAATAAATATGGATATTCACCCTAGAATTTTCTCTTTCAATGGCAATAATTATTAACAATGTTAACTTCTTCTCTAAGGAAGTAATTTTTGGCAGTTTGGTTCTTATTCAGAGTGTACTAAAGGTGAAATTGTTATTAGTTCCCTATCTTCCCTTGTATGCAGGTATTTGCATATTAATTTAACTCTTTTATTGAGTAAAAGCACAATTTTAGCAGAGGGATAGGATTTTAAAGTATCTGTGAAACAAAATGATTTTAATATGGAGCTAAACTTTAACTGTTAATTTAGTCTGAGTTACTTTGACAAATCCTAAATGCTGCTTTCTAGGACAGCCTGATCATGCAAGACAAAACGAGGGAATAACTAGACTTTTAAAAGTATCGGCCCCCGTCTGGTGTCCCGTATTTTGGTAACTTTGATTGAAGCATGCTCGCTCTGCGATTTTGGCCTAGGGACACGTGCACATTGCCCTTTGGTAGGTGGGAATGAGAATGCCCTGGATTAGGAGGTGGAGGTTGGGGGTGCCAGGTGCCGTCCTCAGACACCTGCGGTGCCTGCCAGCGGCTTCTCTGTCCTCCCGGTGGCTTCCTCTTCTGAAATGAGAGGATGGGCCTCCTTTTTCCATAGCAGCAGTGCAGCTGGAGTCTCCTGGCCAGCATCTCCTTTTGCTCAGGAAAAACCCATGCCCTCGAGATCTAGGCTTTATCTCACAACCTACCTGAGCAGTGTGGTGCTGCTAGTTGGGCCGTCTTTGAGATTAAAGAGAATAAATTACATATAGAGTAAGATCCAAATTTTCTAAAAAAAAAATATGGGGGGCGGGGAGAGAATGGGTATGTATGTCTGTACTTGTTTAAAAAACAAAGTTCTGAAGGGAATACTCCTAAACACGAAAAACCATTATCACTGGGTGATGTTTTGGTTTTGTCTTCTCTTTTGTACTTTATTTTCTAAATTTCTTTTAATCATAAAAATGGGTTATTAGAAAAAGAGAGGAGTCATGATAAGTAAAGTGCTCCCTTCCCCCCTCACCTTATTCACCAAGGAGCACATCCAAAGAAAACATCGTCGAAGTTCAGAAGAGGAGGCATGCACTGAGGGCCGCCACGCGCTGAGGGCCGCCACCTTGAGGTGGCAGCCGCGGGGGCCCAGCACACTGAAAGCGTAGATGGGGGAGGGGTGACCTCACCCACCCGGGCCCCAGAAGTGACAGGTGGTGAGGGGATGGGCCCTCACTGGTGGTGGGGTGCCCCGTAGACGTGGCTGGTGCGTGCTCGCCCAGCGAGACCGCGACCTGATGTCCGGGCACAAGGAGCCCGGGAGGGGGTGTCTGGCTTCTGTTACAGGGAAGCCAGCCTTGTAGAGTGCTCCCATAAAATCTGTTGAAATGGGGAGAGTAAAAGCCACAAACCGTCAAGCTGTTTAATTTCCAGGCCACCCCTTCCTTTGCGTTTTCTTCAGACCCAGCCGTGCTGTGTATGAAAGTCTCTTCCTCCTGCTTCGCATGTCAGTGCTGGTCACCGCCGTGCCGCCCCCCACTTTGTGTTTGCATGGGGGTTCCCTCCCTCACGGATCCAAGACATGGAGCCCCTGTTGTAAGTGTCCAAGGTCTTGGGCAAGGTCGATGTCCTCACAGAACAAAAGTAACTTCCCTTTGCTAACAAAAAGGCTCTCCAACCCTCACCTCTGCAAGAGCCTCTAGAGGCGAATCCCCGGTGTAATCAGAACCCTAAACCATAGTCCAGGTGGGGACAGTTGGTGCCCTTGAGCCGAGAGCTGGGGCGGCAGCACTGCAGCCGTGAAATTAGCCTGGATGTCCAGTCGAGTATGAAAGAGGACTTTGGAAAAGGCCGTCTCCTGTGCACTGGCGCGGATCAGATCCGTGGAGCGCTGGACGGTGTGTTTGGCTGGTCTAAAGTCACTCTCCGTTTGGGATGCCAAGAGTCTCTGCCGTGGCAGGGTGGGCTTGGCCGGCCTCGCCCCCAGCAGTCCCTTATCTGCCTGCCGTTAGGTAACCTGTGTTAAATGCAGCGTGACCATAGCTGTGGACTTTCTGTCCTGCCGAGGACCGAGGACCGTGATTCCTCAGTGCCTGACGTTGGCGCTGGCACAGCCAGCCTTCTCAGGGGTGCAGCCCAAGCCGGGCCACCTGCCGACTGGGAGCAGGACTTCCCAGAGGTGGCCGTGGAGTCAGCTCAGTCCCCAGCCTGTGAGGACCGCTGGAATTGAATTCACTGCTCTACTCTTCCGGTGGACAGCTCTGTGCTCTTATTAAAGACATTTATTTAGCAGGAAAGCGCTTATTGGTTTTACATCGCTTTTTCAAAAATGTGACAGGAATCCTCGCCCATGGCGCCTCGAGCCCCAGCGTCTTCTGTGCTCTAAGTCGTAGCGTTTCTCCACTTTCACCCTGATCCCTGATGCAGCATCTGCTCATGACCTCACTTTTGAAAATGGTATAAAATAGAATGAAGGCGTGAATTATTCAAGGACAGGGGATCCCTCTATAGAAATTGCTGATGGGTTAATTGTCCTCAAGTTTATCTGCTGAATGAAAACAAACTCAATGTCTGTGGAACCCTTAAGGCTAGAGCTTTTTGGAGCCCTCAGCCCAAATTTTAATCAGTTTGTCCTTCTCGAGGTTTGCAGTGGTTAATAATTACTATTAGGCAGCTGGCTTGCCAAATAGGGTCAGGTGAACAACGTCTTGCCCCACATTTTGCTAGAGAATGCAGGCAGCACTTGACTTCAAGGCATTTGTTAGACAATTTTAAAACTGCAGGGAAATTGGCAGTCGATTCTGTTTTCAAATGAATATGGTCACCACATAAATAACGCTGTCACCATTAATTAGCTCATCATGATTCTTTTGTAATGAAAAATAAGGTCAGTGGGGAAGAGGTGTTTACAAGATGTTTAAAGAATTCTGTGACAGCCGATTGCTGCAGTTGGTGCTGAGGAAACAGGTGAGCCCAGGAGTTTACTCAGGGGCAGGCAGTGGGGGGCAGAAGCTAGGGAACCCCAGAAACAAGGGTAGTGGCCAGTGGGACCCAGGCTGTGGGGAGGAGAAGGGTTGAGGTGCTGCCTTAGGGTGATTTCCCTCAAGGCAGAGCCTGAGTCAGGACTTGGATGCCTCGAGTTACGAGTTACGGGGGGAGCACTCAGGAGAAGGTGCTGTCAGGGTCCCAGCTGGACTGGCCACGCCCACCCCCAGGGAGGCAAGGGACTGGCCTTTTTAAGGCCCTTGTCAGTCCCAGGTCTGTCCTGGGATGGGAGCTCCCCCGAGGGCAGGGTCTGTTTTCCACAGAAGGGGGCAGCAGCTGAGGGGGTGGGTGCAGCCAGCTCTAAGGGGCCGCGGGGGCCCACAGCATCCACTGGAGATGCTCAGAGCGGGTCGTCCAGCGCACCTTTGCTCAAAACGCTGGACGGCCCCTGGGCGGCTCAGACCCGCCGCGAGGCCCCCGGAAGGTCCCCGCGCTGATCTCTGCTCACGATGTGTCCAGCTCGGCACTCATTAGCCCCTAGGTACCTTGTTCTGGCTTGAATTGGAACAGCAGCCTGTATTTCAGGTGTGATTTCACGTTCCATCGGTGTGTGGTGAGGCACCTCGCATTCTTGCCTTACATTTGTATTTCTGAGTGTCCTAGAATTTTGCTTTAGGTTAAAACTTGACATATGTTATCACTTCCCTGGCTCCAGAGAAATCTTTTTTCTTTCAGCAAACATCAGAATTACTATCTCCATTTGAAATCGGCCCAGAGTTGAAGATAGAAAACAGAGAGCAATTCTTGGAGGTTGAACGTTTTTCCTTTTTAATTTCACACAGAAGGATTAATAGATACAGTGGGCACCCTTACCTAGGACAAACCTGCCTAGCTTTCCCCGTTTAGGGCCGTCTCTTACTTCTCTGCTGTCTGGCCTCTTTTCACAACTTTTCTTCTTCAAAATGAATACTTTTTAGTATTTGACATCCATTATTTTTTCCTCCTTTCATTCTTTGCCCTTCTGAGTTCCATTTTGCTCCTCTCTTTCTGTGATGCAGAAACTCAAGGGAGCTTATCAAAATTCTGTTCTTTGCCAAAACATTGTGCTGCGTCCTGCATCTTGTTGCCGCGGGAAACCACCTCTCCCTGGTCACGCTGCGGGGGCCTCGATGAGAAGGGCCTCTGTTGAAGGCGTCGCGAGCGCTTCCTTCAAGACATTTGAATCATTTTCACAGTTTGTTGGTGGCACCAAAGGCGTTAATGTAGGAAGAGAAAATGAGCGCCTGTAGATAGGTTTGAGCCCCTAATGGTGGAAATGGAATTACCATTTTTATTATCAAAGGAAGTCACCAAAGGAACCACTTAAACACTACCTGTATTGTATTAGATAAGGATAATTGCTCGTCATTATGTTCCAGAAGCTTAGGGCCTGCCAAGTCTCTTGGGAACTACACAAAATATTTTCATAGTGTAAGTTGTAATTTCAACATCATAAAATAGCCGGTAGGAGAAATAGCCAGTGAATATAGTTAATCTTAAGAAATGTTTTTAAAGGGGGGGCTTGTTTTTTTGGTGTCTGCCCTATGGCCAGATTTTCTTGATGCCTGAAGCAGGGTCCGTGTCAGCTTGAAGCTGGGTGGAGCCCAGAAGATCATGTCCTTAAAGCCAATCCATTCCTGTGTGTGAACCTACTGTAGGTGGGACTTTTGATTAGATTCAGTTAAGGGACCTTCATTTTGATTAGATCACTTCAGTAGGGCATGGCCCAGGGTTGGTCTTAATCCTTCTATTGGAGTCCTTTATAAACAGGAGAAGCCTGCAGAGACACACAGAATAAAAGTTGCAGAGGTGGAGAGAAGGAACCCAGGAGCTCAGACAGGAACCCAGACAGAGCGGCCTGAAGAACGAGCAATAAGACCTGGAGGAGAGGGGACACGCTGGCACTGTGTGCCCTGCCGTGTGCTTGATCGCCCACACTGGGCTTGGGGAGAAAGTGCCCAGAGGAGAAGGCAGAGACCAGCAGAGCCACCATTGTGCCCTGCCACGTGGCAGGAGTCCAGGGTCGCCAGCAGCCGACCTTTGGTGAGACAGCATCTCTGATGATGCCTTGATTGGACATTTTCACAGCCTCAGAACTGTAAGCTTTTAACCTAATAAATTCCCCTTGTAAAAGCCTACCCAATTCTGGTATATTGCATTAGAAGCCTTTAGCAAACTTCAGCAGGGTCCTAATTACTAGACCATGTTTCCCTTGAAAATGGGATCTTGAAAACATTTTCTAGTCTCTGAGACGAGAATATAAAGTGGTGCATTGGCAGAAACTCCTCCAGAGGGTTGTTTACCCAGATAGGAAGAGATGTCAACGCCATTTTCATACGTTTGAAGACCTGGAATGATGATACTTTCAACATATCATAGAAAGAAAAGCATTATGATAATGATGAATGGGTATTAAGTGCTTCACCAAAAATTAGAAATATATGTATCCAAGAGGTCATAGACACTTACTTCTTCAGAAATCTTTTTGAAATATTACTTTTGATGAGGCTTAATCCATAACCAAATCCCATTGCCAAATATAAACTTGCAGTACAGGTTTCTGATATTTGAAAAGGTTGGCCTGGATTAGATTTCATCCTTTCTGCGATCCAGTTCCTCTGCCCTTGTCAGCTCCTGGGCAGTATATGGGGCTTTAAATTAAACATCAAGTCAGGAAAATGTGAAATAGCACTGCAGTAGAAAAGAGGAACTCTTAAAAACAAAAAACAAAAGGTAGTTTTGGCCTTCTGGGTCAAAATGGTCTCCTGTGGGTATCAGATACAGTGTGTGCGTATTTATACCTCTTTGCTCTGTAACATGATTTTTAAACCCTAAGTCCAGGTAACATGAGTTACTGGTTAGAAATCTTCCCCATCACAAAGTACTATGCTTGATTGTTAGGCTGGATTTGTGTGTATGTGTGTGTGTGTGTGTGTGTGTCTGTGATTTTTTTTTTTAAGATACTTAGATTACATACATATTAACAAAAAATATAGGGGTTCCCATATGGCCCGCTCCCCACACCTCCCACACCCTCCCACATAAACATCCTTCATTAGTGTGGCACATTCATTGCAATTGATAAACGGATGCTGGGGCTTTGCCACTGAGCATGGACCGTAGTTCACATTGTAGTCTACACTCTCTCCCACACAGTTCTGCATATTATGTGACGATATAAAATGGCCTATATCTGTTGTTGCAGTGTCATTCAGGACAATTCTCAAGTCCCGAAAAAGCCCCTGTATTACAACTGTTTCTGCCTCTCCCTGCCCCCAGAGCCTCCAGTGGCCACTGCCTCCACATCAATGTTGTAATTTCTTCTATTGCTAGAACCTGACTATATACTTTCAATCTTGACTGAATTTTGGAAAATTCTGCCTGCTCTAATGAAGAAACTTATTATGTCAGATAACCTACTTTTTTGGAAGATAGTGAAATTTTAAAAGGATTGGGTAGATGATTTTAAAAAGAGAGAGAGAAGAAACCACTATGACTATCTCTTTCAATGCTATTTCATTGACTACTTAAAGGGATTAGAAGTTGACTTTATTGCCTTGAGGATTTTAATTATAATTTTATATTTAATCTTGAAGGAAAGGAAGTGTTATATCATTGAAAAGACACATATATTCATAAGAGCTCTTTGAATAATAAAAATAGAATTTGTCAGTAACTGATTTTTCTGAGAAATTCTTTTCCCAAGATAATAAAAAGTTGAAACAGGCATGCAAATTACCATGTGCCAGCTGGGCCCAGAACCTCAGTAGAGTTGCAACACCTACTCTCCAGTTCATTGGACTCACCTAGAACAATTAACAAGGAGGTGAGGATTGACAACCATACCAAGGATGGACATCACCATCCCAGAATCCTCAGGATTGGGGAATGAACTATGGACTAGAGTGGACTTACTGGTATTCTACTATAGACATATTGTGATTCTAGCATTGGAAGAAATTACAACATTGATGTGGAGGCAGTGGCCACTGGAGGCCACTGGCACATGGACAGCCCAAAGACTCTAGCCTCTGGATGTACACCTACAAACTCCAGCACCAAGTATAGGTTCAAATAGCAAGGACAGATGAGCCATGTGTAGAGAAGCCATAATTGAGTCCAACTCTGTCCCTCTCAGGAGCACAAACTCCAAAGTAGGGCCCCCTGGCAAGGTACCAAATTCCAGCGCTATCTGTCCTGACCATAGGAACTAGGTGTCTCCAGAGCACTCAGGATTCCCACTATTTAGGGTAGCGTCCACTTTGGCAATCTATGAGATCCTGCTGAGATGTGCATAAGCGTTATCTCTGGTATGACCTCCCGACTCACTTTGAAGTCTCTTAGCCATATAAACTCATTTGTTTTTACCTTTTCCCCCTTTTATTTGAGGTCTTTTTCCAGTTGCATTGCTAGTTGGTGCTTGGTAGTAGTCCCTCGGTGCCAGGGAGGCTCATCCCTGGGAGTCATGTCTCATGGTGAGGGGAAGATAATGCATTTATATGCTGAGTTTGGCTTAGAGAGAGGCCACATTTGAGCAACAAGGAGGCTCCCAGGAGGCAACTCTTAGGCACCCCACAACACTAGGCTAAGTTTCAAATCAAGAGCAAAGTCTTGTAAGCATAGTCATCAATATCAAGGGCCCATCAATGGATCATCCTCCTTCACCAGTCATTGCCCCTGCACTTGTGGGACTGATGCTGCTCCATTGGAGAATGTGGCAGAGTTCTCCAGGATGGGAATTCAATATTCTCTCAGTTATTGTGTGAGTCTCCACCCACCGTGACAATGCCCTGTGAACATTTGAACATATTTACATACCTTATATGTATGCCCAGGTGAACTTCCTCCCATGCATCCCCCATCCCTGATACCCCACACCAATGATCCTCCCCTGCCCCAGTTGTAACCCTTCTTTGATCCTTCTGTGATAAAAAATGAAGTCATTGAAATAGCCAAATACAATTAATAGGAAAATGAAATAATAATGATAAGTTTAAATATAAGAAATAAAACACATAATTTTTTTTAAATAACTAAGAATTAAATTAAAAGATTGGGATATTTAAAAAATAATGAAAAATATTTTTAAAAATTTTTTTGGCATTTTGTCTTTCATTACTGTAATATCTGGCATCCTATATGTACAGTGACATTATCTTGCATTTATTCCCCAGTGTCTTACTTTTTTTCATTTTGTTTTCAAAGAAGTTTTAGGCCACAGTAAAGTCGCATACAGAATACAGGGGACTCTCATATACCCAACATCCTGCCCTTTAGCCCCTTGCCATATTAATACCTTTTTATATGTGGATGGTACCTTTGTTACAACTGATATGCAGATAGTGAAACATTGCTACTAACCATAGCCAATGGTTTACATTGTGGTTTACATTTTAGACTGTACACTTTTATAAATTTTGATGATATTTAACATGGCCTGTGTCCATCATTGCAAGATCATGTAGAACACTTCCATTGCCCACTAAATATCCCCTGTTCAATCAATTCTATTCCTCACTCCTCCTCCCCTCGGGGCCCATGGCGACCCCCTGGCTTCACTCCTTGGATGACAAGATTCATAGTTACTTGCAACAACACTGAGGTCTTGACACACTGGTTTGTCCTCCCCTGTTAGAAACAGACCCTGTTCTTGAGAGACTCCCGCCCCTTTGTTTGTGGACAAATTGGTTCTCCCCAGGATGGGAGTCCATCTCCTTCCCGCTCATTATGTGGGTCTCCATCCACTGCTACAACACAGTATGACAAAATGACTCACACACTCCCTAGAAGCCTGCCCCAGGTGTGCCCTGTCCCAAATGCCCCTCCATGCAACACCCTAAACCAATAACCCTTCCTTGTCATATTGCCATAAGAATATGCTGGATTATTTTGACCCTGCTAATTTTAGTTCCTAATACCTGTCCTGCTATACCACGTCACCACAATGTCTATTTATTCAGCAAATAGCTATTTACATGTTTATTTATTTATTCAACAAATAACTGAGTGCCTGCTACTGGGTCCTGTGGGAAGATTGGGCGTGCAGGGGCAAGCCACTTTGCCAAGGCCCCTGCCTTATGACATTCTAGTGGAGGAAGCAATTGACAAGGAAATAAAGAAGCTCAACAGTAGACTATGCTGGAGAAGCATTTTCTATAAAATAATTGAAGACATTAACCTTTATGTTATTTGATTCCTCTATATAAACACCCACATGTGGAATTTAATTTAGAATTAGGTGCCAGGAATATATATATATACAATGTGAGGAACTGGTGAGTTCCCTTCCTTTGTGAACTGAAAACTATGTAACTTACTCTATTTCCTTTTTTTGCTCTGGCTTTCAGGAAGCTTGGAGAAGACTTTACTCAGCAAAGCATTTGAGTGTCTCTACTAACTAGTACATTTGAGCATCAGGTGAGCTAAGCACCGCCCCGGGGCCGCCAACCCCTTTTCAGGAGTTTGTTTGTGTAACAGCGGGTAGTTCTGCAGCCAGAGCCAGCCTGGACAGACCAGAGCAGAGACGTTTCAGGCCAGAGCAGGTGTGCGTTTTTTAAAATTCTCAGTACGATGTGTAATGTACCCATACCTCCACTTCTGCACAGAGTATATGTAAAAACTTGACATTACTCAATAATGGTTTTTTTGGAAATTGGATTTTTGCTTTCGGGGTACATCCAAGTATTGAGCCATAGGACTACAGCCATAGGACCCCCAAAGGGGTCAGCCTCATTCTGGTTTCTCTTGGTTCCTGCTCCTTGTATCTGTTCTCTTTATTACCACTTTTCTTAGTTTATTGATTCTATTGTATTTATATATTTACATACGAGAACGTTGGAGATAGCTACAAACACATCTCTCTCTCCACTTCCCTGAGAACCTAAGGAGTGATAGTTAAACACAACTGAGTTTAAATTCTTGCTCTGATACCAGTCAGCAGCATCTTTGGACAAAATGCTTGGTACCAAAGCTGTGGTGCGACCAAATCCCCTTTACCAGGCCCATGCACCCCTAGCCCAGTGACTCTAGGTTGGCTACTAATGGCTCAGACTTTTCCCATCTCTGGAGAATTTTCCTCCTTGGAGATGACAACCCCTGTGGGAGAGGGGGACTTTCCACAGACTTGACTAATACAAAGGTACAAGAGGCTTGTCCCCTTGTCTGGTGGGACCAACTCTGTGGTCTAATTCATACTCCAGATCTCACTGTCTAATCAGGCTGAAGCTGCTCCGGCACCCTAGGCTGCACCCCCTCTCCCATCCTGTTGCCTGTACTCCCTGTCTCCTAAGAGCATGCCTGCAGTAGATCATGTGCACAGAAATCCAGGTTTCAGGCACTCTCTTTGAGCCTCTCTTTCCTTAACTCTTAAATAAAGATAATTAATCACTCATAGGATTTGAAGCTCAAGTGAACTTATATAGTATTCAGAAAGACTTAAAAAAGCAGGTATTTAAGAGCTGGCACTTACTGTTGTTATGATTTTGGGCCACACCCAAGAAATGTTTGAGAACTGTTGAGAAACTGAAATCTTATTGAAAGCATTTTAGAGTGTCTTGTTATTCTTTCTGATTACTCTAGTCATCATCATCCAATAGGCACACATTCCCATTGCTAACTGGTGGACTTTTCCAGGTTCTTAGCGCAGGACTGCCCCCTAGTGGACTATGAATAAATCTTAATTGAGGATACTAGGTAATGAAATTCAACTCTTGCAGCCAAATGGCAAATTTATAAAGATGGATCCATCTAAGCTTCAGTCTCAGCAAACTTCTAGCAGCCTTCAGAGACAAACCACTGGAACCAGTTTCTTCATACCGTAAGTCCCTATTTCCTTAAGGCTTGAGTTTTAGAACCCGATAGAAACTTAGATCTCTGCTCCAATCTCTCATTTCCAGAGGAAAAACTCATAATTCAGAGTGGTGAAATGATGTGCTCACTGTGCCACAGTGAGTGAGAATTATTCTAACACTTCCATAGTCCCAACTTCCAACTCAGAACTGCTGTCCCCATGAGCATGGATTCTTTCTCTAGGAATAGTTCGCACTTATTTAATCACCTTTATTCTTAATTATTTATTCCTTCCTATTTGTCTTCCCCTTGCTCACTCTGCTCTAGCCCCACTGTCCTCTTACTGCCCTCCAACACAACAGGGAAGCTTCCCATGCCAGGAATTTTGCAGTGGCTATTATTCCCTCTTCTTGGCATGCTGTCCCCCACACTACTTTCACCTCCTT
Source organism: Tolypeutes matacus (assembly GCA_026826555.1). NCBI lineage: Eukaryota > Metazoa > Chordata > Mammalia > Cingulata > Chlamyphoridae > Tolypeutes > Tolypeutes matacus. The sequence goes on along the minus strand of JAKSZT010054335.1, from coordinate 7,534,885 downwards.
ACTCTATCTCCCATTGTGGGGCCCCACCAGCAGCCCCTCAGAGCCCCCCTTACTCTGCTCTAGTTTTTGTTTTCCGTAGCACCTGTCACCTCCTATCATACTTTTTCCCTATGTAAGATAATGAACTTCAGCGTCCTGGACGCAGGGGTCTCTGTCTGCTTTGTTCACGGATGTCCATGTGCCTAGAACATCGGTGTGTCACACATTATGGAGCTCAATGAGCATTTGTTGAATTAATTGACCCCCAAGAATGAAAGTCACCTAGTGGGGGGCCATTTGCCCAAGTGTACAAGTATAACTCTCTGTGAGGGTTGAGGAGAGGTTGAGCAAATTTCCTTCGCTCCAGGAAAGACCACGCACTGCTGTCTTTTCCCTCTGATCACCATGTTGCTACCACAGTTAGCCAAGAGACCAGGCTTGAAAGCGGCTATAATAACCCCCCTTTCCCCTGTCTCCTAAGGGGCCCTGAGGACCCATCCCCTTAGGTGTCTCACCCCTTTCCCACACTCATCCTTACAAATCCAAGTCTCCTGCATCCCTGGGCTCTCCTCTCCCTGCAGTGCCGTTCAGCCTTTCCTCGGACTCCATCTCCACCACCTCCACCCCACACCTTCTCCTCTGCCTGTGCTGCTCGCCATTGTCCTCGGTAGAAGCTCCTCAGCCTCTTCTCTGAGACTGGCCATCTCTGGTGCCTGCCTCCCCCAGGACACCACCACCCTGCGGCCTCTTCAGATGGTCGTGGTTCCTCCCTCCCCCCCCCATTGTAAGCCTGGACCCATCCCACTCCAGACCAGAGCCCCAGTCCTGGAAGCACTTGCCCCTGAAGTTACTACCACCGCCCATCCCTGCTCCAGCCTCCTCTCAGCCCTGTAGCCAGTGCCTCCCTCACAGAGCAGCTTGTTCCCTGGACCACCATCCTGGTCGCCCCACGTTCTTGTGACTCGTCCACTCCTCTCTGCTGACGTCAGCATCCCTGCAGGGACTCATCCGGTACCCTGGTCTCTCAGCTCTTTATCCTCCATTAACCCCCCTCCCATGGCCCTTCTCCAGTCCTCATCGTCCTCAACAGTGCCCAAACTCCACGTTCTTCACTGCAAGCGTCGCCTCTGTGACCCCCACTTCCCGTCCTCTCGTGGACCCACCCCAGTCATCTAGTGACTTCCACCTTTTTTGCTATCAAGGCCCCTCTTGCCCTTCTTCCATCCTTCCTCAGGTCCGACTCCGTGATCCCTCAGGATCTTTGTCCCTGTGCAGTCCCCTTCAGCCTCTGCCTTTGCTCCTGCAGGCATGCGCAGATACCTGCCACCCCAGCCAGCCTGGCTAACCCCAGGCCCCATCTGGGCGTGGAGGAGGGAGATGTACCACACGCTGGCCGAGTCTGTTTTAAATTTATGACCACAAACCCAGCGGGCCCTGAGCCCTGCGTGGCCGTCCCCAGTCGCGTCCCTCGTCAGTCCTTCTCCCACTCTGCATGATGACTGTCATTCACTCCTTCTCTTCTCTCCTCAGTCCCCCTCACCCCTCTCAGCTAATCTGCTGGGAAATAAAAACACCTTCCCATCACCAACCTGCTGCTCTGGCTTCCTCCCCAGCAGGGAGAGGACTGGCTGTGGGCAGGCGCCCTCGTCTCTGCATTTCAGGGCCTGGGAGTGCCGGGTACAGCGGCCCTAACCCTCTGTCGTCTGTGCTGTACCCTGGGCCCACCTTCTTAGCCTGCCAAGACTGTGGGCCTTCTGCCTTCTTTACTAGGATTTCAGTTAAAGAATGTCACTGTCAGTCATGCGGCTGCCTGGTTTTAATTTGCCTGCTAATAACTACAAGGTGGAGTCCCGAAGGCACAGCACTTATAATTGTAGACTTTAAAATGTTATAAATACATGTACGCCACGTGGTTTCTGCAATCTGAAATATTGTCCTCCGTAAAGAAACTAAGTGTTTCTAACTTGATTACTGTCAGCATTTCGGAACTGCAGCCGTGCAGCCAGGAAGTCGTGGCTTCCTGGAAAGGCTTCCTTCTCGTGGCATGGCAAGCTTTGTCTTAAGCCCTAAAATCATAGTGGAAACCAAACACTGGTACAGACTTGCCCCCAGAATTCTTTAAGTCACCCGCAAAGAGCTGTACCATCTCGAGGAGGTCCAGAGCCGGTTTCCTGGCCATGTCATGGGAAAAGGTGTGCTGGGTTTTTACACAAACTCACAACTAGGAGGTGCCTAAGGTTCTTGATCTTGATTAGCTATAACTCACTCTCTTTCCCTTCTCCAGCTTTTTGTGAATCCTTATTAGGTGAGGTAAAGGGCAGACCGGGGGAAAGCTAGCATGGAGGTGACATCCCCTGTGTGGCTGGCCGTCCCCACAGGCAGTCCTGGGCAGCCCGCAGCCATGGCGACTCTTCTGGAAGTTTTATAGATGGAGTTTACGTATGTTTGTCCATTTTTCTTAATGATGCTCTTATGTTAGAGACAGAAAAGGTGTCTTCTTTCTCCCACCGTGAATCTGAAAACCTAGGTCAAAGAAGCGTCTGCATTTCAGTTACAATTTTCATAAATTACTTTTATGATTGTTTCCCAAAGTATGGTACATCAACCCCTGCTGGTAGACCAGATGAATTTGGGTGGTGCCTGAAAGTACAATCTTTTATATTAATAGTTACATTTTTAATTTAATATATATTAGAAATATATATCTAGCCCAATATTTCATGAATGTGAATGCTAGAATCAGTTAAAAGGATAATAGTTAAGAACTTTTGAGTGAGTTGATTGAAAGAATATATGAAGTAAATTAATAGAGTTGATATATAGATTTGGCAAAAATTGTGAAAGTGGTTGACTACAGAGCCACAGGGAGACAACTGTGCTCGATGAGCAGAGGCCATCAGACAGTTTCTTTAATGGGAAAGGAGGAGACGGCTCCTTAAAACAAGGGACAGCTTGGCATGCTCCCATAAGGAGAGATCTCTCCTCAGGTCCCTCGGTCTCTTCCCCAGTGGAAACGACGGTTGACAAAGACGCCACCCACGCGGAGTAGGGTCATTGTGCTGTCCTTGAGGAGCTCTGTTTCGTTCAGAAAGGGTGGGAGACATTCAGTGTTTGCTTCACAGAGGACGAGAATGACCAGCCAACAACTGCCTGGATGCCTTCAGTTATTCATCTAACCAGTACCTAGTGCGCCAGGCACTGGGCCCGATGCCAGGGTTAGGGGGATGGAAGGGTCAGAGTCCAAAGGCTTTACTCCTGCAGCGACGTAACCATTTCTAAGGGGTCATTTCACTGCCCTCGGGACAGCAGCAGAGCTGGGGCAGGCCAGAGGAGAGGTCACTGCCATAAGAGCCGACGGCAGCTGGCGGTGGCAGTGGAGAGGCCGTGGTGCGGGGCTGGACGCTGTGGGTGCAGGAAAGAGAACTGGGGTGACACGAGGCTCCTGTCTTCAGAAGCCCCGTGGAAGTTGATGCCAGATGACAGGGCATGCATGACCCGTTGCCGGGAAGTCGGTCACCGCGGTCACCGCACTGGCTGCGAGGTGCTGGAGCCTGGCTTGCGCGTCCTCTCTCCTCAGGGCACACGTGAGCTCTCCCTCTTCGGCAGGAGGCCAGGCTTGGAGAGGCTGTTTGAGAGACTTGACTGAGGGCCAGCTGGGCTCCTGAGCAGTAAGAACGCGTGTGGCACTGATGCGTGTCTAGAGCAGGCCCAGGCCTCCACTTAAAGTCCTGTTTTGAAGAGGCGCCTCTGAAGCCAGGGCCGGCACGTAAGCGCCGGAGAGGCCCAGCTGCCGGCTCTCGGTGGCCCGGGGCGTCGGCGCCCGCTCAGCGCGCAGGCAGAGCTGAGCCAGCTAGCCAAGCCCCGGGAGGGGCTCCTGCGGCCGCAGAGGGAGCCTGAGGCCGAACCAAGCAGTTAGATGTGTGTATATGTCCCCGTAAACCGAATTCTAGCAATTACTGGCTGACAAAATATAGGCTGGGTTTTCCCATTAATCCATGTAAGTTATCCACGTGACTGACTGACATGATTTTTTAAAATTTATTGAAGTATATCACTCATACGTAAACATACATAAACAATAAGTGTATGGTAATAGGTGTGACCTTATAAAACAAGCATACATAACGTCACACAGGGCTCTCATACCTGGCCTCACTCTACCACCAAGACCTTGCATTGTTGTGAAACATTTTTAACTAATGATTAAAGAGCATCTGCAAAATATTACTACTAACCGAAGTACCTTACATTTGGTTATTTTTTCCCCAACCCAGCCTATTATTATTTTTATTACTATATCATTTATACATGAACATGCATGATCAATAAGTGTGTAGTAAAAGTTGTGGACTTACAAAGCAAACATTCATAACATCACACAGGGGTCCCGTACATCAACCCTCCACCGACACCTGGCATTGTTGTGAGACATTTGTTGCAAATTATGAAAGAATATTGTCAAAATCTTCCTACTAACTATAATCCTTATCTTACATTGGGTGTATTTTCCCCCAGCCCACCCTATTATTATTTTTTGAATATATTTTTATGACAGAAGTTGTGCACTTACAAAATATCACGCACGTGTGCGGAATTCCCAAACAGCACCCCTCTATCAACACAACACACCGTGGTGGAACATTTGTTACAGATTATGAGATGATATCCTCAGACTATTATCAGGTCCATAGTGTACACTTGGCACACTTTTTCCATATTCCTCCAATATCAACACAGCACGTCTTTGGCATAGATGCATGAATATTACATTATTACTGTTAACCACAGTCCACAGGTCACTCCAATTGTGTTTTTCCCATGCTTCTCCACATTCCCACCACCCTGCAATAGTCACATACATCTGCTCTAGCTCACAAAGGACACTCTTGCATCTGTACCATCAACCCCTATTCTCATCCACCTCTGGGCTTACTGTGCTATTCAGTCCCTCGATTATTCTCTAGCTTTCTGTCAATTGACATTTACATCCCTAGAGTACCATTTTCAGCCACATTCCCATTTATAAACCAGCTGTTACTCCCTATAAAGTGTTACCATCAACTCTGTACATTTCCATACTTTTACAGTAAAGCTAATTAAAACTTCCACATACATTAAGCATCAGCAGTCCATCTCAGTCCTCCTCTTATCTCCTTTAAGAATCCACCACCTACCACCAGGTCTTGAAGATATTTTCCTACATTTTCTTCTACAAGCTTTATGGATCTTGCTTTTATATTTAGGTTTTTGATCCATTTTGAGTTAATTTTTGCATAAAGTATGAGATAGGGGTCCTCTTTCCTTCTTTTGCTATGGATATCCAGTTCTCTCAGCACCATTTGTTGAATGGACTGTTCTGCCCGAGCTGGGTGGTTTGACAGGCTAGTCAAAGTCCATTGAGGTTGGTGGGCCACACTTGTGGGAGATGTTTGTGTGGGATGTGGTGGGAGGTGTGGGAGGTGGGCAACATGGGAATCCCAGTGGGTTCCGTGTAATATTTTAGGTAATCTAAGCACCTCTTAAAATATATTTATATATATATAAATAACATTTTTGTAAGCAAATGCACATATATGCATATATATTTATATATCATTTTACAAATATTGGTATGTATTATGAAAATTTTGATTTTTACCCACAATAAAAAATAAAAAATAAAAAAATCACTTGAACATAGATGTGAGGGTCTGTTTCTGAACCATCAGTTTGGTTCCATTGATCTGTGTGTCTGTCTTTATGCCAATACCATGCTGTTTTTACCACTGTAGCTAGGTAATATGATTTAAAGTCCAAAAGTGAGAATCCTCCAACTTTGCTTTTCCTTTTTAAGATGTTTCTGGCTATTCAGGACACCTTACCCTTCCAAATAAATTTGATAATCACATTTTCCATTTATTTAAAAATTGCTGGTAGAGTTTTTATTGGGATTACATTGAATCTGTATATCAATATGAGTAGAATTGACATCTTAATGATATTTAGTCTTCCAATCTGTGGGCATAGAATGTTCTTCCAATTATTTAGGTCTTTTTTTATTTCTTTTAACAATGAATTGTAGTTTTCTGAATACAAGTGCTTCACATCATTTAAGTTTATTCCAAAATATTTGGGTTTTATCTGTCATATTTTATTTTCACCACTCTTTTGACACTTTTAGTTACTTTTACTGATATAATCTTCATTTCTAGATTCTCTTCCAAGCCTCTTTCTCCTGTCTTTTCTTTTCAGACTGTAGCACACCCTTTTGTATTTCTTGAAAAGCTGGTCTCTTGGTTACAAACTCTCTCAGTTTCTGTTTATCTGTGAATATTCTAAATTTGCCCTCATTTTTGAAAGACAGTCTTGCTGGATATAAGATTCTTGGCTGGAAGTTTTTCTCTTGCAGTATCTTAAATATATCACACCACTGTCTTCTTGCCTCCATGGTTTCTGATGAGAAATTGGCACTTAATCTTATTGGGTATCCTTTATATGTTATGCATTGCTTTTCTCTTGCTGCTCTCAGAATTCTCTCTTTGTTTTTGGCATTTGACATTCTGATTAGTATGTGTCTTGGAGTTGGTCTATTTAGATTTATTCCAATGGGAGTACGTTGTACTTCTTGGATATCTATACCTTTCATTAGGGTTGGGAAATTTTCTACCATATTTCTTCAAATATTCCTTCTGCCCCTTTTCCCTTCTCTTCTCCTTCTGGGACATCCATGACACGTATGTTTGCACGTCTCTTGCTGTTGTTTAATTCCCTGGGAACTTGTTCAATTTTTTCCATTCTTTTCTTCATCTGTTCTTTTGTATGTTCGCTTTCAGAGGCCATTTCTTCAAGCTCACCAATCCTTTCTGCTGCCTCCTCATATCTGCTGTTATATGATTCCAGTGTATTTTTAATTTCATTTATTCCACCTTTCATTCCTATAAGATCTTCTATTTTTCTATGTATGCTTTCACATTCTTCTTTGTGCTCATCCAATGTCTTCTTAATATCCTTAATCTCTTTAGCCACCTCATTGAATTTATTAAGGAGATTTGTTTGAACATCTATGACTACTTGTCTCAACTCCTTTATGTCATCTGGAGGCTTATCTTGTTTCTTTAACTGGTCCGTATATTCCTGTTTCTTGGTGTGGATTGTAAGTCTTTGTTGGTGTGTTGGCATCCAGCTTACTAGATGTATTTATTCTGGGTGCAGTTTTTCTCTTTAGTTTAGGGCTTCCTGCCCTTTCTCTCTTGCTGGTTGTGTAGTAGGAGCCAAGGATGTAGTTGGTGCTGTAAGCTGTGGAGGCTCAAGCTTCCCTCATTGCCCCAGGGACTGATGAAGCTTCTCCCAACTTTCCCCTTTGCCAAGGTTAGGGACAGAGCCACAGCTGTGTGGAATAATCCAACTCACGCAGGCCTAGACTGTAGTTGCCCAGAGAGACTGATCAAGCTTTATGCCCTTTATCCCCTTCTTGGGGTGGGGATGGAGCTGCAGGTGTGGGCAGCAATCTGTGCAGTACATGTCCAAGGTGACTGCAGTTACCCTCGTAGATTTCTGACTATTCAGTCTGTGCCAGCTGAATGTACCTGCAGTTACCTGGAGAGGCTGGTGCAGGACCTGCCAGCTTCCTCCCTGCTAGAGGTGGGGCTCAAGCCTAGGCCAGGGCTGCAGGCCAATCTGAGTGAAAGAAACCGGTGCCTACTGTCACTGTGATTTTCAGTCAGCCCGGCTTCCCCTCATGCTGGGGGTGGAGTCAAATGGCAGCTACCGGCCTCCTTCTGACTTGGACAGGTTCAAACTTTAGCTGTTCTTAGGGTCATACTTTAGCCAGCCGAATTGACTAATCAGTAGCTGAGATCAGTGGCCAACTGTCTCTTCCTCCCCTGTTTTGGGGAAATGGAGCTTCCAATTCCTGCCACAGAACAGCTCCTGGGGTGGCTTGCGCTATCAAAGTAGGATGATCACTGCCATCCGCAGTGTGGCCTGTAGTTTCCTGGAGAGGCTGGCGCAGCTCGCCCCAGCTTCCTCCCTGCCCGAGGTGGGCCTGGGGCTTAGGCTAGAGCGGCAATCTGATCTACATGGAAACAAGCCGGTCCCTACCAGCACTGTGATTTTCAGTCAGCCCCGCTTCCCCTCAGGTCAGGCGCGGAGTTAAGATGGCGGCTACTGCCCTCTTTCTGACTTGGACAGGTTCAAACTTTAGCTGTTCTTAGGGTTATACTTTAGCCTGCTGGATTCACTAATCAGTAGCTGACGTTGGTGCCCAACCGTCCCTTCCTCCCCTGTTTGTGGGAAGTGGAGCTTCCAATTCCAGCTGTGGAACAGCTCCCGAGGCGGCTTGTGCCTCCAGTGGAGGATGGACACCAGCCTCCATGGCGTGGAGGGCTCTACTCACGAATCTTCTCTGCAGATGGGCATCTCCTCCTTCCATTCTTTCAAGGATGCTGCAGGATGCTCTTCTGGTCTCCTGGAGCCCCCAGACAGATCCTTTAGTTAGCTCTGGGTGATCACCAACTGCCCTGTAGCACGAGCTGACTCTAGGAGCTCCTCACTCTGCCACCATCTTGCTGGTTGTCTGACTTGCATGAATTTTAATTGATTGATAATAACTGCAGGCAAGCTAAAAACATTAGCATTGCCATTTGGGAAGATAGAAGCATATATCTAAAGGTACCTGTATCTGTGTGAGCGTGATCGATTGATCATGTCCAGTCGTATCGTGTACAGCACACATCCTCGAGAAGTGCAGGGCTCCTTATCCAGAACTGTCGAGTTGTCCTGGAGACTCAATGGAAAGAGGCATGGAAGAGCTGGCTCATGACTGCCCCCTCAGCCCAGGCTTCCTCGCCCTCAGGTGCAGCCTGGCTCGAGCCTGCCTCTCCTCACTGGTGAAAGAAGGTTGACCTGCCCTCTGTGAACCTGTTCTTCACCTGCACATACACAACGTGTGCCAAGTGTCTGGTGTGCTCCCGGCCCCGTGCAGGTTCTCTGAAATGCCTTTTGAGAAGTTTCCAGCCCTCCCTAGCTCAGTTTAACTGCCCTCCCAGGTGCACCATAACCCCCTGGAAAGGGTCCTGGGACAAGGTCTTCCTGCCTCCTAGAACTTGCCCCCCATGGCTCTCTCTTTTTTGTTTTTTTTTTTTTGTGTTTTTTTTTTTTAAGATTTATTTTATTTATTATTTCTCTCCCTACCTCGTTGTTTGCACTCGCTGTCTGCTCTCTGTGTCCATTCACTTTCTGCTGTCTGTATCTGCTTGACTTCTCTTTAGGAGCCACCGGGAAACAAACCCGGGACCTCCTGTGTGGGAGGGAGGTCCTCAATCGCTTGAGCCACCTCAGCTCCCTGCTTTGTTGTGTCTCTCATTGTGTTTCCTCTTGGTGTCTCCTTGTTGTGTCAGCTCGCTGTGCCAGCACATCACGTCAGCTCGTCGTCTTGCTCGTCTTCTGTAAGAGGCACTGGGAACCAAACCCGGGACCTCTCATGTGGTATATGGGTGCCCAAATGCTTAAGTCACATCTGCTCCCCAGCTCTCTTTTCTGTTTGTTTGTTTGTTTGTCTCTGGACCCCCAGTGCTTAGAACATTATATGGCACAAGGTAAGGTTTCCATAAAGATTTATTTAAAAAAGGACCATGTAAATTATACAGGACCATTTATGCAATCAAAAGATAGACAGAAATTTCAACAAGCATCACATTTACTCATCAAGAATTTTAAATCTATGAATCAACTTAGATGTAGGCTTCAGGCACATGTATTAAGATAAAAGGGCATCACAAAGCCCATGAAGGCCATTAATCTGATGCTGTCCTTTCCCACGTGATCTTTTCTGTATTAAACTTCAGACCCTATTCTCTGGCTTAGCTGTGCTGAGTCCCCACTTCTGTCCCAGTTTTCTTCCCAGGGAAACAGGAGAGAGTGGTGTGAGGAGAGGGTCCTGCACTGTCACTCTGTGGTTCCAGAATAAAGAGCCAGCCCAGACAAAGGTGCGTGCGCTAGAGGAGCTAAGGGCAGGGCTCTTCCGTGATGCTGGTGATTAGGCAGAGCCCTGCAGGCTCCTGGCATCCCAGCTCTCCACGGAGACACATCACCGTGGCCGGGCTGACAGTTTCCAAAGCCAGAAAGCGCACAATTCCCATCTTCCCCAGAGGACCGTCAAGTGGCAAGGAGCCTGCGGCTTTGCCTCTCGTTTTCTCACTTCCTTGAGCCTGGACACTAGATGATGCTTCCGAGTCCGTGTGTTCCTGAAGTGAGGCTCCCAGCAGGGTGGGGAGCTGGGCAGGCTCACAGGAGCCATGGCTCCATCGCTGCTGAGGCCCTGTCCCGGGCAGGGACAGGGGAGGGATGCGCGGCTGCTGCTTTCCGGGGCTTCCTGGGAGCCCACTGAAGAGCGATCTGAGGTGGGCTTCAAGGGAACACACAGGGCTGCCTGCCAGGGTCACGAGCCCCTGCACCCCTGCCGTATTCTGGAGAGTCTGCACTTCTGGATGTTCCCATTAAACCGTCACTCTGAAGCTGCTAATACCAACACAATTATGAAAACAATGATTTTATCACGTTCCCAAGATGGACAGGCACTGAGAAGACAAGCCCCTTTGTATACTTCATTTCGGGTGCTCCCAATAGCTCTGAAAATAAGCATCATCGCCCTCCTGTTAGTGGGGACACAGGTCACCTGACCTGCCAGACCACAGTCCTCAGCAGGTCCTCCTAGAGCCCAGTGCAGGCTACTGTCCTCTCTCCTCTAGAGGGGGCGAGCCTCGGGGAGGGGGGCTGTCCTGAGAGCTCAGAGCAGGTGGGCCAGCCGCCGGGGCTGTGGATCCGGGAAAGTAGGAGCCAGAGGGAGTGGGGCAGTGCTGCGTAGTTTGGAAGCACAGAACCAGGAAACTTTTGGAAATTCTGCTGGATGAAAGCCAAGGAGGAAGAGCAATGCCGAGACTAAAGGAATTAGTGCTGCCAGGAACGTGTGGGAAGCTGGCCTCTGGGAGCCTCCTCAGGCTCCAGGGTCTGGAAGGCAGGAGAAGGGGCTGCCCTGGTGGAAGGAGCCACAGAGGGGACAAGTGGCAGTGACCATTTCCAAATGCCACGGCTCGGAGAAATGATAGCTCCCGATAGCCTCCTCCGTCTCTGCTGGCCAGACCAGTGGCTTGAGGCCAGAGGCCTTCAGAGGCCTGTGGAAGGACGAGGTCTTGCCAGTCTCCCTCCAGGTGCCCCCACCTCGGGCCCCACCCACTCTGGTGGGCTTAGCGTGCGTCCCCCTGCGTCGCTGTGCTCTGCAGCGGCCCCCAGCCCGGTGTGCTGCTTGAGGCTGGCAGACCCCATGTGAAAGGCCCACATTGGGGATGCGCAGTTGCTGTGCCAGCCCCTCCTCCCTTCCCTTTCCATCTTGATCCGAGCCCTGCCATTCTCCGTCACCCCTCAGGTTTCCCTTTCGAGCCTGACCTGGTGCCCACTCTGCCTGACACTCAGCTGTGCCCCTCTGTCTCGGGATAGGTGATCTGCATACAGGAGAAAACCTCAGTAACAGTGGCTTACACAGGATAGAAGTTTGTTTCTCTCTCACATGGAAGAAATCCAGGGGTAGGGTCGTGGCTAGTGTGGAGATGCCCCACGTCACTGAGGAATCAACACCCCACCTTTCTGACCCACGCGGCTTTCCAAGATCAAACCAAGATGGCCGCTGGCGCTCCAGCCGTCGCAGACACAGCGAGATGAGGGAGGGAATGGAGAAAGACAAAAGGTGCCCCCCCTAGCTTGCTGAGCTCTCTCAAAGCACCCCAGAGCCCACGTATCACTTCGTTTTATCTCACTGGCCAGAACTTCGTCACGTGGCCACTCCTGGCTGGAAGAGATGCTGGGAAATAGGGTATCTCTTTTGCGAAACAATGGCCCAGCTAAAAATCAGGGTTCTGTCACTAAGGAAGAAGAAAGAATGGATAACTGCCCTCCCCTCCTCCTCTGCAATGACTTACGCTCACCCCAGTCACAGTCTGGTTTCTGTGTCTTAGGCTGCCTGAGTATGGAAAAAACGTAACGCAAATCCTGCCTTCACTTAGTACCAGAATCGTAGCCAGGCTTTGGGCTTGACCCTCTTCTTCCAGCACAGTGCTGCTTCTACCTGAGCTTGCCAGGCCATTTCTGGGGGACCCAGACACCTGCCACGTTGTGACTAAGCTCCTGGGACACAAAGCCTTACAGCAGCTGAAGACAGATGCAGGTTCTGTCCTCAATCCTTTACATTTAATGAACGAGTCTTTGCAGAAAGATTTCGATGCAGGATAGTAGGGATCTTGAGGGTATATTAAAGATAAATAACCCCCCAATCCAAATTTAGGAGCACTTTTAAATGAACAAAAAGCAAGTAAATATACAAAATGGGAAAATGCAAAAGCTCATTGCTCAAATATCCTAGTGCTGTGAGTTTTAAACATAAAACCACCTTAAACATAAAACCTCAAGCCAATTCCCAATAGGAAAAGATATAAAAGTGGCGTTTTATTTCCATAAATTTACTTTATACGTTCAAATGTGAATATTTTCTCATAAATTCAGGCAACTAAACGGTAATATGAGGCCATATGAATAAGCATAACTATTTGAAATCAGGATTTATAGATGTTAGCTGTGGTCTTATAATAACATTAAAACCCGGTTTCTTCTCGTATGTATTTTTGTTGGACTTTATGATAGGAGAATTGGCTACGCATAGAGAAGTGGTTACAACTTATGTCACAACTTCAGTTTTGCTTTTAGGTTAGTGTAGATGATAGGGCAGCTTCCTTCTGAGCTCACCCAGTATGCAGAGGCCTTGGCAGTTCAGGCTAAGCCACTGATGGCTTCAAAATATTAAAATGTTGAACATAAACATTTAAATGTGTATGTTCCTTTTTTATTACAACTTTTTAAATAGTTAAGTGTATAATAAATGAAATAATACACAAGTGACATCACCAGGATGGCAAAGTGAGACTCTCCACGGTTCTGTCGCTGCACTGAATTTTTTTAACATCGAACAAATCTGGCAGAACCATCTTCCTCAGAGCTCCAAATCAAGAAAAAGGCAACTTAAAAACAGTGGTAAAACTTCATGGCAACTTTCCTGGCTCCTCTCCTACTCCCTGGCTTGGTGCAGAACCAGCCACACTTCCACTGCATGCCCCTGGTCCTGGTTCCAGAAGGAGCAGACTGACCCCCATGCATATACTGGGGTGAACGTATGTCCGTAGAAGTCTGACTGGTGGCAGCCTGAAGGCTGAACCAGGATGCTCTTCTCCGGCTTGTACAGGGGAGCCTGAGTCCTCACCAGAAACCGTGGTGGCAGGAAGGCAGGGGGAGATTAAAGTATTGAATGAAAAAATAAATTGCTGAAGAAAGGATTCTGTATGTGATAAAACACTTTAAAATTTAGGGAGAGATCAAGACATTCTGATATAAAGAAAAGCTGAGGGCATTCATCACCACTACACAAGCCCTACAAAAATGGTAGAGTTCCTCAGGTCGAAAGGAAAAGACAGTACACAGTTGATCAAAAGTGCATAAACAAAAAAGGATCTGCAGTAAAGGTAATTACATGGGTAACTGTAAATGCCAGTACTACTGTGTTTTTGGTTTGTAACCTCAATGCAAATGAATAAAGTAATGATTAATCTGTGGCTTGGGGTACACAATGTATAAAGACAATACAACAAAAAGGTGTGGGAGCTGAGGGTTATTGGAACTTTATTTATGCTATGGAAGTTATCAAATCAAATGATGTTTAAGTCACATGATAACCACAAGAAAAATATCTGAAAGATTTACACTAAAGGAAATGAGGGATTCTAAATTGCTTACTACAAAAGATAAAATAAATACACAAGTAGAGAGAAATAGAAGAACTGAGGGCTCAAAAATGGTATGACATACAAAAAACAAAAAGCAAAATGGCAGAAGTAAGTCCTGCATCATTAATAGATACTTTAAATAGAAATGGATTATACTCTCCAGTCAAAAGACAGAGATTGGCAGAATGGATAAAAAAGCATTACCCAAATATATGTTGTTTATAAGAGACTCACATTAAATTACAACAACACAAGTTAGTTGAAAGCAAAAGAAAAGGGAAAACAATAATCCAAGTAAATGGTAACCACAAGAGGGGTAGAGTAGATATACTTATATCAGAAAATAGACTTTAAGTAGAAAACTGTAACAAGGGATAAAGAAGGACACTGTATGTTGATAAAAACGTCATTTCATCAAGAAGACATAACAATTATAAATATATATGCACCTAACAGGAGAGCTCCAAAATACATGAAGCAAACATTGACAGATTTGAAGGGAAAACTAGTTCTACATTAATAGTAGGAGACTTGTTTATATCACATTCAATAAGGATAGAACATTTAAACAGAAGATCAACAAGCAAATAAAGGACTTGAAAAATACTGTAAACCGTTTATACCTAACAAACATATATATAATACTTTACCCAACAGCACCAGAATACACATTTTTCTCCAGTAGACATGGGTAATTCTTCAAGATAGACCATATGTTGGGTCACAAAACATGTCTCAACAAATTTAAATATATTAGAATCATACCATGTATCTTTTCTGACCACAGTGGAATAAAGCTAGAAATCAGTAACAGAGGGAGAACTGGAAAAGTCACAAATATGTTGAAATTAACACACTCTGAAACAACTAATGGGTCAAAGAAAAAAATCACTAGGGAAATAGGAAATATTATGAGATGAATGAAAATGAAAACACAACATACTAAAACTTACAAGATGCAGCAAAGACAGTGCTGAGAGGAGAATGTATAGCTCTAAATAGTAAAATCTCAAGTCAGTAGCCTAACCTCACAACTGATGGATCTAGAAAAAGGAGAGCAAACTAACCCCAAAGTAAGCGAAAGGAAGGAAACAATAAAGAATAAAGTAGCGGCTTAAAAAAATAGAAAATAGAAAAACATTAGAAAGACTCAACAAGGACAAAGTTGGTTCTTTGAAAAGATTAACAAAATTGGCAAACTTTTAGCTAGACTGACAAAAACAAGAGAGGATACAAATAACTAAAATCAGAAATGAAGGGGGAACTTTAATAGTGACCTTACATAAATAAAAATCATTATAAAAAGGAAACTATGAGCAATTTTTTGTTAAACAAATTATATAATGTAAATGAAATGAACAAATTCCTAGAAACACAAATTGCCTAAACTGACCCAAGAAGAAATAGAAGACCTCAATAATCTAACAACAAGTAAAGAGATTGTAATAGTAATTTTAAAAACCTCCCAACAAAGAAAAGCCCAGGACCAGATGACTCCACTGGTGAATTTCAACAAATATTCCAAATTCTAAACACAAATCCTGCTCAAATTTGAAAATTTGAAGAGGAGGTAACATTTCTAACTCATTCTATGAGGCCAATATCACCTTAATACCAAAGCCAGATGAAGATATCTCAAAAAAAGAAAATTACAGACCAATATACCTTATGACTATAGATACAAAATCCTCAACAAAATACTAGCAAACTGATTCCAACAGCACATTAGAAGGGACTTATCCCAGGAATGTAACGGTGGTGCACCATTAAAAAAAACAAGGATTGCGATATTCTACATTAATAGAATGAAAGGGGAAACCCACATGGTCATCTCAGTTGACTCAGAAAGGCACCTTTTCTTGATAAAAATTCTCAGCACACTAGGAATAGGAAGGAACTTCCTCAACATGATAAAGGGCATCTATGAAAATCCAACAGCATAATACTCAATAGTGGAAGACTAAATGCTTTTCCTCTAGAATCAGGAAGAAGACAAGAATGCCCACTGTCACTGCTGCTACTCAATACTGTACTGGAAGTTCTTAGCCAGAGCAATTAGGCAAGAAAAAGAAATAAAATGCATCCAAATTTAAAAGGAAGCAGTAAAAATTTGCCTTTTCACAGATAACATAATCCTGTATATAGGATATCCCAAAGAATCTACAGGAAGATCTACTAGAGCTAATAAATGAATTCATCAAATTTGCAGGGTACAGGATCAACACACAAAAATTCAGTGGTGTTTCTATACACCAGCAATGAACAATCAGAAAAGGAAATCAAGAAAACAATTCCATTTACAATAGCAACTAACAATAAAAATGTCTAGGAAAAAATTTAAGTATGTAAAGGACTGGGTTACAGAAAACTAAAAATCATTGCTGAAAAAAATCAAAGAAGACCTAAATAGTTGGCAAGAAAACCCATGATCATGGATTGAAAGACCAAATGTTTTTAAGATGTCAATACTATCTAAAGCAGTTTAGAGTTTCAATGCAAACCCAAACTTCCAGCAGCCTTCTTTGTGGAAATAGAAATGTCCTTCATCAAATTCATACTGAAGCGTGAGGGGCCTCAGATAGCCAAAACCATCTTGAAAAAGAAGACCAACTTTAGAGGACACACACTCCCTGATTCCATAACTCCTTACAAAGCTACAGTAATCAAAGGAGCATGGTACAGGCACAAGGACATCTCATCAAATTGAGATTTCAGAAATAAACCCTCACATCTATGGCCAGTTGACTTTTGACAAGGTGCTAAGTCCACTCAATGGAAAAGAACATTCTCTCAAATGGTGCTGAGAAAACTGGTTATACACATGCAAAAGATAAAATTAGCTCAAAAATAGATCGATGACCTAAGTATGAGAGCTGAAACTATAAAACGGGGGAAAATAGAAAACAGAGGAGTGTCTTCAAGACCTTGTATCAGGCAGTGGATTCTCAGACTTACATCAAAAGCACTAACAGTAACAACAAAAATAGATACAGCGCACTTCATCAAAATGTAAACCTTTTGTGCAAAGGTTATTATCAAGAAAGTGAAAAAGCAACCTACAGAAGGGGAGAAAATATTTAGAAACCTTTTATCTGATGAGGGCTTGCGATCTAGAACATATACATATATATGCAATCCCACTTCGGGGTATATGGGCAGAAGGATTGAAACAGAGACTCCAACAGATATCTGTGCATACCCATCACTCACAGCAGCCAGTAGGCGGAAGCGAGCCAGGCATCCGTCCCTGGATGAGTGGATAAGCAGAATGCGGTGTTCACACACACAATGGAATACTATTTGGTAATAAGAAGGAATGAAGCTCTGATCCATGCGACAACATGGATGAACCTTGAAGGCATCATGTTGAGTGAAATGTCAGGCAGAAGAGGGACAGATATTGTATGACTTCACTTATAAAATATACAGGCACAGAAAATGCCCAGTTATCAAGGGTGCGGAGTTTGGGGGGTGGGAGATGAGGAATAAATGCTTAATGAATCCAGAGTTTCGGTTTGGGGTGATGAAAAGGCTTTGATAAGAGACGGAGGTGATGGCAGCATAACTTTGTGCATGTAATCAACATCACTGTATACTGAAAAGTGGTTAAATGGGAAATTGCATTGTATACGTACCTCAACAGCAATTCTTGTCAAAAGAAATAAAAGCCAACAGTAATGAAATATCTCCCAGTGAGATAACTTACATTCCAGCCTCAACTGCCTTCCGCTCTGCGTGGCCCGCTCCGCCAGCTGCTGCCAAGCCGCGTCTTACCCACGCTTCCCTTCCCACCTTTGCCTGCCTGCGCCGGCGCCGTTTGGCGCGTCCCTCCTTCCTCTGGCTTTCGGCCTGCGCGGCCTCTCCCTAGTCCCCGTGTTCCCCTGCTCACACCTTTCCCGCTGATGGGCCTGGGCGGAGGGCCGGCCGGGGCGGGTGGGGTGTGCCAATGGAGAGCCCGGAGCCTGCGCCCTGCAGCAGCTCGGGAGCGGCCCAGATGCCCGTGCCTGTGCCGGACGGCAGAAGGCTGTGTGCACGCCGAAGCAGGCCGGGCAGTGGCTGCACCTGCGCCGGGCCCGCCGCTCCTGGGTCCCTGGGACTGAGGGGCCCACCCGAGGTCTTGTCTGAAGGCCGCTCTCGAGCGGGGAGCCAGGGCCCGGCCAGCGCCAGCTGGTGGGGAGGAAGAGCCCCCGATGTCCGGCCTCTCCCCGCCGGGCAGGTGGCCTGACGCCGCGAAGCCGGCCGCCGTCCCCATCAGCCTGGCGCGGCCCAGCAGCTTCCGGACCTCTCTGGGCTTGGCTTGCCTGGTCTGTGAAATGGGGGCAGGTGAGGCTCAGTCCTGAGCCGCACCTGGGCGCTTTGCGGCTAAAGGTTCGCTTGTGAGGGTTACTTGTGGCTGGTGGGGGCCGCACGCTGTAATTTTAGGCACATGAGCAGTGGATTAGTTCAGGGGCATGGAAGGCGCGTGGGTGCCTGCCTCTTCCCCCGCGCCCGGCGGGTCCTGTCCTGAGCCCGGCTCCTGCCGGGAGCACCGAGATCGCTGGTGGGGCCTGAGCGCTGTGCTCATCCTCGATGCCACGAAGACGGGGAGACGTTTGTAAGGAACTGGTTTTTGACCCTGCTTTTCTGTGAAACTGAGGATTTAAGTCTCTGAGTTAATGAGATACATCTTTTCACCGTTTTTGCCCATAAAAGCAGGATTCACGAGTGGTTTGCAAACATTTTCAGAATTCCAGAGATCACAACACTCGTCTTCTTGGCCATCCCCGCCTGTGCTTCGTGGCTCAGCAGGGCCCGCCCTGGGCACCGTGAGGGGCTAGCAGCCCCTGCTCTGCCCCCACCCCTGCCAGAGGACCGGCTCCGCCTGTGGCTGGCTGCCACGGGTGCCTCCGGGTGAGGCTCAAGCTCCAGAGCTCCCCTGAGGCCGCAGCTTTGCCCGGCTCCTTCCCGCTTCCACCCGGCTCCCTCTTCCCCTTCTCCTCATCTCAGGAGAATCACCATCTTGGGCTCTGCTTCTAAACCGAATCTAAGGAAAACGTCACTTGACATCTCAGAATTACTGTCTCTGAAACCTAAATGTCCCCTGCCCCCTCAGAGTGTCCTGATAGATACAGACCTCAAATGCACCCCATTAAAACGTGTGCCTCGGTAAGTCACCAGTCACCGCGTTTCATGGCCCAGCGAGGCTCCCTGTGGGAGCTGGCCGGGTTGGTGGGCTGCCCCGCGTCTTACCTTCTTCTCCAGATGAGGAGACAAAGCCTGAGGATGCGTGCAAAGCAGATGCGGTGATGGGTCCCAAATCCAGTTCCCTTCGCTGATTGAATTACCGAGATGGGGTCTCTCCCTTTTGGGACTTACTATCGAAAGCAACTCAAGAAAATTCTGGACACACCTTCATAGAGCTTAGAGCTTGACCACCGACAGGGAGCTGACAACTGCAAGGACCCCGTGCTCCCACTCCCTAGCAACCAGGGGCAGAGCCACTGTCAGCAGACAGCCCGGCTGGAACGCGCCCCTGCCCGTGTGCCTCAGTGTGCCCAGGGGTGTCCCGGTGTGCCCGGGTGTGCCTCAGTGTACCCGGGTGTGCCCCAGTGTACCTAGGTGTGCCTGGATGTGCCTAGGTGGGCCTCAGTGTGCCCGGGTGTGCCTTGGTGTGCCTGGTGTGCCCGGGTGGGCCTGGGTGTGCCCAGGTGTGCCTGGTGTGCCCGGGTGTGCCTGGGTGGGCCTCGGTGTGCGCCGGTGGGCCTGGGTGGGCCCCGGTGGGCCTGGGTGGGTCTCGGTGGGCCTTGGTGGGCCTGGGTGGGCCCCGGTGGGCCTGGGTGGGCCTCGGTGGGCCTCAGTGTGCCCGGGTGTGCCCCAGTGTGCCTAGGTGGGCCTGGGTGTGTGCCTAAGCGGGCCTCGGTGGGCCTGGGTGTGCCTAAGTGGGCCTCGGTGGGCCTCGGTGTGCCCGGGTGTGTATTGGTGTGCCTAGGTGGGCCTGGGTGTGCCTCGGTGTGCCTGGGTGTGCCTGGGTGTGCCTAAGTGGGCCTCAGTGGGCCTGGGTGTGCCCGGGTGTGCCTGGGTGGGCCTCAGTGGGCCCGGGTGGGCCTCGGTGTGCCCGGGTGGGCCTAGGTGGGCCTCGGTGGGCCCGGGTGTGCCTGGGTGTGCCCGGGTGGGCCCCGGTGGGCCTGGTTGTGCCCGGGTGGGCCCCGGTGGGCCTCGGTGTGCCCGGGTGGGCCTCGGTGGGCCTGGGTGTGCCCGGGTGGGTCCCGGTGGGCCTGGGTGGGCTCCGGTGGGCCTGGGTGGGCCTGGGTGTGCCCGGGTGGGCCCCGGTGGGCCTGGGTGAGCCCGGGTGTGCCCGGGTGGGCCCCGGTGGGACCGGGTGGGCCCCTGTGGGCCCGGGTGGGCCCGGGTGGGCCCCGGTGGGCCTCGGTGGGCCTCAGTGGGCCCGGGTGTGCCTGGGTGGGCCTCGGTGTGCCCCGGTGGGCCCGGGTGGGCCTTGGTGTGCCCTGGTGGGCCTCGGTGGGCCCGGGTGTGCCTGGGTGGGCCTCGGTGTGCCCCGGTGGGCCTGGGTGGGCCTTGGTGTGCCCTGGTGGGCCTCGGTGGGCCCGGGTGTGCCTGGGTGTGCCTGGGTGGGCCCGGGTGGGCCCGGGTGTGCCCGGGTGGGCCTCGGTGGGCCCCGGTGGGCCTGGGTGGGCCCCGGTGGGCCCGGGTGGGCCCCGGTGGGCCCGCCCCTCAGAATTCCCCTTAGCACGGTGCTCTAGGTGAGCACCGCCGAGCATGGCCAGGCCAGGGGCTGGGGTGCGTAAACGGCCTAGCCATAATCCTGGGCCAGCGCGATCCCTGTAGCGGGCACCTGAGCAAACCGAGTTCTCGCCGCGTTAAGGGACTTCTGGAGAAGCCAGTTCTCAAACCCAGGCTCACTCGCTCCTCAGTCTGTGCAGGTCCTTTTCTCTCTTTCTTTTCTGTTTAAATAAGCACCAACAGGCCTTTTCCTGACAAATACTAAAGGGAACTTGGCATTATTTCCCAAATCCACGTAATCAGGTGGATTTCTGGTAAAAGAGCAGAGACTCTAAGAGAAATGGTTAGCTTTGTTCTGGATGTGAGCAGAGTTGGACAAGGAAATGATTTTCTCTGGGAACTCCAGATGTGCGTGGAGGCCCCATAAGACCAGACTGTGGGGGTCTGGGAGAGAGTCAGTTTGGGTCTCAGTTTAGAGTGCTGAGATGTACATACCTGATGCGAAGTCATTCCCCTTCACCACTTACCCTAATGAGTGATCATCTCTTTGAAGCTTTTTGTTCCTTTGTCTCTTTCTAATTTGGGATCCTTCCTTTGCAGCTGGGTTCGCTCTACATTTTCATTGGCCTAGTAGCAGCGTCAAGTAGGAACAGGCAAAGATGAATCACTCGTGCAAATGAGTCCTCAGAGAACTGAGCTTAGCGAACTTTAAGCAAGAGGCTTTCTCCTTTCTGTGTGAGCCCGTAGCGGGCAAGCTGTCCTGGGGCTACTGCTGCCTGTCCCTTCCCAAGGACAGCCCTCTGGCCACCTTGGTCTCCTCTTCAACACTGACACATTCCTTCCTTTTGTGAGTGCTCATGGCTTTTATTTCACTCCCCAATGGCTGGTGCTCCCCAGTATTCAGTTCTCAGCGCTCTGTCTTTGCCATTTCACCCTCATAAATTTACTCACTTCCAGAGCTTCAGCTCCCACTTTTATAAACATCACAGCCTTAGGGTAAAACCTGGGCTTTCTCTATCCAGTCACTCGCTAAGTACTTTCACTTTGGACCCATTCATCACTCTGAGTTCAGAGTAGCCCTCCACATGCTCACCGTGTCCTCATCCGTGTCATCATTTTGACCTTCCTCTGCCCAGTGTGATCCCTTTATCTGATGAGTCCTGCACACTGGACAGGTCAGTGGTCTTCGACTCTCTAGCTCCCTTTATCCTGTCATTCTAGGCACCAAGGCAAGTCCCGTCAAATGCCTTCATCACAGTGTCACTCAAACCGGTATCACCCCCTTTTTTCCCCCCACCAGCACCCCGGCCAGGCTTCGGCACAGCTCTCACATCTCCCACAGGCCTGGCGATTATTGCACGTCACTGATTGCCCTCACGTTACCTTTCCAAAAAGAGTTCACTTCAGAATGCAATGCCCTTAGCTTTATGGTGTAATCAAATTCTGAGCCGCCATCAAAATATGATGCTTTCAAAAGATGTTAGAGATGCCCACTTCCAGGAAGATGGAGTAGACATACTTTTCCCTGTTTCTCCTGCTAAGTACAGCTAAAAACTCCGGGCATTATATTAAAAAACAAACATAAGACTGTGTTTTAGTTTCCTGGCTGCTAAAATGAATACCATACAGTGGGTTGGTTTAAGCAATGGGAATTTATTGGCTCATAGTTTTGTGGCTAGGAGAAGTCCAGAATCAAGATGTCAGCAAGGTGAAGTTTTCTTTCTGAAGACTGTGGCATTCCGGGACTGGCTGCTGGTGATCCTTGGTCCTTGGTTTTGTCACATGGCAGTGCACATGGCGGCTTCTTCTCCATTCTCCTCTGGGGTCCATTGACTTCCAGCTTCTTGCTCTTTGTGTGGCTTCTCCTGTGTCCAATGTCCTTTGCTTATAAGGGCTTCAGCCGTATTGGATTGAGGCCACCCCCGCTCAGTTGGGGCTCACCTTAAGTAATAACATCTTCAAAGGTCCTATTCGCAAACGAGTTTACACCTTCAGGGCCAGGGGTGGGCAGTTCCTCAGAAGTTAAATGTAGAATTACCAGGTGACCTGGCGCTTCGACTCTTAGTTACGTACCCAAAGGTGAAAGCAGGGACTGAAGCACATAGGTGCGCCCCGGTGTTCCTAGCAGCGCTATTGCCCCAGGTGCATCGACAGCGAAGGCATGAACAGAACGTGGTCCCGACGCACAGGGAAGGTTGCCACAGGCCGCAAGCCCGTGAGCCGTGGCAACACTGCGCTGGCTGGAACAAGCAGAGACGGAGGGACACGCTGCATGACATCACCTATGGAAAGGCATATTTGATTTGCCAAGATGGTCAATTAGAGGCTGCTAGGGGATGAGGGAGGGGGAAGGGGGAGCTTTTGCTTGGTGGTCATAGAGTGTTTGCAAGTAAAATTAATTTTAAAGTAGGTGGTAGGAATCACGTGGTTGCAAAGGGCCACTGATGTCAGAGGCCACGTCACCTTTAAGGTGACCCCTGTGGGGATGAGAAGGACCACGGCGACCTTCCACGAGGCCCCAGGCCCAGCGCTGTGTCACCGTGGAATGCCCTCCGTGTCCCAGCCTCCTCTGTCACCTCCGTCATTTGCTCCTGCATTCTGTCCACGTTTCTAATTAGGATTTACCCTGCTTAGCCGTACCCGCTAGGCTGATCCGCAAAGGTGCATAAGGTAGTGAAGAGCTGTGGTAGGGAGGGGCTTAAAACGTCCCTTACCGGATTTGCTCTGTGCTCAAAGGGCAGGAAGGGTGAGCGGGTGAGTATAAAAAGGTTTCTGAGAAATAGCCTCGAGCTGACCGTGGAGAGGCATTAAATTCTAACCTAGAGCAGGATGCCAGAAAGCAGCGCCTGGAAGCAGGCAGTGTGGCCGGAGCGGAGGGAGACCCGCGTGCCGAGCCCTGTCCCCGAGGCGCTGGTTACTGCGCGGCCGCAGGCCTTTGCTCTCAGGCCAGGCCGTCGTAGAGGCGGCCGGCAATCGACGGCAGCTGGAGCTCAGCTTTGAGTGAAGGTCTACAGATTTGTGTGGGCTTTCTTAATGGAAGCTCACAAAAACACATCCTTGGTTTTTTTGTGGATTTACCTCAGACTATGGTGCCACTGTGACTTAAAATATTTCATGATCATTTGCATACGCGCTTCTAGGGCAGAAAACGAGCAAATGCCAATTTCCAGGTCGCTCAGATTTTTGGTGCATACTAGTATGAGATTGTCAGCACCTATTTGCAAAATCCACTTGAAACTGAGTGAGATTACTGGCTCTGGTTGAAATTCCAGGAGAAAAGCTGCACAGGCTGCAATTGGACGAGTTCTGGACTTACCACACAATCCTGCTTCCCCCAGGAGGAGGAGAGCGGAGGGCTGTGGCGTGGCCTAGGATGCTGAGCTGTCCTGTCCCCAGGGACACAGCGAGGCCAGCGCAGCACTGCGGAACCAGGCGGTGCCCCTTCCTCAAGCTGCTTTACTTGACCCTGCCTGAAAACTCGCCATAAATATGCACTGTCAAACTACAGGGCGCTCTTTATGCTAGAAATACCTCTCGACAGGACACGGGTTTTGTCCACCCTAAGAGGTGTTAAAATGCGAGCTTCGTAAGAGCTGGGATCCAGGAGCTGGAATTGCATGCTTGCAGGTCAACTCTCAGCCTCCGTGAGGATCTGTAGTGCTGAGGAAGCTGGGGTTCCCTTTTGAGCCTCTGGGAAGGCAGTGACTGAGCTGGGGCAGGCCTTAGACCTCCTGCCTCAGCCCCAGAGACTGCGATTCAGTGTCTCTGGGACGGGGCCGGGCAGCTTTAAGCAGCACAGCTCAGGCTGCAGATCCCCCGGGGTAGGCAGTGTGTGGGTGCATTTTGCTGGCGCTGTATCCGTGAAGTTAAACATGCTATAAACAGCTTGGTGGAGATTCAAGGCCCACCAGTGAGAATAGGCTTTAAAAGTTCTAGAGGCAAAAGGCTTTTACCCAATGTTTTGCTTAATTGAAGTTTCATTAAACTTATTTGGGAGTTAACCTCTTCCATTCTCTGTGCCTTTGGGGGAAAACCAATGAGCTGTCACTTCACACCCATTAGTATCTAGTCCTCCAGCCACAAACAAGCACTGCGCGGATCTCTCCCAGAGACTCTCACAGGAGCCTCTGGACAGGTAAACAAGGGCAAGCCACCCTCAGGGGTCCTCAGTCCACCCGGCTTCTTGCTGACATGATAATAGCATTTACTTACTGTTACTGAGTTCAGTTAAAATCCCTGGCAACCCTGTGGAGGAGGAATTACCGTTGCTGCCCCCTCATAGCCCAGGAAGCAGAGGCCCCAGGGTGGGGAGCTTGTCGCTGAGTGATTCCTGATCGCCCCCGAGCATCCAAACGCCCACAGCAGGTTCTGGCCCTGCTCGGCCCTCGCTTGAGTCTGCAGTCAGCCACTGAAGGTCTTTCTTAACAGTTCTGCCCAGCGGCTTTATACCTTTTAAAAGGGTAAACTTTAGGCCCTGTGGATATCTGAATTTTTTTTTAAGACTCAGAAAAAAAAGTAAGAAAGAGAAATTCCAAGGGGTAGAGATGAAGAGAGAATTTGAAACCAGACTGCAGCCCCATGAGGTGAGGACACCCGTGAACTCTGCTGGGGCCAGGATTTTTATTTCTCCAGGGGGCAGGAGATGTGGTCCTGAGCCCTTACAGACAAGCAGCTGAAAAGGAGATGCCTCGTGCAGCCTACTTCTCAGTGAAAGAGGGACTGGAAAATTTCCAGCCGCTGGATTCCGGCTGCTACAAAAACTCTGGACTGGGGAAAAGCAGTCTCGCAAGAGAAATCAAAACCACGGCCCCCCACCTCACCTGGGATTGAAGATGGAGAAGGTGACCTCAGTCAGAATTACAGACAGGCCGGGAAAGGCTCTGCCTGGAGCAAGAGCTAAGAGGCTCAGGAGGGCTGGCACCACCTTTCAGAACTCCAGGCACTGTAAGAACCAGCACGAGAGTGCAGAGTGTAAAAGAAAAATGTTTGGAATCATTTTAAAAAGTGAAAGAGTAAACAGGCACCTCCCACCAGGAAGGACAGGACAGAAGAGAGGAGAACAGGCAGGTTAAGGTGGAAGCAAATCAAGAGCGCGTCCTCAGCCTACCTGACGGCTGGTTCTTCATTAAGTTTAGTGAAACGAACACCTCCGAGCTGAGGCTCAGACAAGCAGTCCTCAGAAAGGAGCGGACTTACTACGGATGCACAGGGATCTGAAAATTCCTCAAAAAAATCTGTGGGCTACTTTATACCAACACACTTGAAAACTTAATAAAAAAATAGTTTTCTCACCTTCAAAATCAAATCAGTATATTTTGTATGGTTCCATTTTAAAAATACAGGCTGGGGAAGGGAGCAGGAGGGCGCGAGGCAGAGGGAGAGGGAGAGGGAGAGGATGGACGGTGACTCCGAGGGGCCGCAGTCTGTTCCCGTTTTTCCTCTCTGCTGTCCTGATGAATGAAGCCCCGTGCCCCGTGCCCCGTGTGTCAAGCACGGCGGCGCCTCTGCACGTAGCTGCCGCTCACCTTTTTGGCCCTGGGTTTTGAGGGTTTTCCCTCTTGGAGGCCCTGGAACGGGAGAAGAGGCAAGGGGTGGGGGGGGGAGCGTGGACAGGCAGACCTGGGCAGCGGGTGCCCAGGTGCGGGGTCTCTGGGGGGCTCCACGTGGGCAGCTCTCTGTCTGTCCTGGAGCTGGTTCCCGTTCCATCGCCCGCCACTGCCCTTGAGCCTTTGTAGTAAAGATGCAGCACACACAGCTCCTCGAGCCTCTGCTGCTCCCCTGAACAGGGCAGAAGGGGGGTCACCGGTGCCTGGGGAGAGGGGCCGAGTAGGACGACCTCCTGTCATTGCAAAGTGTCCAGGCCTCAAGCAGCCAAATACTCACTAAAGGTTGGCGTGGATTATTGAAAGTCAGCTCCTTCAGTGAGTGAGTGATGCCTCAAAGACGCGTCTACAACTGTGATTATAGCAAATACCAGTGATTGTGCACTGTGGATGAGTTGTGTGTTTATTATTACGTAGTAATAAAACTGATTTGTTATTTTTAAAAAAACGTGTCTGCCATGTACAGACTCAGAAGAGGAGGAGGAGCTTTCAAAGGAAACGGGGAAGGGATGGGGAAAACAAGAGTAAGAGGCTGTCACGGAGCAGGGAAGAGAACATTCCAGGAAGGGGTGGGTGATGAGGACTGAAAGGCTCCTTCTGGCCCCCCCCTCCCATTGTCTGTTCTCTGTGTCCATTCGCTGTGTGTTCTTCTGTGTCTGCTTGTCTTCTGTGGCATCGGGTCTCGGGGAGCTTGACCCAAGCTTCCAGCTTGGCCCAGCAGGGGACATACACGGAGCATCAGGAAGCGTTTCTGCAGGAATTTAGCTGAGAGGGAGGAAGCTGTGGGGGTAACAGAGTGTTGAGAGAAGATTTTGCTCGTTGTTTTAATGGCCCTCTCTGGGTTTGTATAAAAACGGATGGCATAGGATAAGCCTTTGCAAGCAAGATATAAAACCCAGAAGCCACAAAGGAAAGACTGACAGACTTGGCTACAAACAGTGAACACTTTAATGATGAAAGAGGGCAGAAGCAAAGTTGAGACAAATGCAGACTGGGAGGAAGAATTTGCCACATAAACATAGACAGATCCCGTATGAACTGTTCAATCACAAGCTGGGTACAGAAAAAGTAATGATTTCTCTATTTCTGTTGGTTGTCCCCGTTTTGGTCGCAGGGAAAACGACTGAAATTTGCCAGTTCAGAGTAATTCAGTTCTGTCCAGGTACTTCTTCCCAGGTAACTGGTCTCTTTGGGCTCTAGCCTCACTTCTCAGGGCTTCTCCTTCCCCTGCCACCATGTGCAGAGAGGAAAGTTTAGAGCTTGGTGTTGTTTATTGCCATGGCCGGCCGCGGGCCCCATTTGGCTCTGAGCTCCTGGAAGAGTGGGGCTGGCTTTTATCCATCTCTGAGCCACCAGTGCCTAGGATTTGCCCGTCACCCAGAGAATTCCTATTGACTCAAATTGATCTGAAAGCTTTTAAGATCCCGGGGTGCCCCGTTTCCACCCCAGAGCCGCGTTTGTCGTATTCCCAGCAGGGCTGTTGTGAGGATGGATGTTTTAGTGCAAATGGCTCTGCTCCTTTGGCACTAACTGAGTTAAGCGTTTTATTTTCCAAGGATGTGCGCTCAGTTTTATGATCTGTCTCAGTCTAGTCCCTGAAAATGTGAATAAGATTTTCATAGGAACTCTGACTTTTAGAAGTGCACGGTCAACGCACCACGAGCGTTCCCGTGTCCCGAGCTTTGCGGTTTCATGGGAAGGGGCTCCGGGGCAGCTTGGCGTGGGGGGCGGGCCGCTGCGGGAGCCCTCAGCTGACCTGCTGTCCCTCTTCTCCCCACGCCCCCGGCTCCCAGCGCCATCAAGCAGCAGCTGGAGGAGGAGGGTGGCAAATGCCGCATTCTCTCGAAGCACCAGAAGTTCGTGGAGCACTGCTGCATGCGCTGCTGCTCGCCCTTCACGCCCCTCGTCAACTCCAAGCGCCAGTGCGGGGACTGCAAGTTCAACGTCTGCAGGAGCTGCTGCTCCGGCCAGAGGCACGAGAGGGCCTGGCTGTGCCGCGTCTGCCAGCAAGCCAGGTGAGTGGCCGCCGTCCTGCGCTCGGCCCGCGCCCCCCAGGCAGGACCCGCAGCGACCCACTCAGCACGCTGGCTGCGGTAAAGCGGCGATGGCGCCGGGACCCCCTGCCCCGCACAGAGGCTGGGGGGCTGCAGGGGAGCCCCGGGCAGTAGAGAGAGGCGGGGCAGGCTGGGAACTGGCCACGGAGCTTTCCACAGCTTCAGCCACCCTTTTGACGTTTCCCATTGATAACTCCTCCTGTCGCTCACTCACTCATTCACTCATTCATTCGTTCCACAAACACCTGCTAACGTCTTAGGAAATGTCCTGGGCCCAGGAAACATGGGGTGATGTCATCCAGCTGCTCGTGGCTCAGAGGCTTAGGAAGACGATGGCATGTGTGGGTACAGACTCGGGCACTCGGTGACACCTGCCGGTCTCATCTCTTGGGGCTGCCGTAAACCCAGGTGCCTAGGACAACAGAAGTTATTCCAGGTGGTTCTGGAGGCCACAAGTCCACAGTCGCGACGTCAGCAGGGAGAGTCCATTCCGTGCCTCCCTCCTGGTTCCGTGGGCTGCCGTGCTCCCTTCCCTGCCCCCTCTGTGCGTCTGTGCACCCGCGTCTCTTGGAAGTGCAGTTGCCGTCACATTCAGGGTGACTCATCACGCGGTCTGCTGTTCGTTCCTCGGGACTCCCCAGGCTTGGCTTCTGCTGACGTCTGCACGGCACTCTGAGTCCTGCTTGCTCACCTTCTCTGATGCCTCTCCCTCCAGTGAACGGCTCTGAGGTGCTGGTTCCTCAAGGAGCCCCTGCCTCCCTCGTCTTTTCCTTCTTCCCTTCTCTCTCCGCCCTTGCCCTGTTTATTCACTTCTGTCGCTTAACACATCAAGTCCCAGCATTGTCCCCTAGAGCCTGTTCTTGGGACAGCTGCTGAGCTCCCTGGGATCTCCAAGGGACCATCTCTGGCTGTAAAGAACAACATCATCCAAAGACACCAGGGGAAACAAAAGTGCTTTATGAGCACTCTGTGTCCTGGGCTGGGGGCAGCCAGGGCCTGCACCTGACGTTCAGGTCAAGCAACCCACCTGAGCCTTCACATGGCAACCTGGAGAGGAAGGGGAAGCTGTGTGGCAGCGGAGGGGAAGAGGAGCCTTCGCTGTAGAGTCGTGCGTTCTGGGGGTGACGGGTAGAGAGAGGCTCCTCTCGGGCCTTCCACTCCTCAGCAACGTTGGGGGACGGTCAGGCGCTGAGAGCAGGACAGCTGGATGTTGGAGGCGGTCGGCGTAGGTTTGACACAGTCATCACAGGAATTGGAGGGCCAGGCTTTTGAGCCGGCTTCCTGGGGCTAACCCCGAGCCTGCCTGCAGCCTGCCCAGCTGTGGTTTTCTCCAGCCACACTCAGCTGCCTGTGTGCAGCCGTGAGGAAAACAGATGCTCGGTTTATTCCTGGGTTGGGGATTTAACAGGGGCTTCAGGCAGGTCAGAGGGTGATGGAGTTTAGAATATTTAAAATATATAGGGATTAAAATGATCGGCTCCAATCTAACCTGGATGGTGGAGGAAGTAAAGTCTGGAGGGGCCTGTGGATGGGTGGGAAGAAAGTGGAGGGGTCTGTCACCTGGAAGAATCCGGTAACGGTATTTGAAGAAATGCCGCAGCAGGGGCACTCGGCAAAGCTAATTGGAAGAAACTGAAGTATTTTGTAGGGAAAAGATGTTGATGCTTGAGTTGGATCGGTTAGGTGGTGACCGTGGAAGTAGAGGGCCAGGGTGTAGGCGAGGAAGAAAAGCGTGCCTGGATGCAAGTCAGGGTGGTGGCAGCAGCGTGGAGGAGAAGGCTGGCCTGGCGAGCTGAGTCCCCTGAGCGAGAAGGTCGGAGCTGACCCCAGCAAGGAATTGGGGGAGCTCAGTGTCACGGCTTTGCTCCGGGAAAGGGCGAGTCTCACGCGGCCCCTGGCACCTCTTGCCAAGCCGCTGCCCCGCGCGAGGGCAGGGCCTCCGTCTCCTGTGCCGTCTGCGTGTGTCCTGGAGCCCGGCACGCGCAAGGCAAATCTCGGAGGGCTGAGGACTAGGCGGAGCGCTGACCGGTGCCCGCCAGAGGTACACGCAGAGCTGCGTGTGTGAAGGCTTTGGGGACATGAGATCGTTAGCCTGCAGGCCCTGACGGGCATCGTGGCACATCCACCCACAAGCGGAAGGAACTGTCAGTGCTTAGGCGGTTTGTCCTCTCTCCGCCCCTCTCTTCTCTCTACCCCTCGCCTCCTCTTTGAGGTGATAGCAACGAAGGCCTCACCCCCATCAGCGGCTGCTGCACGCATCTTCCAGCCACGGCGCTGGAATTTGGAAGACCTGGTCAGGAGCCAGGCCTTCTGATCCCAGGCCCCTGCCATTTCCATTACACAAGGTTGTCTCAAGGAATTGCAGATGTTGAAAACTAAGTTGTCAAATGGGTCTCAGATGGCAGCTGAGGATACATTTTAAATTTCCATTTCACGTTTCTGGCAGGGGGTTTAATTTAATCTTGCATCATTTTCATGTCGATATTGCATGATGGCTCCAGAGTCTTAGAAGCTTCAGGAAATAAGGGCCACTCATAGAAGGAACTTGAAAGAACGTCCAAAAGGCTCGTGTATACTCCGTGTTTATAAAGAACGCGGAAGGTGGCTGAGACGTTTTCCACCTTCAGCACATCTAGCTCAGAGCACGTCCAGATTTCTTTATCTGGTTGGCAGAAAGGAGGTGCTGAGGAGAGGCTAGGAATTTTGGGTTTTAATCTTGGATGACGTCTTGTGGGGGCATCTCCAGGGGTCTTGGGGTTATTGTTGACTAAAACCAAAAGAGATGGAGAAGATGGGCTCATTCCCTGCTTGAATGTTATTCAAGACAGTCACCCAGAACCTGTCCACGGAGGAAATAAATGAAGCATGTGGCAGGCGTTGGCTTCTTGAAATTTCTCGGAGGCCCAGTTTGACCGAGCAGGGCCTGGGGGTGGCACCTCAGGCGCAGGGGGTGAGCTGGTGGTCTTTTACACGGCAGCCCAATCACTTCCACGTTTTTGAGGGATGCCTCAGAAGATTTTCCTTTTTCACACAGTCACAAGGTGTGTAAGAGCTCAGTAACGTAAGACCACAGCCAAATTCATCGTGTAGAGCATTTAAGGAATGTGCTTCACTCAAATACAGGAAATTTCAGGTACATAGTTTTTAAAATTTGCCCAATTTTATAAAACAGAGGAAGAGTTTATGGCACATTGTGTAGCCTAGAGATACAGGTTTTTATGCTGGCAGAAGCCAAGCGCCATGCTGGCGGAAGGCAGGTGGCGCTTTCTGTGTCCGCTTTGCTTCTCGGCCCTTGGCTCGATCTGAAACTCCCCGCTTGGCTAGGAATTGACTTACAAAGGCATCGCTCCACCGCGCTCATGGTCAAGCAGGGGTGTCCTTGAAACGCTGAGTGTGTCAGGGGCATGAAGAGCACATTTCGCATGTGTGAGGTCACAGCTCGATGGCCGACAGCGGCTCTGAGACTCCGACACGCGCCGTTGCGAGGCACGGTGCGGCCTGCGTTTTGCCTCCTGCGCTGCGCACTGTGCACTTCCACTTTCCTTATGGAACTTAGTGTCACATTTTCGCTGCATTGGTTTGATGTCCAATGGCCCGTCCAGGGGCTTCCCAACGCGTCTGTGTTTTTCTGAGATGCTATAGGGGCCATGAATGACTATAATAATAAAAAGCGCTAGGAGCGGAGGGTGGCCGATGGTGCAGCGACATGAAGAGACAGTGTCAGCAGCGAGTGGCCACAGCAAGCACCGGGGCCTCCTCAGATGCCTTCTGACCCAGCAGCTCATGGGAAATAAGGGCGTTCGCCGTGAGGCCAGCCAGGGGCTCCGTTGCTGTGAAACGGTGGTAATCTAGAACTTCAGCTTCATTATTTTCATCTCAGTGAAAAAGAGGCGGCATGTCCTAGTGTTGTTTGATGGACTGATTCAGTAAAAGCATTTTAAGAATTTTAAATAAATGTTTCCACTTAACGGTCACTGCTGTGATTATGGTCATGTGCTTAGTTCTTCATTAGTCCTTTTGCTCCATGTGTTTTGCATTAAAATGTATTTATGTTGTCAGTGTTCAAAAGTTTTTAACTTGGGGAGATTAAGAAACATCAGATGAATGCATTATAGAATGAATGATAGATTTCTTTTTACATTTTATTTTTTAACTTGATTTCAACTTCAAAAAATAAAATAACAGACAAAAGGCAGCTTAACAAATTATGGAAGCATTACTTTAAAAAATCCTGTCCAAGCACATTTATCTTATTTAATCCTGAAAACAAACTCAATTGTTTCTCCAGTGTTCCAAAATATACAGAAATGAGCACAGATTGGTTAAATGACATGACCGAGGTCTCCTTGTTAATGAAGAAAATGAAAAACAAAATGCTTGATCATGTTTACATCTCATGAAACTAAATCTCACATTCTTTTTTTGTCCTTTAGCATTGATAGAGTAATGTCTTTGCCTTTGCTACAAAAATATTACAATATTACTGTTAACCATAGTCTGTAAGTTACATTAGTTGTATTTTCCCATGTATCACCATATTCTTAACACCTTGTAATAGAGAAACAGTCTTATACTTGTATTATTAACCACAATCCTCATCTACCACCATAATCACTATATTCTCCAGTCCCTAGCTTATTCTCCAGCTGTCTTTCACTTAACATCAACCTCCTAGACTGTCCCTTTCTACATACATTCAATGTGGAATGTTTAATAAGGTTGATTGTAAATATGTGGAAATGGATAGAGTTGATGGTATAACACATTATAATCAGTATAACTAACACTGCTGATTTGTAAGTGTGATTATGGATCCCTTATTTTTGAAATTGTTAACAAATGAGATAGAACAGAATCAATTGCTTTGTCATTATTTTCTTATATATAAATTTATCTTATTGACAATTTGCTGTGTAGATTCCTTCAGACCTTGCAAATAAAGGCCTATGATAGTTGCATTTTAAGTTCTTCTGCAGGAAACAACACGCTGCAAAGTGCCCGAGCCCGTGTCTTCCAGCCGTTATCACTTTAGGGCCAGCTGGGTCAAGACCGTTTGTCTGCTTTCCTTGCGAATGAACTGGCTTCCTAGCTCTTTGCTTTGTTATAAAAACTGTTCTCTGATTTTTGTCATTTTGTACTATTACCTTTAACACAGACCAATTTGGGAGATTGTTTTCATGGAATGAGGAAAATTTTCCCTAGCACTGAAATCAAAACACATCCCCTCATTATGCCTGAGGTGTTTGTTTTGGTTTTTCTGAGAAAACTTAAAGCTTCATTTCTTTTCACTTGGAATTTAATGTCCTTTCCTTCTGTCTGATCACTCAGTACTTGGTATTCATGAAATAGCATGCCCTTCTTTGGGCATCGATCCCACAGTGTCTTCTAAGAGCTACCTCAAGATTTTCTGATATTCCTGAATAAGATATATAATTTTAAACAAGTATCACATGGGCTAAGGACATTCACAGGTTAACAAATATAAGGGAAACTATCTAACCTCACTAGAAAGCAAAGGAGTAGAAATTTATGCTTCAAGAATCACTTTTTTCCTCACCAAATCAGTGACGCTTTTTGGCTTAAATCATCCCCACAGATCTGGCAGGGTCTCATCTCTTTCTGGAGCAGCCTAAATTGGCACAGCATTGTTGCAGCAGGCATCAAGAGCTTTTTACATGTCCAAGCACTTTTGCCCGGGAATTTCGCTCTTGAAAACATGTAACTAAAAAAATAATTTAATATAAGGAATTATTGTAATATTAAAAAAAATAGGAATCATCTAAATGTCTAACAATTGAAGAGTAGATACGTAAATTAGGGTATGTTCGACTTGTCAGAATATTTTGAGACTTTTAATATAATGTATCTATTTTAATAGAGTAAATGCTTAGGTTAAAAAAAGAAAATGCAAAATGTATATATGATATCACTGTGTGGAAAAAATACAGAAAAAACTGAAGGAAATATACAGACAAGATGTTCCCAGGAATAGTTCTTTGGGAGGTGGGCTTTGGGGTGATTATTCTCTTACCTGTGTTTTCCGGTTTTGCGCGGGTATAAACGAAACAAATGCACGGAAATGCCAGGCTCGCGCCCTCCTCGCCCGCCAGCGTCGCCGCCCCTGCTGGAAGCCGCAGGCTGAAGGCAGCGCCTGCCCGGGACGAGGGCGCCGTGGGCCGGGCGCTGTGGCGCAGAGAGGCCACCCTGCCTGGACCAGAGTGGCAGAGGCCCCCCACGGGCTCCCTCGGCCTGCGGCCCTCGGGGCGACTTGAGCACGAGGCGCACAGGACCTCTTTGCCATTTAAACCGCCCCCGTCAGAGCCCAGCGTCTCTTTTTGGTCCACTAATTCTTCAGTATTGGTAGGTTAAATAACAGTGAAGCATTGAGAGTGGCTGCGGTGGGCATGGGGTGGAACCTGCTTTTTCGGATGAGTTGTCGCATCCCACCCTGTGGGGCGCCAAAGGAGCCCCGTGGCAGAGCGGGCGGATCTGAGGCGCAGAGGGCTGCGTGGCTCGCCCACCGCCAGCCTGCCAGCTGCTCCCCCGGGCGCCTGGCCTATGCCAGCCCCCTGACCCTATTTCTAAGTCCGTAGGGCAGGGGCCAGCGGTGCTCCCTCTCTGTGCTCCCCCACGGCATCAGAAGGAGGGTGCAGTCTCTCCTCGGGGGCACTGCGTGTCCACGGGCGGCACCGCACACGTGTGTCTGCTGAGCAGCCATGGCAGGAGAGTGGACTCGAGAGTCTGGAGCTCGGGAAGGGGCCTCCTGCCTCAGGCCGCCCCGTCCCACGCTGGCCTCGGGGCTTCCAGCGGTGGGAGATGGCCTGTGGTTAACAGGACAGATATGAGAACGTGCTCTCGTGAACTATCACAAACACACAATACAGACAAACGCGGGTGTTAACGATCGGGGGGCTTGGGGGAAAATGCACCAGAGGTAAGATATGGGCAGTGGTTAGTAGGACTGTTTTGACGATGCTCTTTCATAGTTTGTAACGAATGTCTCACAGCCATGCAGGGTGTCGGTGGGAGAGGTGTGGGAGCCCTGTAGGATGGGTCTGTGTCCTAAGCTCACAGCTTTCACCATACACTTAGTGTACGTTCATGTGCGAATGATAAACTTCAATGAAATTATTAAAAAGGATAATCCCCGCTGTAGTCATGCTCTATCTCTCCATCCTTCTTCACAGACCAATTGTAACATCAGCTAGAGGTTTTCTATACCTTGATAGTAATACAGAAAAAGGGAGAATTAATTGAAAATGGCTGAAGCCCTGCCCTAGTCTAAACAGTTTGTGACCCACTAACATTCCCGTAAACGTCGTCGTAGTTCAACAAGGGTAGACTGATGGACAGCGGGGTCCAGCGTTAACTTCCCATCCCTGCCTAGGAAGTGGTGAAAGCACAGCCTGGGAGTGTCGCGGTCCCCGTTCATCATCTCGGCTCTCCGTCTGGCCCGTGGTTTCTCCCCAGCCCTCGCCTCCATGCACAGGAATCATTGTTCCTTATTCCAGGATTCCACATCAGCTGCAAAGACTTCAGTCTTTTCTGTAGTTTCTCAGATTTTACAGTTTACAGACAGCGTCTTTGACAGGGATGATTCTAGAGCTGCAGACACCCCTGTCCCTTACTGGCACCTGCTCAGGTCCCTGAATCCCTGAGCTCACCTGCATTCCCTGCTCAGCTCCTGGAAATGCCATCTGTGCTCTGCACTGCATGCTCTCCACAAGCACCAGAGCTTTTAGCTTGGACTTTTTATTTAGTGATGTGAACAGCTTCCAGGACAATGAAATTGAAAACTCTTATTGGATCCTAGCAGAAATAGAAAGTGCTATTTCCCGTTATAAATGAGGAGATTGAGGTCGAGATGGTGGAGGGACTTGCCCAAGTTCACACTTGCTGGGTTGTCGCAAACTTTGGTGGCCACTGTGAGCTGGGGAGCTAGGGACGCTCGATTTCCCAGCATCAGCTCAGGGCTTGGCTGCTGGCACGTAATATCAGTTGATAGTGGCTTAAATCACAAAAGAATAGAAACTCTGTCCCTGAGCCCAGAATCCTTCAACCAATACTCTTTGCCAAGCTGTGCAGTGAGATATAACGTGCCTGTCAGAGGTTACTTTTCTTTGGAGGCATTATACCACTGGGAATGAGTCAATAAAGGATTGCTATAGTTATTGGAACAGTTACTGGAGAAGCTTTGAAGAACACCTGGGAATCAGATCATCAAGGAAAGGCAGCACAGTTAGCATTTGGGAATTTCTATTTGAAAATATTCATTCCAAATACATTTATTAAATTCCATTATTTTACCAAGCACTATGTTTTACTGATGATATAAACATAAGTAATACTGAACAACTGTACACCAACAAACTAAACAATGTAGATGAAATGGAAAAATTCCTAGGAACATGCAAACAACCTACACTGACCCTAAAAGAAACAGAAGAGCTCAACAAACCAATCACAAGCAAAGAGATTGAAACATCATCAAACAACTCCCCAAAATGAAAAGTCCAGGACCAGATGGTTTCACAGGTGAATTCTACCAAGCATTCAAAGAAGATCTAATCCCAACCGTACTCAAACTCTTCCAAAAGATTGAACAAGAAAGAACACTACCAAACTCATTCCTTGAAGTCAACATCACCCTAAGACCCAAGCCAGATAAAGATATTACAAAAAAAAGAAAACTATAGACCTATATCCCTAATGAATACGGATGCAAAAATCCTCAGCAAAGTACTTGCGAATCGAAGCCAATAACACATTAAAAGAATTATTAAAATAAATAAAAACTGAAAAAAAAATAAACAAACAAGTTATTCGTTATGGTCAAGTGAGTTTTAAGGGGGGTTCAATCAGCATAAAACATGAAGAAATAAAAGAAGGAAAACCACGTGATCCTGTCAATAGAGGCAGAGAAGGCATCTGACAGGACACAGCATTTTATTGATAAAAATATTTCAAAAGTTAGGACTTGAAGGAAACTCTTTCATGGTAAAGGCCACATGTGAAGAACCCACAGCTAGCATTGTGCCCAGTGGTGAAAGAAAAGACTGACAGCGTTCTCGTCGGCATCAGGAACAAGACGAGGATGCCCCCTGTCACCACGGTCGTTCAGTATAGTGCGAGAGCAATCAGGCAAGAAAAAGAAAGAAAAGGCATCCACATCAGAAAGAAAGAAGTGAAACTTTCACTATTCTCATGTAATATGATCCTATAACTAGAAAGCCCCAAAAAACCTACAGCAAAACAACTGGAGCTAATAAATGAGTTCAGCAGAGTGGAAGGATGCAAAATTAATAAGCAAAAATCAGTAGTGTCTCTATAGCTATTAATGAGCAATCTGAGGAGAAAATTAGGGGAAAACTCCATCTACAATAGTGGTGAAAAGAATCAAATATTTAGAGATAAACTTAACCAAGGACGTAAAGCACTTGTATTCAGAAAACTACAATGCATTGCTAAAAGAAATCAAAGGAGACCTAAGTGGAAGAGCATTCCCTGCTCATGGATTGGAAGACTAAATATCGTTAAGATGTCAATTCTTCCCAAATTGATGTATAGAGTAAATGCAATCCCGATAAAAATTCCAATAGCCTTTTTTAAAGAAATGGAAAACACAATTATCAAATTTATTTGGAAGGGTAAGGGGCCCCAAATAGCCAGAAACATCTTAAAAAGGAAGAGCGAAGTTGGAGGACTCTCACTTCCGGACTTTAAATCATATTACCCAGCTACAGTGGTGAAAACACTATGGCATAGAGACATATAAACCAGTGGAGCCGAACCGATAGTTCATAAACGCACCAAATGTTGGTGTGTATTTCTGTCTTCCCATTTCTCAGCAAGCTCTGTTCTTTCCCCCATTTCCCAAATAAATTCATTTTACTGGCTTAACTAGAAACAAAAAAAAATAAAAAATAAAGTTCCAATACCACTAGCTATTAGGGAAATGCAAATGTAAACTACAATGAGATACCATCTCACATAGAATGGCCATTACTAAAAAAGCAGAAAACAGTAAGTTCTGGAGAGGATGTGAAGAAGCATGAACTCCCCTTCACTGTTGGTGAGATTGGAAAATGGTGCAGCCTCTGTGGAAGACAGTTTGGCGGGTCCTTGGGAAGCTAAATATAGAACTGCCATATGATCCGGCAATCCCTCTGCTAGGAATAGATCCAGAAGAACTGAAAACAGTGACGCGAACAGACATTGCACACTGATGTTCATAGTGGCATTGTTCACAATTGCCAAAAGATGGAAACAACTCAAGTGTCTATCAACTGAGGAGGAACAAAATGTGGTGTGTACGTAGGGTGGAATGATGCGGTGTGTACGTAGGAT
Source organism: Tolypeutes matacus (assembly GCA_026826555.1). NCBI lineage: Eukaryota > Metazoa > Chordata > Mammalia > Cingulata > Chlamyphoridae > Tolypeutes > Tolypeutes matacus. The sequence continues at coordinate 7,496,380 of JAKSZT010054335.1, read as the reverse complement.
GGAATGATGCGGTGTGTACGTAGGACGGAATGCTACGCTGCAGTAAGGAGAGACGAAACCGGGACGCATATGGCAACATGGATGGACCTTGAGGACATTATGCTGAGTGAAATAAGCCAGATGCAAATGAACAAATATTGTATGGTCCCACTGATATGAACTAAATACAAAAAATAAACACATAGCGTTAAAACCTAGAGTATAGGTTACTAGGAGATAGGATGAGTGCTGAGGCTTGATGTATGTAGAATTTTTAATTCGCTTGACTGTAAAAGTGTGGAAATGGATAGAGTTGATGTGAACACATTATAGTGAGGATAACTAACATAGCTGCTTTATAAATGGATTGTGGCTGAAAGGGGTAGTCTAAGGACGTAAATGTCAATTGACAGAAAGCTAGAGAATAATCTAGGGACTGAATAACACAGGAAACCCAGAGGTGGATGAGGATTGTGGTTAATAATACAGATATAAGAATGTTTTTCTGTGAACTAGAACAAATGACATCACTATTGCAAGGTGGTAAGAATGTGGAGAAGCGTGGGAAAAATACAATTAATGTGACCGATAGACTATAGTTAACAGCAATACTGTAATATTCTTGCATCTGTGTCAAAGAAGGTCCTGTGTTAATAAGAGGGGGGTATGGAAAAAATATGGAAAAATATACCGAATGTACGCTTGGACCACAGTTAGTGGTAAGAGTCTGGTGATGTTCTCTCAAAATCTGTAACAAATGTTCCGCAACACGGTAAGGTATTGGTGGAGGGGTGTTGGGTGGGAATTCTGCATATTATGCATGATTATTTTGTAAGTTCACAACTTCTCTAAATTAATTAATTAAGCAAACAAATAAATAACCTAGTTTTTTGCCTCAAGGAGTTCACAGTTGAATATTTGGAATGGGGGTCAACACAAAACCTCATAAGCATGCAATTACAATATAATGAGGTCAGAACACGTGGAGAAGGTTTTGGAGGGTGAGACCACCAAAGACACTGCATGGTGGGCTGCAGGGGGCAGGGAGGTGTATTCCAAACCAGAGTGAATTCATTCTTTTTGCATGAGGGCCAATCAAGGTACAGCAAAAATCTCGACAGCACTTCTTTCAAATTGTTTTCAACAAAGGGTCTGTACTCGAGCATCCTTTCATAATTGCCCTCTAGCTGAAAGCGTCTTTTCCTTTCTTCACCTTTTACGAGGGTCCGCATTTCAAAGACACGCTTCAGACTTGGTCAGCACTGCCTGGCACTGGGTGCCTTTTGATATGGAAAGACCTGGGGGCGCCAGGGAGAGAGGTTTGAGGGATTTGGGGATAGAGAGGCAGACCAGCAAAGCACCCCGTTGGGTGGGAGAGCGTCTGAAAGGGTGGCAGGAGACATGGCAATGTTTGCGGGGCGGGTGCTGCACCTGAGCCAATGCCTCCCTGCTCCGCGTGCAGGCCTGCGCCTGTGGGCCAGCAGAGGGGCATTTTATTGGGCACTACTTCTCTAGAGAGGGTGGTGGGGGTGAGAGCAGAGCCCTCTGCTCCGTCTACACCACTTGCCCAAGTGGTGGCTGGCGTGGTCCTCAGCCTCCGTCCTTTCGCAGCCCAGGCCTGGGCAGGGCGTCAAGTCCCAGCCTCGGGGCTGGAGACAGTGGCTGCTTGGAAAGGACTTTTTCAGGAAGGTGGAACTGTGATGTTCCAGCATGATTGGCTTGGTTCCTCGGGTCTTAGATTGGCTCTAGGACCTTTCTCCAACGCAGCAGGACCGTAGTTTGCTCATTGGTCCTCTAGATGGGTTGGGACAGACGCTTGAAACCCCTTGGGGAGTTGAAGGAACCACAGGTGGTTCAGTATAATTAGAGTCCCAGCTGCAGGAGGTGTGAGGCAGCAGGAAGCCGGGCCGCGGCTCTTGGAGATCACCAGGAGTGTTTCTGGAACCAGGCCCGGGCATTCTTTCTGTTCCTGGGATATAATCCAACATGAATGTAGTCAGGGAAGTAGGTGCTTCTGCCGCCCGTACCCCTCCTGACAGTGGCTATCCTTCAATTACAAATTGCACCGCAGCTTTCCTGCCATTGGAGACAGGGGCCCTCGCAGGTGGCTTTCCAGCTGGTGCCTCAAGCTGGAGGCCTGCAGCTCCCTTCCGGCCCAGCAGGAGCAACCGGCTTTGCTGTCTGTCCTCTGAGCCTTCCCTGGACCTCAGCTCCTCTGGGCTCATTTCTTCTCTCCTGGTGAATGTGGCTATTATCCCAGCTGCCCTCGGGCAGGCATGTGTCACGGTCAAGTCGAGGCAGTTACGCAGGACGTCTTCTCTTTCCCCTTCTTTGACAGCCTTGAAGACCTGAAGTCCAGATTGTGCAGCTGTAAGGTGGCAAAGCTCTCGTGAGCCTGGGTCTCTGAGTGACTGTGTGGGACAGTCTCCTGCCACCACACTGAACGTGTCAGGAGCAAGAAATAATCTCTTGTGGTTGAGAGCTTTGTGTGTTAAAGCCTGTCCTTTCCCGAATAACGACGTTCATATGCCCCCTGTGTAGTAGTCTATTATGTGGCTGCACCACAATTTCTTTTCTCCTGACAATGAACATTTAAGTTGTTTCCCATTTTCAGCTGTTAGAAACAATGCTAACAAGACATTCTTACACATTTCTCTTACATGCAAGAAATTTTCTGAGCATACGGCTAGGACTGATTTTTAAGTTGTAGAATGTACAACATTGTTTTGATTTTGAATCTTTTGGTTGGTCGGATTTCATCATTTGGTGCTTTTTTAAAGAAATTTCATGTGCTATGTACACTTTTTTTTTTCTTGAAAATATCCATTACCTTTATATTCAAAGAAAAACTTGATGTATAAAATTGTGTGGTCACACTTTATTCCTCTCAGACCTTTATAAATATTGTTTGTGGTTGAAACTGCTCACCATTGTTTCCAGCTCTCCTCCTTACAGGCGTGTGGAAAGACAGCTCTTCTCCATCTTCTTGAGGCGGGCTGTGGCCATATGGCTTGTTCTGGCCAGTAAAATATGAGTGGAAGCGACCCCCGTGTCACAGCTGAGTGGAAGCATTCACTTGCCCTTGCAAGACTCCCTGGAGCTCCCCTCCTTCCCCTGCGATCGTGGAAGCACATGTCGGCATGGTAGTGTGGTGCCTTCACATGGAAGGCAGGTGCCCTCGAGAGGCCTGTGGACCCTGTGAAGATACGGCATGTTCAGGAAATAGATTTCTGAGGACTGGAGCCCCTGAAAGGTGAGGGTTGTTTGCTCTAATACCCTGACACAGAGTTCCAGTACTCTCTGGTGCTGAGTTTCTACTCGTTTTTTAACCAAAACTTCTCCAACCATCTTCTCGTTGGCTGGATTCTGTTCTCCAGTAGTATTTTTTTTCCCCAAAAGATTCATAAGCACCTCGTTTCCTGAGGATTTTCAGATTTGAGAATGCCTTTCTGATGCCTTTATATTCATAGCGCCAGTTTTGCTTGGTTTATCTTTGGCTTACACTCTATTTCCCTCAAAACTTGCAGAGGTTGTCCCATTAATGGCATTGAATATTGCCTTGGGGAAATCACAAGCCAAATGGATGTTTTCCACTTCCAGGTTTCAAGCAGTTTTCTGTCTGGTTGCTTAAAGAGTTCTGTCTTTTTACTTGAAGTTTCATAGCCTAACCAACCTCGTCTCAATGTGGCTAGTTTCCCAAGAGTTTTTATTGAAATACGGTGTGCCTTGTGGATATGCAAACTCAATCTTTCATTCATCTCAAAGAAATTTTCTGCTATTATACCTCTGACTATGTGTTTTGCTCCATTTGTTGCTCTTCGACCTCATGAACATCAGTTATCCTTATGTTGAATATGTTTCATCTGTCTTGTATATTTATCTTCTCCTTAATTTTTAAAGTCACTTTGTCCTTTTCCTTTTCATTCATCTATTATTTCATGTCCTTTATTTATATCCATAATTTGATTTTCAGCCTGTCTGTTCCTTGATGTTTCTAATTATATATTTAGTAGTTCTGTAATGGTGGTATTTTATCCTCAATTTGTTCTTTTAGCTCTGTGATCTTCCTTTCATCCTATCCTGTTTTCATTGTTTTGTCTTTGAGTTCTTTAGTTCTTTTCTTACTGAGTTCATGTTCCTATTTTCTGTTGTACAAATCTCTCAAGAGAAATTTCCTTCTTTTCTTGGGTTCTCCTGACCTCCAGACTGTGTGTTCTTCATCTCCTTTTTACACCCCATTTTCTCCTGCCCTCCTCCCTTTCTTCTGCGTAGCCACAAATCTTTCCTTCCATCCTTCCCTGACTTTTGTTCCCAGTCTTTTCTTGTTCTTTACTATTTGTGTTTGCACAGTTACGATCCTAATTCTCTCTACCGTCACCAAGCATAACATAGGAAGTTCTGTACAAATATTCAGTTTTATCTAATAGAGTATGTTTGAATTTTCCTTGACATTCCACTCTAACCTGGAGTTTAGGCTAGAGCTGCGGGGCTACCTACATTTCCGTGGTCTGGGAGCGTGGGAGAGAGGAACCTTTTCCCGGGCTGTGCTTGTCGTTGACTGATCAGCCTCCACTGAGATTTCAGCTCATCTTCCTGTGCCAAGTTTCATTCCCCCTAGACAGGGGTATCCTTTCTCAGGGTAGGAGGGGGGATTGTCCCTCGGGTTTTAGATCAGATCCGCATGTTCCACACAGATGCTTGGGCAGCAGTGGGCCCTGATGAATCTCCCTGCTCCACTAAGATTCTGAAGTCCTGTTCTCATAGCTGGGGGCTCTTCCCTAGGCAGCCCACCCAGGGAATGCTAACTCGGTTAATACTACATGTAGAGATTACCTGTGTCTTTAAATCCATTTAATATCAACGTTTGCTTTAAGGCGCATCCTTTCTCCACTTGGACTTGGGTTCCCTGTCTCCAAAGGAGGGTGTCTGTGAAGTCATTCAACAAATTTATTGACCACCCACCACATGCAAGGGACAGTGCTAGGAACCAGGGAGACAAAAGCAAACAAAATAAGCCAAGTCTCATCTCTAGGTGACCTTATACTCTGGAGGGACCAAAACCAAACAAGAGCAGACAATAAACAATAGAAATACACTGGTTGTGGATAACTTTAATAAAGAAAACCAAGGCATGAAAAGGCAGCAGTGTTGGGGGTGGTAGGATGTAATTTTAGAGAGGGTCTGGAAGACCTTCCTGAGTGGTGACTGATCTTGAAGGTCCTCTCTAGCTCTTTGAGCGTCTCTGAACATTTCAAGCTGCTGGATTCTTGATCGAGTTGAGTTTCACTCGCCTCCTTTTTTATGAGAAGTGGCCAAAAGGCATGCTGCCGAAGAGGAAAAGGACTTAAGAAAAGGAAATTAGCACCTACCACAAAGTAAGATTGTTAATTATATCCGAAAATGTTAATGTATTTCTTTTAAGAGATGATGTGTTGAGAGAAAAGAGAACTAGTTTTAACATCACTAATCCCACCTTTGAGACCTGGTTCTCCATTTGATTAATTTTTTTAAAAAAAGTGATTATCTCTTTCTCTGAGGACTTCAGTAGTTACTCTTCCATTATTTCCTGTCATTCAATATAGCAGTGGGAAATATGAAGCTAGCGTGATATTCTTCTCTTTTTTAAATTTTTTGTAATTTTTGTGTTGGGCCTGGATGCCTGTAGATATGTGTTGATGTTGATTGTTTGATACCTGATTGTCTTAAAATCCATTGTACCCTTTAATCTGTCATTCAAGTCTTCCTTTATTTGGGGGGAAATTTTTCTATTGCAGCAAATCTCAGACTTGATTGTGCATCAGAATCAGCTGAAGGGATTGTTAAAACACACATTGCTGGGCTCTGCCCAGAGTTTCTGACTCAGTAGGTCTGGGAAAGGCACTTCAGAATTTGCATTCCTAACAAGTTCCCAGGTGATAATGTGGGGCCAAGGATCCCAATTTGAGAACCACTGTCCTATTAAATAGTGATTTTTTGTTGCTTTAACTTTCCTCTTTTTCATGGGCACCAATTAAGCAAATATTAGGCTTTTTTAATGTCATCAATACCCATTATCTAATTTCTCCAACTCCATGTCCCTAACAGGGTTTTCAGCAATGTTCCTTCTTGTTCTGCTGCTAATATGAATTCCTATGGTTTTTCCTTCTGTTTTCCTGAGTTCTGCCAGCTGTCTCATATCCTATTCTTTAAAACCGTTTCTCCACATTTTCATCCGTGTCATAATATTTCTGATGTGATTTTTTGTCTGACTGTAGTTTGTAATGTTCCTTTTCTTCTTTTCTCTTGAAGTGTCTTTGCAAAAATCATGTGATGGTTTCTTTGAGATAGTTCTCGTTTTTGAATGGCGACCATTCTCCCTGCATCTGCGCTTTGTAGAAGGTTCAGGGGAAGTAGCCTGCCAAGTCCAAGTGGATTACAGCCAGCCTGAGATGCTGGTCTCTCCGCGCCCTTTCTCAACAGTGAGCGCCGAGAGTGCCCATCCCTACACGGAGCCACGCGTGCCGTGAGTGTGTCTGTGGGTCAGTGCAGTGTCCGTGGTGCCTTCTCCAGCCGTCTGTAAGCGAGTGTGGGGGCGGCGTGCCCCCCACTTTCTCCCCCACCCTGCCGTGTGGCTGGCTGCTTCTTCCAGACACAGCTTCCCTGCGTGCTGCCTTGCTCACACGTCCTTGACCTTGCTGGTCCAAGCCCAGTGTTCTGTGGATGCCTCATGCAGGTCAGTATCTACCCCCACCCCCCAAAAAATTAGTTGAGACTGATGCTCCGCAGACACCAGGAGGGTGTGAAGAGGTTTATCATTCACGTAATGGAACTTTGAAGGAGCACGAGGAGGGCTCAAGCCTGTCCAGGTGGCCAGGGAAGCAGAGCGCGTCCTCGGGCCTGAGAGTGGCTGTGGGGTGGGCCGGGCGAGGACTCCGCAGGGGGTCTCAGGTTTGCAGGGATGAGGGTGTGAACTTTCTTACGAGACCGCCCAGATGTAGGACAAACGGGAAAGTGGGAGGGCTGGGCCTTCAGAGGTGCCGGTGGCCAGTCATGGAGAATGGAGCTGGTCTCCTTGTTAGACCAGGGTCATTAGTTCTGCCCCCTGGGGGTGACTCCTCTTTGGATCATTTTTCCTGAGAACCGTGGGCTGTCTGGGGAAGACTTCAGAGAGGAGAACAGGGCAGTGACGCCTCTACGCTGTTGTTTTTAAACCAGAAACCTGTCTCGATGCCTCTTTTGAAATAAGAGTGAAGCCCGGGGAGTTTTGCCGCTTTTCATTCGTGGGCTTGCTCTGCATGTGCTCAGAACATTTTCTTATTTTTCCATATCCCAAGAAAATAACACACTGACAAGAAGTGTATGTGCTGCTCATTATTTTTTGCAATTAAGACCTATATATGCATGGATGGTTATACTTGAATATTTTAGAGAGTTGTGGTTACATTTTGTGAAATACTAAGGATTTGGGTATCAGATTTTTTTATTAAACAAACAGAACGAAGCTGTCTAGGCCTCCGCAGGGGAATTGCGTGTGCTTTCTTGGTCATCCCACAGGTTGTACGTATTGCGGTTGCTATAGATTTCTTTGGTTAAAAGCCTCATTTTATCATGCATTTTAAATCCTACTTTTTTATGGACATGCGAAAAACAATATGAAAGGATTTTAAAACATTAATTAGTGTAAAAATTATACCAAATATATTTTAATTTAGAACAAATATAAATTCTAGTACATATGCGATGTGTAAGAAATCTAAACAGAATCCCTGGGCACCAGGATCCTGACTCATCTGATAAGGTTCACTCTAGGTACTATGTTATCTTCATTATAAGGTGTCTGTGTTTTCACATTTTACTGTTCCTGAAGTCAGAGTGTCTTAAAAACATTATCAAAATGAACTCGCCAGGCAACCAGGGAAGAATAAATTGCAGTCATAATTGCGTGTCCGCGTGCCAGGCTTCGTCTTACTGAGGTGCCTGTTTTTTAAACAATCACCTCATTTGAGTCATTTGTCTGGGCAGCACCATGTGCCATTTTTTTTATTTAACTTACATTGGAATATTAGCTCTTAAAATGTCTTTCTAGATATTGCACCATGAGGTAGCAAATCTAAGAAAGTCACTGTATACTTGGAAAACCCATTATCACACAGGGCTATTCTGTGTAAAAGCTGTAAAGCTGCCAAGTATCTTGATGAGAATGAAGAATATGACAGAAAAAATTTTAGAAGAGGTTGGTATGAGGTCCACTTCTTGCCTTGTGAGAGATAATCTACCTGTCCAAAATTCAGAATAAATCTAATCCTGAGGAAACATCAAATACATACTGAGAGACATTGTACAAAACAATCAGCTTGAATTTTTCAAAGTGTTGATGTCACTAAAGACAAAAACTGAGGAACTGTTCAGATTAAAGAAGGCGAAAGCAACATGATAACTAAATGCAATGTCGGTTCTTAGATTGGCTTCTAAGGTGGGGGAATAGCTAAAAAGGACATGCTGTATCCGTTTTAAATTTCCTGATTTTGATCACTGTACATGGTTATGTAAGCAAGTGCCCCTGTTCCTGGAAATATACACTGATGTATCTAGGGGACAAGCAACATACTTTTCACTCATTTCCTCCATAAATGCTTCCTGAGTGCAGCCTACACAGGAGGCCTATGCTACAGCAATCAGCTGGTTTCTGCTCATCCCTGACTTTCTGGAGAATTGTTTCTTCACATGTTTATCCACGTGGTAGTAGTTTTTTGGTACAAATTCTTTGCCTTTTGTTTGTAAAGTTCCTGTTTTAGTTTCCAGGGCTGCTCCAGCAATCACCATGAAATGGTTAAACAGTGGGAATCGATTGCCTTACAGCTGTGAGGCCAGGGAAGTGCCCAGATCTAGGCATCCTCAGAGCACTGCTTTCTTCCTGAAGACCAGCTGCCGGCCATCCCTGGCTCTTGTCACATGGCAAGACACATGGCGGCGTCTCCCAGGCTCTCCCTTCTCTCCCGGGTTTTGCTGATTTCAGCTTCTTCCGTGGTGCGCTCTCTCTGAATTCCGTTCTCTTATAAAGGGCTGCAGTAGCAGGATTAATCACTGTCCTGGCCGGGCTGGGCCACATCTCAACTGAGGTCGCTTCCTCAGAAGTCCTTCCTACAGGGGGCTCACACCCACAGGAATGGATTAAATTCAAGTTTGGGTTTTCTGGGCTCCGGACAGCTTCCCACCACCAGATCCTTTTCTCCTTCTTGAAACATCTTTGCACTAGTCTCATGGCAGTTTCTTTGAGGTTTTCCCATTCTTCTTAGAACTGACTTTTGTGGCATGTCTGTGTGGGGAAAGGGCCGGCCTGAAATTTGATTTTTTTGGCATTTCTGTGATAAGCAGAGACACTGGTTCATTCTTCCTGCAAGTCCCGGGTCTGCACCGACCGCTGAGGTGATGGAGAGATGACAGCGCACGCTGACGGCGGCTTCCGCGGTAAACTGGGGATAGAGCTGTGCACGCGTGACAGGCGCCCTGCTGGGGACGGCGCGATGCTCCAGAGCCCAGGCTAGCGGCAGCAGGAGGGGCTCCCAGAGGGAGGCCTGTGTGAGCTCCCGAGGGAGGGCGAGGCAGGCTGGGAGCAGAGAGGAAAGTGCAGGGCGGGCTCGGCCGGCGCCGTGAGGCCCAGGCAGGGTGGGCAGGAGCAGAAACGTGGCTGTCGAGCTGGCGCTGCAGGTGCCGGGGAGCTGGGCCAGGGCAGAGCTCCACCTTCTGTGGGAAAGGCCCAGCTCGCTGGAGCACTTGACAGAGAGCGGTGAGCTGTGGCGTTCAAATGTCACGGGGAGGGGTTGGGCTGGTTTGGAAAGAATCGTCTAAAAAGACGCTCAGGGGGGCCGTGATGAAGAGGCGAGGTTGTGAATCTCTCCTGTAGAGCAGGGGCCCTTGACCAGGGTCCCTGAGCTTGACCTGAAACTCAGAAAACCGCTGTTCCCGTGGGGACGCGCTGGTGCGGTGAGATATTGATTGAGTCATACACTGTGTTGTGTGGCCTTGGTGAGGGGGCCCTGCCTTTCACCCGGCTGGCAGAGGGGTCCTGGAACGGAAAAGCTAAGAAGCCCTGCCCTAGAGCAAGACGGGGACCTCACACCGGAGGCCCCGGGAGGGCCAGGGTGGGCCCCCGTGGCTGCTCCTTGAGCCCCACTCACGCATTTGCTGATCCTGACTATAAAACAGGTTCAGCGAGTATGGTCAAAGTGTAAGGGGCGCGCCCCTGAGAGGGGAGCTGGACCCCCGAGGGCGCGCTCCTCTTCCCCACAGGTGTGTCACGTTAGCCCCCTTGCACTGTCTGCGCTGTTTGGAGGGAGGGGATGTCCATTTGCAGCCTGCGCCCCTCAAAGCTGGGACCCAGGTGTCAGTCTGGGACTGGCGTGGGAGTGACAAGACCCTCTCGTCCGAATTCTCTCCTGGACTCCTTCCGGATTCTTTTATTTCGCAAAGCATGGCTTCAGTACATCAAAAAATAAAAACTAACTCTGCTTAAGGGTAGACAGGCCATGTGATGCTCTTTACCCAAAGTGTTAACTTCGGGGACAAACTGGCCTGTGTGGAAGGATGAATGCATATTGACTATTTTACATTTTAATTACTGAGAGAGATGCGGTGTGGAAATGACCTTTGTGCTTTTCTATCATTATTTCATTGAAAACAAAGTTTTTAAACCAGTGGACGCTAAATGGGTATTTTTAAAGTGGAAAAATTACCCCTGCCACTGTCACGGTGATAGAATTGCTTTCATCCCGGCAGGCTGCCATCCACATACACCTGTATTTTACGTTGTGCTCCTCAGGCGACTACCTACTTTTTGTGAACTGCTGTTTTACTTAAATTCATCAACTTTGATCTGCACTCTACACCACACTCACACCTATCTGAGAACCTATCTAATTGTCTCTAATAAATTGCACATTTCCATGGTTCTAACACTGGCTCTTCCCACTTTTATTTTGTATTTACAGACACTGCTCCTGTGAACGTCCTTTTGCTTACGATTATTTTCTTAAGAAAAGCGCTGGAAGTAGAACTTGAGTCAAAGACTCTGTTTATATTTTTGAATCTTCTTTAACATTCCGTATTGCTCTCTCACAATTGTATGAACTGATTCTGTCACCAGCAATAAGCATCAGCTTCAACACAAACTCACCAAAATCAGGTTCTCTCATTTTTAAAACTCTTTTTTGGTAGGAGGAAAACAATGTCTTGCTGCAGGACAGCTAAATATATCCATGGCTTTGAATGTTTGCCTCTGGTTTCCTTAAAAGATTCCATCAGCCCTTTAGGATGGTTGGGAATATAGTTTCAGATCTGTGAGGCTGAAACCAGCGTCAGTGCTGGGGCCGTGCATGCAGGTTCCCCCAGCAAGGTCAGTGCTGGGCCGTGTGGGTTCCCCCAGCGAGGTCAGTGCTGGGCCGTGTAGGTCCCCCAGCGAGGTCAGTGCTGGGCCGTGTAGGTTCCCCCAGCGAGGTCAGTGCTGGGCCGTGTAGGTTCCCCAGCGAGGTCAGTGCTGGGCCGTGCAGGTTCCCCAGCGAGGTCAGTGCTGGCCCGTGCAGGTCCCCCAGCGAGGTCAGTGCTGGGCCGTGTAGGTTCCAACCCCAGCGAGGTCAGTGCTGGGCCGTGTAGGTTCCCCAGCGAGGTCAGTGCTGGGCCGTGTGGGTTCCCCAGCGAGGTCAGTGCTGGGCCGTGCAGGGTCCCCAGCGAGGTTATTTAGCCCTGACTCCCAGACAGCAGCTCTGTACAAAGCACTGTGTTTCTTAAGCCTTTCACACCCTGGGGATGTAGGAAATGGAATTAAATACGCATCGGCCGAGGCCGCGCCGTTCGCGTGGAAGACCCCAGCTCGGCCCCTGCGGGTAGCACAGGAAGACGCGCACGGGCTCCGGCCCTAGCTGCAGACCCTTTGCGGCTTTGCAGATGCTTTAGCACACGTCACCACACTGCGTGTGGACAGCCCTGTCCAGGCTCGTGTGGGCAGTGCTGGGACGGCGGTCGTCTCCGCCGTGCACGTCTGGAGGGCGGCAGAGCCAGACGCCTGGGTGGGTGCTCCGTGTCCCCAGGGCAAGGCCGGGCACAGCCCATCCTCACCCGCCCCTCGCCATCCTAGAAGAACGCTCAGAGGCCGGTGGGGCCAGGGAGCGGCAAAGCCCGCGTGCGGCACCGTGCCTGGGCCTGCTTCCTCAGCAAACCAGGATCTCGGTAGCCGGTTCCCATGACGCCAACGGCTGGAGATGGGCCGTGGGTTGCGTGACCTGGCTCCCATCGAAGAACAAGCCTTGGGCATGTGCTTTAGGGGTGCCCCTGGATATCTCTGCTTCTCCCCCATATCCTGGCCCTGGTTGCACTGAAGCCGCTCACCGCCACCCACTTTTCATGCCGACTGCCATCACATTTACTGTGACTCCTTAGATAGTTTCATCTGCTCATGTCACCTAAACAAGAATTCACAACATCTTCTAATCCCACCTACCTCCAAAGCCAAATCTCTCAAGATACATTTTTTAACTTTTTTCATTTGTACCCCAGCTTAATGCCTAAATTGATTGCCAGTATCTTTCAAAAAGATATTTGCTAAAATGAAAGTGTAGAAATTATTTAAAAATTAGGACCAGGAAAATGTAAAGTAATTAAAATGCAGAAATGCACCTGGCAGTGAGCCACGTGCTCACCAAAGTTGAAGCACACACCTGGGCCTGGGTTTCTTCATGCCAACGCAAAGAACAAAACTTCAATCACCTGCACAGTTCCGAGGGAGAAAGCACACGGCTTCCGAGCAAAGCATGTTTCCGGCACTTTAGTTCTGGAAGACTGTCTCCTGTATTCTTCGCGGGGAGGCCAGGCCAGGCACTGACGCGGGGCCGTAAGCTCGGTGATGGCCAGTAGCGTTTCGCAAGCCTGCTCCTTAGTTAGCCGAGGGAGGGCTCCAGACAGAACCTTAGGAATGGAGCCGAGACAAGGCCGCCCAGAGAGGCAGCGTGAATTCCTCTCTCACCTAACAGCGTGTCACTAAGTCACCCCTGGGCACAGGTCTTAGCCTCTGTGCTTCCGATGGTCAGGCTTGATCCAGGGACTGGAGAGCTAGGCTCCGTGTCCTAATGTCCATAAGTGTCATTTTCTCCACTTGGACTTTCGTCTGCGCAGTTTACCTTGAGCCCCATGTCCCTTAAAGCACAAAGCTCCAGGTTCCACCCGGAGCAGGTAGAGAATTGTCGCATAGCCAAAGCAACGTGCATTTGCCCTTTTGACATAAGAACCTGTGGCTCGGAAGAAAGCCAGGGAGGGAGGGAAGGAGGAAGGAAAGAAGGGAGGAAGGAAGCAGTTCCTCTCTCCAATCCTGCAATGGGCATCACCCCTGCCCTCTTTTGAGCTTTGCCACCCATTGTAGGAGTCCCCTGGGCTGGCCAAGATCTTGTCGGGGCCCTTGGAGAGGTCAGCAGAGAGGCAGCGGGACCAGGGGGCAACTCGGACAATAATGTGGGCAGAGCGTGAGTGGGTAGAAGGGGTAGAGTTTCAGGATGAAGACGGTGGAAGCCAGAGATACATGGAGACGCTGTCTCGGCAGCTCTTGTCAGGAGTGCGGCCGGAGAGGATGGGGGGAAGCTGGAGATGTGAAGTCAAGGAGGGGGTGTCCACTTATCCAACAGGGGTGACAGCAGAGCATATGTGGTAACCCAGCAGAGAGAGAGAACTTGGTGATAAGGGGCACGAGGGGCAATGGGTGGGATGGGACCCAGGGCTTTGTGGGAAGGGGTAGTCCCACCATTGCTGGAGGGTGGGGCGACGGGTGCAGGTGCTGGGGGGCTTGGGCTGGGAGGACACGGGACTCCCACGCGGGGCTGCTGCTTCTCACTGAGGAATGAGCAGGGCCATCGCTGGAGGGTGAGGAGTGAGGGCATTAGAACGGTTGTCTGGGGAAACGGGGAAGTGGGCCTAGTAACACAGGATCCCTGATCTCACAGCCTGTCCCTTGACGTCTGCGGCCTGGATGGCATGGGAAGCCCACCGGCTTGTCGTGTGGTTTTCCTGCAGCCCGCTCAGTGCCTCGGGGGCTGGCACGCAGAGGGCAGGCGCTTAGTTCACTCTTAGTACCCCTGATTCTCTTCTATCACCAGTATTTAAAATAGTAAACGTTTTGCTGCATTTCTACAGATTTGGGTGGATAGCATTTTCATAATCATTGAATTCAAAGTATTTTCAAATTTCTATTGTGGTTTCTTCTTGAAGTATTAAATACTTCTAAGTAAACCCATAGAATACTTAGTGTTTTTAGATTTCCAAACATGTACATATGCCTAAATTATATTTCTATTATTTATTTCTAACTTAATTGAATTGATATCAAAAAACCCTTCTTATGATTTCAGTCCTGTGAAATTTTTTGAGACTTGCTTTGCACCCCAGTATATGGTACATTTTTGTAAATGTCGTGAATATGCTTGAAAAAATAGAGCGTTTTGTGTTTGTGGAGTGGTTTCATATAGACAAAGTTTATTAATTATATTAAATTCTTCTATATTCTTAATGATCTTGTAATCTACTTGTTCCTTAATTTTTGAATAAGGTGTACTAAAAGTACCTCAGGAAAAAAAGGAATAAAAATAAATTCTAAAAATTTAAAAAGTATCTCAGTATGATTATGGATCTCTTTCTCTGGTAACTGTCAGTTTCTGCTTTATTTGCTTTGTCCGTTTGAGGCTTTATCATTGGATGCATTTGGGTTTAGAAACGTTCTCTCTGCTAAATATTATCATTTTGAAGCCCCCCAGAGAGCTCCTCGGCTGCTGGTGAGGAGATCCTCAGTGCTCTCCCCCTTGCCGTCCCCAGGCCTCCCCGATTAGCACTTGAGGTCGGCTTCTTGTGCTGTGGCAGGCGCTTGTTCTGCCAAGCATCGGCTTCTGCTGTGGAGAGAAGAACCCTCCTTGAAGAGCTGCTACAGGCTCCCCGTCCTGCTGAAGGACGCCTGTCAGAAAGTAGGACCTGCTCAGAGACCCAGGAGCTCGCCACTGCCCTCCACTGCCCCTCGGGTCTCCAGTTCTGCTTCATTTCCACATCAGGTGGAACTCTCTAACCCTGGAGATGAGGCCACGCAATGTGAAGGGACTATCAGAAGGGGAAAGGGCTAAATTTCCTCATTTGGCAGTTAAAAAAAAAGAAGATAGACATTAATAGGAGAACTCATTGATATTTATCAGTAGAGACAAAAGGACTTAAAATATATCTAGAACTTGATTATATGTAAGATCACAAAATTTATCATGTAAGCCTGCTGGGGGCACTTTTGAGAGTAAAAGGGCATGCCCTTAATTACCCATCACTAGACATCAACTGGGACACGAACTGGACTACTGCTCTCCCTAATTAGGTGGCCCCTTTCAGTTCCCCGAAGAGCCGGCCTTGGTCTGTGTCTAACTTTTCGGTGCCCCGTGGGCCTGTGACTGTGGATCTGGGGAGCCGTACACAGTGGTTATGCTGAGTTAGGGCAGTTCAGCTCGCTCGGGGATGGCTGCCACGAAGCCCATGTGAGCCAGAGAATTCTGTTGGTCCGTTCGCGCCTCTGCCAGGACAGTCTGACCCCCAGCCATAAAGCAGTGTGTTTAGCTCTCAGACCGCCACAAAGGCCGAAACAGTCGGGGCTTGCTCACACTCTGCTCGAGACAGAGCAGGAGCCCAGGTGCCTGCCTTTACTCGGCACTCTCTCCTTTTGTGGGTTCTAGAACCTTTCGTGCCAAGAGCCTTTAGGAAACCTGCACGGGATTCTGGAATGCATGTGTGCGAAGATTTTTCAGGATTTTCTAAGAAAATATTCTTGCCATATTAAAAAAAAAACACAGATTTTTCCCTTCCTTCCCAGCCCTTATAAATTTAATGTCTTTTTCTTGTTTTACCGTCCTGTAAAAAGTTAAATAACCATAGTGATCACAACGACCTTCGCGGTCCCTGAATGTCAGGAAATGCTGTCAGCGTTTTCACCTCGGGCACTGGCCGGAGGGAGCCTTGGCTGCCCCCTTCTAGAATAAGGAAGTTCCTTTCCATCCCTAGACTGCCAAGAGATTTTAGCATGAATGGACGGTTTTTCTTCCCTCTCGGTTTGGTGAATGACATTAATTAGGTTTCTAAAATTTAAACTAACTTACAGTCCTGAGATAAACCCAGCTTAGTCCTGAATTACCTTTTTATAGTCTGTGTTTGTTGAAATGCTTGCACCTGGACTCACAGGTGAGCTTGGCCTGTAACATCCTAACCACTTGCTCTTCATGAGTTCCGGTGCCGTTATGCTCTCCCCACAAAGGGAGGAGGGAATTGTGCCTTTTTTCTATTTGCTAAAAATTGTGTATTATGTTAAATTGTTTTTTCTTTAATTTGTAGTAGAACTCGCTTGCTTGGCACTAGTGGCTTCTTTTTGGGGAAAAGCTTTTACTACTGGTTTGATATCTTTAATGAGTGGAGAATTATTTCTGTTTTCCATTTATGGTGAGCTGGTGCGGGCTCTAGGAATTTGTCAGTCCCCTCTAAGTTTCCGAGGTTACCTGGATTCAGCTGAAACCCTCTCGGCACAAGCAATCGGCACGCTTCGCTTATTTTCCACGATTTTCACTTTTGCTTAGTTTTAGCTTTGAAGATTTCTTAGTACCTCACTGCCAGTATGAAAAGTCTACATTTAATTGATCCCAACAACTTTGTGTATGCTCAAAATTTTAAACACCTGTCTCTCGTGTATTTTTTCATTAATTGCTTAGTCAATTTATATTTAATTACCAAAATTAGGAACTTTGAGATTATTTGTTTTCTGGGCCAGCAATGAACAGCTGGTCTCTCCAGCATGCAGGGCTCAGTGTGCTTTTCCCGTGGCCTCAGGCTTAGGTCTGGGAACTCTAATTCTGAATGAAACCTAACTACCAGCTTCTCTGAAACCTAAATCTCACTGCCAATTACAGTGGTTGAGGAAAGTTAAAAAACAGCAACAGTAATCGTTCACACTCCTTGTATGGCTCCTTGAAACGTGGCCATCAGTTCCTAAAGGGAATTGATATGCATGCGATGGATGCGTTCTTAATCCTGACTCTCAGGAAATCAACTGCATTTCTTTTGCAAATAAGTTTAGGGAACTGGTCCCACAATTCCTGCTATAATAAAAATAATAAGATAAAAATCAGATATGTAAGTTCATTGAGGGTGGTGGGCCACACTGTGGGAGATGTTTGTGTGGGATGTGGTGGGAGGTGTGGGAGGTGGGCAACATGGGAATCCCAGTGGGTTCCGTGTAATATTTTGGGTCATCTAAGCACCTCTTGAAATATATGTATATATATATATATAAACAACATTTTTGTAAGCAAAAAATAAAATAAAATAAATAAAATTGCAAGAAAAAAAAAATCAGATAAGTCAAAGTGTCTGCACATAAAATAGTCCTGAATAATATTGGATCACTCTAAGTGAGGAGCCCACTGAAGGAGCTGAGTGTTTAACAGCCATTTGAGGTCTGCCAAGATTAGGAATCAACAGCTCCTGCTAGCTCGCCAGGGGGCTGGAGGGGATCAGCCATTCACACCTGGCTCACGCCTGGCGCTGTGTGCCGGGCGCTGGAACAGCAGGGGCGTGGGGCGCTGGAACGTGGGGGAGTGGGGGCGTGGGGCGCTGGGACGCGGGGGCGTGGGGCGCCGGAACACGGGGGCGTGGGTCGCCGGAACGTGGGGTCGTGGGGCTCTGGAACGTGGGGGAGTGGGGGCGGGGGGCGGGGGGGCGCTGGAACGCGGGGGCGTGGGGCGCCGGAACGCGGGGGCGTGGGGCGCCGGAACGCGGGGGCGTGGGGCGCTGGAACGTGGGGTAGTGGGGGCGTGGGGCGCTGGGGCGCTGGAACGTGGGGGCGTGGGGCGCTGGGACGTGGGGTCGTGGGGCTCTGGAACGTGGGGGAGTGGGGGCGTGGGGCGCTGGGGCCTGGGGGCGGGGGGCGCTGGAACGTGGGGGCGGGGTTGGGGGCTAGAACAGGAGTGGGCGGGTGGCTGCGTGGCTCCAGGCAGGGAAAGCAGGGAGGGAAGGCGCCTGCTGTGCTGAGGGTCCTTGCAGACCCCGGGACCCGGCGTGCCTTCCAGCTTCTCCCAGGGCTCTGGGAGCTGGCCAGGCAGAGGGGGCGGGCAGGTGGCAGTGAGGGAGGGCCCACCCCCGAGGGCGCAGGTGTCGCCTGCACCGCTTCCTTCCTTATTTTCTTCTTTATTGTTTCCCTTCTCTCCATCTGGATTTCCATCCTGCACAGTAACAGAGTGCAGTAAAGGTGCTTTAATAAAAGGGAGGGAAGGCGCCAAGAGCAGCAAAGGAACCTTGCGTTTGGGGGTCCCCAGATAGCGGGCCTGGGGGGGTGCTGCCTCCCGCAGCGTCCGCCTTACGAGCTGCCCCAGCGCCCTGCTTCACCGGGCAGCCCCCAGAGCCCCCAGCCAGCCCTGCCCCCTTTCGTGGCCTCTTCCTGTTTCTCCTCTGGCTGTGAGCTCGCCTGGCCCCTTGACAGTGCCCGTGCTGGACAAAGACTTAGAAAATGATCCTTCATATGCTCGAGGAGATAAAGAAAAGATGGAGAAAGAACTGACGCATCGGAGGAAAACGCTGAATGAGCAATGGGGGCATCTCTTTGGGATGCTGAGTGGGAACAAAAGAGAAACCCTGGAGTTGAAGAACACAGTAACCAAAATGAAAAATGCCCTGGAGGGTTTCGACAGCAGATTGGAAGAAGCAGAAGAGAGATCAGCTATCTCAGAGACAAGACGGTTGAAGTGATGCAGACTGAGGAGCAGAAGGACAAAGGAATGAGAAAGAATGGCCTGAGCCTGCGAGACCTGTGGGACACAGCGCGTGGAGGAAGGAATACTCAAAGAAGTGGTGACGTAAAGCTCCCCAAACTTGGCAAGAGACGTGAGTATGCACATCTAAGAGCCCAAGGAGCACCAAACAAAATAATGAAGAGAAATATGCCCAGTCACAGCACATGGTGGTCAAACTGTCAAATGCATCAGGGAGGGAGTTCTGGAAGCTGCCGGAGAAAAGCGGTGTGTTCTGTCCAAGGGAGAGCCAGTTAGAGTAAGTGCCTGTTTCTCAGGGGGCACATAATCTAATCAGGTCAGAGCACTGAGAGAAAACAATTGCCAGCCAAGAATTTTATATCTGGCAAGACTTTCTTTTAAAAATGAGGGAGAGAAAAAGACATTCCCAGATAAAGAAATCAGCTGAGGGAGTTCATCACCTCTAGACCTGCCCTACACCACGCTAAAAGGAGCTCTTCGGATGAAAAGAAAGGACACTAGACTTTGGATCAAAGTGGCAGAAAGAAACAAAGATCTCTGGTAAAAGTAACCGTTTGCATAATTATAAATGCCAGTACTATTGTAGTATGTTTTGGCATGTAACTTTGCTTCTTCTTACAAGCTCTAAAATGTAAATGCATTAAAAAGTAATGATAAGTTGATGATTTTGGATGTTCTATGTACAAAGATATAATTTGTAATAAGTACAAAAAAAAAAGGTGGGGGAACGGAGGGGTATTGGAACATTGTATGTATATCCTACTGAAGTTAACTTGGTATCAGATAAAAAATGAATGTTATATATTTAGCATTTTAAATTTAAGCCCCATGGTAACTGCAAAGAAAATGTCTGAAAAATATATACAAAAAGAAATGAGAAGGGACTGAAAATGGTACACTACAAAAATCAAGTAAATATCAAAGTAGAAAATTAATGGAAGCATTGAAGGTCAGAAAAGGTATAAGACTTACAAATATCGAACAGCAAAATGTCAGAAGAAAGTCCTGCATTATCAGCAGTTATTTTAAATGTAAATGGTTTAAACTCTCTAGTCAAAAGGCAGAATGGATTGGCAGAATGGATTTTTAAAAAGTATGATCTGAGCTCGAGCCTTGCCTCCCCCTCCCAGCACCCCCTCCCTGGAGCAGACCCCACCTGAGGGCCCCTCTCCGCCCGGCCCGCCCAGGAGTGCTCCGGGGCTGCCCTGCCAGCCGCCTCCCCCCAGCTCAGCCGTGCCCAAGCACCCCCAGCCATGAATCTCTTCCAATTCCTGGGAGACCTCTCCCACCTCCTAGCAATCATCTCGCTACTGCTCAAAACCTGGAAGTCTCGCTCCTGTGCCAGGATCTCCGGGAAGAGCCAGGTCCTGTCTGCTCTGGTGTTCACCGCCCGCTACCTGCATCTCTTCACCAGCGGCATCTCACTCGACAACACGTGCATGAAGGTGGTCTACACAGCCTGCTCCTTCACCACAGCAAGTTCAAAGCCACCTACGGCGGGAGCCACAGCACGTTCCAGGTGGAGTGCCATGTTCCCACGGCCATCCTGGCGTTCCTGGTAGGCCACGACCTCGCCCCTCCGCAGACCCTCTGGACTTTCTCCACCTGCCTGGAGTCGGTGGGCATCTTGCCGCAGCTGTTCCTGGAGAGCAAGGCGGCTGAGGCGGAGCCCGTCACCAGCACTCGTGTCTGCGCTGGGCATCTGCCGCATGCTGTCTCTTCAGCTGGACCTGGCGCCATCGCCTCGAGGCCTTCTCCGACCTCGTTGCCATCGTGGCGGGCCTGGTCCAGACAGTCCTCTGCTGCGACTTCTCCGCCTACATCACCAGAGCCCTGAGGGGAAGACGCCGAGCTTGCCGGCGTAGCCCTGGCCCGCACGACCCCTCGCGGCGGCGAGGGGCACAGCAAGGCGGCAGAGGACAAGACCCTTCCCACCCATGGGTGGCTCTTCCAAGAACCAATCTCTCTCGGTTCCCCAGCTCCCTCCCACCAGGTTTGGGGGCTGTGGGAAACCCAAGTCTTGGGGGAGCTCAAGACCTGGGCTGTTTGTAGATTTTTGCCTTTTAGAAATAGGGGGAAAAAAAATCTTTCTATTTAGTTTTTGTTCTGATGACCCCTTTCTCTTCTATCCTCTGGCCCCTGGTTTTTATAAGCTGTTTTTGGAGTGTCCATTGGGGCCAGATGGGGTTGGAGATCTTTTTGCTCTCCCGGACCCTCCAGCTCCCTTCCAGATTCCCACCCCAGCCCCACTGGTTGCCAAACACGACGTCTGCCTGCCCCACCGCCCACTGCGGCCGGGAGCACAGCCGCCTCCCCGCTTCTGGGTTGGGGATGCGGAGGAAGGGAGGCCTGAGAGGGCCGCACTTGACTTTTTGTAATAATTTTTTCCAGAGTTTGGGTTTTTGATCGTGTGCTGTTTTCTTGGCAATTGGTAGGTAGGTGGGGCATGAGGCAAGGGGCGTGGGTGTGGGAAGGGAGCTGACCCAAGAATCACCACTGCCCCGATGCCATATTTTGTACAGAATTGAGCGATTGATTCTTTGTTCTCTTGAAATAAACAGAGGGAAAAAAAAAAAAAAACATGACCCAACTGTATGCTGTTTCGAAGAGACTTAAATTCAAACACACAAGTAGGTTGAAAGTGAAAGGATGGGAAAAACTATACCATGCAAATAGAAACCAAACGAGAGCTAGGGTAGCTATACTCACATCTGAGTAAAATGGGCTTTGAGTCAAAAAACTGTATAATGATAGAGGGATCAATTCAACAAGAAGACATAACAATAATAAATATATGCACTTAACAGTAGAGCCCCAAAATATATAAGAAACTGTTCCCAGAATTGAAGGGAGAAGTAGATGGTTCTACATTACCACGAGGAAACTTCAGTGTACCACTTTCAGTAATGGATAGAACATCTAAACAAAGATCAATGAGGAAATAGAACACTTAAATGATAATATAAACCAACTAGACCTAGCAGACATATACAGAACACTTTACTCATCATCATCAGAAAACACATTCTTTTTCAGTGGAAATGGGTCATTCTTCAGGGTAGATCATATGGTAGGCCACAAAGCAAGCGTCAATAAATTTGAAAATTCTGAAATCATACAATATAACTTTTCTGGCCACAATGGAATGAAGCTGGAAATCGATAGCAATCAGGGAACTGGAATATTCACAACTATGAGGAAATTAAACAGAACACTTGTAAATAATTAACGGGTCAAAGAAGAAATCAAAAGGGAAATTAGGAAATATATTGAGGCAAATGAAAACAAAAACACAGCATGCCAAAACATGAGATGCAAAGGCAATGCTGAGGGAAATTCATAGCACTAAATGCTTGCATTAAAAAGAAGAAACATCACAAATCAAAGACCTAACCTCACAACTGTAGGATCTAGGAAAAGAAGAGCAAACTAGACCCAAAGCAAGCAGAAGGAGGGAAATAAAGATTAGAGCAGATATAAATGAAATAGAGATTAAAAAACAGAGAGAGAACCAAAGAAGCCAAAAGTTAGTTCTTTGAAAACAAAAAATCAACAAACCTTTAGCTAGACTGACAAATGAAAAAAGAGAATGCAAATAACTAAAATCAGAAATAAAAGAGCTGGCATTACTACTGAACCCACAGAAATAAAATGGATTATAAGAGGATACTATGATCAGCTGTGTGCCAACAAAGTAGATAACCTAGATGAAATGGACAAAGTCCTAGAAACACAGAAACTACCTATACTGACTCAAGAAGAACTAGAAGATCTCAATAAACCAATAACTAGTAAAGAGATTAAATTAGTACTCAAAAGCCTCCCAACAAAGAAAAGCCCAGGACCAGATGGCTTCATGGGGGAGTTTTGCCAAACATTCCAAGAACCAATCCTGCTCAAATGTCCAAAAAAAAAAAATTTTTTTTTGAAGAGGAAGTAGCACTTCCTAACACATTCTATGAAACAAGAAAACTAGAACAATATCTCTTCTGAATATAGATGCAAAAATCCTCAACAAAATACTACAAATCCAACAGCTCATTAAAAGAACTATACACCTTGATTAAGTGGGTTTTATCCCAGGTATGCAAGGTGGCTCAACATAAGAAAATCAATAAATGTAATACATCACATTAAGAGAACAAAGGAAAAAATACCTAATCATTTCAAATGTGGCAGAAAATGCATTTGACAAAACCCAGAACTTCTTGATTAAAAAAAACACTTAGAAAACTAGAAATGGAAGGAAACTTCCTCAACATGATAAAGGGCACACAGAAAAACCCCACAGCTAACATCATACTCAGTGGTGGGAGACTGATAGCTTCCACTCTAAATCAGGAACAAGAGAACGATGCCCACTGTCACCACTGCTATTCAACATTGTACTGGAATTTCTCCCAGAGCACTTGGCAAGAAAAAGAAATGAAAGGCATCCACATTGGAAGTGAAGAAGCAAGCAGCAGATGACATGGTCCTTTAAACCAGGTCAGTAGGTTGTGGGGTACAAGATCAACATGTAAAAATTGGTAGTGTTTCTATACACTGGTAGCGAACAATCTGAAGAGGAAAAAAGAAAACAATTCAATTTCAAATAGCAACTAAAAGAATCAAATATTTAGGAGTAAATTTAACCAAGGATGTAAAGGACTTGTACACAGAAAACTACGAAACATTGCTAAAAGAAATCAAAGACAACCTAAATAAATGGAAGGACGTTCTGTGTTCATGGATTGGAAGATTGAATATTGTTAAGATGTCGATTCTATCTAAAACAGTTTATAGATTTAGCACAGTCCTAATCAGAATTCCAACAGCGTCTTTACAGAAATGGAAAAGCCAATCATCAAATTTATATGGAAGAGAAAAGGGCCCTGAATAGCCAAAACATCATGAAAAAGGAAAATAAAGTTGGAGCACACACACCTCCTGATCTTAAAACTTACTACAAAGCCAGAGTAATCAAAACAACATGGTACTGGGGCAAGGGCAGACGTATAGGCAGTGGAATCAAATTGAGATTTCAGAAAAAACCCTCACATTTATGGCCAATTGACTTTTTTTTTTTTTTTACCGGGAGGTACCAGGGATTGAACCCCAGTCTCTCCATATGGTAGACGGACGCCGAACCTCTTGAGCCACATCCGTTTCCCGCAATTGACTTTTTACCAAATCCACTCCATGGGGAAAGCATAGTCTCTTTTAAGAAATGGTGCTGGGAAAACTATATCCATAAGCAAAAGAATGAAGGAGGGGGAGCCGGTGCAGCTCAGTGGTTGAGCGCCTGCTTCGTATGTACGAAGTTCCAGGTACAATCCCCAGTACCTCCTAAAAAAAAAAAAAAAAAAAAAAAGAAGGAACCCTACCTTATACCGTATGCAAAAGTCAACCCAAAATGGATCCAAGACAGAAGAACCAAAACTGTAAATTCCCTGGAAGAAAAGGAAGCATTCTGTTAGGCTATTTTTTTTCTTAGAGTTTATATCAAAAGCATAAGAAACAAAAGAAAAAAATAGATAAATGGGGCTTCATCAAAATTAAAGAAACTTATTTTCATCAAAGGTCTTTATCATTGAAGTAAAAAGACAAGACAACCTACACAATTGGAGAAAATATTTGGAAACCACATATCCAATAAGGGTTTAATATCCAGAAGATATAAAGATATCCTACACTCAACAACAAAAAGGCAACCCAATTTCTAAAAAATAGGCAAAAGATGTGAATAGACATTTCTCCAAAGAAGATACACCAATGGCTAATAAGCACATGAAAACGTGCTTGACATCTTTAGCGATTAGGGATTTGCAAATCAAAACCACCATGAGATTCCATTTCTCATCCAATAGAATGGCCACAGTTCTAAAAAGGGGGATCGGGTTGGACAAGTGTTGGAGAGGATGTGGAGAAAGGAACACTCATTCGTTATTGGGGGGATATAAAATGCTGCAGCCACTGTGGAAAACCATTTGGCAGTTCCACGTGACCCAGCAGTCCCGCTCCAGACATAAACCCAGAAGACGGAAATCAGGGACTCGGACAGATATCTGCTCACCCGTATCTTAGCAGCGGCATCCACCATCACCAAAATGCCCGTCAGCAGATGAGCGTGAAAACGCAGTGCGCTGCGTGGAGCGGCCTGTGAGAAGGAGTGACGCCCCATGCATGCGAGGACGGGGACGCACCTTGAGGACAGCATGTCGAGTGAAGTCACGCAGGCGCGAAAGGACGAACACCGCACACTCTCGCCGGGAGGACGGAATCAGCAGGAGCAAGTTGGTAGAGTCGGAAACCAGAACACAGGTGACCGGCGCCCAAGGTGGGCGGGGAACGGGGAGTTCGCGCCGAGTTTGAAGAGCTTCTGTCTGGAAGGTGTGGTAATTGGGGTGCTGCTAGTAGCCCCACTGGGTCGTGACGTGGCTCCTGCCTGGGTCCAAACCTCGTGGCCGCATGTGGTTCGTGGAGAGACGTTCTGTCGTTCGTGTCCCTAGAGCGATACTCTCAAAGCCCTAGGCCTGGACTTTAGTGTCCGCGTAGGCGTAGTCGACAGTCTGATTGTAAAAATAGTTCACCCCCGTCACAGGCGCCTCCCGAGGAGGTGCGGGGTGTATCGTGATGGGTCTGTAACCCTGCAACTTCTCTTATCAGAACATTACATTCGGAAAGAAAAGAAGAGGCAGGGGACGGCTGGCAGGCGGTCAGTGGCGCGCGGTGGTTCCCGTGGGGCCGAGGCTGCCCCAGCGTGTTTCCGTGCCACGCCGTCGCCGCCGGACCCTGCGCTGCCCCGAGCCGTGGGCAGGCCGCCGCGGGGGCGTGGGGCTTCCTGGCGTCCCCGGGAACATTGGGTCGGAGGCTGTGCTGGGGGTCGGCGTGTTGCCCGTGGCGGGCTGGCGTGCAGGGCGCCTGGCCGGAGCCTGTGGAGGGGCAGGCAGGGTGCCCTGGGCTCTGAGAGGAGCCGGGCGGGCCCAGGGCTGGGGTGACCGGGCTGCGGGAAGGCCGTGGGCTCCTGGGGGCGTTTGGCACCCGCCGGTGTGGGCGGAGGGCCGAGGGCAGGCGCCGGGACCGCTCAGTCCACTCGAGCCCAGGCTGGGACTGCGATAATCAGCAGGTCTTGTTCTTGTCAGAACCGGCCCAGAATCTGGAGCAGGACGGAAAAGCACAGGCTGGAAAACGAGTGTATGCCACTGAGCAGCAGGGCTGAGAGGGCTCAGTGACCTGGGGCTAGGAACTGCTCATTCACGCATCCGTTCATTCGCTCGGCATCAGCCCCACGCGGGAGCTGGAGACACAGCCCTGGACGAGATGAGACGCCTGCCCTTCACATCTCAGGCTCTAGGACGGGGGACAGGAATGTGCCAGGTTTGCCCGCAGAGGGTTAGCGTCGGTGCTGGGATGGCCCCAGGAGGCAGCACAGAGGCCCTGCAGTGACCGCGGGGATGGAGCGCCCCGCTGGCTGGAGCCCATTTTGCAGCAGAGGCTGGGCCGGTGCTGGGGGGCAGAGCCCTGCCCCACGGGC
>JAKSZT010054335.1:7437629-7465091 GCA_026826555.1 Tolypeutes matacus | reverse complement strand
GCGCTGGGAGGGCCGCGTGTGGAGGGCTGTGGCACCCTGTGTAGACAGACCTCCCTGCCTGAATGCAAGCCTGGCTCCCGGGTCGTTCAGAAGTGCACAGCCATGCTTAGCTCTTGGGTTCAGCCAGCGCCTTGGCTTGCTCTCTGTGGTTTCAGCCTCTCGGCCAGCCTCTGTGGCTGAAGGCCTGGGTGCTGAGAGGGTGCTGTGGCCTCCTGCTTTTTCACACCCAGCCAGCAAAACCACCTTGGAGCTTGGCCGCTTTCCAGCCAGGGCCTGAGGACCGGGAGCCGCTGTCTGCGCCCGAGGCAGGGGCTTGCTCCCGTAGCAGTAAACGCCCACCCGCGGTCACAGGCACCCTCCACAGAGCTGAAGACAAACAAAAGGCAGGCGTGGGAGTTTCCCGCCGGCTTCTCTGCAGTTTTCGGGATGTAATCGTCATTATACAGCTTTGTGCCTCATTTCTAAGGGAAGTGTCTGTCCCTGTCCGCTGTTGCTGGCTTGTCCTGCAGTGGCCTTGGCAGCGGGGAGTTCATGCAGAATCGCATTTGCTTCCTTCAAAGCCACTTTCTGTGGGTTTCTGTTTTCTTCTCCTCTACAGTTACGTGCAGGTTCGTCAGGCCAAGGTGTGTGTAGATACGCGAGAGCCCGGGAATTAGAGTCAGGGGGAAAAGGTCAAGGAAAGTCGCCGGTACACCGTGTGCCCTTGTAGTAATGACGGCACAGACGTGCCCTCTGGGTGGGGAAGTTTCCCCTGCGAGCCCCTAGCCGTCCGTGCCTGCTGTGTGCTGGAAAGCACTCCGCGAACACTCGTGACATTCAGAATTCCGTCAGGAAAAGTCAGCATACTCAGGCGAGTTTCTCGCCAGAGTGTTCCTCGTTGCCGAGCTCTGCGACCTTGGGCAGAGCCCCTGACCTTCCTGGACCTCCAGGTGAGGCCCATTGGCTCAGACACCCGGACAGGCGCCTGGGGGTGTCCCCATGGAGGGCGGGATTGTGCTCGGGCAGCAGGTGCCCTTGGCTTTGGAGAGCGGGCTCTGCCCCCCGACGTCTGGGGAGGCCCGGAAGGGAAGGGGCAGCGGGACTTTGCCGTGGCCTGTGACGAGGGTGAGCCCCTGGTGGCGCGGGAGGTGGGAGGCCTTGGGGAGCCCCATGCTGGCCCGGCGGGTCCTTCTGTGGCCGCTTCTGCCGAGGGCGGTTTCCCGTCTCCTGGAGCCTGGCAGGGGGCCGGTGCCGGCCAGGGACAGCCTGGCTCAGCTGCCCGCGACAACCTGCTGGCTCCCGCGTGTCTCCGCCTGGGGCCGTTGCGGAAGGTCTTCCAGGAGGCGGCGGGCGTGTGCCGGGGCCTCCCCGCAGCCCAGCGTCCCCGCACTCGGCCTGTGTGTCCGTGTGAAGAGGGCGCCCGGGGGTCTGCAGGGAGGCGGCTTCTCGGGGTGCAGCCGTGAGGGCCGTGAGGAGAGGAGGGGCTCTGGGGGGGCCTCCTGCGTCCTGCGTCCTCCGCCCTCCGCAGCACAGAGGCCTGAGCACTGGGCACCGAGCCCTCACTGCTGGAGACTCTGGAGCCTGAGCCCCACTGCCCTGGTCTCCTGGGCGCCCCACACCGGGGCTCCCTGCTGCAGCCGCTTCGCCCCAGCAGAGCCGCTCGTTCCGGCCGCGCGGCGTTCCTGCGGGGCAGCAGGGAGCCCTGCCCTCCCCTTGTTTCCTGAGCTAAGCGCGAGGCCCGAGTCCTAGCAGACAGTTGCTGGGTGTGTACTTGCAGGCCCCTCGTGTTTCATCTGAAATAGCAGGCGAGGATTCTCACTCCTAATAGCGCCCTTGACCTTCAAATCCAACGGCAGGGCGAGGGTGGGGGGATTCGAGGGAGACAGGGTCAGCCTCCCCTGCCTCCTCGTCTTCCCTAAATCCCCCCAAGGAAGCTTTCCACAGGAAGGTTGCCCAGTAGAGGCCTCCACCTTCCACTCCCCGCCCGGTCGCGGTGCCAGGTACTGAGCTTGCGAGGAGACAGGTAAGACCCGCAGGGACTCTTCCCAGAGTGTCTTTCCTGCCTCCATTAACCCCTTCCTGACCCGCCAGCCGCGCAGAAGGCTCTGGGGCCCACTCCACGGGGCCGCTCGCCCCCTGGCTGCACAGGGGGAGGCGCTGGGGCCTCCGTCCTCCTTCCCAAGGAGGCTCTGAAACTGCCACCACCTCCCTGCAGAGACCCGGCCTGGGCATCGCCGCTTGTTCATGGTCCGCACCCCAAGCCCCCCCCGAGCTCTCTCCCCCTTTTCCCTCCATCACACCCGGCTGCCGGGAAGGGCTGGGAGAGGCATTCACCCCACACCATCCGCAACGGGCAGCGCCCCATCCCTCTTCCCGGTGAATGCCATTTTCACAAGGCACATCCTTAAGGCGACAGAGGGGCGTTTGCAAAGCGCCTGCGCTCCACCCTGGGATGCTCTCGGCAGAGCTCGGAGCTCCCTTGCCTCCCTCTCCTTGCATGTGGCTGAGGAGGGTCATCCAGAAACCCGCGAAGGGAAAGAGAGGGGACCTGGAATTCATGGGGCATCTCCTGGGTGCCAGGCGCCTTGTGTCAGTTAACTCGCCAAATCCTCGAAACCCAACGAGCGTGGTATTGTCCCCGCTTTACAGGGTAGGGGACGGCTCAGAGAGGTTAGGGACCCGCCCCAAAGCCTGGATGGAGAGCCCAGTCCACCGGGCTCCGCAGCCGTCGCCTCTGCACCGCGTCACTGCCCACCTGGGGCCAGGCCACCACTGCCAGGGTCCACAGGCAGCTCTCCCAGGCGCTCCGCCCCAGGCGCTCGAGCCTGCGGATGGCTCCCTTTTCCAGGAGGGCCGGGCCCCTTGGTGCCCACGGCTTTGTCGTCACCGACGCCTCTCCTCCCAGAAGCCCGTGGAGCGAGGGCCAGCCCGCGGCCACGGCCCTGCGCGGAGACCACGGCAGCCCAGGAGCAGCAGCGCACTTCCCCTGCGGCCCACCCCTGCCTCGGATGGAGGAGGAGGGTGCACCGGGCTTGTCCGTCTGCCCTGGGTGCAGCCATGAGCACACTGCGGCTGAGTACACACCCCGAGAAGGCGGCGGTTTCAGGCGCCCGCTTACCTGGAGGCCCACCTGTGACTGCCGGCGCTCTGGGGATGAAGACAGAGCTCTCCAGCGGACTGGCAGAGGCCTGCCGTCTGTCTCGGTCCTCCCGGCACCCCCATTTCCTCTCGTCACCTGAAATGCTCCCCACTCGCTGCCTCATCGCATGTGGCTGTCATCAGGCAAGCTTGTGTCCGTTGGACAAGCCCCCCCCGGATGCACGCTCCCTCGCCCTGGCACAGCCTGTGGCGCCTGGAGGCGCCTTCGTGCTTCCTGAACGGCCGGGCAAACGGCCGCTCCTTACACCTGCCCCAGGAGGGCAGGGTCTCGTGGTTCCCTTCTGCAGGTGAGGACACGGGGGCTTGGGGAGGTGGAGCCGGGCGTCGTCTGTCTGTGTCTGAAGCCGGAGCCGCCACCCGGGACGCCGCCCAGCTCCTCACCCCATCTGGCCCCGATTACCGCTTTCCACCTTCCTCTGCAGCACGGAGCCTTCTGCGGCTGGGACTTTGGTTCCTTGTTCAGACATCTGCCTTCCCTGACGATGGGGAGGCCCCCGGGGACAAGAGCCTTTGGTCGGCGCCTCCCTCCCTGGCACTGCCACGGAGCGCCCAGTCCACTGGAATCCCGTGCACCTGCCGTGCCAGGGCTCTGGGGACCCCAGCCGCAGGGTCACCAGCCCCAGAAAAGAGAGCGGCTGAGCTCACGTATCCAAGAAGTGCGAGGGTGGCCTGACCCTGGGCACAGCTGCCTTCAGAGCTCGGGCTGTGCCGTCAGGACTCAGTTTCTCTTCGCTGCTTTCTGCTGATGGACTGCAGCCTCGAACCTCTCTCAGCAGCAAGACGAGACCAGGCTCTAGCCTGCGCCTTCTGTCAGTCTCACACCCCGGGCAGAAACCGCCCCCTCCCCAGGTCTGAGCACAGGCCCCGGGCGTGGCCGAGAGAGGGGAGGCGACCTGCTCACAGAAAGACCCACCCTTGGGCTGAGGGCGGCCTCAGCCCCACCAAACAGCCAGGGCATCTGGGGCATCGTTCCACCAAAAGAGGGGCATGGACAGATGTCCTCCGTACCGCCTCCTTTTCCAGCTTCCCAGACGACCTTGCGCCTCGCCAGCTCTTAGTGTCTGGCACGGGGACACTCCCCGTCCTTCCAGCCCTCCCGGGAAGACGCCGTCAGGCCTGGCACCGCAAGCAGACACTCACATCCTCACTCCCTGGGCAGAGAGGGCGGGTCGGCTTCCAGCTTCTGCCTCAAGGTCGCGCTGCCCTGGGGGCCACCAGCTAGCGTGGGCGGTGGGGCCCACGGGAGGGTCTCATCTGCCCTCACGCACCCATTCAGCGACCCAGAGCCAAGGCGTCAGGCCCCGGCCAGAGGCCCCCGCCTTCAGTCCCAGAGAGCCCAGCCTTGCTTGAGAGACATCAGAGGGGAAACTCCCCAAAGCCCCTGGCTGTGCTTGGGGAGACCTTGGGGACGTGTGGGCAGAGGCACCTGCGCTGCTTCAGCCCCTGGCTACAGCCTGCGCCCCCGGGTCCATCGCTCGCTCGCGCTCGCTCTCACACACGCCATCACCACCGCCTCCCTCCCTCCCTCCCTCCCTCTCCCCCCTCTGACATACTCACGCACACGTGCCACCGTCCCTCCTCCCTTCTCCCCCTTCATTCCCTCCTTCCTCTCGCCTTCCACCCTCTCCCTTTCCTTCCCCTCTACCCCCCACTGTCTCAGTGTCCCTCTTCTCCCCCATCCTCCTTCCTCACAATCACCCTTTTCTCTCTCACACGTACGTGACATACAGAATCTCTCGTACACGCACGTACGCGCACCTTTCTCTTATATTACCAAACCCCTCCCCAATCCCCCGGCACACCCAACCACAAGCCTTGTGCCATGGTCGTGACCGCCGTCCCTTCAAAGGTCTCCGTGGGTTTTCTCCGGCCATTCCGTGTGTGGGTATTCCCCACGTGGCAGAGAGGTCCAGCTCCAGAGGTCGGACTCGGGCTCTCTCAGTGCCACAGGTGAAAGAAGGGGAGTGGCCTGAGCATGGCCGCAGAGCCACCTGGGCCACAGGTGGGGTGGCCAGTTCTCAGGACCTCTCGGCTGGTTCTCTTCGTGTGCCCCATGTCCTGAAGTCTCCCTGCAGAAAGCAAAACCCCGAGGAAGAGGGCAAACTTAGCATGCGACAGAAGTGCCACAACAGGTTTGCCGATGGTTCTGAGCCCGCGATGAGCTCCCCCCAACAAAACCTCCAATCCAGCGGCCAGAGAACAGAAGGTCACTTCTAAAGGGTCTGGCTCAGCTCTGGACACGGGGACGAGTCATCCCCGGCCAGAATCTGTACGGGAGCGCGTGCTCCTGAGCGGCCCTGAGGGTGAGGGCTGGGAGCGGCCTGGGGAGAATCCCCATCTCTCCTTTTTATAAGAATATCAAGTGGTTTTTATTTTTAAACTTAAGCCCGTTATTGACAATTCGCTTTTCTTAAAGTCTCAAGAACAAGAATAAAATGCACACACGCACCAGCCCCCTTAGAATGGGAACAAAAATGTTGCCTGGTAATGCCTGAGCTTCCTCGCTCACCCAAGGGCCCGGGGTTTTCTCGCCTCTGCGGACCAGGTCACGCGAGCTTCAGAGCCCTTTGCAAGAATGAGGCATGGGGCCAAAGCCTTTAAAACGATGGCAGCTTTCTTTGTTGAGCAAAACGACAACTGTAAGAAAAACCTGGGTGCCCTGAGGTGCCGCATCCGCGCTGCTTGGCAAGGCCCCTGGTCTGCGGTTTGGGTGACGCAAACCCTCCTCCCTCCGACCTCGCTCCCTGCCGCCTGCATCAGCCTCCCCCGGGCGCTGCCAGCGAGTGAGGACAAGGCTCCTCGGTTGCCATGGAGGCGATCAGCTTCCTGCTCCGCCAGGGACCACCGCCATCACGGGAGGCGGGGTGCTGTGCTTCCCTCTAGAACGGCCACCGCCGAGTGCTGCAGTGCACGCCCCGTCCTGCTCGCGACACTCCGTGGGCCGTGTCACAGAGGAGGAGCCGAGCCGGGGCTCAGGGTCACGCCGGGGCGGCTGGCTCCCGGTGGCGGCCTCCCCCACGCCCGTGTGCTCTGAGGCGTCAGCACGCGGCGGGCTTCCCTCGAGGCTCGCTGGCACTGGGCTGAGTCCTGCTCAGCGTCTCCTTTGGGTGGGAGCCAGCCCCTCTCAAGTTCCCCCCGAGGTCTTTTTGGCTACGTGCAGGTGGAGTAAATCCATCCAAAGCCCTGAGGTCCCCCGTGGTGGGTAATGCTGGAATGAAAGTTCAGGCCCCCAAGCCGCCCCCGTCCACCTTCACACACCAGCGTGCCAGGTCCCCTCTGGAGTGGGGAGGAAGCCAGTGGGCACGACGTCCGGGCCCCGGGCCGCCCGGGTCTCTCCAGGAGGACGTCTGCGGAGGCCTGGGGGTGCTGCGGGGCTCGCCGGGGGCCCTCCACTCAGAGGGCCTCATCGCCGGAGGGCGTGGGGGACCCTCCCGAGGACACGGGCGACAACGAGCTGGGCACCATGAAGCGCAGACGCTGCGGCAGACGCCTGCACCCGCAGCGTGGGGGGCAGCGGAGAGCCTCGTCTGTCTGTCCGGGTAGTCAGGGAAATGCTGATCTGAGTTTCACTCGCCCAGGTGAGTCGGAGTTCTTAGCGCTTCCACCCCAAGATGAGAAGTCAAGACAGGCTGGCAGATCGGGCGACTTGTGCTGGGCCACGCCGCGATCTCTGTCGATTTTTAGACTCAAACCCCAGCAGCGTTTTTTTGAGATTTACATTTGAACAGAAATGCATTAACTTCCTGTTTTATTTGCAGAATATATATTTGTTTCCATTTTTGTAAGAAGGGGCCATTAGTTTTTGCATGAAAATGAGTTAACGCCTGCTCCTTTTCAAAGGTTGTGTTTACCTCCTGCATGTGCGAAGAGAACCCATTCCTAATGCAGTACATTCGGTGAAAGTGTGAGCGGAATTTTGTGCACGTGCATTTGGTCTGGAACAAAAGGACCCATTTGGCAGTGGGCGAAGAACCGATTGCTTTCTTCCCTCCTAAACGCCCTCAATTTATGTGCACACCCATTCCTAAGTTATTTATGAGCAGTAACAGCCTGTGAACAGAGTGCCGTGGTTCTTCAGGAACATTCTCATCCTGTTCACGCAGGCACACGAGCACAGGAAGGTGGCTTCCAGGGCTTTCTGCCCACCTCTTCTTTATAAGCGGCATGCACACTGCTCAGAGTCCCGGTAGACCTCGAGAGAGAGCCGACCTTGAGTGTTTCTGAGCAAATGTCTGCGCCTGCTCTGCTGTGTGTGCTGGAGGGGTGGGAGGTAAAATGACCCACTGCAATATCTGAGAGTATTGCTGACATTTTTGGTTTTTTTCAGATTCCCTCATTTATTGAGTGATTGTCCACCCACCGTGACCATGCCCCATCCTTTGATCTTTTGAACAATTTTGTGTATCTTTCATGTATATTCAGATGAACTTCCTCCCATGAATCCCCCCTCCCAGGCACCCCCCACCAATAATCCCCTGCAGCACCCATCCAAATCCTCCATGAACATGTAGTCCATAAAATAATCAAATACACTTAATAGGCAAAAGAAACAACAATGATAAGCTTACATGCAAGAGACAAACATAAGGAGACTCAGGGGGAAAAAACAAAAAAACAAACAAAAAACAAAACAAAAAATATAATTAGCAGATTGGGACATTCATTCAAATAAATGGGAAAAAAAAAGAAATGCCTTTTTAAAAAAAAAAAAATTATTCTTTTTTCCTTCTATCACTGTGTCATCGGATGTCCGGTGTTATTGCTGACATTTTGCAGTCATTTGCAAATATGAAAAGAAAACAGCTCAACCTCTAGGCATGCATTGTGGATGTCTGAACAGGAATTTCAAATCAAAGACGCACATCTCATTCAGCACCAGAAGAAACCTCATCTGAAGAGCGTGCACTGGTTTTGAACAGAGAGGAGCTTGGCCCAGCCAGAATTGGCGTTTGGAAGCGCGCCAGGCGGCTCGGCAGCTTCCCTTGGCAGAACTTTCTTTTCTCTCGACGGCCTGACTGTGTCCTGCCTTCGTGGAGGGCAGGACCTTATGGGAGAGGCTGCAGGACGTGTAGTGAGCACGTGCTGGGGTAGCAACAGTGGGCTCCTTCCCGCTCCGAGACAGCCCCTTCCCGAGGTGTGAGGTCCAAGGAAACCTGATCACACGTGTCAGTAACAGTGCTCGCTCCTGAGCACTGTCATCTGGTGCATTCCAAACAACAAACTTGTGAGACTGGCCCGAGGGGCAAGGACGAGGCTCATCTCGCGGATATGGAAACTGAGGCTGGGACAAACTCGGTTGCCTGTGCCCAGAGCTGGCGAGTGGTCACGTCCGCCATCACACTGTGGCCGTGTGTCCACACCTACCGCGGTCAGCATGCTTGGGGTGAAACACGCACACGTGCTTCTGCGGTTTTCTCTGCACCACAGGGCGGTGTGCCCACTTCCCCTTCCCCAAGATTTATCCTCCCGCCGTTCCTTTCTCTGCCCCCCTCCCCCGTGCTTCCTAAACACAACCATTGTCAACTTGTAGCTTGCTTTTGGTATTACCGCCATAATTCTAACTAACTTATTTACACTGATTCTTTCTAGATTTTATCTTTCATCTCTTCATCTCCTATTGTGTGAAGGTTTTATTCTCTTATACCTCCAACCTGCTCCCCCACATACACATCTCCCTTCCCTCCAGTCTCCTTAGATCAGTTTTAGTGTTTTATTAGGACTATGACAAATAGCTTTCCATAGTTATTGTTGAGAAGTCCAA
The DNA here is from genome assembly GCA_026826555.1 of Tolypeutes matacus. Classification (NCBI taxonomy): domain Eukaryota; kingdom Metazoa; phylum Chordata; class Mammalia; order Cingulata; family Chlamyphoridae; genus Tolypeutes; species Tolypeutes matacus. The sequence goes on along the minus strand of JAKSZT010054335.1, from coordinate 7,456,192 downwards.
AGTCATCCTGATATTTATCCTTTGTGTGTGGCTTTTTTCTCTCTCTCAAAGTTTGTAGGGTCTTCTCTTTAGCCCCAGTATTACAAAATGTCACAGTGATGTGCCTTTTGTTTGCGTCTTTTTCTGGGCACTTGGAGAACCATTTCACTTTGGGAACCCAGAGCTTTCAGGTCGGATGGTTTCTTTGATTATTTCCTTCCTTCCATTTTCTTTGTTCCCTCAAGGAACAAAGATCTGGGGCCTCTCATATTAATTCTCTCCTTTTTTCCCCCTGAATTCTCCTATCCTTTTATTCCATTTTCTGGAAGGGTTCTCAACTTTTTCTTCCATCCTTTCTATAGATTGTTACTTTCTACTATATATATTTACATTTTTTAAACAATTTATTGAAGTATATCATTCATACAAGAACATACATAAACTATAAGTGTTCAGTAAACATCATGACCTTACAAAACAAACATGCATAACATCATATAAGGCTTCCACACATCACCCGCCCCATACACAAATACCCTGCATTGTTGTGAAACATTTGTTAACAAATCATGAAAGAGCATCGTCAAAGTATTACTACTAACTATAGTCCGTTTCTTCCTCCCCTATACTTTTTTTAAGGATTTATTTATTTATTTACTTTTATCCGTTTTTACTTCCCTTCCCCCCCCCGCCCCCATTTTTGCTGTTTCTGTGTCCATTTGTTGGGCAATTCTCTGTATCTGTTTCCTGCCCTCTCTTCTCATCCTTCTCCTGTCTTCACTGGGATTCGATCCTCAGAATCTCCGATGTGGGAGAGAGACGTCCTACTGCCTGCGTCACCTTAGTTCCTGGTTTTTTGGTGCATCTCGTCTTGGCTCTCCCTTGTGTCCCTCTCCTGTTAATTATCATCTTGCTGCGTGGCTCGCGGGGCCTGACGGTGCACCCACACCTGGCAGCCCACACGCCTTCTATATTTTTCTTTATTTTTACTGGGAGGTCCCGGAGATCAAACCCAAGTCCCTCCATATGGGAGACACACGCCCACCCATTTGAGCCACATCCGCCCCCTGCTATATCTCTTAAGGTTGACCAAAGATACCTAGAGTTACAGTCTTTTCCCATACAGGATGGTCCTATAATAAATCAGGCTCAGTTTATCACCAGCATTCTAAAAACCAGACCTGGGGAGAAAAACCAGGTCTGGGGACACATGCATGGTTTCTAATATAGCGAATGTTTAGCCTACCCTGAATATATTTTTATTTTTAAGAGTTATTTTTGGTTTCTCTATTCCTTCTCATAGTGTAATTTTTCTTCATAACTGCTATATATTCCTTTATTAATAGTTTTTAAGGTTTCCTTTGCCTTTGAGTTTCTTTATTCCATTTGTCTGGGTATTTATCGTTATGATAGAGACTTTGCTCAAATATCTGATGACCCAGGACTGGGTTCGTTTTAAGAGTGTCAAACTGAGAGCTGATTCAAGGGTCGGTGGGCCTCAGTGGGGTTTACTGACTGGTGACCTGGGGGAACTGCCAGTAGGTCTTTCCTTTGGAGTTGGTCTGATTAGCCAGAGAGCACGCCAGACCCAGGCAGGTAGGCCTGACTGCCAGCTCCGGGGAGCCTGGGTGGGGAGCCTGGGGGGAGCCAAGTGTGGGGAGGGGCCCAGAGAGCACGCCAGACCCAGGCAGGTAGGCCTGACTGCCAGCTCGGGGGAGCCTGGGTGGGGGAGCCTGGGGGAGAGCCCAATGAGAAGGGGGGCAGAGCGCACACCAGACCCAGGCAGGTAGGCCTGACTGCCAGCTCGGGGGAGCCCAGGGGGAGGTGAGGCCAGACTGCACTCAGCATGGGGCTTTCACTTGGCCCATCTGTTTTCCTTGGGTGCCTATGAAAAGAGTACAAAACAGCTGGAAATTCAGCAGCACTATTAGATTGCTGATTTCTTCTTGGACAAGAGTTATTTAAGAGGATTTGGAGACAATGAATGGGAATCCTATATGGTATTCGTGATTGTTTTGTAAACACAATTTCTCTAATAAAGAAGTAAATAAAAAATTAAAACTAAAATAATAACAGGACTTGAGGTGCAGGGGGATGTGGGGCTCTACCTTGCGAATGGTTTCAGTTTTCACGTTTCCATGTTTGTCATCAGTGCCTACTTTTGCTGCAGTACAGTCAGAGAATTTTGCCTGAACAGTGATTACTTTACGGGATCTACTAGGTTTTATTTATGTCTGGCATATGATTCGTTTTTATGAATCTTCCTTGTGCATTTGGAAAAATGTGCCCTTTCTGTTTCAAAGATACTGACTTTTTTCCATACTTTCCTGTAGGCACATGTATGACTGTGTGCAAAAGCAAGCTGATGGCATTCACTTGCTCTCTGCTTCACGTGCCAGAGAGAGAGAAAGAGCTTTTAAAGGCTCTCACTGTGACTTTTAGAGATTCCTCTTGGTTCTTCTAACAGATTTTTTTTATAGATGTCAGCCTTTATTCAGCCTATCACATCTTCATTATGGGCTATTCCTTTCATCAATGGAAATATGAGCATCTCATTTAATGGTTTTTTTCTTGAATTTTATTTCATTTGATTTTATTTCATCTGCTCTCCCTCTCTGGCCTATTCCTTCATTTTTTACCTCTATGATAATTTGTTTACATGCCTCTTGTCAACAACATACAATTGGATTTTGATTTTTCATTCTCCAAGCATCTGCCTGTTACAAATGGGTTCAAGCTATTCACCTGTATCATGACAGCTGATATGCTTTATCGATGCGCTGTGCTATTGTAAATTCAGTCGGGGGAAGCGGGGAGGGCTGGGGGCGGCAGGTAACTGTGACGCCCGCATCATCCTCGCATCCTAAAGGCCGTAAAGGGTTACTGAAGGCCTCCGTGTACCAGGACGCGGACGCCGTGGGGAGCAGACCGCGCGCTGCCCGGGAGCAGGCGGGCTTCTGAGCGTGCGGTCACTTCGTGGCCCTGCCCCTGGTTTAAAGCTCTCGGTTGCTGCCCTGAAATTCTTAATCTTTTAACAAAGAGCCCTGCATTTTTATTTTTCACGGGCCACAAGGTCACGCGGCTGACCCTGCCTTTACCAACATAGAGCTGTGTGACGCGGGGTGACGCGTGCCCTAACGGGAATCCGCGGAGGGGACGCGCGAGCCCAGAGGGGAGGCGTCTCGTGCCGTCTGGGAGGGCTCCTCACGGGGCTGAACCGGGCATCGGGTTGGGAGTCTGCTCGGAGGGCACAGCACCCGGGCCAGGGCAGAACCGGCTCGGGAGGGCCGAGGAGCTGTGAGCTGCTGGGGCTGGGGCCCCGGCCTGCCAGGCTCCGGTGCCAGGCGAAGCCCACCACAGCCTGCACTCCGGTCATGCCGGCAGCCCTTCCGGAACGGCCCGCGCTGGTGCAGGCCGCGGGGGCCTGGGCGCCACAAGTGCCCGCTGTGTCTGACTAGCGGGAGCCACCGTTCCGGGAGGCGCAGCCGGCCGTGTCGCTGCCCCTCGTGAGGGAGCAGACTCTGCTCCCGTGCAGAGCTGCCTTAGAGCAGGGAGGGGAGGGAAGGGCGAGAAGCCGCGTGGCCACCCAGCCGGGGGAGGGCGGCGAGCGGGGGCTGAGCAGGGGCGCCGCGCCACGACGCGGTCACTGGCTGGCGGTGGTCGTGGGAGGAGGGGGTCAAGGATGGCGGGGTGGCGACGTCCCTGAGGGGCGGCTGTGGAGAAGGCAGTGCACTGAGTGCGAGGCGCCCAAGTTTGAAGAAGAGACGACGGAGGCGGCGTCCACGAGCACCGAGGGCCCGCCGAGGCCGCGGGGCTCCCTGAGCTTCTCCCCCTGCTGGGGACAGCGAGGGGGTCCGAGCGTGCCACGGGGGCGGGGGGGCGGGCCGAGAGCGAGACGGAAGGGCAGCTGGCACTGGGGGGCTGCAGAGGCCAGGGGTGCTCAGGGCTGAAGCAACCAATTGGGGCCCACACGGCCCAGGGGCGACGGCAGGCGATGCCGAGAGACCCCCAAAGCGCTGGGCAGGGCGGCTTCGTGGACGGCCTGGGTGGCCTGGGAGTGAGCGCAAGGCGTGGAGTTGATGGCGAGCCACTGATAGGGGTGGGTGCAGGGGCTGAAGGCCGGGGTTTGCCCCTGAGCGGGTCCAGGTGTCGGCTGGGGGCTGCCCGCTGGGGGGAGAGGAACTCAGGGCCAAACCCGGAGCCATGGGGGCAGGCAGGGGCGGGCCTGGCCAGCAGAGGGGCCTGCTCGCGGGTGGACGAGGGCCCTGGCTCCGAAGAAACCCGCCCTCTTGGCATGAACCTTTGTCGTGGTGGCAATCCTCGGCCCACTCACCCCACGGTCTCCTCCAGCCCCCCAGGCCACTAGGACTTGGCCTGGATGTGACCGTGGGTCAGTCTGTGCTTACGAGCATGTCCTGTCCAGCTACTGCACCGAGACGGTCAGGACCTCTGTCCTGAGCACCAGCAGCGACCGGACGTGACGTCAGGCGAGGTGACGGGGGCGACGGGGGCGACCCATCCAGGGAGCGCGTGCAGCCCCCCTGCACGCAGGGCTGCGAGGAAGGAGGGACAGACACGGCCCCTGCTGGCGGCTGCCCCTGCGTGGACGGGTCCCAGGGCGCTGCGGCCAGCCCGGAGTCGTTTCCTCACCTGCTCCTGCCCCCGAGCTGGGCCTTCAGGCAGGGCTGGGGGCGTGTGCCCTGGAGTCCTGCTTGCCTGTGGGCTTTGTCCTTGCGAAGGGCACCGCTGTGTCCCTCTGCCCTGCCTGGAAGCGGCCTGTCCGTGAGCAGAGCTGAGGGCGTTGCCGGGTACACAGCTGGCCCCTCCGGCCTGGGGACAGACGTCCAGTTGGAGGCGGGTCTCGTTTGGAGGCAGGAGGCCAAGGCCTAAAGCAGTCCCCTCCGAGGGCCGGTCTTGCGAATAGGAGAGATCAGCACGAGACAGCAGCGTTGATTCGCCACCCCAGACGTGCTGGAGACGCCTCGGTGGGCCGTGTTTGCCCGTCAGCCCGCTGCAGCCCGGCCAGGCCCCTCCTCGGCGAGGGCCTGCACATGTCCCCTCCGGGACGCCGGGGTTCCCGTGACGCGCTCAGCAGCCCGGGCACGTGCCGCCGAGGCCCAGCTCCCTTCACCGCGCCACAGGCCTCGGTGCCACGCTCCCGCCCTCCTCCCTCTCCCGGTCTCAGCTCCACTTCTTCTGCACGACTATTCGGAGTCACGACGGCCTCCTGGCCCTCTGCAGCTCCCGGAGCTCCGTGCGTGTGCTCGTCTCGTAAATGCACCTTCAGTCCAAGACAGACCTTTGGACGCTTGCGAAAGAGGGAGAGTCCAAAGTTCTGACCACCCAAACGGGAGGCTCCCCCCGAGGGCGAGAGCCTGAGCTCTGTGCACGAGTTTTCCAGAGTCCCCGGACACCGGCAGCGGCCGAGCCGCAGGCCTGTCCCTCCGCAACATGGCCTGCTCACGCCAGTCACGCCGAGAAGGGGAGTGGCAAGTTGAGTAGCAGGGGGGCTGCCAGGGGGCGTGTTCCGGTAGCTTCCAGACCAGCTCGTCCGAGGACAGGTATGTTTCCCTAGAGTGGACAACCAAGCCCGTGTCCGTGGCCAGCTGCTCCGGCAGAATCACTTGGTAGTGTTCAACGCCATTCAGCCCCGAAGACTGCGGGCTGCGTGAGCTCCTGCGGCGCCGAGCAGGGAAGGGGCGTGTGGCTGTGGCTGTGGGGTCACCGGGGCAGGTGGAGGCCTGGGGGTGCCCCCAGGCCTGCTTGGAGGCAGCGCCCACCCCTTGGCAGGGAGCTCTGTTTCTGCCTGTCTGGTGTCCCGAGGCTGTCTGTAGATTTCGTGTGAAATCGAGCATCCCTCGGCCACCTGGCGCACTAACTAGGTACTGTGCCAAGGCAAGCGGACGGCGCTGCCTCCAGGAGCCAGTTTCCGGCCGGCTGAGCGGCCCAGGCTCACCCTCCACCTCTCCGTGGACTTGATGGTTCCAAGGCGATGTTGACTGACTCTTCTCGTTCTCTGAGCTACACAAGCTGACGCCCAGCTCGGAGCAGGGCGTCCTTGCAGTTTTGAGGAGACACGCTCTGCTGACCCTACGCCACCAACGTCATCTTGAGAGGGTCCTGAATTTTAGTTGCTGCTTTATTATTTTTCACCAATAAATTAATGTTAGCTTCGTCGTCAGCAATCTGTTGTTTACGCATTTTTGGTGAGCTCTGCTGCATGTGATGATTTGAATTTGTAGTAGCACTATTTGGGGCGTTTTATTTTCTTAAAGCACCTGAATTTGGGAGTCCTATTTTAATTATTCTCTTCTGCTAAACTTGTGATCACCCAGTCCAGTTCCTTTTCCTTGGAAAGTGAGAATAGGTGAAGCAAGTCAGCTGCAGTATTTTTTTGTCCTTCCTAAGTGGAGCAGGGTCAAAATTTGAAGAGGAAGAAGGGGGGAAGAGAAGGAGAAGGGAAAACGAGGGCTGCCACCCAGAAGGTTCCCAGCCAGGTAGGAGGCCACTGCTCAGGGAGCTTCGAGGCCCCTGGAAGTCGTTCGGATTCTTGTTAAAAGGCGGGTTCTGGTCCTGCTGAGTTGAGGCAGGGGTGCCTGGGACTCCGTGCTCCTGCGGCTTCCGGCTGGCGCAGGACTGCCCCGGGGGCCGCGTCTCCCCAGAGTGGACTTGGCGGAGCTGGAGGCCCCTGAGCTGACCACGCCTGCAGGCGGCTCCATCCCTCTTAGGACTGCATTGTTTAGCTAATGAACCGTCCGGCTGTTTCCCGTCGAGCTCCGGGCTTCTGGTGACAGTACATGATTACAAACGCACTCATGTCGGAGGGGAAAGAATTCGAAAACCGCTCAACAAGTGCCTGGAAGTGGTTAGCAGCCACAGCGTGGTGCTTATAGAATGGTTTTAGAAACATCTTAGGTTTTCTTGTTATTCCCTGATTCACGGGGCTTCCTATTTGCTTAAACTCTAAAGGCCTGGTGTGCAACCAGAAGGCTGGCTGCGAGGAGAGCAAGGTGAGGGGGTGCCGCAGCCCACCCGAGGCTGCGGCCGGGCCTGCTCCCACGCGGGCTTGACCCAGCCGGGCAGTGACAACCAGACAAATTACGTGTTTCCTTATCTTTTGTTTTCCCAATAAAACAGAGCTAATCCAATCTACCAGTTTCTGGTTTTACTGCTGCCTGTCGGCTTCTCGTCCAGATCTCTGTCTTGCACACGCTTTAGCCTTTTGAGTATTTACCCATCAGCTAACTGATGCTCACTGAGCTGCTGACGGAGCCACCAGCTCAGAGGGACCTCTCAGCCCAGGGCCCCAGCTCTTTCTCTGTTACCTGTAGGTGAGCATTCACTTGCAATTTTCTAGAAAGCTGCCAAAATCTCTGATTCAGCCCTCGCCCTACTTCTTCGTTTTTATAGATTTCTTCTCACATTTCACTGGGTTCTGGGAGGGAAGTGCAGCGAAATGTGTGCTTATCCCACCATCGGATCGGAAGCCTTTGTGTTCATTTTGCCTTCCCGAATTTTCTAAAATAAGTATGTATTACTGCATTCGTAACAAGAAAAATAGCAATAAAAGCTATTCTTAAACTAGAAATGCTTTAGAAATAGGTTCTTGTCAGGCATAAAAAAGAAGAATCTTGTCAAATTGTCTCGTAAAGACCTTTATAGCACTGACGAGTAGGCTGTTTCCTCACACTGCTTCAGACCCAAGCAGGACGAGCCAGAGAACTGTGCTGCGAAACCCACAAAACTCGCTTGTGCTTTCTGTTTTCCACGCTAAAGTAGAAGCGTGTCAGATTCAGTGCTGGCCATTCAGCAGGTTCGGCACTTGGTTTTCTCTGCACAGTAAAGCACGACCCTGCTCTTTGGGCTGGACTCCGCTGGGAGGCTCCGCAGCTCTCGGCGTGGTCACTCGTGTCTGGAGTCCGCTGGCCGTCGGTGGCGCAGCCACAGGCTGGCACTCGTGTGGCTGTGGCGGGGGCAGCAGGCGCGGCCCCGCGGGCTAGCCTGGGCTTGGCCGCATGGAGAGAGCTGCAGGATCTGCAGGCCACCGTTTCCCCTGTTCAGGGTTTCTTGGTTCGCTCTCTAATGCTCTGCTTTTCTCAGGCTCCTGAGGACCCAGTCCCTGGAGTGGTTCTACGACAACGTGAAGAGCCGCTTCAAGCGCTTTGGCAGTGCAAAGGTCCTGAAGACCCTGTACAGGAAGCACCGGCTGGAGAGCGGCGCAAGCTCTGACGCTCTCGGTAAGGCCCCGCTTGCCTGGGACAGAGGCATTCGCTTAAATATCTGGCTTTACTGAGGAGCAGAAACAGAAGGACCAGGGCCAGAGACTCTGTCAAGTTTTGACTCTCTTTGTTCCAGCCTCCCCACGAGGCTAGAGCTGAAATTTTAGGAGCTGGGAGTACCAAAGTATTCTCTGCAGATTGAGGGCATTTTAATTCTAGATCCCCGAAAATCAAAGGTTCTTGATCATCATCCCATAATGATTAAGACAAAGGTTGCAGGGAGAGACTCGGAGGTTATGCCCTCGACTCCCTTTTCTATCTACTCCAAAATTCTGTTCTTACCAGGCTCAGAATTTGATGTTGGAGAGTTAGAATTTGACCTGTGCTGTGTTTGTGTGTTTAAGACAGTCATATTCTTTAGTTCTATTAGAGCAGCCAGTAGGAAGAAATGGTTATCAAAATATGGTCAGCATATCCTCCAGAAAGATTACTTATTCTGTCTAGAGACAAATGTTTTCATCACTTTGCTGACAGAGGTAAAAGCTTTCAGTGCAGGGAAGGAGAAAAAAAAAAAAACCCTCATCTATTTCATTTAGAACTTTTTTTCACTGTCATTATTTTACTTTGTTGTATTCTCAATAAAGTCTTTGGTTGTGTCTTATCTAAAAATATGCCAGCCAATTAGACAATGAGGAAAATAGGATGAAAAAATTAAACACAGAAAATCATCAGTGCCTTTTGTGGGAGCTGCTAGATTCTCTGTGTTCCAAGCTTGTCGGAAGTGGGTAGCGAGGAGAACAGTGCCAAATCTTTCCACATATTATTTTAATCTCTTACTGATTTTCTGAAAAGAATTTCTCTAGGAATGGAGGCTAAAAGGAAATAAAGCTTAAAACCAGTGCCGTAAGCAGTATTTTTCAACCGAAAGAGGTATCTTGGGGCGATATCTCACTCACCCGCGTCGTCCTCTCCTCTTCTGTGCGTCCCCGGTCAGCTTTATGTGCCTTTAAACGTCACCAGCTTCTCTGCCGCTTTGTCCACGTCAAGGGGGGGCGGGAGCGTGTGGAGAGCCCTGCTGAGCAGGGGGCAGCCCTGACCGCCTTCCCGGCCTCCCTCGGCTCTGGGACCCACGACGGCGCTCTCAAAGGAGAGCCCTTGGCTGGGGCTGGCGCCCGCCGGGATCGTGGGGATGTCAGCGCAGTGCCCGGGATTCACCATGTCGCCGTCAGGCCAGGACCACTCCTCTGCCCCCTCCCAGAGGGCCTCAGTCAGGGCGCTGACCACTGGCACGCGGTGACGGCTGACCAAGCTGCCCGTCCTCCTGGAGGTGGCACCTTCTTACCTCTGTCCCCAAAGCATAGCTCAAGGCCTCAACACTGCGTTGGCTAGATCGTAAAAGCTTTTGGGGTACCAAGACATTCCACAGAAGTATTAAAATCAGTTGCTTTAATATGATCGCCATCTGCGTTTACACTAAGATTTCCTTTCGATCGACGTGAAGACACGCAGACAGGAGGTTGAGATGGTGCTGAAAACGCATAGAGCTGTGATCCTCCGTGAGATTTAGCCTGCAAACCGTCTAGGAAATTAGCTGCGCCTCAAGTACAGAGACACTTTTCAGTGCTTGACTACCCACCTGGTTGTTAGATGACTGAGGGGTTGCATTAGCTTTCGCCTTCCACCGGCTGCACATTAGAATCACCTACGGAGCTTTGAAAAAATTTCCCATGCCCAGGACAGCCCTCCACCCCCAGCGATTACTTCCTAATCTCTCGAGGTGGGGCCCAGCACAGATATTTTTTCATTCAGCCTGGATTATTTTAAGCTCCGGTCAAGGCTGAGAACTTCAGCTAGAACTTCCCTATAATTAATTCATCAGAGTTCTAAGCAAGGTGGCTCCATCTTGAACTTCATCTAGGGGGATCTATTTTTGGGATTTCAATCGTCTGAACATAACGTGCATCTCCAGTGTTCTAGAACGTGCTGTGCACCAGGGCCTCAGTGCCAAACTCCATCCACCCCTAAATGTCTCCCCTGCCTGGACCACCAGAGTTTGCCATAAAAATACTCCGTCCGCTTGGGATTTCACTCAGTTCTCAGAACCTTGTGGGCCGCCCATCACACACGCCATGCGTGCCAGCCCTCCCTGCCAGCCCGCTGTCCCCTGCTGCCCACCCCAGCTGACCAGGTGGGCCTCCAGTGACGCTCATCCGCTTTGCCAGATGAATCTAAGATATAGTCACCCCTCCGTCCCATTGATTGAGCACCTACTCTGCGCCAGCTGGTTTAAGAGGTGGAGACACCTCGGCAACAAGGCAAGAGGAGAGCTCGGGGCAGCAATCCTGGAGACGCCAGATAAAGAAGGAATCGCATTTACACGTGACAGAACGTCAGATGGGAAGGAGTGCTCGCCCACGTGGCTTATCTGACAGACTCAGCGTGGCATTTTTAATATTTACCCTGAAGAGAAGCACTGCATGGAGAGGAAACAGCAGCCTTTGTTAATTGTTTCACCCGAAGACGACTGGATAAATAACATATGCTTAAACAAAATAAGTTGTTATCTGTGTTTGACATGATTCCCGAAAAGCTCTGTTATGTCTTTCATCTGGAATTTGGTTGACAAGTGTGATCTTTGGAAAATGCTGAGCCACGTGAAATCAGTTTCCTTCGACTCACAAAGAACAGTGGCGTGATGTGGCCAGGCTGCTGGGTCAGTGTTTTCCAGAAAAAGTCAACCTCTTTCTGCCCTTGGAAAAATCACGTTGTCCTACTGAAGCTCTCACCCAAGAACGTAAAGGATAAGAGAGGAGGGGTGGCGTCCGAGATTGAAGGCCGTGCCTCCGGTCAGCTCAGGCTCCCCAAGACTTTCAGGTCTGCTCTGGCCCCGTGCTCCCGCCCCTCGCCGTTCTCTCCGCAGATGACCTCAGCTCCTCCTTCACAGGCAGGTGGAGGCCATCAGGCCAGGACTGCCTCCTCTGCCCCCTTCCAGAGATCCAAACCCCGCCTGCCTGTTGCCCGCCCCTCGCCTTGTTCTCTGCACGGATCCCTGTCCTTCCAGGAAGTCTCCAGTCACCCTTCCTTCCTGCCTACTTAACCTCGCGCTTACCTCACTCCTCCTGTTGATTTAGGAACATGCCCAGGCCTCTCCCATTCCCTAACCCCTTCCTGGACCACATACGCCTCTCTCCACTTCTTGCCTGCCCTCCTCTTTGCCGTCTGTTAAATTCCAGAGGGTGGGCTGCACGCACAGCTCCCATTTAGCTCCTGCCCTTCTTCGCCCCCTTCCTGGCTGCTCTCCACACAGCAGCCACAGCACACCGATAGAAGCACAAATATGAAGCCTTTAGTGGCTTCACACGGCTCTTGGGTCAAGATCTGAATGCCGAGGTGCCCGTCCCAGGCTGCGTGGCCCGTGCCTCCAGGGTCACCTCCCTCGTGCCCCCTCCCCTCCCTGCAGCCCGGCTGCTGCCAGTGTCTGTGCACACTCCCACCTCCCTTCACCCCCTGGCCGGTTCTCAGGCTTCCTCACTTAGCGCGTTCAGAGGCCGCAGACCACCCCATCGGCACTCCCACGTGCCTGTGATTTTGTGTTTGTGTTTAAGTCGTGGGTTGATGAATCCTCCCACCAGATTATCAGGTTTGTCAGGGCAGAGACCACGTGCTCCTAACAGCTGACCTACCCAGGGCCAGGCACGTGGACGGCGCCTTTGGAGTGTCTGTTGGGTGGAAGAATGAGTACTGGACATGGCCTACAAAGTGAAACGTTTGCACTTAGATGTATAGACTGGGAGCTGAGATGTCCTGTCCTAAAGCCTCATTTTATAGTTGAGGAAACTGAGGCACAAGGTCACAGAGCTAGAGTAAGTGGACATCAGGCTTCTTGACAGCTCCTTGGAAGACAAAGGGTGGTGCCCACGGCGTGGCATGTGGTCAGGCCACTCACCAAGGAAGACCACAACCACTGACACACGTCATAAATGCAGGCTCCCACAAAACGTCCACACACCTGCAGCAGGTACCTTGGAGCTCCCACCCAGGAGCCCATCCAGGGAATCTCAGGGGGTACTACACACGGTGAGGGCCTGTGGCTGCGTTTGACGTGGCCTCAATGGCATTCGCCCCCTTTTGGAGCTAAAGAGCATAGATCTGTATTTTCTTGGTTCTATGAAATAGTGTTTTCATCCAGCACATGCAGTAATGCTTCTGAACCACCCCTGGGCACCATCTGGGGCTCTGGGGCTGTCGTGAGAGCCCACCGTTGAGGGCCTCGTGGGATGGATTAATTTGGCAACACAGTAAACACTCTCAACTTAAACAGGAGCTTAAAGCTGTTTGCTCAGCCAGCTGCTCTGTTAGGACTGGGGTTGTGTCCAGTCCAGAGAAGACCAAAGAGGAGGCAGTGGGCCTTGAAAAACAGAATGCTGTGACTTCCCTTGCCTCACCCTGGGTTTGTTTTCCAGGGACTGTCTCCTTCAGAAGGGGCAGGGACAATGAAACCATTAGCCAAAGGCAATAGTGTAGATTGGTGCCACGGGCAGTAACTAAACAGCAGGCATGCCAAGCTCAGCACACTGTGAGGGAATTCCGTTGATACTCCTGTTTTTCTGGTAAGAAGACTGGGGCTCTGAGAAGTTAAGAACTCACTCAGGGTCACACAATCAGTAATTTGCAGGTCCAGTAATTTGACTCCATTTGCCTCCAGAAGGCATTGGAAGAAGTTTAGAGGCGGCGGCACGCTACACCAGGGATCAGTGTGAGAGGACAATGTGTGGTGAGGCAAAAACTGTAGCGTTATTCAGGGACCCAGGGACCCAGTGATCCCCTGAATCTATTTGTGAGTATACGGTGGTGGTTTGATGATTCAGTTACATGGACACTGTGCTTTTTATTATTATTATTTTTTTTTTTTAATATACTTAGATTACATAAATGTAACATAAAAAATATAGGGCTTCTCATATGCCCCGCTCCCCATACCTCCCACATTTTCCCACATAAATAACATCCTTCATTAGTGTGGTACATTCATTGCAATTGATAAATGCATTTTGGGACATTGCCACTGAGCATGGATTATAGTTTACATTGTAGTTTACACTCTCTCCCACACAATTCTGTAGGTTATGGCAAGATACATAATGGCCTATATCTGTCATTGCAATGTCATTCAGAATGATTCCCAAGTCCCAGAAATACCCCCATATTACACCTGTTTTTCCCTCTCCTTGCCCTCAGCCTCCTGTGGCCACTGCCTCCACATCAGTGTTGTAATTTCTTACATTGCTAGAATCATGATAAGTCTATAGTAGAAGACCAGTAAGTCCACTCTAGTCTATAGTTCAGTCCCCAATCCTGAGGATTCTGGGATGGTGATGTCCACTCCACCTCTAATTGAGAGGGGGGCCGTCAATCCCGTACAGCCAATGGATGGGGCTCTCTTGCTTGCAGTTGTAGGCTCTCTCGTTTCCTTGGTATGGTATCCATCCTTACTTCCTTGTTAGTTGCCCTGGGTGAGTCCAATGAACTGGAGAGTAGGTGTTGCAACTCTGCTAAGGCTCAGGGCCCAGCTGGCACATGGACAGCCCAAAGATTTAAGTCTCTTGGATGTACACCTACCAACTCCAGCACCAAGTATAGGTTCAAATAGAAGGGACAGATGAGCCATGTGTAGGGAAGCCATAATTGAGTCCAACTCTGGCACTCTCAGGAGCACAAACTCCAAAGTAGGGCTCACTGGCAAGGCACCAAACTCCGGAGCTATCTGCCCTGTCCATAGGACCTGGGTGTTTTCAGAGCCCTCAGGAGCCCCACTATTTGGGATAGTATCCACTTTGGCAGTCTGTGAGATCCTGCTGAGATGTGCATAAGCGTTACCTCTGGGATGACCTCCCGACTCATTTTTGTCTCTTAGCCATATACACTCATTTGTCTTTACCTTTTCCCCCTTTTATTTGAGGTCTTTTTCCAGTTGCATTTCAAATTGGTGCTTGGTAGTAATCCCTCAGTGCCAGGGAGGCTTATCCCTGGGAGTCATGTCCCACACTGCAGGGAAGGTAATGCATATATATGCTGAGTTTGGCTTAGAGAGAGGCCTCATTTGAGCAACAAGGAGGCTCTCAGGAGGCAACTCTTAGGCACCCTATAACACTAGGCTAAGTTTCTATTTCAAGAGCAAAGGCTCATGAGCATAGTTATCAATATTGAGGGCCCATAAATGGACCATCCTCCTTCACTAGTCATTGCCCCTGTACTTGGGGGATTGTTGCTTCTCCATTAGAGAATGTGGCAGAGGATGGGAATTAAATATTCTTTCGATTACTGTGTGAATCTCCACTCACCGTGACAATGCCCTGTGAACATTTGAACACATTTATATGCCTTATATGTATGCCCAGGTGAATTTCCTCCCATGTATACCCCATCACTGATACCCCACACCATTACTAAAGACTTTTGATATGTGTATTCATTCTCTCCTTCTCCCCTCTCCCCTTCTAGGAGGAAGCTTTTTTGAGGCAAACCTGGAGAATGAAGGAAGCATTTCAGGCAGTGATTCAACATTTTATAGGCAATCGGAAGGTAAGGTGCTTAAGAGTGTATGGCTAATGGGAAGTTGGAGTGGAAACACCTACAGGTGTTACTGGGTCTCCCAGTTGCGTTGTAACTCCTGAGTGTGACTGTTTATTGCTGTGTGTGAGTGATCACAAGTCTTGCTGTTGCCATTTGCATTATTTCATCATCACATAGGGGAGCCTGTGAAAAGGTACGGTCTAGAGAAGTGTGTCCCTACCACCTGATACTTTGCAGTCACCTGGGGAGCACTCTTCCGTAGCTGGAATATAACAACCAGCCCACTCACCTGAGCATCTCATAGTACAAGATTCTTATAAAGAATAGCATTTATGGGTTAACTTCCACTTCTTTATAGCAATACAGTAGTACTTTTATTTAGGGGTTAAAAGCAAAACAAACTTCTAATTTCAAATAAAATCTTCTCCATCACTTCAACTCCTTCTGTAAAAGTACTGGACGTTGATAACCAATGCCTCCTGAATCTCCCTCACACAGCTTTTCGGTGCCCTTTGTGGGTGCCATCTCATGGAGGTTCCGGCCCCCCTGCCTTCCGTCTCTGTGGGTACCACACACTCTCGGGCGTCCTCCGTGCTCTTCCAGCCGCTGCTGACCCAAGATGCCCAGCCCGGTCACCGACCCAGAGTTCCAGGCTCAACTTCTAATTCTTGGCCATCAGGACCTGTAGATCCTATAGGGATCTTGACCAAAGTGCATCCTTATCAAGCTCCTGGGCCACTTAAGTCTATCGGCAAAAGCCCTCTTACCCCCACGCCCCGCCTGTTCCTCTTGGTCATTTCTTTCCATTCTGGGGCTCATGGCCTAAGCACATGCCCTCTCCCCCACAGCTCTCCTGAATGAATCTCAGTACCTCCATCCTGCCTTCTGGCCTCCTCCACACCCTGCTAACTTTTCTCGCTGATCACAGACCTGAGCCTTCACCCTTCAGCCAAAGCAGCACCAATGTTCCACTTCCCCCATCAAAATTCATAGACAGCACCCAAAGCCTTTCTGGTTGTGGCCCCAGGCTCTTACTTTCCTGGGATCTAGGGAGCTTGTTAGGGAATCCTGTCACGGGACCTACTGCCCTGCCTCATGGCCATTACTTCCATGCCTGATGGCCCAATAGCTTGGAAAGCCCACGAGAGCATGCACTCAGCTCGTTCACGGGGCACCGCCGGGGCTGCCGCAGAGCCTAGCACATGGGACATTTGTCTGATTCAGTGAGAAATTGTGGGGCACTTTCCTGTGACAAATACGGCAACGGGCATCGTGAAGAGGGAGATGGGGAGATCTCCAGATCTCCAGGGACCCCTTAGTGTGACAGCAGTGTAACTTTTCAAGCTCTACTTACAGAAACACCTATTTTCCTTTACACTTTGGGAAAACTGTTCCCTCGGCCAGCCTGTGGCATCCAGCGCCCTGGGCCCCCTGCCCCTGCAGGGCTCTTCCAGGACTGTCACAACTCGCCAGATCACTCTGACCTTAACCGGGTTGGCTTGGATGATGGTTTAATGTTTGCCAAATGCCACCTTCTCTCCTCATTTAGGAGTCTAACAAGCTTGAATTTGTTTTTTTAATTGAAGGACTGATGAATTAATGAATTGATATATTTACGCCCTGTCTCATTCCACAAAGAATTTGAGGCAGCTAACGGGAGATTTGCATGTGCTACGTAATGCATGGCTAGGAGACTGAAGCAGGGACAAGGGGACCTAGGCCCTACCGCATGCTCCGCGACGCTGGCTTCTAGGGAAAACTAAGAGAGGGACGCTGGAAACCCTCACTTACGAGAGGCGAAACTCTAGTGTGTCGGGGAAGCAAAGCTCCTCCAACCGCTTAGCTCCAAACAGAACTGGGTTACCTTTGGAAGCCCTTCGGTTTGGGGATCTGTCCTCCCAGTCCTTGCCATGCATGAGAAACAGGTCCACTAAAAGCATGGTGGCACTTTCCTGGCAATCGGGTGAGATGCGTTCATCTCGCTTTTGTGGCCCGATCACTGGCTGTGGAGACAGCAGCCCGTGAAGTCGGCTCATCTCCCTCACATGTGGTTGCAGCACGCTGGGCAAGTTCCTGGGCGTCCCTGAGCCTCCTGACACCTGCGGGAGTGAGGCGGCTGTCGTCTTCACCTGGCTCGCAGCCCTGCGCTGGCAGCAGCTTGGGCTCGGTGCGGATGGCCGGTGCTGCTGCTGTGATTAGTTTAGTGTCTGTAGACTCTTCTTGGGTGGCAGTTGTATTTGCACTAAAGCGTGTGCAGATGCCAGTCCCCTAAGGACACTGAGTAACTTCCACGGCACTGTCACAAGGATGCATTACGTGAGGAGGTAGAAGGGTGCATCCCGCAGGCCTCGCCGTGTGTAAGCCGCTCTGGACGGCGCTGAGCTTGCTGCTGGGATTCTTGCTTCCTGAGGGAGACCCGCAGGCAGGGGCGGACGACGGAGCCCCCCGGCTCCTCCGACAGAAGCGAGCCCAGCTGCTGGGAGAGCACTTTGGAGGGACCTTCAGGCAAGGAGGGCAGAAAGCAGAGGAGGCAACAGCTCCAGCGTGGAGGCACCAGAGGCTTTCACAGAGGAGCCAGTGGTTTGCTGAGGCTGAGGCGTGGGCGGCGGGTGGCAGTGGAGGCGGGGAGGCCGGGGAGAGGGGCGAGGGGCTGCGGGAGGGGTGAGCAGTCTGGCACTTGTCCTGGAGCCACCGAAGGATTTCAGCCGAAAAGCCCAGAGAGGAGCAGCCATTTGGCTCGTCACTTCCTTCCTGAGAGTGGCCCCTGCCCTGTGTCCTGCGCAGGCCACAGCGTGATGGACACCCTGGCCGTCGCCTTGCGGGTGGCTGAGGAGGCCATTGAAGAAGCCATCTCCAAAGCAGAAGCCTCTGGGGACAGCCTGGTAGGCCCCGCTCCTCCCCTCCCGGTGGGGGGAGTCAGGGCCACACAGCCGTCCCCGGGTCGGGCGGACCCAGCTGCCCCGCGGCCGTGGCCAGGGCCCTCCTGAGGGCGACCCCTCCCACCCACAGTGCCACCCTGTCCCTCTGCAGGACAAGCAGAACGAGGCCAGCTACCTGCGGGACCACAAGGACGAGCTGACGGAGGAGCTCGCCACGACCGTCCTGCAGAAGGTAGGTGGGCCGAGGCGGCCCCAGCTGCAGGTGCTGGCCGAGGCCCCAGCCGGGCTTCGCTGCTGCGCTTTCTTACCTTTGCCTTTGGCGTCCTGAGGCCACGCAGAGGCACCTCAGAGCAGCTGGAACGTGGTGACATTTAGGGACTGAGCTCGTGGGGGAGGAGCCGGGAGCTCCCCCCGGCTTCCGACTCCCAGGCCTCGTGACACCCGTCTGTCCGTCTGTTGGACAGTGCTACCCCCCACTGCCCCAGTAATCTCCTGCTGAATAGCCTGCGCCCACGCCCGCTGGCCCCGTGCCCCGAGCTGTCCTTTACCTGGTGTGTCAGGTAATCCCTGCTGAGTGACCAGCCCCCAAGCTCTGCGCCTTTGAACAGGATCACGCTCCGGGCTTATGCGTCTGCAGAGCTGATCTGAGCCGGCTGGACGGGCTGTTCTGCTTCGAGCCGTGCCTGGGTCAAATCTGCTCCATCCCCCGTGCTGGGGGGCCCTGCAGGTTACATGGGCAGGGGCTGGGTCCCGGGAGCACTGCAGAAGCAGAGCCGATGATCCAGCAGTGCCCTATGCCCCCCACATCCAGGGCCGATGACCGAGCGTGCCCCACGCCCCCCACGTCCAGGGCCGATGACCCAGAATGCCCCACGCCCCCCACGTCCAGGGCCGATGACCCAGCGTGCCCCAC
>JAKSZT010054335.1:7408691-7429542 GCA_026826555.1 Tolypeutes matacus | reverse complement strand
CTCTCCCTCTCCCTCTCGGTTGGCGCTAGGTCTGCGGGCAGGTGCACAGGGTGCTTAGGGGCCTGAGTGAGAGGCCAGTGTCCTTCACCCTTCCTCTCCTCAGCTCACCAATCCGAAAAGAGCAAGATAAACAACCAGTGGAAGCGGGGTCTTTCCTTCCGCGACAGAGGGGGACGTTGGTCTCTTTCTGCTCCATGTAACATTTGGGTTCCATGATGCACAGGACAGTGCTCAGAAATACTCCCCGGGATTGCCTGGATTCCCGCTGCGCCGCCTCTCCTCGGGGCAGGTGCCTCTTGCGGTCACTCGGGGCCGGGCCGGGGCATGTCGCACCAGTTCTGGTGTGTGGCCCGACTTGGCTCGTTTCGCGGCCGCGGCCGCAGCACGCGGGGCTCCTCCCCACGCCGCGGACGGAGGCGCTTTCAGGGAAGGGCTGCTGCTTCCGCATCCCCTGGAGCAGCTGTCCCCGCGCTGGGCCTGGGAAGCACTGGCCGGGCAGCGGCTCGGAAGGAGCCAGAGGCGAGGCGGCTCGGCCAGGCCGCCCCCGACGCGCTGGCCTCAGAGCCGGGAGCGCCTGCCCGCGCTTACCCGGCGTGACGTGCGGTTCGCAGCCCCGTCTCGCCATCCCCGCTCTGCAGTGACCGCGCCACGCTCAGCCCGCCCTCGTCTCTCCACAGCGGTCCCAGTCTGCCGTCTCGCTCGCCGCAGAGGACGCCCCGAAGCCCTGCCTCCCGGAGGCGCGGGGCCAGCAGCTGCCCGGCTGGAGGAGCGCGGACAGGCTGGACAGGCTGGACAGGACACGCGGGCGTCGTAAGCAGCACTCGGGGCGGGGACTCGGAGGCGCCCGCGCACAGCCCTGGCCTCCCTCCCCGCCTGGAGTGGCGTGGGCCGCGGGGCAGCGCGCAGCGCGGCCTGTGGTTGCGCTTTCCCCGGGGCAGGTCCTTGGCGCGTCCTCAGGCTCCCTGTGCCCTGCGGAGCCCGGGGACGGGGGTCCCGGGCTAGCGTGTTGAGTCGAGCACTGCTCGGCCCCCTTCAGCCCGTTCTCCGCACACCCCGCACCAGGCGCCCCGAGCCAGGGAGGCAGGGCGGCTCCGCCCCCAAAGTCGGTCCCTGGGCACTTGGCAGTCAGGCCGCTCCGTCCCCAGGGCCCCAGAACCGCGTCAGTCCTGCAAATTCCGTCAAGACGCGGACCGGGGCAGGCATCTGGCTCTAGGTGGGATAAGAGAGGGAGTCCTCCCGTGGGCCAGGAAAGCAGAGAGCGGCCGTTTCAGGCGTGTCCTCTCCGAAACCCGTGCAGGAGAAGGGCAAGCTCACATGTGACAAGTTCCCCGCAAAGCATTCGCATTTCTTCCTGACTCGCCCAGGCCGTGCAGGTGCCCCTCACCTGGGGGCGGCCCCCCGAGGCCCAGGCACCTTCCAGCTTGGGGCTCTGCCATCCTCAGCACCCCAGAAACTTCTGCTGACCGGTGTGCAGTCGGCCAGCAGGTGGAGGAAGAGAGAATGGAGGCGGAGCAACGGCGCCACGGCCACCTGGGCGCTTCCGCTCACCTCCCGTGGCAGGAACCGGCCGCGTGGCTGGGCAGGTGCATCCAGCTCCCGCCCTCCCCTGAGGTGTGCACGGCTCTGACGGACAGCTGTCCATCTCTCCAAGACTTAACCAGCAGCTTTAGAACAGGACCCATGGTTATCACGGCACAAGGAATGTTAAAAAGCCAGCTTTTTAAAACAGTTTTTCTAAAGGGTTTCCAAAAACATATTTCCAAGCTAACCTTCTGGTGTCTGTCCGTAGAAACTGCAGAATCCACGGCACTGCAGAGATCCTGTGGGCAGTGAAATTTCCTTCATTTACGTGTATGGTTTGGGAGTTTGTCTTTAAAGCACATTTTCCTTTCTGATCATAACTTTCTTGCCCCCGCGCTCAGCACATTCGTATCCGTTTAGCTCACCCCTCCCTGGATCTCAGATCCCCACAGAGAAAGGCCTGCTGGATTCCTCAGGCATGGAAGACCAGCACGTAACAGATCCTCAGTAAAGCAGAGCCGCTCTTTAAAGCCACTTCACGGTGTGCAGAGCCCGTGCCCAGCAGTGCTGCCGAGCGCCGCGGCCTCCCGTTTGGCAGATGAGCACGCCATGAGTGCCCTGGCCGGGGTCCCACAGCCGGCGGGAGCTGGGGGCGCCTCAGGCCCCAACCCCATGCGTTTCCCGCTGGCTGCTGCGCGAAAGCAAATGTCTCAACATAAAATAAGAACCTTATCAAAGTACAGCCCTAACAACTGACCAGTTTGAAAGCTGTGGTAAGAATTTCTGAAAGATGCTTGAGCTGACAGTGGTTCCCGCTGGGCCATGAGCATTCCAAGGGAATTTGCAAAGGATCTTGGTTTTCAAACCATGGCTTTGTGCATGAGTTTCTGTCACGTGGGCACCGAGGTGTAATTAATCAATTGCATATAAACATAAAACTCTTCAACAGCATCACATGCACGCAAAAAAAAGCCTTCGTAATCTGCTCACAAATCCATGCATCTCTCGGATGAAGATCTAAAATAAAAAGCCCAAAGCACCCCAAGGGAGAACCGGCTCTTCTGAGGAAGGCTCGGCCCTGGGTGGGCCTTGGCATGGCTGACGGGCTTGGCAGGAAGCTCACTGTCCCTGGGGCGTTTCTCGGCCTAGCGGCAGGGCTGTCCTTAGCAGCTGTGTCTACTCCCGGGAAGCGCTGGTCCGGGAGCTGCCAGCCCACAGCTGTGGTCAGCCTTCAGGACACCACGGGCAGACCTCAGCGATGCATCCTCAACCTTGACGGTGCCCAGAGCAGCAGGTGGATCTCCCCAAATCACGGACCTAATTGGGCATCTGGGTAAGTGCCCTGAAAGCAGTTTGGACCAGTGCCTTGAGTTGCTCGCTGACAGTTGTCTGCACAATAATGAAAGAGCAGGAATTTGGAGAAAGGAGGGGGTGGGGGAGTGGGGTCGCCGAGGGATGTACCCGCTGGGCCAAGATGGAAGTCGGCCAACCCCTAGCTGACCCAGAGAACGTGGCGGCCTGGGCTCAGGTAAGTCAGGAGGCCAGAGGAGCCGGCGCCGGGCCGAGGCCCCCAGCGTGGACTGGGTGCTGCAGGCGGATCCCAGGGGGCACGCTTACGTGGGCAGCCCTGGAGCCGGAGTCAGGCCTTTGTCAGGGGCTGCCTGCTCTGGCTTCCCAGGGCTCCCGGAGAGGCTGCAGATGCCGAGCTCGGGGGCTCAGAGAGCCCCTCTGGGGCCCAGCCGTGCCCGGCAGGGTCAGTGCCTGGGCTCACTGACTAACAAGCAGCCGTGAGCAAGTAGTTATGCTTCACTAACAAGCAGTCCTTAGGTGCAGCCCTGAGCCACCCAGGGCCTGGGGGTGCAGCGCCCAGGAAGCCACGTCCTGCCCTCAAGCAAGACAGCCAAGAAAATAAGCTAAGTTAAGAAACGCTTGCTGAAACCCAGAGCAGAGGCCCTCCAGCCCCCTGGAGGAACTGAGGCCAGTGACGCCACGGAGAGCAGTGCTGGAGCTGGAAGGCGGGTCCGAGGGGCCCAGTGGGACCACCCGCCCACTCACGGGGACCCCGGCTGACGCCAAGTCTGCCCTGCATTTCGGGGTTGTTTTTGGTTCTCCCAGAAGCACAGCCCAGGAGAGGGTCTGGGGGCCTGTAGTCTATTTGGGAGGTGGGGGCAGTGAAGGTGTGAAAGGAGGGAAGGCTTGTCACCGAGCAGGGACCCCAGGAGCTGGCCAAGGCGTGCCCCTATGAGAGTGCAGCACGATCTGGGGCTTCTCCGCCAGCTCCCCCCAGCCGTGGGTGGGGGGCTGCTCCCTGGAGCCTGGCTTCCAGGCACTTCCGCCCTGTCCCTGACAGGCAGGGCCGGCTCTGGTGGCCAGAGTGAGTTGATTCCATTCTAGGAAGCAGCAGTGTAATGGGCAGAGAGCCTGCCCCGGGGCCACCCCAGCAGACCCGGGGCCCCTCGCCTGCCCAGGCGGCCTAGGGCCCTGCTATAAAACTGGGCACTGCCATGACCACGGCCAGCCGCAGGCCTGGGCCGGGTCCCCAGACCCAGAGGTCTTACTCCCACTCCCCAGGGGCATGGGCAAAAGATGTTTTCTTGTTTTCCTTCAAAAAAAAAAAGCAACTTTTACCGCCACACGCAGGTCAACCCGTCATCGCGATGCTTTCAGCAGACCCGAGCCTGCTCGGCCCTGACCACAGAGCAAGGGCTGCCCCCACCGGCCCGGCGCAAGCCCTCGTGGTGCGCTCTATGCCCGAGAGTCCCCCGGAGGCAAGCCGGGGCTGTGGCCCTCGGGTCTCTGCGACCTTCGACAGCCGCTTAACTTCACTGTCTGTAGAGTGGGATCGGAGAAGCCCACCTCCTTCTGCCTCAAATCCTTTCCAAAATGAGGCACATGCCTTGAGTTAATAAATCTAGGGCTGGGAAACGACTGTGGCTCAAGCGATTGATTCCCGGGGCCTCCTGGTGAAAGGCGAGCTGGCCTGAGCGGAGAGCTGGCGCAGCAAGATGATGCAACAAAAAGAGACACAGAGGAGAGACAATAAGAGACGCAGCAGACCAGGGAGCTGAGGTGGCCAGAGAGACTGAGCACCTCTATCTCACTCCGGAAGGTCTCAGGATCAGTTCCCGGTGCCGCCTAAAGAGAAGACAAGCAGATACAGGAGAACACACAGAAAGCAGACAGCGAGCACAAAACCACTGGGGGGTCCGGGGAGAAATAAATAAATCTTTAAAAAAATAAATAAATCTAGGGAAGCAGATGTGGCTCAAGCAGTAGAACTCCCGCCTACCACATGGGAGGTCCCAGGTTCAGTTCCCAGTGCTTTCTAAAGAAGACAAACAGGACAGTGAGCTGAGGTGACAGGCTGGTGCGGCAAGATGACGCATCAAGATGACACAACAAGTGACACAAGGAGGAAAACATAATGAGAGACACAACAAAGCAGGGAGCAGAGGTGGCTTAAGTTCCTGGTGCCTCCTATAAAAGGAAGATGAGCACACAACAAACAGACACAGTGAGCACAAACAATGAAGGGGTGGGGAGAAATAGATAAATCTTTAAGAATAAGTAAATAAATAGGCCTGCGTGCCCATCTCACAGGCTGTTAAGCTTGGATCGCTATAGATGCCAAGGGCAGCACTAGCTGACTTTCCTGTGGGAACTTGACCCCGAAGGCCGGGGCAGGCATGGATCCTCCCGTCAGCAAAAGAGGAACTGAGTGTCCAAGCCATGGCCTAGGAAACAGGGCTGCGCCCCAGCCCGCCCCCCTCCCCTCGGGCAATTCTGGGGACACTGAGACAGGAGCGGGCCCCCAAGTTCTGTCCATCCATGGCCCTGAGGCCCTGCAAGGCCTCAAGGAGCTCCCCGGGGACCTTTAAACTCTGACCCCAATGAGGTGTGCCCTCCTGGCCACTCTAGAGGCAGCTGCCCCCAGCACCCTCGCACCTTGCCCCAGGTATAGCCCCAGGTGTTAGCCCCAGGTGGTAACAAGCGCTCCGCTTTCTCTCTCCTGCCCACCCGCAGACCTGGCCCCGGTTTTGCAGGGCCCCAACGGGAACTGGGGGGCCCTGGAGGTGGCCTCCGGCGTGGCATCTGCCTACGACGAGGTGGGCTCCGACAGCGAGGAGGACTTCGACTGGAACGAGGCTCTGAGCAAGCTGCGCCCGAGATCCCGGGGCCTGCTCGGGAGCCCCCAGTCTCGTCCTGCGCAGGCCCGTGCTTCCAGCCTGGGGCCCTCAGCCGCCTCCCCCTGCCCAGTGCTGGCCCCCCACCCCGAGGCCACGTGCTCCGACTCAGAGACCTCCTCGGCAGGCTCTTCCCGGGAAGCCGGGCGCTGGGCCATGCCGTCCTGGCTGCCCAAGAGGCCTCCCAGGAACCCCGCAGCAGAGAAGAGGTGCCCCCAGGGAGAGCTGGACGTGAACTTCAACCCCCAGGCGGCCAGCGGGGAGACCTCGGACAGCAGCGAGCCCGAGGAGGCGCCCCCTCCCGCAGACCGGCGGGCCAGGAGGTGGCGCAGGGCCCGCACGGGCGCCGAAGAGCCGGGCGGGCAGCCCACGGCCCCCAGCGCCTGTCCCCAGGCGCTGGACGCTCACCAGGTAATAGGGCGGCGCTGTGCGCCCACCCACGCCCGCACAGTGGGGTGTGCCCTCGCCGCGCCGTGCACGCACCGGGTCTGGTCAGGGCCTCCCCACCGCCTCCAGGAGATGACAGCCAGGCTCACAGTGAGGGCCACAGCGCGTGGCCTGCAGACCTGCAGACTCGGCACCCCCCGGGCCCCGCAGTCCGTGTTTGATCCGGCTTCCAGGTGGTCCAGCCGTGCACCAGAACCTGAGAGCCCCCGGCTGAGGGCTGAGCGTGGGGGGCTGGAGCAGCCTGCCGCGTTCACATCCAGCGGTGGCCTTGGGCAAGGCCTCTCTGGGCCTCGGTTTCCTCCTCTGTCAAACGGAGATGACATTGGAGCCCGCCGTAGAGGACGGTTGTGATGATCGACCGAGGTCACGTTTGTAAAGAGCCGCGCGCCGTCTTCGACAGGGCTCAGGTGATATTCTTTCGATGTGACCGCTCAGGGCAGTTTACCAACGTCCTGTGATTCCGTCGTCCTTGCCACACTCCCTTGGCAGGGTCATCGCCCGCGTGCTTTAGTTCTTGACCCCCTTGGAGAGTGTTATCAGAGCCACGGGCTCTGTCTTTAGGAAAAACGGCATCTGTGTGCACACAGCCTTTGCTAACAATTCCAAGTAATTCCCACACCCTCAGCTGGATTAATTTTATATGCTCCAAATATACCCTGCTCATTCCCAGCCGTCTGCTCTGCCTGGCGAAGCTTTGTATGCTACTGGGAAGCAATTACCTAACCTTGTGGGGCCCACTCAGCCCTCCCCAGAGCGACATTTTCTAAATTCAAAAGCTGGGCCGTTTCAATGACCTCACGGAAGCAATGGGCTGCAAGGTTTGGAACTGAGAGTCTCATAGAAAACCTAGTTCTGGTGCCATGGCCTTCTTTGGGAACCTATCTTTATCACATTACCACCACATTGGCTTTTAAGTTCCTAGGGAAACCACACCCCCTTCCGGAATGTCTTTGTACCCACCCGCCAGCTTTGTATCCACCAAAAGCAGGCCCTGGGCCTAGGATTTGGGTGCAGGTGGTTTGTGGGGAGGTGATCCCAGGAGACAAGACGATACAGGGAAGTGAGAAAGGCCAGTGGTTGAACTCTACGGGCTCAGCGTTCTCCACCAGAGTCTGGGCAGAGCTGAGCTTTCGCCACAGGCTGCCCCCGGCAGGAGGAGGGTCATCTGCCCAGGGCGCACACTGGCTCCCTGCACACCTAGGTTTGCAGGGATAGGGCCTGAAGGTCCCTCGGGTGGAGAAGAGAGAGACCCAGGTTGGAGGGGGAAGCTCTCCGTGGCCACCCCCCGCTGGCAGGAGGTCTGGGTGGGCTGTCACCAGCGGTGGGTGCGACGGCCTTGCAAGGACGGTCATAGCCCGAAGCCTGGCCCTGGGCCCGTGGCGGGAACTGTGGGTTCAGAGACCCTCGGGTGACAGGCTGGGCTTGGCCCGCTGGTGGCCGGGAACGAGTCCTTGGTCCCAGCTCCCGTTTCCTCCTCTGTCTCGCGGGGTGGTGGAGGCCACAGAGCAAACCTGTGAAGATCTGTCCAACCACGAGCCGTCACCGCCCGGCCCGGCGCAGGCGGCAGTCCACGCGTCCGGGCGGCCTGCCTCGCGGCGTGCTCCTGGGGGCTGTCTGCAGGGCTGACTTGCAGGGGGGAGTGCCACGTCCCCACCACACCTGGGCGCCTGGCGCGTCCCCTGTGGGTTCTGGAGGGGCTGGGAAGTTCGTTTATGGCTTTGATATCTGCAGAGCTTTAGCAGGTAGAAGGCACTGGCCAGTGGTGCCTCTGCCTGCTGGGGGTGGCCTTGAGCAGGGGACAGCGTCCTCTCTTGCCCATGGCTGGAGACGGCGCTTCTGGAGACCTCGAAACCCAGGTCCTAGAGGAGCAGGGGTAGCTCAGTGGCTGAGTGCCTGCTTCCCACGTACGAGGTCCCTGTTTCAATCCCCAGTACCTCCTACAAACGAAAAAAAGACAGGAAACCTCCCGTCTTCCCTTCTATGTAGTTTCCTGCGGCGGTGTAGTTTTTTAGTTGTTTACTTACGTTTCAATTATATAAATAAGGACTATAATATCAAAAATATTGAAACATTCAAGTACAGTCCCCCTAGCCACAGCACTAATCCCTGTTCTCTCACAGTGACTATGATTGTGTGCCTCCCTCCAGATCTTTGTGCGTTCATATGCATATAGAACATTTGGAAATATAAGTCCATGAATGCTGGAATTCCCTCCATCACCTGCTGCCACTTTTTCTTAGTAATATGCCATGGAGATGTCAGTGCACGAAGAGCAATGCCTGATGCCTCTGATGGCTGAGCTCGTGTGCCAGCTTGGCCACCTCATGGGGCCCGGTTGTTTGGTCAAGCAAGCTCTTGCCTGATCGTTACTGTGAGGGCATTTCGTGGATTTAAATCGTGTGAGTCGATCGCGCCTATGGCTGATTTACCTACAGTCGTCTAAGGAGATTGCCTTCAGCAAGGAGAGTCGTCTCATCCCATCTGCCCAAGGCCTCAACAGAAGACCTGAGGATTTCAACAGTCAGAAAGAGGAATCTCCGTCTCTGCTTCAGCCGGCCAGCTTCTCCTGGGGAATTCATTGAAACTGAAGTTCCCAGCTAGCAGCTCGCCCTGTGGAGTCTGGACTTGCCCACAGCCACGTGAACCTTTCCTATGGCGTGGGAGCAGCTGGCCTAGTGTGCAGGCAGTAAGAGGATGCTTTGTCTGTAGAGGACTTTAAAACAATAATAAAACCCAATTATTGTCACCTTGCAACATGCACGAGCAATTCTAAATAATGTGCCCCCCTGCCGGCAGGCTGCTCCCAGGCCCTGCCTCCACCCCTTGGATGGTCACTGTTCATGGAGGAGAAGAAACATCATTCAACAGTTCCCATAATGAAGGATATCCGGAATCAGTCATTGTTTTGGTAATAAAACAACGCTGCAGAGAATATCATTGTGCAAACCTCTATGCAGTACAAGAAGTGGAATTGCTGAGTTGAAAAGTATAAGGATCTTTAGTTTCAAAAGAAGTATATACCTGCCAGCTTCTGACCAGCTTCCCAAGATGGTGGCATGAGATGCACCAGGATTCTGTTCCTTATAGAATCTTTGAACAATAGCAAAAATTGGCAGAGCCACCTTTCTCAAAACTCTGTAAAACAGTTGAAAGTTTGCAGTAACTGGAAAAGTGATGAATCAAGAAAACTCAGTGTTGAAAACAGGAGTTCATGGCACCCTTGCCATGCCGGCCCCTCCTCCAGCGTGAAGCCAGCCTGTGCTCCCACTGTGGGGCCCAGGCCCTGTTCTGGAGGAGGCAGAGTAACCCCTGCGCACATTTCGGGCTGCCTGTTTCTCAGTGCCGGTGCCAGTCCGCCAGGTGGCAGCCTGAAAGACTGAACTGTGCCCAGGGGCAGCCTGAAAGACCGAATCATGCCATTCATCTCTAGCTCACCCTCTGAAAATTGCCCTGCAGGCAGAGGCAGCTTGCAGACAGCTAAAGCAGGGTAAGAAACAGTTAAATCAAAGTAGCCTGGGGCAAAGGACTTCCAGCTTTCAGACATTCAGTAGAACACCTAGGAGTGGAGAAAGCCTGTGTCTCAGCCGATATGTGGGTTCCTGTGATCAGGGGAATTCCTAAGGCCACAAGCTAGCGCAAGCCCAGAACAAGACACAGACCAGCGTTTGTGTAATCTAAAGCTTCTTTAAAAATAAAGGGAAAAAAAAGAAAGAAAAGATGGAGAGACCCAGCCGGACTGATCTTCTGGTAGCAGGACTAACCTCTGAAGGCTTTATCTCCTACCTGCACCCAGCATTTCCGTGCATTCTGGGGCTCACTGGTCTGCTGCTTCTTCCTCAAGAAGGTGGCCCCATCTCTACATATTAAAGCTTCCCTCCCCTCTCAAGGGCCTGCTCAGTGACCATCCTTCCTGTGGAACTTCCCAGCACCCCCAGGTGGAGGAATTCCTTCTTCTCAAGCTTGCTCGGGAGCTCAGGTAGCCTTCAGGAGACCGACATCACTGATTCTCCTTTCCAATGGGTCCTTTTCTTTCATCAATCCAGTATCTTTTTTCATTTTTGCATCATCTGTTTTCTTCTAATCACCTTTGCATAGACGTCTGCCATCAGCATTTGTCCACTTACAAAATGTATCCAGGAAATTTGATGCATGAACATCATAAAGGATCAAAGACTCGGCCACACATCCTTTTAGCAAAACAGAAGTTTCCGGTTCTTGTCATGACATGATGAATAAGTCCTTCCTGTTGAATGACCATTGGGTGAAAATGCCATGTTTCCCTTTTGTCCTCAGTAACATTTGCTCACTCATCAATTCTTGGGTTTGAGAAAATTCATCTTGCACAGTGTCATCTGAAGGCTCTTAGTCTGAGATTTCACATATACAGCCAATTTCCCCATCATGGTTAGAGACCGGAGAGCTGTTCTCCTTCTCGTTACATTTATCTTCTGAGTCACCTGATAGCTGTGAAATATTCTCTGTCAATTTTCTTCTTTTTGCCATGAAGAAGCATTTTGAGTTCTGAACCGTGTGCAATGAGAGCTGAAGGCAGACTCCATAGTGATGCTGCGTTTCACTGTTGAACCTCCTTCTAAGCAATTCCATCATCCTTCTCTTTTCTCATTATTTCCATTTCTTTTATCATAGTTAGGAGTAATTGATGAGTCACGGTGAACTAATTCCCAGCATGATGAAATAGCAAAATATTTTAAGAGAGAGGAAAAAAAAGATCACAAAGATTCCATCATGAGCTTTAGATTTTAAAAAGGGTCCAAGCACCCTAGCGAGACGGAATGAGGTCTATTCTATTCTTTAAAATAGGTACATTTTCTCTTTGTTCTTTGTAAAACCTCTAAGAGAGAACCAAGGCCATGAAAATTCAACATTTATGAATAGATAGAATGACTGAAAGAGGGAACTCAAGACCTGAAGTCGGGTCCGTGGGCTCTGGATGGTAGACTGAAGGTGACCCTTTAAAACCCCTCACATCTGCAGGATAAGAATCACCATCTCCACGTCTTCCAGAGTTCCTTAGGCCTGGTAAGGGCCTTGCTCACTGGAGGAATTTGGGAGATAGTCACTGAATGGATAGTGGGAGCAGGAGATGTCATCATTAAAATGAAACTGAAATTACCAAGGGACCGTCACACGGAATTCCTTACACTGGTGCGAGGACCTTGCACGAGCTCAGCAGCTTTGGGCTTTGCATAGAATCCTGTGCTTCCCTCTCCACTCAGCCGCGGGATTGCTAGTCACACGCCTCAGCCTTCCCCAGCACAGCCTCTCCCAGCAAGTGGCCCTCCTGGGCTCCGGGAGCCCCGACTTCTCTGCACGCACCGCCGTGGCCGTTAGCATGTAAAGTTTCCCGTGGTCACTCGAGCGGGAGGCTCCTCCCCTGGGCGCTACGTGCCACGGGGTCAGTGGCCGGCCAGCTTTGCTCAGTGCCGGGTCACCAGCGCTGCCCGTGGGGGGGCTCAGTAAGTATTCCCTGCGTGAAGAAGCCGGGTGAACTCACGTTTCTGAACACAGATGCCCGCCTGCCTGAGCCCTTTAACCCAGTGCCAAGATGCACACCTTTGGGGAAGTAAAAGCCCCATCTGCAGGAGGCGTGCCAGGTAAGAGTGCTTTCTGGGCTGCGCTCCGCCAGGCGCCAGCGGAACAAGCAGCAGGGCTGGGGCAGCGGTCCCCATCTGTCGTTCTCGCTCTCATTTAGGTCCCGGGTGACTTGTCAGAGGCTGAGCTGCGCAGTGACACTCGGCTCCCCAGTGCAGGCGCCACAGAGGAGAACCTGAGGAGCAGGCGGTACGAGCCAGCAATGAAAATGAGCGAGAAGGAGACGTCCTCCGGGGAAGAGCAGGAGTCCGAGCCCAGGACAGGGTCTGAGACCCAGAAGGAAAGTCTGTCCTCTGAAGACAACAGCCAGAGCGTCCAGGAAGAGCTGAAGAAGGTAAGGGCTGGGCATGGTGCACAGGTGTGCCCGCGAGAGCCCTCGGTGGTCAGGCTGAGCGGTGAGGTCCTGCGAGGCCTCCCGGGGCCCCTTGTCCCTTCCAGGGCCCATGGAGCCAGCCCTTCCGTTGTGAGTCAGTGATTTAGTGCCCAGAACCTCACGCGCGCTGCACGCTCTGACGCGTTGCCCGCTTGGCGTGTTTAAGGACAGCCCTGCCCAGTAGATGCAGCCCCTTTCTGCGGACAGGAAGCTGAGTCCCCGCGGTGCGTGCCCAAGGCCCCGCTAGCACGTCCCCGAGCTGGGGCCGGAGCAGAAACCTGCTTAGCCTCGGCGCCTTCACACCGCGCTGCCTCCTCTGAAGCTCAGATCAGGCTTGGCCTGAGAACGGCGAGATTTCTCCGCACTTGTGACACTCCCGGCGTGAACAGCCTGTCTCACCGTCAGGGCGGTGGTCTTGGTGGAGGAAACTGCCGGGACTTGTGCCTTTCGGAGGGCGCGCCGTGGGGCTGACGAGCTGCTGGCGAGCCCCGGGCACGGCGCGTGAGTCCTCCTCGTCTGCTCGGTAGCGGAGCGTGGTCAGGCACAGGCGGCCACTAGCAGGCCCTGGCTGAGCCGCCGAGCCCCCGAGCCCCTCGGACGCCACCTTGCCCAGGTTCCCGTCCACCTCGTAACCGCCGAGTCCTCACCCGCGAATCTGCCGGGGCCCCCTTCACAGCCTGCACACCTCTCTGCTGCCGAGACTGTGGGCTGGGGAGCCACGCGTGGCCTCGCAGGCAGCCGTGGGCAGCTCCTCACGGGCCGTGGGCCCCTAGCCGTGGTCACTGGTGGTCCAGGGCCTGCCCTCTCCATGACTTGTGCTGATGCCATGTTACAGTGCGTTTGCTGCAGGGGCCGAGAGCCAGGTGGAAACCGAAGGCTACGGCGTCATTTCTCCCGACAGCCCTGTGTCCACGGGCTCTGCTGCCCCGTGGCCCCGGCTCCCACGCCCCTCGGCCTGCGTGCCTCACCTCCTGGGTGTACAGCCCCTACCTGAATGTGAACAGGGAACGGGAAAGGAAGAGCTACCCGGGGGGGTGGGGGCGGAATCCCGGGAACTTGGACAAGCCCTCCCTCCTGACCTCACTGAGCAAGAAATTAGGAGCTTCATTTTTTTTTTCTTTTTTTTAAGTGAGGTACTGGAGTGGTTGATTGAACCTGGGACCTCCCATGTGGGAGGCAGGTGCTCAACCGCTTGAGCCACATGGGCTCCGCCAGGAGATTCACTTTTATTCAAAGCCCCAGTCGTGTCAATTTCTTAATGATCACATCTTTCCCCAACATGCCATGAATCAATGAATTAAATATTCAATCAGCTATCACCCTCTACATGTAAAAATCCATGTAGCAAACAGAAAAGATAATGAAAATATTTCTTCCATCAGGCAGGGTCTACTCTGGTTAAAGGCAAATAGAAATACAGGTTTACATATTAAATATTATTTAGAGAAAGAATAATGGAGAAATAGGATTAGACTGAGTTTGAAACACAGCCGTGCAGTTTGCCAACTCGGTGGACTTTGGTTCATTTCCTAACTCATGGCCCCTGCTTGGAACGAGCCAATGCCACCTCTTGCCTCCGCGTGGTCTCCCTGACCCTCCAGGGCCTTCTTGCCCGCCAGCCCCCCACAGCTTGAACTGCCTGCGGTCCCGGGACTTGCCCCCAGCGTGTCCACTGGCCCACGTCTGTCTTGTCTTTCCGCGATGCCCAGGACCCAGGCTGGGTTCCCACTGTTGGCCGGATCGGCACATCTGCACGGTGGATACTCAGCCCCCTCCAGGGCAGCGTAGGCGTCAGCACAGAGCAGGAGCCCCCTAAGTTCACTACCGTGTCCCCTTTGACCAGCTCGTGGAAACAAACCACTGTGGTGAAAGAGCATCCGTCTGCTGGCACTGGAGGCCCGGCTCCGTGCCGACGGCCTGTCAGCGCTTGCAGTGCCCGCCTGCAGCTCCGTAGCCACGGCGGGTGTTTTTCCGGGCTGTGCAGAGACTAGGAGGGGGAGATGCCCCGGGCACGGGGTGGGTCTGGGCTGGCGGGACCGTGCCCTCTCTTTGCCTTGTGAGTGCGGCCCGGCCTGGAGCTCCTGGGACCCTCCTGGAGGCAGGATCGCCTCTCCTGAGCAGAAGGCCAGCTGGGAGGGCGGGAGAACCGCACGGCCAGGAGCAGCCCTCAACCAGGGGCCGCTGGGCAGAGTGGGTCAGTGCCCAGCTCCTCTGCCTCGGGGAGGGCGTGACCAGCCCCAGGCTCCCCCGCGGAGTCAGCGCCAGGCCCCTGCAGGAGTTTCTTGAAGAGACACTCTATTGGCTCCCTGCCCTTCCCTGTCCCACTTCCCCACTGCTCTACCACAGTGTCCTCCAAATCACCTCCCAGGTAAACCACAGGCCTCAAATCCTTACCTCAGGACCTGCTTCTGGGGGGAGCAGACGACAACAGTGACCAGAAAGGAGAGGCTGTCACGTCCCCATTCAGAAACGCTCGCTTCGGCGTTGCCAGTAACAGGGACCTCCCGGTGCCCACTGGCTGCTAATTGCCCTTCCTTGACCAAGAGGAGCCTTGCCTGAGCAGAGAGAGCTTTCCCCGGACTTCACGTGCCTCTCCTGCCTCCACCACTGACCCGCTTCCTGGGAGCAAAACAGAGGAGTGTGCATGTTTCCATGGAAATAGAGTCATCAGTTCATCGAGGAACTGGGACCTCAGAGTCCCATGCAGTGACAGTGGAGCCATTTTAGAAACGCTCTTTCTCCTGGCTGGAGTCGGCCCTCTGGTGTGGGCAGAACTGTCCTTAGAGTTGGCTTAAATGTCTCGCTTCGGCTGGGCGCTGGGACCCAGCGCTGAGTCGGGAGGGCCACTGCCGCCTGTGTTTCAGCCAGCGGAAGCACGCACTCGCAGGGCTTGGGGGGCTAGCCCAAAGCCCTCTTGGAGAGCTGGGTTCCCAAGAGTCCTGGTTTCTCTTTAAGTGACTGCACAGTGTCCTCAAGCCTCAGCTCTCCAAGCCCTGAGGTCCTCAGGAAGGGCCCTTGCTCCTCTGTGCCGCGTGGCCATGCCAGTGGCTCTGGAAGGAAGTCGTGGCCCAAGGGGTTCTTGGAACCACTTTGCCTGCAGGGCTGCAGGCTGCACTCCTCGAAGAGCCAGGTAGGAGGGGCCAGGAGCTGGCCGGGGTCTGCAGGCCACATTGGCCCTCATCTTCCCCAAGGTCCCTTCTGGCTCCAGAGTTCTGTGGCTCTAGGTGTGCAACGGACCGGACGCTGCTGTTTCCTGGCGTGCAAACATTGAGTCTGCTGTGGAGGATGCCACTCGCCGAACCTCTGGACGCGAGATCTGGTGAAGACTCAAGTTGTGAATTGTTGAATTATAGCCGTTACTATGTGCCCTGAAAGCATTTTATTGAAAGCTTTTCATTTAGTAACTATCACCAGGAACTGAGTCATTGTGTTTTATTTTCACAAAGGAGTCACAGGCCAGAGGTCACCTCCCCTATTTACAGTTCCATAGAATAATTTTCATCCAAGTCTGCAAGGTAATAAACGCCTTTCTCCCAGGACAGGAAACTAACTTGGGAGGCTTCTAATGGCCACTACGTGTTTGCAAACGCCAAGCCACATGGAAACTCAGCCCTGGCCGGTGGTCAAGGAGAGACTTATTGATTGTGTTTCTGAAGTTCAAGGTGCTTGTGAAATGTTTTTGTTGATATCATCGTCTGAACATAAAATCCAGCTCGCGTGTGTCTCATCCTCCTGAAATAACTGGCCGTCGCGTGAGGATACGCCGTGCTTCCTCCAGGTAGCATTTTGTTCCAGAAGCGTGCCTCCTTCCTCCACAATGCTAGATGCCGAGGCACCTGCAGCTGCTCTGATCTCAGAGGCTGACGCCTGCTTAGGAGTTAGCTCTTCTGTTCTAACTTTCTATTTAACTGCAGGCTTAGGACAAAAGAGAAGCTTTAGCTGCCACTTAGAGCTACAGCTCTTACCCACAGTGCGTCAGCAGGTGAGGCTTCGTTTCACTCCCATCATTGTTGGCATCACTCGAACCCAGAACTCGTGTCGTGTGCATACGTTGTGTGCATGCCTGTGTGTGTGTGTGTAGGGAAGGACCTGCCTTGATGAGAAAACGAGTTTGGGGTTTTCTCCTGGCTCACTGGGGCTTCTGTGGAACAGCTTCCTCTCCAGGCAGGAGAAGGACTGAGGCTGGAGAGAGATACCCAGTATTCCAGCCAAAGATTCCTGGGGGGCTGTTAAAATGCAGGTGCTACCTGAAAGGCGTCATTCAGGAGAGACGGCTTAGCAAGGGAAAGGTACAGTTGCCCTGGAAGGTTGTGAGGATGCTCCAGAGCTCTGGCCCTGCAGAAGCCCGAAGAGGGGGCGGACGGGATCATGGAAAACAGCAGGAGGGAGGCAGCAGGAAGGGGCCGTCTGAAGCCCTGCGGGGGCAGAGGGTCGAGCCCTTGGAGAGCACATCTGGAGAGGGAGACTGTGAAAGGAACAGGAGGAGGGGCGGTGGGCAGGGAGGCGAGGAAACCAGACTCCAAGCCCTAAATAAATCCCATGCAACATGAACTCTGCAATATCAAGAGAACCACACGCCAAAACTGTTTTATTCTAAGAGTGCAAAATGAAGTTAATAACAGGAAACCCCAGCTGTAAGAAATCATTTAGTAAATACTGTTTTTCACGAGCACATGACAATCTCAGCGGATGCCAAAATGGCCCTTGGAAACGTCAACACATATTCCATTTTTAAACATAGAAAGGAAAAAGCAAGGCTGTCAGTGGACGAGGAAAAGAAAGATAATTCTGTCACACGAAGAATATCCTTCTCAGAATATCCATTCCACGAGAGTCAAACCCTGGAGGGTTCCTTCCAGACAACTCATTTTGAATATCAAAAACACCATGGGCATCATAATATTTTATTAACTAAAAGAATATATGACAAAGAGTTATGAATTTGGAAACGCTTTCACATAAATGTGTATTTTGTTCAAGATAGCATGCACATACATTTAGAAAAAAATTAACTCGTGGCTCTAAGATTTGCTTTAAGCGAGGCGAGGCGTCCTGGGGCGCGGGACCTCTCCCACCAAGTGTCCTTTGGGCTGAGACCTGAGGTACAAGGAGGGAGACTTGGTGCAGGCCCTAAAGGGAGGCCCTGAGGCAGGAGTTCCTTTGGCAGGTTCGAGGAAGAGCTCCAGAGGCAGGGGAGAGCGGAGGAGCCGAGGGCTGGAGGGACGTGTTGAGACGGGGAAAGCTGAGCACGAACAAGGAGGACTTTGCACGTACCAGTATCACCTGGTCGCCACGTGCCACCTCCTTTCCCGGAGAACTCTGGCGGCGAGTTCGCCCTACCTGGCTGCTTCAGAGCCAGGGCGTGCTCTGGAGAGGTGCTTGCACCTGGCAGCGGGACGTTCTCTCAGAGGAACAGCCAGTCTAAAAAGGCCTGGTCAGCTCCTGCCTGCCCTGCGCCTGCCAGGTGGACCTGCCAGGTGGACCTGCCAGGTGGACCTCGGGCCAAGGCTCAGCGGCGACACAGCCGAGGAAGGGCAAGGATATGACCGCAGGGATGCAAGGAGAGTGCTTTGGTTTAATTCTGAAACTAAACTGCAGGTGGCAGCGTTTTTTAAAAAAATTCATGTCTATCATCACCATTTTAAAAATTAATGAAACCTTTCATAAATGGCCTTGGCCATCAGGAGCTGGTGATTTAAGAACCCAAGCCTTCCTGGAGGGCCGTTCTCCTCTAGCTTGTTATGTTGGATTGTTTTGGCTTATTACATGTGCTAATTCATTAACGGCACGCTCCAATTTCTTTCCTCAATTCTCCGTCACCCTCTTTCATTGGGCGGCTCTTTGTGGCACGAGCCTCTTTGTGGAGAATGTGCTTGGACAGGCTTCGGAGGCATCGCCAAAGTGCCTTGTGTCTCATGAGAAGTGACACACGGCTGCACCGAGTTTTCCGCAGGTTTCTGCCAACTATCTAGGAGGACATAGGGGCTTTCTTTTCTTACCTTTGGAAAGGAGGAAAACACGTAAAATCAGGGCAAGTTCTCTTGATCACTCGAGGAGTCTGACGGGAGCATCTTACGAAACCCAGTGGCGTTTGGAAGATGCAGACAGAGGCATCCCGTGGCCCGGATTTCCCTCGGCTGCTCCACCCGGGTCGGCTTGGCTCGTCTCACGGGAGCGCGTCTCGCAGCAGCTCTCCCTGCCCGATGCCTGTGGCGTGGCCGCTGTGGGCCGCATCCACGAGCTGCTTCTGGTCGATGCCGGGGGTGGGCTGCAGGGGGCCGCGGGGGCTCCCTGTGGCGCTGGCAGCAGCCTCTGGGACCCCTTGGCCCGTGGACGCATCACCCAACATCGGCTGTTGTCACACGGCCCCCTCCCAGCAGGCGCCGTGTACGTTTTCTCTCACCAGCCACCGAAGCAGCCCCCCACCCCAGTCTGCAAAGCCCCCCTCTCCCAATAAGGCCTGGTTCTGGCGTTCCGGGTGGACAAGGATTTTGGAAGGGCGCCCGTGGGCTCGACTCCCAGTGCTGCACCCCTCCCTGAGCCACAGTGTCTCACCTCTACGACGCAGAGCTGCGAGTGTCGAATGAAATCCTGAGCCCACGTCTGCCGTGCATCCCCCTTCCTCCTTTCTCAGAGCAGCCCTGAGCGGGGGAGACGGTGCCAGCCCCCATTTCTCTATGCAGCTCCCCGTGACTCTTCCACAGAAGCCACCTCTGTGGGAAAATGTGGCTTTAGAAAACCCCTAATGAAGTGTCTCTGCTACTTGGGATGCCCACTGCCCCGTAGCCCCTGGGCTGCAGCCCAAACAGGGCTGAGGGGGGCTGCAGGACCCCACGTTTCTCCAACTTCTTGTGTTTGCTGAAGCTGACCATGGTGATCTCTCCCCAACCCCGCCCAGGAAACCTGACTTCGAAGATGATGGATTTAAAGTAAAGCCTGATCCCGTAACTTGGAGATGAGTCCTCGTTGGCATCTTGTAGCCGCTCAGTCTCGTGGGTTGTGGGAGAAGCAGCTCTGAAATATTATCCTCTTCCTCGCTCCGTGTGCCCCGTGAGCCCTCCTTTCCTGCCAGGGGTTGAAACCTCCTCTGGTGGCGTGGGCGCCTCCCGGATCACCCCGTGGGAAGCACGCAGCCCCTTGCCATCTCCTCCTTCTTCCCTCGACAGCCGCAGCAGCCTCCGTTCTCTCCAGAGTTTCGTGCCCGGCGCCTTTTGCCCCACGAAGCTGCCCCGGGACCTCTGTTTGGCGTCGCAGTTTCCTGCCCTTTCTCTCTGCCTTGGTTTTCCCCAGCCTGAAACCTTTTCCTGCGCTGGCAGCCAGAAGCGGTTTTCTAAAGCAGTCCTGCTCATGCTGGCCTACTAAGCGCCTGGGCTCTGAGGCCGGGCAGGCCTGGATGCGAATCCCAGCTCAGGGCAAGTCGCGGCCCCTGTCGAAGCGCCGCGCCCTCGTCACAGGGTGGCTGTGAGAGAGGAAAAGGGCTAACGCCGCAGCCTGGCACGCGGCGCGGCCTCAGCAACGGCGGCTGCTGGTAGCCCGGGCGAGACGGGCACGCGGTGGCGGCTCGCGGGCCGCAGCTCAGAGCCCGGACGCCCAGGCTGGGCCTCGGGGCGCTGACAGGCCCACCCCCACGCCGGCCCTCCTCCCCGTCTCCCCTGCGCTCCCGGCCGCAGCGCACGCCACGGTGCCCCACTCCGAGGCCTGTCTCCCTGCGTCCTTCGGCCGCGGCGCCCTCTCTGCACCTTCTCCTTCCCAGCATCCCTCGTGCGCGCCGAGATCGTCTTCGACGGCCCAGGCTGCTCGGACAAAGGCGGCGCCACGGGCTGGCAAAGCGGCCGGAAGCCAGGCCCCTGGCTGGGGACTGGCAGTCCACAGCAAGGTCGCGGCAGGCCACGCCGCGTCCCGGAGCTGCGAGCCGGGTGCTGCCCGCGCAGTCCTGGGCCCGCGGCGTGGCCTGTGGCGCCGCCACGGGCCGCTTCTCTTGGCCTCCAGGGGCTTCTCCACTGACGCCCCTGAATCCCCTCTCTCCACGGCCGCCATCAGCGTGGGCCAGGCCGCCCTGCTGCACCTTGGCCTCGGCCGTGCGGCACCCTTGAAGCACCCTGCTCCACGTGAGTCCAGCCTCCGCCGAAAACCGCGTCCTCGGGGGCCCTGCTCACAAGCGCACTCTCACGCCCAGGCGCGGCCCGACACGGGGCCGTGGCTTTGCGGGCGCGCGGCTCAGCCCCCAGCGGCGCCTCCGCGCCCCGGTCACGCGCTTGGTGGGAGCTGCTGTCCTGTCGCGGGTCCTCGCCGGGCCGTCGCAGCTAAGCCCGTCTCCCTGCAGCCGCCCCCCGCCCCCCCGCCACGCCCCGCCACGCCACGCCACGCCACGCCACGCCACGCCACGCTCCCGTCCCCCCGCCCCGCCACGCTCCCGTCCCCAGCCCTCCCACCCCCCCGCACTGCCACGCTCCCGCCCCCCCGCCCTCCCACGCTCCCGCCCGCCCTGCCCTCCCACCGCCCTGCCACCTCCCGCCCCCCCGCCCTCCCACGCTCCCACGCTCCCGCCCGCCCTGCCCTCCCACCGCCCTGCCACCTCCCGCCCCCCCGCCCTCCCACGCTCCCACGCTCCCGCCCGCCCTGCCCTCCCACCGCCCTGCCACCTCCCGCCCCCCCGCCCTCCCACGCTCCCACGCTCCCGCCCGCCCTGCCCTCCCACCGCCCTGCCACCTCC